>WOFM01000407.1:13349-715119 GCA_011428145.1 Ericerus pela | reverse complement strand
TCCATATCTACATTCAATATGCATTTCCATCTCCTCTACTTCTTCCTTCATCTTCTTCATCCACACATGTGCCCTTGAAAAACAATTTCATTTGAAGTACCTACCAGTAAATGATGATGATGATGATGATGATGATGATGATGATGATGTTAATAATTCACTTTCGTCTACTCCAAATAATATTATCTCTTTTTGTTTCTCTTCTTCCTTCTATTAATGTTTCCACAGTAAATAGGTGAAGATTTCATTAATTCTTTCTATTACCATTAATATAATCTTATAATCTCCATCTAGTCGCAAAAAAAACTTAATGAGTAACATTTATGCTAATCGATCTCTCGATGGCGATGAATACACTATTATAGCCTTAAGGAAAAAATTATTTCTCAATGAGATGTATCATATGTATTCATTAATCCTACAATTTTTTCTCAACACTTGGTCTTCTGAATCTCTTTGACGTAATTACAATTTCAATAGTTTTGGATAGGCATAACAACTATCAAGAGCATACGAATTTCATTTCATACTTTGATATTTAAAATAAGAAAAGTAATGAAACCAATTTACATGGAATGCTAGTCGAATAAACGTCTTCTGACAACAAGTTAAGTAGGTTAACAGTGTGTGAAAAACTCTCTACCAAACAGAAACAAAACCACTTTTATTAATTAGATATTAACCTTCATTTCTGTACTTCATTAATTCAATGAAAAACTCTTCGGTAACGTGTGAAATTAATTTTCTTAAAGCCATCTACTTTGCAATTTTAATTCCATTTATCATCTCATATGGTTAACAGTGAAGAAAACTTGGAACACTTTCAATTTATAATGAACCTTTTCCTCTCAGTCTTTATATCTCTATCATAGCCCAGTTGTCTACATTGCGGTTTTGCCACCTGGATGTTGATGGTTCAAATCCCAGTAGCAATGAAAAATTTATTAAAAATTAAATTAAATAAATAAATAAAATAATCGGATACCGAAGGTATCCGATAGAGAGTGCTGAAACATAGTTCTTACAGACTTGTAAAAATTACAAAAGCAGCTCTGACATCACATGAGTGAGGGGATGGGGGAATGAGAGTATTCTGTACTTGATAAAAATTTCAAAAGTGGGTTTGACATTAGAAAATTCTAAATTTCAAAAGTAGAAGGAGGGGGGGGGGGGCGGGGGAGATGAGTCTATTCTGTACTTAGTGAAAATTTCAAATGAATGTAGCTCGGACATCACAAGAACAGTTGAGAATATGAATAAATATGAGGGGGGGGGATGGAACTATTCTACACTTCATAACAATTTCAGAAGTAAATATAGTAGAAGGTGAAGGACTGTATGGAATATACATAATGAAATGGTTAGCTCAATTGTACATACCAGTTGGAACCACTAAAAAATTAAATAAGTGTTGTGAATGACGAGGTGAGGGGTGAGGGGATCATAACATATGGTGGGTATCACCAGAAAGAAAAATTAGGTTGGTACGACTGGAGAAGAAAAAAAAAATGTAGATACTAACAAAAATATTTGGTAATAAAAATAAGGTTGGTAACACTGACAAGAGAATTGGTTGATAACAGACGAAAAAAAAAATGGGGTTGGTAACACTGACAAAAAAATTTAGTTGGTGGAAAAAAAAAAGAGGTTGGTACCACTGAATAGTACGATAATGAACAAAATTATACTACTTATATTATATTCTCCGTTTCGCCGTTTCACCTTTTATCAATTTTATCGGGGAGACCAAATTACGCATCACCATTTTTCTCCGTCATAAAAGAGCAACCGATTAAATCAAATAAAACGGAACCAATATTTTCGATAACGACGGTCCCCTAATTACCGATATTTTATTTATACTCGAGTTTTAGAAAAATCACCTATATCGCTTCCTATTAAAAAAAATATTCACATATATATATATATAATTATACACGAATATTCATAATATTATTCTCCGTTCACTCCATTATTATTTATACTATCCTTTTTCACCAGTCTTTTTATTTATTCCTTTTTCTTAAGTCCTTTTTAAATTTCCTCTTATATAATTATACGTATCGATATCGAAGTGGAAGTTGTGATCGAAACTATTTTCCCAAATTATAATTAATAAAATTGAACCAAACCTTAAAAACATCATTGTCTATCATGACAAAATTCCAAAGAAAGTAAGAAAAACTAATGACTGACTCACCAATCTGCTTAATACCACCTAAATTCAAACCAAAATCTTCTGAAACTGACGACGAAATATATGGCCGACAAGAAAAATATGATAAAGAACACGAAACAATTAATAAAATAAGCGAAATAAATATGAATTTGCCGAAAAAGGGGAGAACAAAATTCAAGGGAAATAAGAAAAATAGGTGAAGATCGAAAAAAATTTGCATCAAAGCTCATTAACACCAATAAAAAACGCACTAACGCCGACTGAACAAAATACGATGTTTGCCAAACCAAGAACTGACAATGAATGACAAAATGCGTAATAAAATGAGCCTTGAAGTGAGCAATTTCAAAAATAGTAATTTGTGTGTCATCAAGTACTTCCAAATAATAGATCACCAATAAAAATCATTGAGAGAATATTTCAATCACAACCCTAGCTTCTGATTGGCCATCTCCATTTCTTTTGTTTAAGTTTTACTCCGTTTTCCCATAATTACTCAAGCGCCATTTACTATATATATATATATTTATTCATCAAGGGGCAATAAAAATTCCCACATTACT
This sequence comes from Ericerus pela, assembly GCA_011428145.1. NCBI lineage: Eukaryota > Metazoa > Arthropoda > Insecta > Hemiptera > Coccidae > Ericerus > Ericerus pela. The sequence goes on along the minus strand of WOFM01000407.1, from coordinate 712,377 downwards.
ACGTTCATGCATTTTGCCTATATTCAACAATGAACGGAACTAACTTATTCATTGACACGCAATATACGTTTCACCAGATAAACTCCTATATATTTATTTATGTGTGTGTGTGTGAACGTATAATTCCCCATTCTCCTATCTATACAATTTGCCTTGTCGCCGTCTACTATTATGTTTCTGTCTTCTCCGTCGACCACCTTACTAATACTAATACACAATTAAAATAAAATACCCATATGTTTCACCGTCCGCCAACTAGTCATTTTGCACCACTACAAAAATAGGTTTCTCCGTCTTTTATAATTGTGTGTGCGTGTATACTGACGACAACCAGTATCACGCCACACAATTATATATATGTCTTTTTGTTCTCCTCTTTCAATCTTCCTTCTTATCCGTTTGGCTATTTCAAATAGAGTGAGACAACAATAATCGCCATTTTATCAGAAGGGTTTTTACACCGTTTACTGCCAATTCTCCACTCACCTCTTCTAATAAATTTATATACGTCATCTCACCTTTTAGCCATTATTATACACCTTTTTTTTTTTTTTCAAATTAAAAATATCGCCATTTTATCTTCATTTTCCCCGTTTCAAATAAAGACTGACGACTTAAATAAATAAATTAACTTGACTTTACGCCATCTCCGTCCATCTCCATTCACCTAAATAATTTCTCCATTTAAGCAACAAATAACAAAGAAAAAGATCGATCAAATATAGTGCACTTTTGATTTACGCCTGTTATTTCGTCACCTGTTACTGAATAAAAATTTACGCCAAATATTACCAATTAAAAATTACGCACCACACATTTAAAACTACACATCATACAATCAAAATTTCACACCAGACAATAAAATTACACACCACACCATAGAAATATTACGCGCCTCTTACTTTGATGTCGACAGCCTTTTATCACGCCATTTAATTAATCATCACACCACTTAATTATCACACCACTTACGAACACCATTAATAAATAAAATAAGTTTTACATACCCATCTTCTTTTTACACCTACACCATACTTACAGATCGAATACCATCACGTTTTTCCTTGCTGAACTGCTTTCTTGATGTTTTGTGAGGTCCCCGGTGCTTCCACCATGTTGGACTCTGGGGGCTTGGAGTCCATTGTAGTATGAAGTAGACGATTAATTAATGAAACACCGGAGAATAAATAAAGTAGAAAAACACAAGTACCACACTAATAAATGAATTTAATTAAGAGAGAGATAATCACATGTACGGACACAACTCAACAACAACTGAACAGATAGACGACGCAACTGAATAGGAACTGGAGAATGACGATACAGTGTTACTAACTAGTGATTGAACAATAATTAATGTACCGACATTAAATTTAAAATTTTTCTTTTGTGGTTTCATGAAAATAGAAGAGAACTGCATTAATAATTTAGTATCTAAACGTAAATTATTGAAAAGGTTATCGAAAAATCAGCCAAAGAGTTATGTACCCAATAAAAAAATATTTATTTAAAAAATAAAAATTTTTGTTTACTTATAAAAACTGAAAAAATCCCTAATATTCTTAAATTTAAAATTAGTATTTATATGGTTTTAAAGCAAATGTTTATGGCTAGCACTAAAGCACTTCAAAAGAAAAAAAAAAGATATTTTCAAGCGAATCATGAGCCACCATTGATTCATTAAAAATCATAATTACTTAAGTAAGCAAAAACGATTAAATTATAAACTTCAATGCTAACCATTTGAATTGTTAAGAATAAATTCTCTAAAATGTAAATGCGAAATGAAATGATCGACGTTTTTAATTTATAGATACCATAAACGTACCAATGTAAAATAAACTGGTATTTCAAATACGAAATGTGTCGTAAGTATTTAGAAATAGCTGTAGTTTAATTAGTAAAAACAAACTGAAGCTCGTATTTGAACACAATAATTTTTAAGTAGGTAGTAAGTATCGTGGGCGTAGCCTACGATCCTCCACGCGCCTGGTGGGCGTTTGGAGAACTCCTGTACCGAAGCAATGTAGGTACAGGAGAACTGGGCTGAGGTGGTCGCTGACAGTCGTTGTAAGACATCAGGTGCGAGAAGGTGTGTGACAACGAACTACTTTTATAGTCCTCGGACGTTAAATGAACATTATATTATAAGTGCCAATCCATAGTGGTGTACTACCACTATATGGTAGCAGAGGCAATGGGGTTCCTTGGCAAATCGGATCTTTTTAATAAAATCCGATTCAATTAATAACCTCGGAAATTAAAACTCGAAAGAATTTTAATCTCTCTCTCAAAAAAAAAAAAAAAAAAAAAACCGGCAAACGAACTAGAAATAATTTGTTTCCAATTGCTACTAAAATCGCTTCCACTCATCAAACGAAGTTTAATTTATTTATTTTATTCAACTTCACAGCACAAAAAGAATCGAAACTTATAATATTTTCGATTCCCTAATAGAAAAAATAATTCGGAAATAAATATAATTTTTTTCCGGACTGACAATATAAATTCGAAAACAATATTCTCGAATTTATACACGTCAATATAACGCTTCAAGGTCATCTGAAATCTTGAAAATAAAATAAAAGTACGTGAGAATTAAATTCCCACGCACACAAATAATTTTCATTGATGCATAAATATTTTAATTAATACAAATGCATCAAGGAACTCTAACCAAACATTCATTCATAGTTACATGAATGAACGTAATCAACTGATACCTACCACCAAAATCATAGGCATCTAACCAATGTCAAATTTATTTCTCACTACGTGAAATAAATCAACGACCAAATACAGAATACAACTTCGCCAATTGATAAGAAGTCGACGAAAACATTGTAAAGTCATTTGCAGAAATCAATTCATTAATCATACATGCAAATAAATTGACAACATATATTACATATACCTAATCCGTAATTAAGAGTAAAATAAATATCCGCTAATAATAATACGTATATTATCCGTAAATTATACGTAAATTTACGCATAAATGTATGCATAATTTACAGGCGGGTTCACAGGCTAAGTTACGTATATAAAATACGTAATTAAAAGCAGTGAAAAACATATCAAATTATACGGTGATACCTAATGTGTAAATTAACCGTAAATTTACTCGTAAATTTACATCCAAATATACGCAAAAAATTAATAGGTAACTCTTATGTATTTGTAAGAATATTTACCCATACCCCTTGCGTAAATATAGATGAAATTATAGCACCGAAAAAAAGGATCGCAAAAATAACACACAAAAATACGCAATTATAGTCGACTGGAAACATTCCTCAAAGACTGTTAAAAAGTGAGTGAAGAATCAGTTGACTATGTTTTGTTTGTATTGGGTTTTTCGATCTATTTTATCTGCAATCACGTGATCCAACAGTGCTGATTGCATTGCTGGATCTCTAGGGGTTGCAGGTGTGTTTGTAGTAGTAAGTTTATTACAAACTCCTTGATTTTTTGTGAGATTTTTTATTAGAAATGCATTTGTGATGGGGACAAAAGAGTTGGTTTCTTAACTTGTGTTCTTTTGTCCTTCAATGCTATCATCATTGCTGTTTAGCTAGCAAAGTTTTTTATTGCCTTCAGATGTTTATTATGAAGACCTTTTTCTGAAAATTGTAGGCGAGACAAAAGAAGTGTGTTTCTTTTGTTTCATTGTCACTAGATATATTTTTATCTAGAAGGTTGACGTTTTATTATATTTATTTAGGACGGCATTCTTAGTAAAGACCTTTTTTAGGTATTTGCTATGATGGTCCTTGGATTTTTGGTGTACGGCAAATTGATCATTCATTTTATATTTTTGGCCGATCTTTTATTTTCCGTACTTTGTGTTTGCCACCTATGCGTAGATATGTTGAGGATTTTATTAATCCTCAACTTTCTTTTTTGCTGGGGGTGGCTAGAAAAAATTATATATATAGTCTTAAGAGAACTTTCTACCATTGCCTAACAGCAATAAGAAAGTTTTCAAGAAAACGACTTAACAGAAATAGGTCGATTTCACCATGAGCAATATTATCAAACAATTACCAATTCGCAATATTATGCTTCATATATGCAGATCAGAGAAAACACTTTTCTGATATATTCAAAGCATTATCAACATAAAATGCACCAGAATATGTAGCATACGAAAAATTCCACATTGTCATAGACAAATCAGGACTGTTAAGACTTCGGAATTACATACCAGTAACACCATTTACTGAAGATATACTATCTCCAGTACTGTTACATCCGAAGGCCCACCTAACAAAACTAATACTATTAAATGTACATACATTAAATAGTCATACTGGCATAAAGTTTACGATGGCAGCATTTCGTAGAACATATTTTACACCAAAGGCAATGAGAATACTACTAAGTATTCTCAAAAAATCATACCTTATATGCAAAAGGTTAGATAATAGACCTTATGCACAACCAACACACTCAGGAATGCCGGACTTCAGACTAGTGCCTTTTACGCATCCATTCACCTACACAGGAGTGGATGTATTCGGTCCATATTCAGTATTTGATGAATATCTACCAAAAAAGAAGAAGGCACTAGCAACACCAACCACTACAGTTTACAAAAAATGGATATTAATCTTCACTTGTCTATCCACCAGAGCCGTATACTTTCTATCTCTATCGTCATTGACCACAGGAGAAATATGGGTAGCTTTCCAAACGTTCTTTGCTGATCGTGGAACACCCAAAGCAATGCTGTCAGACAGCGCAGCCCAGTTCAAACTGATAGCAACACATTTGCCACAGTTCTGGGAAGCAATAACGTCTGACAGCACCATAAAGGATAAACTCCTACAAAAAGGGATCACGTGACATTTCACGCCACCCAAAGCTCCTTGGTACGGTGCCACATATGAAAGGCTAATAGGAGTATATAAGCAAGCATTCGAACGTGTCATGGGGCCACATTCACATCATCATCACAATTTTCAAGCTGCGCTTAAAAATATACAAGTGATGATGAATGAACGTCCCCTCTGTCCAGCACCAGACAAGGCGGAACAGATGACGCTAACCCCAGCACACTTTATGCATGCTAAACTCAGAAATTTCACCTTAGACCTAGATAAACCCTTAAAGGAAACAACTCTAACGGCTAAAAATCTGCAGAGTCTATGGAGAAAAGACCAACAAAACTTACAACAGCTTTGGGCAGCATGGAAAAGCCTCTATCTTCCTTACTTAAGAGATAGAGTCCCTAAAGGTGTAAGCAATGCTTATCGGACTGTAAATTTCCAACCAAGAGTTGGAGATATAGTCCATGTCCTAGACATAATGGCAAAACCAGGTGTCTACAAATTAGCCACAGTAGTCAACCTGTTGACATCTCGTGACGGACAAACACGTCGCAGACATTAGGTTACCTAGCTCGAAAATAGTGAGCAGACCTATTAAGTTTTTAGCACCACTGGAGCTAAACACCTCAGAAGTAGCGAACCAAACTTAACAAGTTTAACTCTTACTTCACAGACCTGTAAAAACGCACATAGACTCACAAATTTAAAACCCCAATGGAAAGTGGCACCATTGGAGTTAGCTATCTTTAAAGTCAAGACAGCACTTGTTCTGCCAAACACTTACTCTCACTGTCCAGCAACCTCTTCAGGATAATAGCGAGTGAGAGGTGATAGCAGGTCGCGACCAACCAAACTATAAATTAAGATAATAATTGTCTCAATTTCACTATCAGACTAGCAAACACTAATACACACAATCTCTTTTCTTTCCAGAGTCACTCCTGTATGGCGCCAACCAATAAATTACCCCTCCAGCCTCCTCAAACCCAATCCGCGAAGTCTGCAGGGGTACAACTCCACGGTTGGAGACCCCCAAGGCCTCCAACATAAACAAAAAAAAAAAATTTTTTTTGTACATAGTTTTTGTTTACTTGTTTGTTGTTGTTGTACCTCAAGAAAGTACAATTTTCTTATGTTTTCTCTATAATAAACAATAATTTTGTACTTCTGTCTATGTACTATAATGATTTTTTACAGGCCTACAAACGACCAGTCTTGGAAGACTGGTTGTGAACACCGCCCCCAGTATCGTGGGCGTAGCCTACGATCCTCCACGCGCCTGGTGGGCGTTTGGAGAACTCCTGTACCAAAGCAATGTAGGTACAGGAGGACTGGGCTGAGGTGGTCGCCGACAGTCGTTGTCGGACATCAGGTGCGAGAAGGTGTGTGACGACGAACTACTTTTATAGTCCTCGGACGTTAAATGAACATTATATTATAAGTGCCAATCCATAGTGGTGTACTACCACTATAGTAAGTACCTAGATACTAGCTGTATAGCTAATGTCGAGCACAAATCGCAACAACGAAGTGAAAATTCTATTTAATTTAGTTCAACAACAACTACAGAAATAGAAATTAGCAAAAAATAAAATAAAGGAAAAAAGTAAATCTGATAATGAATATAGAATGACCTTTGAATAACCAACGAACATATTAATTAGCGTTTTATTTCATTAAAGAAAGAAATACATAGGTTCATATATATTATGCGAATTATCCGAAGAGACATCTTGCGTTAGTGGATCAGGTTTTTTTGTTTTTTTTTTTTTATCTTCGAAAAAATTGCAAAATGAAAATGTCAATTTGAACACTAAAGTAACGAAATTCTTGGAAACGCATAAATTTTTCTGAACAAGAAATTTTTGCGCGAATCTAAACTGTTTTCAAATAAATTTCTAATTACAATCACGTTTTAAACATTTTATAGGTAGGTAGTAATAAAATGGACGTACGCAATACGAAAAAAATTTTTTCATCGGGAATTATGTTTTTTCGGCAATTTTTACGAATTAATATCTATATTTCAACACCTGTAAATTCATAAACTTATGAAAAATGACAAAAATACTCGTTCGGTAAAAGTTCAACTAACAAGCACATAAACTCATTACTCTACTATCTTCCACTTGATTAGTATTTAAACGAGCACAATAACGATTGTCACCACTTTTAGTTGACAATAAATATAATATTTTTAATAGGTACTAGATTTTGGTTTTTGCTATATTTCAAGTTAATTAAAATTAAAAAAAAAAAAAAAAAAATTGAAAAATACTATAGCAGGTAAATTATAGTTTTTGAACTTCGTTGAAAATTAATTGAGTCTCTTTTAAATCTTTTTCTCATTTAATTTTGTTTTAAAATGAAATATATTGAAAATTCTCTTTCATGGTTCACAATATCAACTTTTTTTGTTACCTATGGTTTTCATGATTAAAACCGTAATGGACATAATTTCTAATTCGCTTTTTGTAAAAATGATTTTAATTATGTACCTCACTAATAATATTCATTTTTTCCATGTTCAGCAATTTCTAACACTTACCATAAAATTAAGAATACCTACGATACAATTATTCAAGTATTACTACGTTTATAGAATTCGAAGATTTAAAATGCTTTACTTACCATGGTTCTAAGAGGTCGGATTTGTCCAGAAGAATAACGAACCACGTTCATCGAATCGAGCAAACTTTCATAATGATATGTGTGGAAAATTTAACTCTTAATATAACAAAAAGACAGATGAACTGTTAATTAAGTTAAATTTAATTAACTTAACTTAATAGCCATTGACGACTTTGTAATATTCTTATTTCAAATATGTGTAAAGTAGATGATCATCAAAAAAGAGTAACACAACGAACTGAATATTAGAAAATAAATAAAGAATAACATTTTTTTGGCATTATTTTTTACGAATAACATTATATTCCAGATATTAATTTTATTAATGTTACTTCGAAATATTTAACGTTAATTTGATGGTTAAAAATAAGATAAAATCAATTATTTTATACTACGCATTGGTAGGCACCTACCGTACTATAGTTTAAAAAAAAAATAGTATTCATTACAATTTATTTATTATTATAAAAAATAAAAGAACAATGAAAAAACACATTATCAATTAAAAATTAAAATAAGTGGTAGTAGGTAGTACCTATCAATACAGTTTTTTTTTATTTTTCTATATAAATTGTAGATTTTTTACATTTTAAAAAGCAATTTTTCCTACTGAATTCATCGTTTAAAGACAAATATCCAGCACTAGGTATATTATTAATTTTTTGAGAAATGAAACTTATAACAAAAATTTCTTGCTACTGAATAAAATTATACATCTACTTACTCGTAAGTTCATTTTTAGCAGATGCTGGCATTGTTTCTCTTAATTTTCAATAGCTATCTCTCCCAAAATTTTAGAACATTGTAGATTATGGTAGTGAAAAGCTAGAAGTTCTTAATTAATTTTATCGATTGAAAATTAGTTAATTCGTTTCTAAATAAATCGGTATACATATATTTAATGAATTACATTTCTTTTATAGTTCATCAGCAATGAACATAACCTTCTTTAACTTCGGAATTAATTAGAAGTAATTTCAATCAACAAACAAACTCCTATCATTTAATTCCAGTTGAAAACCATAAGACGAAAGATGTTGAAATGAAATTTTGATGCTCATTAAAACATGTTATTTTTCTCAGGACTGTTTCATTTTTATTTTTTATTGCAGAAATTTTACAAAATTCGGATCTACAACCAAAAATGAAGCAGAAATTTAAAGGATGAAAAAATTTTAAATTATTATTCGATCTTGATCTCAACGAAGTACGATGCAATTTTCAAATCTTTCTCAATACAACGTTGAAAAAAAGAAAAACTTTTTTGTATGTTTTCATTGTAAAAGCTTTGAGTAATAATTATTATAACACGAAAAATATCAGAAAAATATGTAGTTAGGTACTTAAACTGATTTACAAAAACAAATTTATTCGAATTCATTCTCATAATAATATATCTACCATATTCAATTCTGAGAACAATTTCCGATGCAATACCCTGCAAAAATAGAACCTAGTGAATTCTACTTCTTATTGGTTTCTTATTTCATAAATAATATAGAAAAACTTTTTCTTCTGATACCACTGCCCTGCATTACTGATTTTGTTCATTCAAATTTATTCATTTAGTTCATGTTTTTTCTCACTTTCGACTCTTTGTAGAATTTTGTTATTAGTCATATTCGGTCCAGTAAAATCTCAACATACTATGCGTTGTATTAGTGTAGATATGTTACAATAAAAAATCAAATTTTTCTAAGAAGCACTGTAAGTAAGGACTAGCCCTATTTTTACTCCATTATTTTTGTAAAAAAAACTTTCTCCTAACATTTACAGATCGTTGAATAGAAAAAAATAAAAATAAAAATCATTTTCCATCCAAAATACTTTTAGGTTATTTTTAAGCGCATAGGCACTTAATTAATATAAATGTGTTTCTTTTCTTAGTTTTTTTTTTTTTTGAGAAAATAAAATTTAAGGATTATGAATAATATTTGTTTAAATAACTAAGAACTCGTAAGTTACTCTTTCAAAGAGGAAATAATTACGTCATTATTTTACTTAAAATTAATATTCAATGCTGGAAAATAAGCTTTTAAATAAAAAATAAACGATATTTGATTCAGTAACATATAAATTTGTTCCATGTGTAAACCTAGTAAGCTCAGATTCTAACCTTAAGCCTTAATTTATCGAAGGATTTTGAATTTGTGCCGGTATAATAGTAATAGTTATTTTATAGTAGGTGTCACAGAATTTAAAACATTTTCATCTGAAGGTAATTAATATTAATTATTAATTAAATTTTTTTATACCGTATTTTTTTTTTATTCGATTCTTAATTTAGTTAGGAATGCAACTTGAAATTTGTTAGAGACAATAACTATCCAGAAATCATCTATTAAAAAAAAAAAAAAAAATTACAATCTTATGAATTTTCCTACCTCGTTTACAATTATTAAAAACGAAAGACAAACTCTGAATTGTTTTAATAAAATAGGACCATTGACTAGAAAATTACATCAATTTTTGCAGTTATTTCGTTTTTTTCTGTTAGTGGGTATAAGTCATAAATTAATACTGTAGAATCTCATTAATGTAGCTTGATATGGCGGTGAATATTTAGAGAAAAATCAAATTTAACTCATTACATACCTGGGTACAAACGAAAATCCATATTTTATTATTCAACAATTTAAAACATTATGTTAAGATATAATTATGTAGCCTGTAGTGCGGGGCAAGATGGTAGAACAGTGGTGGTTCTTATCTGGGGTCCGCTGACAGCCACTAGTCTGGAGTCAGCAGTGTTAAAAAAAAAAAACAAAAAAACATAAGTTAGATACCTAAGATACTAATAATTTTAAAATTTTTACCGTTAAAATAAATTAAATTTGAATATTCTAATTTTTTTGGATCATGACCCCTTAACCCCTCCCAGACCACAGGCCCTGATGGTCTTTGACAATATTTTTCTGTGTCAAGTGGTCCCTGATCCAGAAAGGATTTAAATCCTCTGTGATAGAGTCATTGAGAACTTTTGGGACATCAATCTCAACATCAGTCACATTATTGTAGCTGCTAAGTACTAGAGTTGCATCAAATTTTTCGGAACATCAGTAGGTAAGTACCAACCGTAAATAGTTCAACAGAATTGTTGTGCAAGTTTCGATTTTTTCATTTTATGGGGCAATAATTCCGTATGATGAAATGCTGATCTTTTTGAAATGGGTGAAAGGTGACATATCAGTTAGCAAAGTTATGGTCGGAGTGGGGGAAGAGGACAAAAATTTTGTAAAAATCAGTCAAGTGGGAGAGGATAATGCTGTGACAAAGAAAATGCAACTTTAATTTATAATATCTAGATATGTTTATAATAAAATAGATTAAAAACCTGTGTACAATGATTAATTCCAACTTGGTAAACAACTAATCTTGTACAAAGCCGACCAAAAATACAACTTTGTACAAAACGTCTATGCTATCTTACAGGATGGTATAAGAAAACTTGAACAAAGTCCGAAATTTTGAACTTAATACGTAACATATATACATTATACGGGATGTCCCAGTTTATCTTCTTATACAGCGATAATATGATAGAACTCGTTCAAACAAAAAAAAAGTACGCTTCACATATGATCTTTCTTCAAAATTGGCCAAGTTATAGGCAAATGAAAAAAAATAAAAGGGCAAATTTTAAAAATTAAAAAAAAAAAAACTATAGCGCAGGAACCATTGCTAGAAAAAGTTGGTTTTCGAGAAAAAGAATTATGAATTTTGATGGTCAATGTATAATGAATAATCATATAATTTCAAATAAAACTAAGGGAATATAATAAAGTTATGAAATTAAAAAAAAGAAAACATAAGCATATGGTTAATTTTCGTTAAAAGTTCATGTAAATTGTAAAAGAGGAAAAAAAAAGCTTTACCTGAAATACCGGATCCGCACCAAAATTGGTAGCATGCTACAATAAATTATAATAAATATTTGTTTAAAAATTCGCCCATATTATTTACAAATTCCGCATTTTATGACCGAAATAAGAAAAAAGCTTTTGCGCAGCAAGCCTCGCTAGAAAAAATAGATTTCGAGAGAAAGAATTATGAATTTTGATGGTCACATTAATTGTCTGTAAGTTTATATACGTTAATGTTATGTTATGATTGTATGAAACGTGTTAGCTGCGGACTAAATATTAGATAGTATGAAGTTTAAAAGAATTTTTTTTTGAAAAAATGAAAAATAAATTAATATAATAAAGTATGGTATATCATCATACAATTTAAAGTAAAACCAATGAAATATAATAAAGTTATGAAATGAAAAAAAGAAAACATAAGTATGTGGTTAATTTTTGTAAAAAGTAAAATTCGTAGAAATTAGAAAAAATAAGAAAAAAAAAGTTTTACCTGAAGTATAGTCCAGTCGATCCAAACCAAAATTGGTAGCATGCTACAATGAATTATAGTGAATATTTATTTCAAATTTCGTACATTGGTTCCAAAATTCCGTATTTTATGACCAATATAAAAACAAAAATAGCGGTACCGGAAGTACCGCCCAACCAATCCGCACCAAAATTGGAAGCGTACTACAACGAATCAAAATAAATATTTATTCCAAATTTAGTGGCTATTGTTGCAAAATTGAGCATTTTATAGCCAAAATAAAAACAAAAATGGTGGTACCGGAAGTACCGTCAGGCTAATCCGCACCACAATCGATAAGTCTGGTTCTTGGCTCAGTAAAAATGTTCATACTAAAGTTCGTGATTATCGGACGAAAATTACGACCTGTACCGTGGGACCAAGAAATTGACTTATATATATACTTATATGAATTTGGGTTATTGGAGCCAAAATTTTCCTGAAGTCATGAAACGAAAAACGTATCCACCGCAACCCAGAGGGCTAATACCGTACCAAGCGTAATAAGTAGATTTTCTGAAGAAAACCTACTTAAAAAATTTAAAATTTTTGCTCACTCACCTTGATCGAGTCAAAATTACACACAATTGTCAAAAAATACGCATGTTTGTAAACCAAGTTGCATAGCGTATGTTGAAAGGCAGTTTGGCATAAACATATCTTTGTGGAGATGCCTTCCAACGTACGCTATGCAATATGTTTTACATACTGTTTTCTTTTTCAGACGATTGAAGGCAATATTAACTCTGTCGAGGTAAATCTGCTAGAATTTAATGTTTTTTGTTTTTTTTTTTTCATTTGAACGAGTTCTGTACCTACTACCCTCGCATGATAAGAAAATAAACTGGGATACCCTGTATACATACTTACATTAAAAATAAAATTAAATTAAAATAGGAAAGTGGTGTCATTAGTTTTCTTTTGTCGTGAAACGGAAAATTTTCACCATTCCTAATCCATTTGTAAGGTCAATATTAATACCCCGTCTGCAAGCAAACTGAATAAAAATACGTAGATACCTACATATAAATGAGTACCTTTACTACCCAACGCAGACAAAATTACTGTGAAACTCTTACGAGTACCTACTTACTCCCTACGTCTGAAAACGTTTTTTTTTTTTAAACTTCTTAAGAATTTTTCACTTTTCCCCAAAGCGCGTGATGAGTCAACTTAAAGAAAACAATAATAAAATTGTTTTCAAAGCTTTCACGATCATAGAAAAATCTGTTCACGTCCGAATAAATGAACGTCCCCACTCACGTACAGCAAGAACGAATCAAGCTGAACACATTCTGTACCTTTAATTTCAATGCCAATAATATTTTATCTTGGCAAATCATATCAAGTTAATGAAAACGACGATAGTGGTTGAAAGAACTAAATTTTGAAGTATTTATACGCTATGTAGTATTTACCTTAATGAAAAATTTTTGATAACAAATTTGTCAATATGCCCGTTGTATTGAAGTATGGTACGGGTAGTATAGGTGTTTATTTAGGTACTTCATTTTCTTCGTAGCGTTTTATTTGTTCACGACTTGAAATCACTCTTTCATTATACGCAGCTACAGCCGAATCGATGAAAATAGGAATAGGTACCTATACCTACCCGAAAATTTTGGTGCCAGTGGAATTTGCAGATGATATAGGCCTATTATCATTCGCATATATAGGTATCCTAGAACAGTATAGGCGTACAATTCGTTGAACTGTTAAAATAATCTACATATAAGTGCGGCAAAGAGCTGTAATCAGGTTACGTATTTGAATAATTTTGCCTTCGTAAGTAGATCCACGAGTAGCCCCATTTGAAATAGGATGTATAGGTACCGTATATTATGGTACAGTTGAACGTAGGCTAGGTAGTATATTAGATATATTTTAGAAAAAATCAATAAAATCGCGTCGCAAGTTCCTCGTTTCATTATTTCGTGGTCCGGAGTTTCAAGTTTGACTTGTCGATACCGTTATGTGCAGCTCGTATTGATTTTTGCGAGGAAAATGGTCGATATTTGAAACGCGCCGCGTACTGAAGCTACCAAAAATTTTCATTCCTTATTTAACTAGGTACCTAAGTATATCGAGAGAGATATTATTTTTGTCAGCAGAAATAATTTCGAGACCTTTGTCGCGAATAATAATCCATTCCTATATCATATCGAAGAAAAATAGAAGGAAAATAAAATTAATTTTAATTACCTATTAAAAAAATCTCTAGCGCAGTAATACTTCGCTAGAAAACACATTTTTCAAATTTTCATCGACATTTTACAAAACAAACCTAAATTCCAAGTATTATGTGAAAAAATTGCCAAAAACTATGGATAGCTTTCGATATCTGACGAACTATCGACCTAGCGATATTTCAGTGATGAAATTTCCAGTAAAAAAATTATGAAAAACCATCGATATCTTTGACAAAAATATTGGATGTTTAATTGCGAAAGTGTTGGCGGTTAGAAACTACTAGAGTAATGACAGAGACATACAGCTAAAGAGATGTCCAATGCACGATCAAAAACATGTCAAAGATAGAATTTTATAAAACATTTCCAAGTCCAATATTTGTTAATGCGCATGTGTCGTAGCTTGATAGTAGATATCTGTTTTCACTACGAAATATGCGAGGCTTTGAATGCGCAGAATGTTGAACAAAGTTGACTTTTCATCATGATAATGATGATGGTCGAAGATTTTTGTCACTTTTTCTACCATTACGCATATAGAGAGTTGGACTTCTATTTGGCTATATGTCTCTGAGTAATGGTCAAGAAATTTACGCCAAACTTGTTTTAATGTATAAATTTCAGCTCTACTCTTCAAGTTCCTAGTTTTTTTGTAATATTAGAAAAGCTACACTATTGATGTTTTGTTGAAATCTTTTTTATAGTTTTTCACATTTTTTTTTGTGAAAACTGCTAAAGCAGTAGACATACAATTTTGAACCAACAAACTCTTGTATAAGGTCTATCTTCTGAAATTTCAACCCCATTCTTAAAGTAGTTTTCGCAGAATCTTGAAAAAATTTTTTTTCCAGGAATTTTTTTTCAGTTTTCTCCAAAAATGCCGAACCATAAGTATTAAACATCTTTTGGAAATCAGAGCTTGCAGGTATTTCAGTTCAGTGCTTATTACTGTTACCTCAGAATTCTAAAAAATCACTTTTCCTCTGAAACTATTGTACAAATGGGCCCCAAACTCTTATCAGATCTGATCCCTTTTAAAAACTACCTTCTGTTAAAACTTCAACTCTGTCCCTTTTGTAGTTTTCTGAAAACAATGAACTAAAACTTTTCTTCAGATTAGCTAGTAGCAAAAATGAGGTTTTCCAATTTGTATACACTGGAAGGCCATAAACTCTCATCAGCAAATATGAAGTGCAGTGAACTTGGCAAGCTGACAGAGAGTTTACACATGACTCCCATCTAATGATGGACCAGGGGGTCTATTAATGTTACCTAAGTAATGGAGATCCAATATAGATTTCTGGTCTGGCCAAGCAAAGTCAACTGATAAAGCTTCATTTATCTGACTTTTATTTTTCACCTATATGTTTTGGTGTTTGAGGCTGAAGTCAAGTAGATGCACATGAATTATATGTCTGTTCCCATAAGATACTAGAATGATTCAGTTGGTTGCGCTCCACACCACACAAAGTGAGAGTTCAACAACAAGTGTTACAA
The DNA here is from genome assembly GCA_011428145.1 of Ericerus pela. Classification (NCBI taxonomy): domain Eukaryota; kingdom Metazoa; phylum Arthropoda; class Insecta; order Hemiptera; family Coccidae; genus Ericerus; species Ericerus pela. The sequence continues at coordinate 696,854 of WOFM01000407.1, read as the reverse complement.
TAGACAATGTTGAAACAAAGTTGTCAGCAAAGAGGTTACTCGAGAGAAAAAAACCCTAATCCATTGGAATATCATGGTTGTAGGGTTTTTACGCCCAGTCATGATAATACAGTGACAAATTTCACAAATATAGGAACTTCAAAAGATTATAGCAGGGACATGAGTAGCAGCCCGCAATGTCTGCCATAAAGTTTGAAGAAAGATTTTCCTATATTTGTAAGGAATGGAACTGCACGATGTCATAAGTTTGAAAGATGTAATTGATCCTACTTTCATTAATGACATTGAGAGTTGCAAGAGTAAAAGAAAGTGGGATTAACTTGTTGCGTGCCATTTTACTGTAGACGTAGTTGGGTGAAGATGAAGTACCCATCTTCACACTCGTATGAGTTTCTTTATTCTTGCCAAGGACGCTTCTCAACATTTACTCTATCTTTACATTAGTGATTTTAATGCCAACGATAACACAAAATAGGCCTATTATCAAAATGTGAAAAAATTTACACTGTGATAGATTTTAGGTTTCAAAAAAAGGAAGGTTAAATTGCTAGATTTATTTCATAATCAAAAAAACCAATAAACCAAGAATAAATTTTAACTGAATTGGATGAAAAAAATTGCCTGCATCGGCCAGTAAAAATTTTCATCTCACTCCCCCTGGTCTCCCAAAGAACTTTCTTGGCCCGGGCAATGGCCCTTCCAAAAAAACAATCTAACTACGCCTGGTTACAATGAGAGACATAGTACCTACTTTTTTTAAGGAATTTGAAATTATAACCAGTGGTGTGAAAGGTTTCGGTTCTTCTACCCAGTTCTCTTAAATCCACAGGTATCTTTACAAGTTTATGAGACCTTGAAAAATCAGTCGAAAGCAAAACGAATAATCCCATTATCAAAGATTTATTTCAATTTTTCAAAAATGTTCAAAAAATTCCCTTTTGCTCCTTGACAAAACTGACAATTTTAAATTTTAAATTACAAACCATATTTTCAATATTTTGTAACTAGAAATGTTTTCTTTTTTGTTTTTTTGCTTGTGCCGGTAGTTAGATGAATTTTTTGATGTTAGTCCAAATTATAAATTTCCATATTCATGACTGCATACGTACAGTTGGTACCCACAAATTAACGTTGTTTTAAAAATATTAATAAGCTAGAAAAAAAAATACACGATCTTTGAATTTTTCCTTAAAATAAAAGTAGGTACCAAGCTATACAGTAAGTATAAAGAGATGTGAAAGTAAAAGGTGACATCGTTTTTGAGATTTATTAAAAAAATAAAGATTCTTGAAGAAAAGAAGACATTAGACTGATTTATTTTAATACATTTTGTTTTCCAGGAAAAATCGACACAACCCCTACCATAATTTTTTCTTAATCTCACGCTAAAAAAAAAAGTTAAGTTAGACGTAAAACATAAGAAATTTCTAGCTAAAGGGCCGACTTCCTGTTTCTTCCAACCTTTCAACTTACAAAATGGCATTTTTGTTTGAAAACACGTTAATTTGGTAACGTGATAACTGACTGGATGTTGGAAAGCTTTAAAATGAAAGCGAAAAAAATTGGCTCATAGCCTACGAGATATTTTACAAATATCATGGACTTGAAGTTAAAAATAAACGGATATATGTAATAATGAGAATTTTTATACTTTTCCATATACAGTCGCTTCGTGCAAGTGCATGCGGTTGAAAAGTTTAGTGTAGCGTGATAGTGACCATCGACAAGTACAGAAGAAATCCGGAAAAATGGTATGTCAGCTTTTTAAATATTCGTATCAAAACAATTTTATTTTAAATAAAATGAAAATAAATCTAAAAATTCGTACATATATTGTGGAACTATGAGTATAAGATCTAAAATGTAAAAAAACGGATGTGTTTATAACTTTCAGTACAAAATATTAAAAATTTTATTTTTATTTGCAGGCTGATTTAAGCAGTTCTGTAATCGAAAGTAAGTATTTAAAATTTCATTATTAAGTACTTCCTTATTACCCAGTGAAAATTATTTTAGGGTTTTAATTTCAGCTAAATTTATCACTCGAAGCACTTTTTTAAATCATTGTTTACAAAAGCCTAAACCATTCTTCTGAAAATTTTGAAAACTATCTGAACGGTCTGTCCTAAGGGCGTACATAAAAGGGTGTCCTAGTAGTCTGAACTCCCCTTTAGCTAAAAAAACTTAATAGCTAAAATGTTGCGGACACCTCCCCTTATGATGGTTGTGTCTATTGAATCTATAATTTAGATTTAAAAAAGCTAACTCATCCGGTTGTCTTTTTAAATAAGCCCCCAATATCTAACACTCTTTTTCAAATACCACAGACAATTGTTTTAGAAAGTAGATTTCAAATAACGATAAATTGTAATTCAGTTTAGGTGCTTAACTATCCTCTATTTTTCTCAATCACTGAAACAATTTCAAACTTTAACAATATTGTGAGCAATAATTTGGGCTGGATTTGTGAAAATAACAGTTATTTGTGATACAAGTGAGAAAAGTATGTGATTTTGCTTCAAATGTGAAATTTTCTACATGAGCCGAAGACGAGTGTTGCGAATCCCAAAAAAATATTTTTATAAGCTTTTATTCTACTAACTACTGCGATTTTAGCATATCCCAATACTGCAACCAACCTTCCGCAATAAAATAATATTTATTTCGCATGAAGCGAAAACCAAAAAATAGAAAATAAAAGCTTAATATTTTTTAAAAATTCGTTTTTTAACGAATAATTGAGCTGTGTAAGAAAACCATCCAGCCGTACAAGAAAGTACCAAATTTAGCCGTGCAAGAATGTCAAATTGCAAGTGCGCATGCGCCAAATCATATTTTTTTACGCCGTATTGAAATTTCCTTCTTTTCGTTTGGTAAAGGCGCACAAACGCACTTCTTGGTTGGGTGTTGCAAAGAAGTATTTTGAATCGACCCCAGACCTGCCAGCCACCTCTGATTCTAGACTACACAATGAATAGTTCGTTTTCACGAAAAGATTTCTTATAGTAATTTTCGCGAAACAATGTCAGCGTTCAAACAATATTTTTCACGAAAGCATAATATATCTACATGTATTCTATTCTTCCATTTAAAAATAAGTGGTAGATACCTATTTTGTACAAAATTACATTTGCAGAGGCGAATTTCGCTTTTGACATTTACGATTTTGATGGAACCGGCACTGTCGACGCTTTCTACTTGGGAGATCTTTTGAGAGCATGCGACTTGAACCCCACAAATGCCTTGATCGAGAAAATGGGAGGAACCAAAAAGAAAGGTTCGTAAGCTTTTTTACATCATTTTCTATTGGTACCTACCAACCTACACCATTTTTCTACACTTATATTAACTCACAAATCCATTTCACATTTACAGGTGAAAAATCAATCTCTCTGGAAGAATTCTTACCCATCTATAGCCAAACAAAAAAAGATAAAGATCAAGGTGTCTACGAAGACTTCATCGAATGTTTGAAATTGTACGACAAACAAGAAAACGGTCTCATGCTAGGAGCCGAATTACTACATATCTTACTATCTTTAGGCAAGTTATATTTCCATTGAAAATTGTTAAAATTTTTACTGTGGAGGTACAGACATAGTATATCATAATGTAGTCTTTGCAGGTGAAAAACTGTCTGACAGTGAACTAGACATAGTGACCAAAGATTGTTTAGACCCAGAAGATGACGACGGAATGGTGGCTTATGCACGTAAGTCATCTTTGATTTTTTACTTTTTTTTAAATGCATGTCAGCCAAATTTTTTACATTTTTCTCCAAACCTTAATCAATTTATCTTTAAGATAAGAACCATATCAACTATTTTAGGCAGGTTTTTAAAACACAAACCTGCTATTTTTTTTACTATCGATGTTTAGTTTTTTTGTTTTATTGAAATACATGCTAACTTTTTCTCAAATTATTTTTTTACCTAAGTATACAAATCTAAATTACTTTCTTTCTCAATTATCTTAATAAAGAAAATAAATTATTATTATGAAGTAGGTATGAGGAAAAACATGACACAATACATCTCTTGAAAAAAATAAAAATCACAAAATGTTCTGATAAGAGCTGGTGGCAAGACGAAGGTTTTTTGGTTCAACCCTCTCCATGCATAGCAAAAGAAAAAAAGGAAAAAAGATTCAAACTATGACTGAACCATAAAATCCGTAGTCGGATAAGTATAGGAATTCGGAAATGGGCTTTTGAATCAAATTTAGTGATTGTTTTTCATTTTTCATGAGTTACTTTCTGAGTGGGTAGTCTGTAATACATATTTTGCCAAATATCAACTTAAAAAACTTTTTTACTGCAATAAAAACGAACATTCCGAACCTGATATTTGGCAAAACTAAATTTTATTAAAAAAAGAGACTTCTGAAAAAAAAATTACCCAACCTAATTCAAAACCTGATATTCTATTCTTAACGCAAAGCGGCTGATTGCCTCTCATTAAATAAGAAATATGTTGAAGAATAAAAGGGATGAAAGAAGAAATTGGAAAGAAAGAATTTTCTAGAATTTTTATCCAGTCCCCTAAAACCTAAAGCTGCTAATGATAACAATCAAATTTTGTGATAAAAGTTGATATGGAAAAAGCGGGGTATTTCGAATATTGGAGAAAATTGGAAGAAATGTGAAAGAAAACGAAATTAAAATCGGAATTAAACTTACATCTGAACATTCTTGTTGAGAGGAAATCCTGCCACCGGCCCACTGGTTCTAATTGTAAAAGATTTAACTTAGTTATAACAGGAAGAAAACAATTTTCTCAAAGTAAGCCCAATAAGTTGAAAAAAAAAACAAAAAAAAAACAGTCAATAACTTAATTTTTTAAAAATAGACATCCTTCACATCTACTCATACTCGGTATCTACTTTCTTGTAGAAAAGGTATAAAATATCAATTTGGCCAAAAATCTCGAAATTCAAGTGAAGAAAACAAAGAAGATTTTTGAATTTTCAACTACTGATCTCGAGCAATTCGAGAGTGTTAATTATTGCATGAATTTTTTTCTTGTTTAATTTTAGCATTTGTGAGAAGATTCATGGTGAAGTTAAAAGATATGTAAACCATGCCACCGACGTATTTGTAAATAACTTTTAAGTTTGAAAAAAAAGTTGGCAAACGTCTAAGTAAGTTTTACGGACGAGTTATTATAAGAGAATGACGCCTTGTATAACACAAATAGCGAAGAAAATTGTCGCTTTCTTCTTGCCGCATTGCTTATAATATGTGATACTTAATTCGAGTCACTTTTTTTTTTTGCCTTGCATCTTTTTGTCTCACCTTACAAAAATAATTTTGAGATTTTCGTTTTTAAATATTTTCAGAATAAAGATAAAAATTGAAATTAAATGCCAGTGCACTGATTATTTTTTAACCTAATAGGTATTCAATAATATTTATATTTACTTCATATTCGTTTTACAAACTGTGTAGTATGAATGATTAAAATGCGCTGTCCGCAACGATGGATACAGTCTTTTTGAATAGTGGAGTGAAGGGGTGAGGAGAGTTCAATATAATATTTTATGTTTTTTTATATTTTTTTTTACGTACGGGAGGGTGTGAATTGCTCCCCTAATATCCACCTATGACAATCACCATCGAAAAAGCTTTTTTTAGAAGTTAATTAAACTTCATAACGCAACCTTTACATCTAAGAGTGATAAGTACATATGAGAAAGAACTAAAGCGTTGAATATGGGGAATGGTGATGCGTTTGTAAGGGGTGAAGGATTATGAGTTCAGAATTTCAGGTAAATTAGTGAAGGAGTCAGGTTTCTAAGAAAAAGGCAAAAATAAAAGAAATTATGGATAATTTTGTGTAGAGAAAAGCTGAAAAATTGATAGATAAGGACCAGAACCTTAAGAGTTAAAATCGGATGAGGGAAAGGAGTATGGAGAAGGAAAACCACGTATGAGTTAAGAGAATAGTTGAATATTTTAGTAGAATGAGATTCTTTTGGAAATATCCCTTAGAGGGGACCATTCTATGAGAATTTCAAAGTTTCTGTTTAGGATTGGGAGATGAGCAGATGACGGTCAAATAACAGTCTTTATATTTCGTATCGAGAGCTTCGTTATGGGAATTGTCAAAGTAAGTTCAAAGTCCGTGAAATATGACTGAAAGTCAGACTACAGAGAAATATATTAAAAAAGTAAAAGGATTCAGCGCAGGGAATGTACCACTTTATCGAAAATATGTCCTCATGTTCTATTTAAATTTTTTACACTTAGAACTTCGGATTTTGGCAAAATTTTCAAGAAAACTTGAAAATATTCAAAATTCAATTGTTTTTACTGAAATTGTTTCTTCGAGCCAGTACGGCTCAATTTTGTGAACAACAGTCTTTAAAAATCCGTAATGTAATAGGTAACCGGTTCGAAACTGATTCCTGAAACATTCACTGGGTACCTTACCTCAACCTCACGTTTATCCGGCAATTGTCTGAACTAAATCACAAAGGATGGAACTGGATAGCTGAATGGCTCAGCATTTACCCCTACCAATAATTAAATGAAAGGTACCTACAATAGGGTTTCATTGGATTTAAAATGAAAATTTAAAACTTAAAACTGAGCTTTGTACTCTTGCTTAGCATTTGTAAAAAAACATTTGTAGCATATTTGGCAAAGATGTAAGAGGTAGGTAGGTATATTAATAAATTGTGGGCAAAGAAATCGCCAACTACCCCGGCTAATGGGTGGAGGAAGGTCCCACAAATGAACGTACAGCCTACCAATGCACAATAGGCCTACATTTGTAGCAGAGAAATAGTTTACTCGCAATGCAACACATAACGACAATCAAAAAAATTGTGTAATTTACTGCAGAGTGTATTTTTCATAATGAGGCTCGCGAGTCTGGATATTGACAAATCACAAATATTAAGGTTCCCATTAACTTAATATGCTTCAAAACTTATTTTTATCGATAAAAATTAAAAATTCAGTTGATTGTACGATTATACTTTCCTACTTACATTAGAATATCAAAACAAATAACATTTTTTCAACTCACTTGAATTTGTAATTTATTCGATCCAGCATATTAATACTGATTTCTTTTTTCAGCTATTTTGGCAAGAATGTGTGAAAACCCAGCTTCTGGTGATCTGAATAATTACTCATATTAAAAAATTCATGAATCTACCAAACACCGACTTCAAATCAATATTACCTACGTTATTTAAGATACATCCATTTCCAGTTGCTGATTAAATTTTATTAATTTGTTACTCGTATTGTTGATGATTGACTTCTTTTTTCTACTTGTTTTAAAACAATTCTTCTTTTTGTGTTTCAACGGTTGAAAAATCGTCTAAATGTAACTGAGGCACAGTTTCGGTACGGTAATCAAATTTCAACATCAACAATGTACCGCAGCGCTGAAATGTGAAATAAGACGAATAATCAAAGTGGGTACTTTTATGATTATTAAAATATTTGGAAAGGAAGTAATTAAATTTATTGGGAAATAAATGTAGGAGAGGTGGAACTTTATCTACTTTTTCCATATAAATCGCTATGCCCAATAAATTAATTAGAATAAAACAGTCTCGATTTCGAGAGGGGTACCTAGAAACCTGTGAAATCAGGCTCCTGCCAAATAAGGGGTCTCTATTCTCCACCATCAAAACCGAGTTAAGTAGGTACGTGTGATAACTACCACTCCCAAATGATTGAGCAAAAAACATTCAGAATGTGCTTTTCATTCACCGAATTGAGCCACAAATCAAAGGCAAAGCACTGTGAGCCGCTAAATTTAATGTGCGTTTAATGGAACTTGGAGTCAGATATTTTTGATTAATTATTTCATTTCAGAAAAACGAAAAAATCTCAATACTTATAACTTATAAGTTAGTAATAAAGAAATGTGAAAAAGAATAAAAGCAAAATGTGGAATACCTTGTCATGAAAAGGATTCTCAACAAAAAGGTAGCCAACAGCTATTTGCATGTACTGTCACTTCGTGTATAATGTACAGGAGAGCCAAATCCTGAGCAATTACTGGAAATTTGTCAGCTCTGTACACACACACAGACACACACACACATATGTAATATATACATACGTATTATATCATAGCAAGTTCGTTTCTAATTAGTAACTGACAAGAAATGATGTACGAGTTCGTGTACCAGTCCCTAACATCACTGAGATCTTTATCTATCGATTAGTCGCGTTTTGAACATTGTAAATTACCTGCCTTAATTTACAAGCAATTACAAAGAAATAAAAGTGTAGCTATTGTTTGAATTGCAAGACACTAATAATTGCCAGCCTTATGGCACTGACTGTTGTCAAAGGGGCCAAGCCTCTAACCTCATTTAGAGTTGATAATCCCCACACAAAAGTTTGATTTTTTTTTTTAAATTAGAACTGACTTCAAAACAAAAATAATAAAAAATGGGTGAAGAAGAGAAAAATAATTCTTTTAAAAGTTCTTCAGCAAGATCTAGGTCTAGGGACTAGAATTATTGAAACTGACATTCTTTTCCCTTCTATATCGTAAGTTTTGTTCCGTCGAATTTTATGACAAAACTTTTCAATTAGCACCGACTTCACTAATTCCAGTCCCAAGACCTACTTTTTACTGGAGCAGTTTTAAAAAAATTATTTTTCTGTTTTTAGTGCTTTTTTTTTTTTTTTTTTCAAAGTCCGTTTTATTTTTCAAAAAAATGTAAATTTATTATATTATTTAATGCTTTTTTTTGTTTTATTTTAATTCCATTAGATCTTACTCTGGAAATTTTAAAATAATTATTTTTATCATTCTAGATAATTTTTATTCGTTCTTTTTTTCGTTTCTTTTTTGAAGTTGGTTAGATTTTTTGATGAAAAAAATTTTTTAATGATTTTTCTTTTTTACATTAAAACTAACATTTTATCATTTAAAGATAACTCAAAAAACCATCTCATTTAAAAATAAAAACGAATGTAACCACCTTGAAATCACCTGCTATCATTTAAAAAAAAAGTTTCATCAAAATTTGTACCTAGGTTGAGAAGTTATGCTGGAACAAACATTAAAAAAAAACAACATAGACTGTATGTACGGATCGAATTATTGATGATCTCCACCTTATTTTGAAGTTAGTTCAAAATCAAATGATTTCCGATTTGTATGATTGACGATTTTTTAATAATTGAAGATACACAGTTGGCTAGCCAGGGGCTTACTGGAAACAAGAACTTCTCCACTGGAATTTTAAAAAATTCTCTGCAAAAGCAAAGCTAGGATACAGCTTTTGGAAGGATTCAAGGTCCTGTCATTGTTTCCTTCAATGAATATTGTCTTTCCTAAGAGTAGCTACATATTTTAAAATTTACAAATTTATTCTGAGACGGCTTCACGAGGTTCTGGGGGACCACAGGATCTCAGCGTGGAAGAACAGAGTATCAAAGATATGGGCCCCGGCTTTCTCAGAGAGCTCTGAAGGGCCCAAATTTCGAAATAAATAAAAATTTTCAAGAAAATGTTTAAAGAAGGCGTTAAGGTTGCATTCATGGAGGCATTTTATGAGTGAAACGCAACAAAAACTCCCAAATAATCAATAAAATATATGTTCTGGAACACAAAAAACAATTAAAAAAACTCGAAAATCCTGCATATGACATCGAGAAGGTTCGAAATTTCTTTTTGAGCCAAGGAGGTCTAGCCCCTCTTACACTCATCCACTTTTGTGCAAGACCATCTCGCTAAAGATTTCTAAATTTGAAAATATGAAAATATAATCCGCCATGAAAGTATTTTCCAACTACTACCACACGCGCCCAATAGGTTCATCCTTGCAACGCTGCTGGAGGAAGACTTTCACAAGACACGGGATCAGGGCCTAAGCAAATTTAAATTAAATCGGGCTCTGAAATAGGATCAAATTTCCATATTGATTCCATTCATTCCTGAAGTTGATTAATTTCTTTGCCAGTAATGATGGTAATTTTATTGATCTTAATCGATCATTTTTAAGATCGATATTATCTAAAACAATGCTTGATAATCGATTACGTATTCAACATACCTAAACATATTATTTTTCGCAGTTCTGACTAGAGGGGGAAGGGGGAATTCTCCGGAGCCTAGGATTTTTAGAGGCCCATTATTCTCAAAAAAAAAAGAAAGTTCATAATAAGTATACCTTCATAGAAAATCCACTAAAGTACACCTAAAAAATTTTTTCGCTTACTGTTCTTGCTAAATTTGTCGATGTCTAAGCAGCTCATCGTATCATCCGTTGTTAATGAAAGTTGATGTTTTTTGAGTTAAAGAGAAGCGAAACAAAAACACAAAAACTCCAGCGCAGCAACCGCTCCATTAGAAAATGTAACTTTTCAATAAAAGAATTCAAAAACCAGCCAATTACGACCAAACCTGGCAACAAGTCAGAATAGATCTTAAAAACTCTAGCGCAGCAAACCTCGCCAGAAAAAGTAGGTTTTCGATAAAAAGAATTATGAATTTTGGTGGTCACATAAATTGTCTGTAAGTTTATATGCGTTAATGGTATGTCCTGATTGAACGAAATTTGTTAGTTGCTGACAAAATATTAGACAATATGAAATTTAAATGCATTATTTTTTGAAATGAAAAATTAATTAAGATGACAAAGTATGGTAAATAATCATATAATTTCAAATAAAACCAAAGAAATATCATACAGTTATGAAATAAAAAACAGAAAATATGAACATGTGTTTAATTTTTGTAAAACGAAAAGTTCAGAAAAAAAAGCTTTACCGGAAGTACCGCCTAGTCGATCCGTACCAAAATTTGTAGCATGCTACAATAAATTATAATAAACATTTATTTCAAATTTCGTACATATCGGTCCAAAATTCCGCATTTAATGACCAATATAAAAACAAAAATAGCGATACCGGAAGTACCGTCTGGTCGATCCACAACAAAATTCGCAGTACGCTACAGAATAAAATATAATAAATATTTGTTTCAAATTTGTAAATATCGTTCGAAAATTCCGCATTCTGTGACCAATAATAAAAAAAAAAAACACTACCAAAAGTACCGTCCAGCCAATCCACGCTAAAATTAGTATAGCGTAGTTACTACAATAAACTATGATAAATAATTGTTCGAAATTTCGTGGCTATTGAAACAAAATCGAGCATTTTGTAGCCAAAATAAAAACAAAGATGGTGATACAAGAACCGTTCATTCGATCCACACCAAAATCATTAGGTCTGGTCCTTGGCTTAGTATAAATATACGTACCAAATTTCGTGATTATCTGATAAAAATTGTAACCTATACTGTGGGCACAAGAAATGAACTTATTTCTATCTATCTATCTATCTGCCTGTCTATCTATCCATATATCTGTCAATATATATATGAATTTGAGCTTTAATTTCTAAAACTGTCTTTGTGTTATGATAGTGTTATGAAACAATAAACGCACTCACCCCTTCGCCCCCATTAAAATTATTAAGTAGATTTTCATAGAAAACCTGCATAAAAAGAATGTCTAACTGGCTACTGTATCCCCCCAAGCCATCTTCAACACGTAATTCGTTGATGTCGCTAATACGTTGGTTTTTGCGAATTCAAAAATCACATAAAAGGGGGGTAAACGAAGAGAGACTTGCCCTCCAAAAATTCATTTTATCATCTCCTCGAATATCGTTGAGATCTTCCCTTCTGCTCCTTGAATATTGCAATATCATTCGAAAATTTAAAACTTGAAATGGTAAAAAAATTCTATCGAGGCAATGATTTGCTAAAAAACTCAGTTTTTTAAACACCTTCAATTCATGAAGCAGTGCTGAACTTCAAATGCAAAAGCCAATTTCATTTATCAAGCCGTGAAGTGAAAATTGTAAAGTCGCAAAATGATAAACGAGGGACCGACTTTTGACAGAACCAAAGTTTATTAAGTTGATTTTCAAATTCCTCATTCCCAAAAATATAATTCTTCATAAATTTCTGATCGTTTTCGTCATTTTTTCTCAAATTATGCTTGAAAATGTGCTAAAAAAGTCAAGCTGACAACTGTGTTGAACCGATTTTCATTCTATTTTATGGTTCGATAAGTGAAGTTGGCTTTGCAAGTAGGTACGTGAAAAAATTAAAAAAAAACTATGGATAGTTATCGACAACCAACAAACATGTCGATCTATCAAAATTTCATTGTGTCAGTTTTTAATAAAATTCGTAAAATAACGCCTTGTGTCGTAAATACGGAGAAGATACTTCAACCAACACAGGCGACTTGCTTCTCGATCTCCAGAAATTATTTTTTCTTCAAGAATTTTCTAGGACACTACTTGATCAATAGGCACAAAACTCCTATCAGACTGGGGAAAATTTCAGCCCAATCCCTTTTGTAGTTTCCTCAAAATCCTGAAAAGCACCACCTCTCCAGCTATTTTTCTGTTCCAGTTTTCTCAGAAACTACTGAACGAATAGGCACCAAACCTCTATCAGACTTTCACATATGTCAGAACAACGTATCGTGAAAATTTCAGATCGACTTTTTTCGTAGTTTCCTCAAAATACTGGAGAAACCACTTTTCCAGGAATATATTCTTCTCCAGTTTTCTCGTAAACTCCGGAACCAATAGACAACAAACATTTATCAGACCTGGTCCTATTAAATAACTACCTATCTTGAAAATTTCAGCTCTATATCCCTTTGGTAGCTCTCTTAAAACCGTGAACACAAATTTTGGGCGATACGTAAGACCTTATACCTATAAATTAGAAAAAAAAAAAAAAAAGTAAAAATGGGAAAATGGTACCAATCATTTTCTTTTTTCATGAAACGGATTATGTTCATCATCCCCACTTCTGTTCTTTTTGCAAGGTCAAAATTTTATACCCCATTTGCTGCTTTTTTTCTTTTTTTTTTTTTCAAACAAAAAAAACAATATTTATTCTAACTTGCAAATGAAATTATTGCCTATCCTCTCCCCTGAAGTACTAACAATTCTTCGTTTGCAAAGAGAGGCTACAGACAGCACCCCTCGTCGCCATCGTAACTGTAATTTCAGATGGAGGAGAATGGGTACATTGAAATTGTTGAAAAATTTCCAAATTTGTATGCAATGGGAAAGAATTTTTTTTAATTGCCACGTTCGAATAGTTTAGTGTATGCATATGCATATACATATATACATATAATCTGACTTCGGAACAGAATAAAAATATGACGATAGTACTTTCCTTATCTGCTTACGATCGTTGGAGTAATAATTTTCAACAGTACATCCAAACCCAAAAAAAAAAAAAAAAATATTATCTGTACTGATTAATTGACGAACTAACGTAATTTTTTTTTTTCTGTTTCTATTATTTTCTATTTCTATTTCTCTCCCACCGTAAGTTCGTACCTAAATTGTACATATTTCACGATTTTTTCTCCTCGCCTTCATCATTTTGCTCGATAGCTTAAAAGTTACATTTTTACATCACAAGCTTGAATCTGTCATTGAGTGACGATGAAGACCAGATTTAGCGAATAAAGAAATCAAAATAGAGTGAAACAGATGTAGCTGTAGAAAATGAGACAGTAAGAGAGAGAGAGAGAGAGAGAGTGAGAGAGACAGTGAGACAGAATAAAAACTAAAAAATCGAAAGAAAAAGCGGGACGAGGGGGAGGAGTTTGGAGCGTTCGCAAAAGTATTTCAGTATCAGAACTGATCGATAAGCAGGCGCGTTTATCATATTACACTCCGCGAGTATTGGATCAATGTTCTGTGTTCGTGGATGGCTTTAGCACTTTAAAAAACGATTTTTATTTCTCATCGTCGTCGTTTTTTGGGTTGAATATGTTCGTGTTTTTTCCGCGTGTCTCGGCTTCAATTTGACAACAAAAACAAAACAAAAAAAAATGTTTTTATTCGAATAAACAAACAAATTTTACGAATTCATGTATGAATATTTTTCCATTTTACCGCCAACTTGTAAAAACAGTGAAACATATTTTCATGGTGCTTATGTATACTTGTGTGCATTCGTTCTATAATCTACCGTGCAGATTTTTGTAAAACCAAATAATCCCCCTCCCCTTCCAAAAAAAAATTTTTAAAATTGTTGTGGTGTTACTGGTTCTGAAAGTGCTGCCTTAGCGGAAACGAGATAAAAAACAAACAGGTAGGCTTTACTATAATATTGCTAGAAAAGAAAAAGAAAAAAAAAAAAGTTGATTATAAAGTAAACTGTTCGATGCAAGGAGAAACAATCATATCGATAGATCTACGTGACAATGAAGAGAAACACCCAATTTGAAATTCGGTTTCTCGTAGTGCTCCTAAAATGATATCCTTCAAGCCTGCAATCATCATTTTTGACGGATGTCAAAAATTCGATAATAAAACGATGAATGACGCTGTAGTTGCGGCCCTCTTTCATAAAAGTTTAAAGTTTTTAGCTATCAGTAATTCATAAAACGTTCTATCTTTTCGATCCTCCCACAGGCGAGTATACAGGGAGAAGCCCTCCCCTTCAATTTTTATCTTCCTAAAATTTGCCACCTCTCTCCCTCTTTATGAAAATCCGAATTTTCATCTGCCATCACAGTATTTTTAATCCCTCTCTGCTCGAAATGTTTCCGGCCTACACATTTGCCTTCGATCTATACCTACATCCACTAATAATTTAAAGAATTCGAAAATTTATTAACTCTTTGCTGACCCCTTCAAAAATCTTGAAACATGTATTCTTTTCGTTAATACATTCCCTCACCTCTCCCCATCATAACTGTAAATATCCGTATAACTTTTAATGCTTTAGCAAACAAACGGACTTTTATTCAGCCAAATTTTCATCTAATTTTTCTTTTCAAGGATACATAACGATTGATCTGCTAAATAACGCACCTGTAACTAAGTTACCCCTTCCTCTTATCATAGAGGCAAACTGAAAACATGTGGCCCAAAATACGTTTTTCGAGGATACCTCATTTAACATTAATTTTATTACAAAAGTAATTCAGTATAAAAAGATATATATTTTTATCTTCTACAAAAAATGTGATTATCAATTGAAGCCTAGTATAAGTGCCATTTTAAAAATTTTTTAGGGGAGAGGTTTTCTGAATAACTTTTGAGTTAGTGGGTTGCAGAGGGTATTATGAAGAGTGACTGATGTAAAACATCGTAGTTGAATGTTCCTATCTGAATTTTCTAAAAAAGTTGTCATTTTAGTGAAAATAATTGAAAATTAAGAACAAATTTTCATGACTTTGTGATTAATATGGTGATTATTTGTTGTAGAAAAGCTTTAAAATTAGAATTCACCCATAAACATAAAAATAACACTGCATAAAAGTACTGAAAAATACATTATTTTTTACAAAAAAAAGATGGGACTTATATTATTTTTAATGAAATCCTGGATGGTACATACAGAAACGCCATCTTTCATACCATATTTGAAGTATAAAAAATATTCCCAAGGCACTTATTCCTTTATCATTGCATTGACACCCGCACATAGTATTGATTTTACTGAAAAACACAAATCGATCAGGGTGGCACTTACACTATTTTCGTTTGGAAGGCTTCAATTTTAACGTAGAATACGTCCAACAGTAAGAAATTCTAATTGACATCAAACTGTGAATTTTCGCTAGTCGAAATTTAGCTAAAAAAATCAGCCTTATCGACTTTTAACTTTTTTGAAGCATTTTTCTTTCAATAATGGAGGGGGAAATGTAAGGCCTCAACTACAGTCCCTAAGGCCCTGGGGCAAATATCGAAATTCTGAAAACCTAAAATTGCATTCTGATTTTTTCAATATCTTCGGTGGGACTTCTAAGCCCCGAGGCCTTGGAGCATTTTCCCGGCTGCCCCAGCTTAATTTAGGTTCTGGGTAAATGCGTTTTATAAGTGAGAGCAATTAATACTTTGTCCCTTAGCGATTCGATTCAGGAGCACACTGTATCCATGCCCTCGTGTCCATACGTCACTGGCTAAAATTTAGGAAGAAACTCACCAAATATCATGTATACTGCAATATACTAATTTTTCCATCATCGATAGTTTCAAGAAGTTGAAAGAATTTCGATCATTCTCATTCCATGCGAATTTTATTGATTGAAAATTTGTCGAAAACTTGACCGCTGAGTGTTTGCTGTTAGGCCTACATTTCAAAGAAGCTACACAATATATTTTTAATTCATGGAAATGATAGAAGAAAGTTATAAACCACCAAAACGATGTGGGCACACACTAAATAATGACATTTTTTTCTGTTTCACTTTCCACTCATTATCATATGTACAAAGTTCACCACTAACAGAGATCTACGTTACCGAATCGAAACTTGTATTCTAGTCAAATTATACATAGCTGTATAATGCGAATTTGCCAAAAAAAAAAAATGGGTCCAACTCGTTTGAAATTCATTTGTCATTAGCATGAAATTCTAATGAATTTTTTTGGTTCCCTATTTGAAATGGTCGGCATTTTCAGCTGATTTTCCCACTTTTCTCTACGCCATTATTATGGGTACGATTATTATCAAATTTATTTCGGTATATTTATCGGATCAACATCGATAAGAGTGGAAAAAAACAAACCGTAGATCTCGCCTCTTTTGGTTCCTGATTTCGAATGTCTAATCGATGCCTTACGAATTCACGAGACAGAAATTTCACATCTTAAAATTTGTGGTGGGTTCTACATCAAAGTGAAAAATTGAAATGTCGAAATCAAATTGTAAATTTGTGACTGTGAGATTTTTTTCATTTGTTCTCCATCCTGTTAACATAAAATGTACACGAAGACCAAAAATATAGGTAATTCGTTTTCAGAGTTTCGGCACCTACATGAAAAAAATATCAGTTATGTACCTGTAAATGGTTACAAAAAACCTATGTTTCAAAACATTCTCTGATGGAGTAGATCAAATATTGGTTAATGTCTCTTCACATCTCTTTGGAGAGTCATTTCTTTTTCGAGACATTGTGGCGGTACCCAAGTACTTACAAATGTTGTCCAGGCGAATTGGGTGTGAAAACAAAGGCGAAAACGAAAAAATTAAAATCCAACGTTTTATTACAGGAATATGTTTCGGTTGGTTCCGCAAATATATCGCAAAATACCACCGCCCCTTTCATTTATTTCCCCCTCGAGAGATTGTAATATGCGACATTTTTCAGTTTTTCCCAATTTTTTTACAGAAAAATATGAATTATGCGAAAATAGCTTAGTATAAAAATATTTTTCATAAAATTTTCTGTATTGTTCTTATCACCTAAAAGCATAAAATCTCATCGTTAAGATGCTATTGTCCTTCCAAGGTTACTCCTTTTTTATTGTACTATATAACATTATATATATGATGGCTATTCACGAGGCGTATAATACTTACATATAAATGGCTTATCAATATGTTTTCGTTGCCCAATCACACTTTTAGCTAATCTTTTACAAAATTCAGTACTATAGCCTGTTACTAAAAAGTATCGCAATTTGTTTTTTGGTACCACTTGAACACGTAGCTTAGACGTCCACCAATCAGATAATTATTTACAATAAAATTTATAAGTTATCGTACCCTCAGTATCCAAATTTAAGCAAAACCAGTTTTGACTGGTTAGTAGTCTACTATTCATTCCTAGATATATTTACTGCTACTTGTCAAAACTAGGATGAACAAATGATTTATCATTTAATCAGGCCATACTAAAATCCATTGATTTTTATCGTTAAATCAGGTAATACTAGAGCAGACTGACAATCGTCCCACCCACTATAAACAGACATGAATGCACGGATGCGCATGTATGTGCAAATGGTGGGGCGATTGTTCCTCAATTTTAGTATTTCCTGATTAAAGGCCTCGGCACACCGGTGCGCTACTACGGCAATACTTAGACGCGATATTGACGCGGTAGGATAAAATTCATGCATGTAAATGGAAGGTGGCCTTCGATCATTTAGTACTGGACACCCACGTAACATATAAAAATTTGAGCCAACATCTCAGTGGGCATAGGTTTACTATACGTGTCCAGTCGATCTTTTGGCAAATGTTTTGATTTTGTTGTTATTGTGAATCTGATTGCTTTGAAAACAGATGAAAAAAGACCTACTGCACATGTGCAATAAACTGATGTCCGTTGTATGGGTTTACAATCATGGCAAGTTCTGTTAACATTAGTGGAATAGGGCAGCTATATATTTAGTACTACATGATCGAAAAAGGTGGCACACTGACGCGTTTTACAGAATTCAGAACGCAATATTCTGATTTGGTGCAATACTCCACATTTGACAGAAAGAATTTTCAACTTGGTTTCTATAAAAATCAACTCATTTAGCATCTAGGGATGGGGATGGGTACATTTTTCACTTTATAACCTAAAGAAAATTTTGGTATTACTTGCGGTAATTCATATGTATATTTATACATAATTATATCCATTTTATTTTCTTGTCCCCATGATATTGGTACCAATTTTTATCGGATAATCATGAAATTTGGTACGAACAATTAGACCAAACCGAAGATCAGACCCAATGATTTTGGTTTAGACTGGCTGGTATTTTCATTTTTATTTTGGCCATAAAATGCTTAATTTTGGACCAATAGCTATGAAATTTAAAACAAGTATTCACTTCAATTTATTATAACATGCTACCAATTTTTGTTCGGGTCAGCTAGGTGATACCTGATGAAACACAACTAAAATGTGTTCAAAATATTTGCTTGCACCAAAATCAAGGTGATCTAATTCATCAAGATGAATTAGACTGCCTGAGGAATGCTCTAAAATATCGCTTCTATATGAAATAGAAAGTATCGCCTAGGCCACACTGATTCAATATCGCGCTGGTGTGCTGATTAAATCATTAGTCCATACGATGTAGCTACAAATGGGTCTAGAAATATTTAGCATTAACCAGTCAAGAATAGTTTTGCTTAAATTTCGGTTTTGATGGTAACACATAAGTATAACTTCTGTGAACCCATTGTATCATTTTTACTTTAACAGCAGTCAAAAATGCACTGGTCAAATGGTAGTAGATATTTATACACCGTATTTATGGCACATTGTGAATAAAACAATACAAAAGGTGTAAAGCATTATACCCCAATCCCCTAAAATTTAATCAGTAAAAATCTTTAAATGCTCTGGCTGTATTTTAACTCCGCCTTGGCATGATTTCAAGTCTGTTGCAATACTTTTTCTGAGAAAATTTCGTCGATCAAATAGCAAGACATTTATTTTCTTGATCAATTTAATGAATTGATTAATTTCATTGAAATTTTATTCCTTAGCTGACGCAGGCTTTTGGAATGACGTTTCACAAAACAAAAATATATTGGGACTTCCCATAAGTCATTATTTCCATTAGGTATAACCATATTCTAAAATAATTCTCAAAATTACTCATTTGAAAAATTTTGGAAATTTTTTAGCCAGTGGGTGTAAAATGTGAGAGTGAAAATAGTGAGAAGCAATTAACCTCTTTTCAAGATTTTTTTTTTGCTGTTTATCCCTCAGAAATTTGTGAAAAACGTTTTATTTTCTTCCTTGAATTATATGCGGTAAATAATGCCTAATATCAGCGAATTTTTCATTTATTATTATTATGAAAAAAATACATTTTTAAAAAAACAAATATAAAGAAATGCCAACTGTTACAGGAAAAAGTGGATAAAAAACAAGTTCAACAATTGACCAATGATATATGAAAAAATGCTCAAATTGTCACGAGAGTGATGATATTGAGGGAATCCCCGCAAACTACATACATGGTTTGTTCATGATGAGAACCGCTCAACATAAAGTTCGTAGTATTTTAAACTGAAGATTTGCCATTATGCATTAAAACGGGGAATCCCAGATGTCATACTTGTCCTATTAAATACAAAGAATTTCTGATGTTACAGCTGGTGGCCTGGAGCTATGGTTTTACACTTACAAATTTTTTGAAAATTGCCTACAAGTTTATTGCAGGAATAGTTTCTCTTGAAAGAAAAAGCAGGGACAACCTCAATGTCACCACTCCTGGTGGTTAATAAAAATATCCAATTTGAGAGATCAAATTTTATACCTTGAATAAAAAACAAAATCATAATTGAAATACGAGTACAATACAGGAAACAATTTTAAAATAATTAAATACTCTAAGTTAGAGCAATATACCACCGCAAGGAGAAACCAATTTTTTCAAACTACTGTGTTACATTTTAATCCAGAAAACTGTGAGAAATTCTGCCTAACTGCTCAGCTTATACTTACAAGGTATAATTAAGTGGCTAGTGCCAACTTTACTTATCAAGTCAAATAAAATAGAGATACAGAAAACATTAATGTTGGAAAATAATCAGTTTTCACTTTTCAATTAGTCCTAACCAGTGGCATAGTGAGAGGGATACCATGGCTGCCTGGCAGCCAGGTTTTGACCTAATTGAGGGCGCCATCAGAAAGAAAAAAATTAGAAAAATAAATTTTGGGACATTACTCGTATGAGGTGAAAGGGCTCAGAACCTAGACAACAGTTGCCACCAAAAGGCTGGCTAATATTTGTCTTTATGACGTAAAAAAGTGCAAAAAATACGTTTGAACGTAATTACTTGTATGTACTTGCAAGTAATGTATGAGAATTGAACCATGACTAATTAAACAATTACAGTGATGTCACGATTTGGTACATGAACCAGTCCACCATTTCTTATCTCTACAAGAAATGATGAATCACCCTTATACACAAACGTACTTATTTACTACATATGTGTGATTTTTTTTTAAATGAATGGGGCGTCCTGAAAATTTGGTAGCCGAGTGCCAAATTTATAGCTACACCACTGGTCCTAAACAACAGAAAAATGATGGAGATGACTGAAAATTTGTTCAGGATTACATTTTTCGATATCAAGAATCTAAAAACTCACTTTCAAACTATTTCTACGCAGATAAAATATAGTTATAACATCGACTTTTCACTTCATAGCGTGACAACAGCAGAAAAATAGACTTTACTCAGGATTCTGGAATGACGTATTGGACAGAAGAAAGATCTAAGTAAAACTACTTTTTAGCAGCAGGATTTTCTGTTTGTTTTTTTTTTTGGAACTTATAACCTTTTGTATCGAAAACGTAAGCATATAAAATGACAATCTTCATAAATTGATCAGTCTTTTACTTACGTCGTACCCTAGCCAATGTACAAGATTTTCAAATCGATTGCATATTAACCTGAAACATTATGGTTTGTGGTTTTGCTCAATCAAATCTCTGTTTTGGTCGTAAACATATATTGGTCTTGGTCTTCCATTTTGTAAAACCAATATTTAGGCTCCAAGACAACGACAAATTGAGACCGTGCTTATGAAAAGAGCATAAATGACACTTAAGCCCTTTTGCGTTCATTCAGCGAAACGATGCTGATGCTCTAAGGGCTTGTTAATTAAACACACCAAACCACACAGCTCTATCTATGAAATTCGTTGCACAATTTCCATTTCAAGGTGAAGAAGTCTGTTTCTTTTTCAATAATTTCAAAGTTCTGTGATTTAATTATTTTTCTTAATCTTGAATTTGGTTCTTACGAGGTAATATTTTGATTTTCTGCAAGAAATTTTAAAATTCCACAGTCTAAAAAAATATTTTTGTAATGTTTTTTTCTCGAAATTTGCGATTTTTCAACAAATGCTGTATCATAACTTGTCTAATAATTTTTATTTTTTGTTTTTTCAAGCTGGTAAGATAGAAGTACCTATCATTTATGAAGAGAAATGAAGAAATTTTAAAATATTTTCAGACACAAATTTTTTGTTAATATGAGGAGGGTCTAATTGCAATTAACTTGAAAATTCATCAAAAATAAGGAAAGCAAGGTAGAACTACAATGAAAACTGATTTAAAAACTAGATATACTACTCTTTCATAAATTTTTTTTCAAAATATTATAGCTTCAACCTACTCAAAATGATATTAAACTCAAACTTCAAATGCATTTTTCTCAAAACTCTCTTTTCTACTGTAGGCCCTTCTTATATGCACGCCCTCAATTTTACTCATCACTAGGAAAGAGAGGAGATACAGAAGTCCTCAAATTCAAAGGCATGTTAATTCAATTAAAGAATGTGATATTAAGAAAATTCACTGAAAATAACTGACCAGCCCCAGTGTAGAGCCACGAGTATGTTACAAAACAAGCGATTGTTTGCAAGTTGCAAAGTCGCAGGATGAGGCAAAGGCAAATATTGTTATTGCAACAAGTTGACTTCGGCAAATGGCAAACAAGTTAATGATGTTAAAAATTTTGATACATATCGACGTATGAATACACAGCCCGATACGTATCAATATTTTTGACATTCAGAAATATCATAATATTCATGATAACAAAAGAAAACACCTCCTTGGCTAGATCTCGGTTAGCAACATCACCAAACCAAGTTACCTACGTAGGAATAAAATGTTTTGCAACGAATACACCAAAAAGAGGTTATTTGCACTTACAACTTATTCGATGAAATATATCAACTTCCCTCATCAACTAAATTTTATTAAATAATTAAGTAATTACAGATAGGAGAACAACCGTAAAACAGGGTGACTTTGAATACTTTTTAGCATATTTTTGGCCATAGCTCTAAGTATTATCAAGTTAAAAAAAAGTAAAAATATTCTACCAGAGCTTTTTCTGAGATCTATCCTACAACCCCTCATCCCCACCCCTCTTGTGTGGCTCTAAAAAAATTAAAAAGTATCCATTCAAAGTCACCCCTGCTTTTGAGGTGACTTTGAAAACTTCTTCATTTTTAGAGATACGTGTATAATTCTAACGGGAATTGATTCAGGATAACATTGAATAGTATACGCCAAAAAAATGAAAATTTGTTGAAAACTGCCCGAGTAATCCTAGAAAACATGAACAAAAACAAGAAAAAAAACATAATTGATGCAAATTTGAAGTTAAATTGTATGAAAAAATTATAAACAATGGTCACAAATATTTCCAGACGCACATAATTTGTGCATCCAGTCCCCACACTCAACACACTTTATCCAAATTTCTCTAGATCTACTGTTTTCTTCTGGCTCATCACAAATTAAACAAAAATATTGCTTGTCTGTAGTTTTCTTTTTTTTTTGCTGTTGATTTATTCTTGGAGCCAACAGGTCTTCCACAATGTTTCACAGCAGCCTTGGTTGTGAAAGAGGCACTTCCACTTCTAGAACGAGCACTTCTAGAATTGGAAATGCCCGGGTCTGGCAAGGCAGTCATATCATTTGAAACTACAGAAGTATTATCTGCAGATGTGTCCTTTAGAATGTTGTTTTACAAACCAATCTGCCCAGTCTTCTCCAGATAAAACACCATCTTTAAACTTGGCAATTCGACGATCTAAAAGATATCATAGTATGCACTTTTTAAATCAAGAACTTTCTTCTACGATGTACTTTACGAGGCATATTTTTAACTCTGAAATTTTTTTTACAATATTATTAAAACCATTCAATGTGACCCCATTTTATAAAAACGTTATCATATCGGATCTAATCAAATTAGAAACTTCGTTTCAACGAATTTATACTTACCATAAAATTTCACGTTAAACAATATGTTTTGCAAAACTGAGTTACCAATCCTGAATTTTTGACATCGAAGTTAGTTTGGTAAATTTTTTCATTGAAATTTTGCGCATTTTTCAACTTGCCAAATTGATAATAAAGACTTATCTGATTGAAACGAAACAAGCATAGATTATAAGTACAACCTTAGACTACACATTCCCACTGAAAAATGATCATTTAGTTCACTACATGGCTGCCAGGAGAGATTGAATAGTCAAAAAAAAAATTCAAAGTCACCCGTAGATTCAAAGTCACCTCATTTTACAGTACTAAATTGTTTCAGTATTAATATGTAAAATAGCTGTTTTTTGTATTCACATTGCGCAAGTTACGTACAACTAAATGGCGCCGTGAAGAAACAAATGAAAATACGACTGAGAAAAAACTCATTTCCACACTAGTGTAGAAAAGAGAATCATTTTCAACTGTTTGGAATCAGTTTGAGAATCTCTCACTTTGCGCATTAAAATCAATTTATAATAATAACCTCTTTTTATAAGATTTTTTTGGGAAGTCCAGAGGTGGTAGTACGCCAGTGCTTATTAAGTGCTATCAGCTCTAAAAAGCTGTGTTTGTGGAGATCGTTTACATCTTTTTATGTGCCACTTCCCATAAAAAAAAAAAGTCGGTATCTACTTTACGGAGTTATTTTTTATACAACTGTCAATTTTATAACTTACTAGTAACAATAATAAAACGAAATAATATTTCAGTCATCAAAAATTTCACTTCTCACATTAAATATTTTGTTTCATAAATGCCTGTTTTTCACTTACAAACAGTTAGCAAAACTACATGATCACCTTTTAGCACTTTTCGTTTCAGCCACCAGAGCCAAACTCTTTTGTACTGGACTTCCCAATTCTACTTGCTCAAAATGTCAATTTCAAGAAGTATTTTATGTGGCCACGAAAGAGCTACGATCGCTGTGTTTGGTCTTGCACTGCAGTGGGCTGGGATTTACTTCACTCAACATTTTAGACTCATAAAACTGTATTTTTTTTTAAAATTAATTTCTAACGTACCTACTTATTTATTGGTGGTATGAGTTAAGAAAAAATCGTTTCTTTTTTTTTAATTTAGAAAGAACAACTGAGCACTTTTTTTTTTTAAATAAAAAAAAAACAATAATTTAATTTTTTCTAAATTCATTGCGACGGACGTAAATTAACTGTCAGTTTATGTAAGTAAAAATTTATAAATTGGGCCTTGTTTTGTTTTCATATATTTGCTACCAAAGAATAAACTAACTTATTCATCGTAAGTGCGTTCGAATTTTCTGAACTGCGTGTAATACGTCGATAAAATCGGGAAAGGTTGGAGCAGGGGAGGGGAGATGAAGTTGGTAAGTTTTCGCGGTACCCGGCTTCATTTTGTAAATATGGATCGCCGAAAAAACGAATCAATAATATCTTTACGAGCTACTTATAGGGTATTTTCAACGACACATAAAGCCAAACGTGGTTTTCTCTTTTCTTTCCCTATCAAACGATCAATAGGTAGGTAGTTCAGTAGAAAGTCGTTGTGTTCTATTCACAAATTTCCTTTTCATAGAAGCAAACCTACGTACAACAGCTCGCTGCTACACAACAGTGCATTCACGAATCACGATCACTGCTTGAATAATTGTTTTCCACGCTGGCACTTCGTCGTAAATCTACAGTATTTTCACGATTCCTTTGAACACCAATCTTCCAATAGAACCACAATTTTCTTTTTTTTATTAAACTTTTTGCATATTTGTTAATCGTTTTGTTGAACAGATTTTAAGGTTTCGCAGGCTCTAGCATAAATAATAAAATTACACGTTGATGACGTAGAATATATTTTCGTTCCTCTCATCTGATGTCGGGGAATCAATGAGAGAATACATTTTTTGATGTTAGAGGGGGGTAGAAGAAAAACCAACCGCTGCATTTCCTCTAGAAATTAACATAAATAAAATATTGTATGAACCAGATCAATACGATCCAGTGATGGATCCGGGATTTTCTGAAGGGACGGCCTAAATCATAATTCCAATTTTTTTCCTCTCTAATCGACTATACCCATATTCCCGCCGGCTCATAATCAATATTGATTACAACATCATTGACGCGTTGACCAGTTGAGTTCGTTTTGGACAAGGAGGGGGCAACAGAGCTGTGGCCTCACCTTTAATCCACCACTGATATACGATCAAGAATATTTTGCTATCCTAAATTTTTTAATAACGAACTGATTGGCAGCAGACTGAAAAATCAAAACTGTTATGATACATAACACTTGTCGAAAGCTTCTAGAAACACTACCACCACTGCCAAAGGTAGGGTGCATAAATAAGGTGGATCCAGTGGGTTTAAATCCCCGGAAACTCCGAAGAAGGCTCGAAATAGTAGGTGATTGTTGATAGTAGTGATGGGTTTGTGGGGAGGATTATAAGGGACGATCGAGGAGATTTGAACCCCCCTTGCGAGAGAGCTATGTACGCCCTTGCAAAGATACAAATTTGTTGGCCAAAGAAAGGACTTCCAGGATATAACTTTTCTGCCCTCTTGTCAGGAGTATAAGGATAATATGACTAACAATGTCACTCTAGGTCCTTAATACGGGAATGGGACTAAAATGGTTTTTTTTTTGTTTTTTTCAAAATTAGTTGGATGCTCAACACTTTTATTTTCATTAATGTTTCAAGGGTTTATCATATTAAATTCCATTCTGCAGGCATTTCTTCAGTTGAAACCTATTAGCCTTTACTCATACTATCTGATAATCGATTCAATTTTTTCTTTTTTTTTGTTTTCTATCAATTTACTTATTACACCTTACCCTCACAGGCATGCGCACGTGGGTGCCTGTAGGTGCCCGGCACCCATGACAACTTTTTTTTTTAAATAATAGTAATAATAATAATAATAATAATAATAATAATAATAATAAAATAATCTACTCCCCGTTCTGTTGTTTCAAGTTTAATCCAATTTGTTATTATTTTCGCAGTCCTTTCAAAAAAATTTTAAATAAACTTCATTTTCTTTTTTCATCCGCTGTTAGCCCAAGAGAATTTTGTGGAAAAACTATTGAGAAAAGGAAAAATTTCTAGACAATGTTTTATTGCTGGAAAATGTTCAGGACCCTTCCCTGAGTAGGTACATTGTAATATTCTATCACCCTTACCGCTTAGGCGTCTCTGTAGAGGAGTAAAAATACATGACTGTTTTACGTTTTTCTAATTTTATTGAAAAGTAAGGAATTCTACGAGAAAAATATCCAATTAAAAAATATTATTCGTAAATTTTCTTACCAAAAAGGCGTTTACTAAACTTTATCTCAGCACCATAGGTAAGATACGGAAGGCTTCTGAATGTTGGTTATATACAAATATCAAACAGTTGTAATTCAAAAACCATTTGACGGATTTAGCCCATCCTTGAATTTAATTAAGATATAAAGTCAAAGTATAAACTTAACAAATTTTATCCTAATCTGCAACCCCGCATCGTCTTCAAATTTTAATTTCAAATAGCCGCCATTTTGAAACTAATGGGCGGATTCGGCCCTTCCTCAAACTTTACTAAGATATGGAAAGCCAAATTTCGCCTCGATCCGTAAAGAAATGTGCCCTTCATATGGTTAACAAATTTCGTTATATTCTATGATGCAGGTATAAATAGGCTATATAGGTAGATTCTGTAGAATCTACAATTAAAACAGGGTTTAAACTCACTTCTCTATTCTCTAATCTCTAATATTCATTCTGTAAAGTTGGAAAATTTCAACTTTTACAGAATAGATCAAGAGAAATAGTATGAACCAAACAGTGGTTCACTTCAGTAAACTTTCTTTATATTAGATCATAGAGAATAAATCAACGAGTATAAAACATCCTTAAACTTTCCCAAAAATTAAGGAGCCCCAAAATTGGAACCTAGCCAAGGGGGTAAAAATCGAATAAAGTAAAAATTATGGGGGTGAAAAAAAATTTTCATCCTCTCTGTGTCAGGCACCTATGACTTTGGAGGTCTGCGTACGCTAGTGCTTACCCTATCCTGCATTCTACTCAAATTTGTATCAAATTCTACTAATTGGAGAGTACTCGACCTGTCTACCTCTATTTTTGACGGCTATAATAAACTAAGTTCTTGAACATTTAACGTGTTCTGATACAATAACTCGAAAACCGTCCACAAATAACCTTTGCCTGCGATTCGTGTGGCACGAAGTTTTCGGAGACATTCTTATCAAGCTAACAGCATTCAAAAAAATCGATCTACATGTAGGTACGCTATGTGGTGAACTTTCTTCGTCGGTTTTTCCACACTCGAAACCTTCCGGAAAGGAGAATAACAAAACTACGAATTTTCAACCAATTGGGGATTTTATCGAACGCCAAAAACGACTACTCCTAACTTATGCATGATTCCAGTTTGGTAACCTTTTTTTTTCTTTCTTTTTTTTTCCTATATTTTCTTTAATTACTGTTTTCCTTATCTGTTTCAAAGGGATAGTGTAAGAACAATTTAGCTAGAAATATTTCATCTTACGAATAATAATTCGCGCAATTTCACCCAGGGATCAAATTGTTTGAAGAAAAATCATTGTAACCACTGTACCTACTTGCGATAACGTACCTACTCGAGTATAGTATTATATCAAAATTGAAAAGGAGCAATGGAAAGTTGAAAAATAGAGTTTAACTGGTAGTATCATCGCAAATGTCATCTAAACGGTGCCACTGCATAATAATATCGAAAATTTACTGTACTAAAACTAGATTCCCTTGTTTTTTGGTTGCCTACTCTCAATATTGAATTGAAGGAGCCGCGAAAATATTAAAATTCTACCGACAAGATTAGCAGAAGAATTTAACAGACTTTTCATCACCTCCAATTGCCATTTCAATGAAAACAAAAGGGCTGATGAATGTCAAAGAAGCTATGGCTTGACCACAAAAGGCTTGATAAAAGATTGAGACGATCATTCATAAAAAATTGTTCCTTCCCAAAGACATGGATAATCAATAGGATTTAAAGGTGAATTATTTACATTCTCTCAATTCATCTCAAGCGAAGCCAATTTCACTTATCAATTCATGAAGTAAATAAAAACCAGTTCCTCACTGCAGTTATCAGATTCAAAAGCGTGCCCACCATACAACATAGACCTTGTAAGCGTATGTGAGCAGAGTTCAGTAATAAAATTAAATCATATGATGAAGTATCACCCATAACAAAAAAGTATGTTTGTCCTACATGTGTGGGAATTGGCCACACAACTGACTGGCAAGTGAGCAAGCAGACTCATTCGCCACTGATCAAAAGTTGCCATAATTTTCATTGTTCTGCTATGGCTACAAATTACTACCCGATATGTTTATTTCTATTTAGATCCTGCAATCTTATATTCAGTTATTTTAACAAGGGTAAGAAAAAATAAAATTTCTTGAATACAACTAAATCTCATAAAAATTAATTGAATTATTCTTGTAATATCTAAGAGAAAATTATACGTGAATTAATATGTTTGAGCCTTTATTCAATTATTCATTCAAATGAAGGTAAAATTTCAATGAAAAATGTTCTACTTCTATCTGCAACCAAGACAGTAAATAATATATACATCATGTACAAAAAATAAGCTGTAAGCACGAAGGTAGATCTGATAAGCCTGGTTCACACTTGGCTAGTTTTCATGCTAATAGCCAGCTACTTGGGATACTATTCTGTTAACAGTTGAATTCATTACGTTTGAACCATTAAAAATCACTTTAAACTTGACAGTTCGCCATACGAGATTCTAATTGAATTCTTATAAGATTATCCGCCATGCAGAAGTTAACCTAAATGGCTAAAAGCAGCAAACTGACTTTACCTGTCAACAGAATAGTCTTCCAAATAGCTCCTCAGTAGTTACAAAATTAGCCAAGTGTAAATCAGGCTATAAGCCGTGTTCACTCTTGGTTGGCTTTGTAGCTACTAGCCAGCTATTTGGGGTGCTATTCTGTTAGCAGTTGAAATCAATACAAAGTTTTAGCTGTTCCAGATTACTTTAACTTGGCGGATAGGTAGTCTTTTAAAACTCTTATTACAGTCTTATATGACGATCTTCTAATTGTCAAAGTTGATTTTAAGCAGTTGAATCAGCATAGTGACAACCACGACGTTCACGAGTAGATCGTAGGGTCAACCAGTATGTTCACGAGTAGATCGGCATCCTTAAATGTTAGATGTCTGATTAAGTATACTATTTCTTAACACATTTGTAAATACAAAAAAGTAAGCATAGAATCGATTCACTACATGCCAGCCAATTTTATTAAAGATGTTAACGAACAATTTTTTTTTTTTATTGGGCTTTGGCTACGAGGCCATTTTACCCAGCATCTGGAACATATATTTTGAGTCGGAGGGAGAAAGAGGACGATTAGGGTACGGTGGCCAATAAGCTACCAGCATGAATTTTCAAATCTCATATTCGAGCACCTAGAATCGAATGTGACGCCATTTTGGGTCAGGAATACGACGGCAGACAGTCTCAAACTCGCAGCCTCTTCCTTACAAATCCAAGCACCTAACCACAATACGACGCCGCTGTCCATTTAATAGGAATTTCTCCTTACGGTACCTTGCCTATCTAAAACCTAAAAGTCACAGCTAACAAACAATTTCCTTCCATTTGAGCGGAGATTTTCAATCCATAGTTTCCGAATTTCAAAGTTAGTAGGTAAGCTTGTAAGGACAGAATTTAGTTTCAAATTTATCTACACTTGCTTCACAATTTGAATAGGGCCAGAAAACATATAATCAGTGAAAAATAAAATTTATAATGTGGGTCTAATCCAAGATAAAAGAAGAGGGCAGACTGAGACGCTTCTGAAGACAATACATATTATATAAGACAAATATTGAACGAAAATTGTACTTATGCCATTATCTGACAATCAATGGCCAAAACCATCTCTATAATTTTGGAATTCAGAAAAGAAAAAAAAAAATTATCGAGTAAAAAATCTGTAAATCTTTCCATTCTCAGTAGAAAGTACTAACAGAAGATATGAGAAATAATTTTCAGGGTTTCTCGTAAGATTTTTTTGTATCTCAAGAGAGAAGTTCAAACCCAACACTCCTGACAACTAAACAGAGGCGTAGACAGGATTTGCTCGTCACATTTGAAATTCAGAAAATTTGAAAAATTTATCATCTATAGAACTCTCGTTGTACCATATTTAAAACTAAAATTTTTTACAAATTTTAAAAGTTACAAGCAAAAAAATAAATAAAAATTAGGTCACGGGGAGCAATTGCATCCCTCCTTGGCTGCGCCCTTTCAACCAAAGCTATAAACCTGTATTAAACTCATTTACGATAACTCCATACGGTACTCTTTTTTTTTTTTTGGAGCTCTAAATCTTGAGTTTACGAGTATAAATCTAGAATAAAATGGATAGTTTTCATTCCGCCAAAATTACGATATGTTATAGGTACCAATCTAGAAGACCTGAATTAACAATAGACATTTATTTCATTCTCATTTTTTTATTTCAAATAAACTACTAAAATATTCTAAGTTTGAATTGAAACATTGATTTTATAAATCAAATATGACTTAATAACTATACCTTATTTTTTAGAAAGCGCGACACTGCACCCACGTACCCATTCTAAATTCTTCGATGCAAATATGAGAATAGTCTACATTTCTAGCAGGTTGACCAGTGAAAAACTACTATTTAAAATTGACCTCATGCTGAGACTAGTGGTTGGACCGGGAATCTGGATCGTTTTTCGTCTCACAGCAAAGAAAATCCAGTCGCATAAAAAAATAAAATTACCCATTTCTCCCTCCTACCTCCCTGCCCACCCTCTTCCAATTCCACAATTCGTGTACTTAATTCAAACTGCAAACAACCAGGTTTCAAACAATGTGTGTATGTAGCATACACTATCAATTATAGGTAGCCAGGCCTGACGAGAGGGGTAAATGTGGATTTTTCTGGGACGGGAATTTTCAGGGGCCCGTCAATTTCAAAAGAAAAGAGAAAAATAAGTAGATTTTCATGGAAAATCGGCTGAAAAACCTTTCAAAAATGTTTTCGCTCGCTCCACTGGCGAAATAGGCTTTTCCAGTATTATAAAACCCTCTTCAAAGATAAATCCTTCATACTATACCTGCACATAAATACAATTTTAGATTTTTTGGGGGGCATGAATTTTTTCCTCCTCCGACCCGAATGGCTCTGTAGGTAGCATGCAATTATGATTTTTCAGCATAAAACTAATGCAATGTCAACCGATATTCAAGAATAATTAAAGTGATTTCGTATTAAATTAGTTCCTAATTCACTTCACCAACAGTGTTTAGCAGGTGCTCAAAAAACAATTAGTCTAGATTGATGATAAATTTCAAGTGTAAAACTTTGCAGCGCAAGAGTTTTTTAAGCTTTACACCAAACACATGAATGCATCATCTAGCAGAAATCTCGTACATCGCTTCACAGTTCGTTGTTTGCAAAATATTTCAATCGAGTGGATCCGAAAGGCAAGAAACAACCTAAATTCTCACTGGATCAAGTAACTGGTTAAAGACTACCCTATAAACAGAATAAACTAGAGGCAGCCAGATGCATTCTTTTCCTTTCTTTGTTAGACGAAGCAATAGCTACCAGCAGGGGTGTCAACTTTTACATTATCGTAAAAATGTTATTGCTTTTACCTGCCTGCTGACCCGCGCTCCAATCCGCATCTTTGATCGATTATCTTTCGATCGAATCGCAAATTCGTTTTAAAGGTCTTGGCCAATCTTTTTTTATATCATGTAGGTATTACGTGCTACAAGACAGAAATACGAGAATATAGCCTGAGGCACAATCAATGAAGGTGATTACAGGGGTAAAAACCGAAAAGGGAATACTTGGTATGAGCCATGAAACATATCTTGACACATTTTTTACACTAAAATGGTTTACCTGGTGATTGCCGAAATATTTTATCCAATTGTTTGATTGGACGTACAATCTCTGTAAGGGACAACTTCTTGATCATTTAAAAAATTTAATTGTTAAAAGTTCATTTACATTATACGTACTAGAGTTGGAAAATATCGATTTTTTTTGTATCGATATACATCGATACAGTGGCGAAAACTTGAGTGTAGCATGTGTTGCTTATGCAACACGCATGGGAAATTTATGCAACCCACGGAATTTTCACAAATCGACCAAACTTAAAAATCAATGTAAAGTGAGAAGTTGTTGAGAACAAGATTTTGGGAGAGATAAAAGTCAAGACCATAACAGAATATTATAAAATAAATTACAAATGGTATCGGTGGAATTTTGTTACCCTAGCCCTTATCAATTACCATTCATTATCCTTTGAAAGGTTTTCTGTTTTTAGTTCAAGTTCCAAGTCTTTTGCATTCATTGTTGTAATTGAATTCTGGTTTGTTGTAAAAAATAAAAAGTGTTTGGGAATAAAAAAGATGAACAAAAAAAAATTACTAAAAAGAAAAAAATTATTTTGTTAAGATCTAGAGTGTTATAACACAATCCACTTTTCTTCTTTTCCTCTTTTTTGAATAAAATTTTTCAAGTTGTCAAATTTGAAATTTAAAATCTAATTTTACCAATAATTATAAAGTTAAGTATAGAAAACTACGTTAGTCAAGAATAATATTTCATATTATAATACCCCTACAGTACAAAATGGATCAATAATTGCTGTGATTCTGACTCTTATAGGTACTTATTATTACTAAACTTATTTTAAATATTTAGAACTTTCAATTCCAAAAACCAATCCGTTCAACTCTGATCTAAGTTTACAACAATACGTTAGCCTTTAAGTTTACTCACTTAAATCCAATTGAAAAATGTAAAACAGGCTGCATAACTATATGCTTGAAATTTGACACCTACTTGAAGAGTTTTATTCAGAAAAAAAAAGAATAATATTATAATATCTTAGAT
The DNA here is from genome assembly GCA_011428145.1 of Ericerus pela. Taxonomy (NCBI): domain Eukaryota; kingdom Metazoa; phylum Arthropoda; class Insecta; order Hemiptera; family Coccidae; genus Ericerus; species Ericerus pela. Next base: position 663,334 of record WOFM01000407.1, on the reverse strand, counting down.
AATTACAAAACTTTGACTATATAGTACTGGACCAGTAAAACTCCATTAAACCAATGTACTGTTTAATGTCAAGACATGCTAGTGAAAAAGTAGGCAATCCTCGCGTACCTTCTGCGTATTTTCGACGTTTTGTTTGAGTTCACCAATTTAGAATACATCTGATAAAAACATCCCTTAAATTCACAAGTATAGGGTACATAAACACAAAGCAAAATACGTCAAAAGATACGCTCTGGTTGCCTATTTAGCGCCGGCATGTCTAATCAGAAATCATCTTTCTTTACTGGTCCAGTACTATACAGTCAAAGTAACAAAATTATTTTTTCCTTCTTAGAAATTTTTTTTGTCTTTTTTATTTCTCCATCTTTTTTTGCCAGTCTGTTTTTTTTTTGTGAAAAAAAGTTTTGGCTAAATAGGAGTCCATTGTGGTAAAATACAAGTACAAGTAAGTACCTAGTATGATGATTTAATACCTACAATTTCTACTTCTGAATGTCGGGAATCATAGGCGCAAGTAGGAAGGATTTTACACAAATAGAAAATTGAAACTGACAGGAGCAAAAAGAAAAAAAGAAAAATTAGCTAATTGTTTTTGCTCCCCTTCCTATTTGCGATTATGTTGTTGTAAGTTTCCAGCACTACATCGATATTTCAGGGAAAATATCCATACCCACAATATCGATATTTAATCCAAATATGTTGAGACCACCAATCCTTTTCCCCTCTCACTCCTTCGAACACACGATCAACTAAATACATAATTTATATACCTGTTTGCGGCTACACTGATTTACCACTTCGCCACTCACTCGTCCATTTCCATTTACATTCGTTTATCATACTTAAATTGTACTTTGCTTAAATTATGTTTCTTTCTAAAAATACACTCGCTTCTTGGACGCAACTTCGTTTAAAACCTTCTTTCATGTATCATCACCGGTCTTCATCCTTTATAAAATATTGTCATTTATGGGGTCGATTAGGGGTTAATTCAGTTAAATACCGATATTTTCCTGGATTTTTACATATCGATAGCTAAAATATCGATACCTTTCACACCTCTAATACGTACCTGTTCTGACTTGTGATCAGTTTGTTTTAAATTCGTTCAACGTCAGTATTACCTAACAATAAAATTTAAAACATCATTCTATGGCTGTTTTTAATAGCCATGGTTCAATTCGAAGAAAAAAAAAGTCTAATAAAAATATAAACGGAAAAAAACTGCATCAAATGCAATTTTAAATTTCCGCTAATATTAAACTGAATTTTAAAAAACCTTCTTTTTTTATTGGACGGCTTTGACTATACATAATTGTAGTACTCGACCAGTAAAGAAAGACGATTTCTGGTTACACATACCGATGCTAAATAGGCAACCAGAGTGTATCTTTTGACGTATTTTTCTTTGTGTTTATGTCCGCTATCCTTGTGAATTTAAGGGATGTCTTTATCAGATATATTCTAAATTGGTGAACTCGAACAAAACGTCGAAAATACGCAGAAGGTACGCTAGGGTTGCCTACTTTTTCACCAGCATATTTTGACATTAAAAAGTACTTTGGTCTTATGGAGCTTTACTGGTCCAGTACTATTTGATCATAGTTGGAGGTCCACTTTAGGGCTGTATTTATCCAAAGAAATCAAATCAGTCACAACGCGAAATGATTGAATTGTGCAAAATGGCATAACTTGACACAGACTTGATACCAATCATACTGGGTAAAATTATCGACGAGGACCTATTGTATACGCAGTCCAATTAGGCATCCAATGAGACACCTTTATAGCTCCTGTGTAGTACTAGCAGAAGGTCCACTAAAGATTTGTCATAAAATTTATATGAACCGCTGTGCACATTTTAGGTATAATAGGTACGGAGTTGGGGTTTTATGGGGAAGGAGACTGGACTCTTTGATAACTTTTTGTGGGAGCCCACCCCCACCCAAATAATTTTGTTGGTGTAAGTATTTTCAAAATCCAAGATCAAATTGAGAAAATATGACCTTTTAGACTTTCCCTAGTGTAGATGATCTTTTTATTGGCGTCAAATAGGCCTACATAGTCATGTATTCGATGAATGATTTGTCAGAAGTACATTAACCCAAAAGAAGAAAAAATCTACTTTTTGTCCAATTTCCAGGGGAGTCAATTCCCCAAAATCAATTGGAGAAATTCGCAGACAAATTAAATCAGTACCTACAAAATCTTTTGTACATAAAAACCGATAAGAGATACCTATGTAGCGATATTGGGTTGCGAGGTAAGCCAAAAAAGGGGAGTTGTATAATAGTACTGACATACACGGTGTCCCGACGTTAAACAGGGTAATTTCTAAGGCTGATTTTCAGGATCTAAAAAACAAATAATTTCCTCTAGAAAAATGCTAATAAATGTTCCCTTTCTAAATTATAGTGTTTCAAAGTGGAGGGGGAATCAATAATTTGAGGTAGGTTAACTTTGACAAAAGTTAACAAAATTTAGAGAGGAATTTATTTTCATCCACAATTTAAGTTTTCTTCTATTTGGAAGGGAAAAGGACTGAGTTTCTACTTTTCAAACCATCGTGTCTTCTTAATCCTTAGTTGTATCGAAAAGTGAGTCGCACCATTTTATTTGAGAGGAAAAAATACCTGAAAAAACTCCAGCGCAGAAGTACTTCGCTAGAAAATCAAGTTTGCCAGTTTTCATATACAGTTCAGAACAAAAATTGATAACGTGCATTATAATGCAAGGCAGAAGAAAAGTACGTAACTGTAACGAATATGTTCGTCATATTTTAATATAGACGTACATATTTCGTTTATAAAAAAATACATTTTTCTTACTAAGCAAATTCTTTCCCTAATATGTATTGTCAACTGGCGAAAGTACCGTTACTTCCTGCCAACAACCACTACACGTTTTCTAATGGAATATTCGAGTACCTGAACATTCTGGTACCCGAATATTCTAGAAATAATTAAATACCTAAATCAGCAAATCCCTACTCTACACACAACACCATAGAAAACCATATACCTTGACAGGTATATAAACTCTGGTTTTCATTAAAATAATTGTATTGTATTGTATAGTATTGTAATTGTAATCTTGACACTGTGTAATAGTGTAATATATTTTATTGTAAATAAACTGGTCAGTCGTATACTGTACCTGCAATATTCTTCTAGTCTTAGACTGTGAATGAATATTTGTAAATTTAATATTGTGTTTTAAAAGTAAAGTGATAAAATTTATTGTGTGTTTCAATTTAATTAAAGTCTTTCATTTAGTTAAGGTCCACAATAGTTGTGGATAATAAAATTCAATTAGTTAAAATAATTCTCGAATACTATAATATTCCTGTGAATATTATCGTATATCGAAGGAAGTGTAATCGCCCCAAAAGAGGTTAGTTTCTAGTACTAAACCACCTCTTTTGGCCGTTACATTGTTGGCGCCCAACTGGTTTGCTTTTGCAATATCGAATCCTCGCTCAAGCACTAAAAAAAAATTTTAAAATTCTATAAAAAAAAAATTTTTTTTTTAAATTTTTTTTTTTTCGATATTTTTTTTTAATAAAATAAAAATTGTTCCTGTCCATTCAGCAACACGGATCCAAGGCTGCTGCTTCAAAGGTATTTTCTTCTTTTTCTGTGTCTGAAGTACTTCAATTGGTTACCTTGAAAACTCTAGTAAAGTACTTAGAGAAAAGCGTAAAGCGCGCTCTAAGGAATAGGAACTAGAGGTATACCACGAGTGGAAAAAGACCAGAAAAGAGAAAATAAACACGTCGTAGGACTACAATACCCAGAGAAAAATTATATTTACAAAACAAATAATTCAAACAATCGTAAATATATTCGCCGCCCATCGACATCCAGTTGCAGTTACCACATCCGGATCTTCAAGTTGCTGTAAAAACAAAGAAAAGTAAAAGAATTAAAATTAATTATAATTCGCGTTTCCCCTTATTTATTTAGAGTGTTTTTATAATTAATTTTTCAAAAAAATATTTTTTATGAACTTAACGGAGCCCAATTCTCCTAAAATTAAATTTGATTGGCTCTTAAAAGCGACTAATCAAGTAATTTTAAATTTATGTAAAAATTTGAATATAAAGGTTAACATTGAAACATTCTCTCGACAAAAAATTCAAGAGGATATTGTATTAACCATAAAAAATAATATTGAAATAAAAAAGCTTCTAACTCCCAAAAATATTAAAATAATTTTGGAAACTCCCCACGGATCCTCACGAAAAAAAATCCCTGAAATTAAAAAACCTATCGAAAGAAAATATTTTGACCCTCCAATTTCATCAACTCCTGTTTTAGAAAGTAGTGAAAATCCTATTCCTCTTCCTAGAACAAAATCTGTAACAAATTTAGATATTTCAAATATTTCAGAAAATTCTGAAGAAAATTTTCGAAGTCCAGATACTGAACTTCTACGAGAATCTTATTTCCTGTTAGAAATTCAACCTACTGTTGTAGCAGAAACTGCTCAACAAAATAAAATTTTAAATTTCCCCTTAAATACAAATTTAGTAAATAATATGTCTAACGCAGTTGCAATCAACGTAAGACCTACTCTTTATGGTCATACACCAGGTGAAGACATAGTTTCGTTTTTAAAAGGCTTTGAAAACGAAGCTGACTCCTTCAACTGGGATGCAACATTAAAATTCAAAAAAATTAAAACAGCTTTCACTGGAATTGCTAAACAAATTTTTGAAGATAAAATCCAAGATAATCCTGAATTTAATACTTGGAATAATATTAAACCAAAAATTGTTGAAATTTTCACTAGGACTAAACCCCAGTTACGTGAATTATTATACGAACGCAAATACAAAGGTGAATCTGATTTTACCGTCGTCAGGTTTAATATATTTGACTATAAAATCTTCTAAATGTGAAAGACTTTTGGTTTGATAATAAATGTCTTCTTTGTCGCCAAGCCGATGTGCATTAGAGAGAATTGGTAGGTGGTTTGAAATTATTTTTTTCGATTATGCGTTCTTCGGTAATTCCCGATTCGATTTGTTTCAAAATTTTTGATACGAACATCATATATGTGGTAATAATCGGCTATGACGAAAGATTTACTTCTGGTAAACATTTCGACATTGACGACTTCATTGAAAAATTGAAGACACTCATCCATAAAATTCTATCTGAATTGAAGGCAAAAACATTAATCATGACGACAGTCTCGCCTAATCCTGAAAGTAGACACCAAAAACTTTATCAAGTTGAAATCAAGAAAATTAACCGTAGAATTTGGGGATTGAAGACACTCTCACCATCCCTTTTTATTCTCAATTTAGGTAGACTATTCGCAACACCACTAGGTATGGCTGATGATCTAGGCAGTCATAGACTTAGAGACATATCAAACCTTATTGGTAAACCTAGAACATACACTAAAAATGAAGTCATAGAAATCGACACACTCTTAGGCAATTTGGTTAGTGACAAAATTGAAAGAATGGAGACAGATCCAGAATATTTCAATGAAATCACTGAATTCCCTGAAGACAATTCTTCTGACGACATAGAAACCGAAGAATTAGATACTCAAAAAATTGTCAACCTTGAAGACGAATTTATTGAAGACGAAAACATCGATGTTATTTTAGCAATCAATGAAATTGATTACGATATAATAGCTAGAGTTAAAGACGTTCTTGATGATGAAGACACAAAAGGAGTTGACGATGAAATGGGTGAAAATTTGATGACAAAATCTGAAAATAATTTCAATGTTCCAGCTAGATACGAAGTCGAACAATTTATTTCAGCTTTCTATATCTATTTCAAACTTGGAACTTTGCAGACAGAATACAAAGCTTTTCTAGACATTGGTTCACCTTATTCTTTCATCACAGAAGAATTTCTCGATGAACTAGAACAAACTCATGTAGACACAACTTTTCATAAGTTTAAACTCCCCTCAGTTAGGATAGGAGGAGCTATCGGTAAAACACCTATAATCATCAAAGGCACTCTCATGTTGAAAATGGATATTGAAGACACTGAAGGCAAAATCCATCCATACACAACAATTGCTAGAATTGCCAAGAATTTGAACACACGCTGTATCTTTGGTAGGACATTCATGTACGAATACGACATAATTCCCAGGATAGCAGACAGAACCTTCACAATGCTATCTCCCAAAAGAGACAAATATCATTCGTTTAAAGCCGTTCAAATAAACGAATCCAATAATATCTTTCAAGTCAAAATGATGCCGACAATCCCACTTGATATTGAACAAAAAATCAATAACATCGTGAAAGAAGCTGAATTACCACAAGTTTTGAAGACATTATTCAGAGACGTATTATATAAAAATCACAAAGTTTTTGAAAATAGAATAGGCAAGTGCAACAAGTACACCCATAAACTCTTAATGCATGAAGACATTCCCGAAATGAACCCTAAGGAAAGACCAATTCCCCAATCCTATCTTGAGGAAGTTGAACAAATCATCCGAGGATGGGAAAATGAAGGCATTATCAAAAGTTCAGGATCCAGATACATTTCTCCTTTGACAGTCATCAAAAAACCATCAGGAGAACTAAGACCTTGTATCGACAGTTGAAAACTGAACAAATACATGTATATGAGTGGCGACATTGTACCTCCTATCGACGTATTGAAGACAAGATTTTTAGGAGCGACAATTATTTCAAAATTAGACATCACCAGTGGATTCTTACATATTCCACTAGATGAAGACTCACAACAATATGTAGCATTCAGGTACAAAGGACACACATATTTTTACCAGAATTGCTTTCGGACTCAAAGACTCAATGCCAGGTTTTATTGCAGACATGCGAGAAGTTTTCAGAGGTCTCGATTACTGTGTAGCCATATATGTTGACGACATAGTTATATTTTCCAAGACACCTGAACAACATATGAAAGATTTAGATATGGTTTTAGGAAGAGTTGACGACGCATTTATGAGACTCAGATTTGAAAAATGCGAATTTGGTCTCTATCAAGTCAAATTCCTAGGCTACACAATCAATGCAGATGGAGTCAAACCAGACCCTAAACAAGCTGAAGCCATCTACAAATTTAAGACACCCAAAAACAAAAAAGAAGTGCAGTCATTTCTTGGTGTAGTCAACTACTATAGATCACACATTGTGAAATGTGCTGAAATTGGTGCACCACTTTACAATCTTCTAAAAGACAACGCCACTTTTAAATGGACACAAACTGAACAAGAAAGTTTCGACACATTTAAAAGAGAAATAGGAGAATGTGTATTGCAGGCACACCCAGATTGGAATAAAAAATTCTATATCATCACTGATGCGTCAGAATTTGCTATATCAGGGATGATAATACAATACGACGATGAAGACAAACCTAAAGTATTAGCTATGGTAAGCAGACTCATTAAGACATCATAACATAATTACCATGCTTTTGAAAAGGAGTTACTAGCAATCGTCTACGTCATCCATAAGTGCGAATATATTCTTGTAGGCAGAGAAATTCACGTGAAGACAGATCACAAAGCATTGAAACATCTCTTCACAGTCTCCAATGTCTCACCTCGAGTCTATCGCTGGAGAGAATATTTACAATGCTTCGACATTCAGTCAATCGAACACATCCCTGGAGTCAAAAATGTAGCTGCAGACGCTCTCAGTAGATTCTGTGGATCTCAACCTGTAAAAGACAAACGAGAATGTATGACACTGACGACAAATCAACAAATTGAAGACATACAAAATCAGTTGACGACAATTGGAAATCTAATTGCAGTTGAAGATGAAGACAAGTCTATGCTTTTCATGATAGGTAATCCCAAAGGTGAAGTCACTGTCACTGAACTCATGAGAAATATAGTCACTCTGCAAAAAAGATGCCCTATAATTAGGAAACTAATTCAGAAAAAGTCACCTAATGTAGTCATTCAAAAAGGTATTGCATACTTTAAAAACCGTATTGGTAGACTTAGAGTATTTACACCTACAATTATGAAAAGAAGACTCATTGAATTTTATCATACTGATCATTGCCATCCTGGTATGAGAAAGACACTCGACATAGTTAGAAGACATTTTGACTGGCCTTATTGCAAGGAAGAAGTCGAAAAATTTGTATCAAAATGTCTAGAATGCAGTCAAGCTAAAAACTATAATAAGACATTAAAAGGAGAATTTACTCCTGTAACTGCAGACAAACCTCTCGATATGATTGCTATCGACATCTTTAGTCCATTACCTGCAGGCAAACACAAACTCACAAAAATTGTAGTCATCATGGACATTTTTACCAAGTTTACAAAGTTGTATCCGACAAAAAAGGCGAGTGCCAACATTTGTGTACAAGCAGTAGAAAAATTCATGAGAGACCATGGTCAAGTGAAGACAATCTTATCAGACAATGGTACTCAATTTAGGTCACATTACTGGATTGAATACTGGAGGAAGAAGAATATTGAGACAAGGTTTACCTCTATTTATACGCCATCTTCAAATCCTGTGGAGACACGTATGAAGATCGTAGGTGACTGCTTGAGAATCTTCTGCCCGACATTACACAGTAGTTGGTGCCTTTTCATTGACGACATTCAACACAGGTTGAACTCAGTTGAACACTCAGTCACAAAGTTTTCCCCTTTATCCTTGATGTGTAAAGTCAAATTCGATGTAGATGGAGACCCAGTCTTGATCACCAATGACAAATATGAAGACATAATCTCACAAGCTAGGGAAAACATTAAAAAGACACATGAAAGACGTATATTGCGACATAATAAGACAAATTACATTACAACCTTAGAAATAGGCAAACAAGTTTTTATCAAAAACCATACTCAGTCTTCTAAAGAACAAGGTGTTGCAGCCAAACTCAATCCCAAATGGCTATGACCATATTTTGTTATAGACAAAATAGGTAAATCTACTTATAAACTCAAAAGTAGAAACGGCTATGAAGTCATTCAGAATATCAAAAATCTGAAAATAGTAGGGAAAAATCCAGTATCTAATATTATTGATGACGACAAACCCTCATTAAATGAAGACAACATCATTTTAAAAGAAACGTCAGAATTAGAACCTCAAACATTACGATCGAACTCTAATTCCAACTAATAATTATCTCACACTTTATTATGTTCACAGTTCTCAAACTATGCCGACAAAATCTTGGTCTGATGTTCAAAAGACTATCATAACCAATGTCACCAAAGTTCCAGACATTGTAGTCAATACCTTCAAGAAGACATCGATCTTGAAAAAAGGCATCGTCTCATAACAGAAACGAGATGAAGTCGATGAAGTCATTAATTCCCTCGATCATCTGTCAGACAAAATCAGTTTGCTTCGATTGACAGTTGATTCGTTACGACAAGTTAATTTGACGACAAACTCCATCGACATCCCAAAAATTCTGACAATCAATGCCGACCAAATGAAGACACGTGTGAAGACAGATATTTGCATTTGTGTAGATAGTACCAAGTTTGAGAATGAGATGATCGAATTCCTCGACATCACTCTCAGCAAACTCTATGCAAATCGCAAATTACTCGACAGCCAAGTGACGACATTAGAAGAAGCGATGGTTGTTTGCGATTTTTTAAGACACCACAACGCGACAGCGACGCAAACGATAACGACAATTATTAAGACAATAGAAAATCGAAATGAAGTCAAAGACAAGGCTCTCGAAGCCAAAGAAATTGTCAACATTGAAGACACTGACAACTGTCTTAGTATTATCACCAACGAGATGGAAATAATTGAAGACAACTTACATAAGACAACTATTTCACCACCACCGATTCCTCTTCGTTTTCTGGAGACAATTTGTGAAGATCCGGAACTCGAAAAATTTGAACAGGCAGAAAAAGCGATGAAGTCAACAGTCTCATCGACATCCGCTACATTAATGCCGACATCGTCGACATCTGCAACATACAAGCAGGTGTTAACAAAACCAATAAAGACAATCACAATTGCCGACAATAACAAGATGGACGTTGAAGACAACCCAATCTCAACCCCTGTGGTTAAGATCAAAAAACCTACTCCATCAGTGCAGACAAAACCTGTGAAGTCATCATCATCATCACCATCTTACGACAATCCACAATCAGTTGACGTCAGCACATCTCGTATTTGGGAACGAAAAATTGGTCGTTCAATTTCAATCAGCGGACGATCAATTCCATATATGCAAATTACTGATTTGCTAAAAGTCCTGCCGACAGTCTTCATGACACACGTAAAAATAGCATGCAGAACTATGATGAGACAAAATATACCCGTACCTGTTAACGCTCACTTCGATTGGCATATGAAGTATTCCGTCTGTGGCTCTGAATTTTTCGATCGTGACGACAAAAGAATCATGAAGGTGCAGCCATATACATTTCATATTTTTTATGGAATGTTCAAGAACTTCAAAACAGACAAAATCGTTAACATTAAGATTAAATTAGAACACAATGACGACGCAGAAATCGATTTTGATATTCACATTGTTAACTCATCAACATTCCACGCCAAACATATCATATTAAGCCAAGACTTCATTCGACAACATGTTTGGTGGGCAATTCAAGATAGTCAACCCCACAAACGTGTTATCACCGAACAAATGTTGAAGTCAGGCTTTAAAACAGGCAAAATATGTATGATTGACAACATTGGAAATGCTTCTGTCGACAAATGGGAGAAGAAAATCTACCATACATCATAAAAATTTTGAAGACACAAATAATTGTAATTTTTGTAAATTTACGTAATTATAGTATGAAGACAACACTAATGTAAGATTAATTTTCTACTTACTTGTAATATATTTCGCTAGTAATCCGTTTTCCAGCTAAATAATTAGACAAACTCCACGTGAAGACAAAATATATTGTAAGTTCACGATATTGCATGAAGACAAAATAAGACAAGTCCGTTTATCTAACTTAGATAAACCCGGACTATTTTTTATACCCGACAATCGTAACTAGGCTTGACCCCTAGGTATAACCACTACCGCACATAAGACAATTTTCTCTGATGACAAGGAATTAGGAATCAAGCAAAATAAAACTAAAACATCATCTCCTCAGTTATTTCCTTTCCTTACCGATGAAGACACACCTTTTTCCTTGCAGACACATCAAATTTACTTGAAGACATAATATTTATTTCCAGGTAAATCTCAGTACTCCAAAATTTACCATACATTTTCCGGTCCAGTTGGACAGTCAAAGTGTGGGGGGTATGAGAAGTCCGAGATCTGGACCTTCAAATAAAAATTATTTTTTGACAAATTCTGACAAAATAATGACGTCACAATTTAAGACAATTTTTCGAGAGACAAAATTCGAATTCGGACATTATATTATCCGAATTCGAACTCGTATTCAGATGAAGACGTGAAGACAGAAATAAAATCAGATTCTCTTTCAGGCGATTATAATATATTTTATTTCAGTAACAACTCTTCCAAATTCAGACAATTTTAGACAATAATTTGGTTCGATCCGACAGACTGGCGCCATGAGACATATATTAAATGAAGACGAATTGAATGACAGTAAAAACCCATCGACGGATATGAATGCAGCCAACCTTTTTGCTTTATCTCCGTTCTTTCCACGCTTTGCTTGCGGTTTGCAGTCATTAATATATTTGTATTATATTTTATTTTATCAGTCATCCACGTGCGTTTTTAGCCTATTGTATGTCGACGTATATATTTCTGCTTTCTGTAATCTTATTGGCTGTAGACATTTTATATTTCCTCTCGCTTTTCATGTTATTGACATCGTATGTTTGAAGGCAATTAGCAGACAATAAGTGGGGAAATTTCCTTAACAAGAAGAACTCAACCAAAAGCTCCGAGACCTAAAGTTTCATATTAGGAGTCTTTTACACAACAAAACCATCACTCATGAAGAAACACAATTAGGTGAAGACACAACAGCTTTCTGATGGTTTCCCCTACTTGTTGTCTGCCATAGTTTTTTTTTTTTAACTTTTTATTTTTCCACTACACACTTTGCTTTGTTCCGCTTTGTTGACACTATAGTTCTTTTGTAATTATAGTCTTTGACAAAATAATTCTGCTGTTCGTTTTTGTAGGTTTTGAACCTTGTATGGATCAAAACTTTGTTAGGCTCTTCTTTCCGCACAACTTAGCTTATTGCTGATTCGTCATATTAATTTGCTGAGGTATGAAGACAAATGTAAGCTGCGTTTTGCCGTGTCTGAAGAAGTTTAGTTCAAGTCAAGAAGAATTCAGCCGTAGGACATAGTCAAAGTCAAAAAAATAAAATGTCTTGAAAACACAATTCAAGACCCCTCGATTCAGTGTTTCGGCTGCATGATGCCCTAACTTTAGGACATTGTGATGTCATTAGCATTTAAACACCACTATACATTAAAGGTTGACTTTATGACACGTGACAGGAATCGATTTTGTATGCTTCATAAAATATGGCGACTGTGGCAGGAATCGATTTCGGACGCCTCACTACATAAAAAAAATCTAAATTGAAAATTTCAGCCAAATTCCTTTTGTATTTTCGCCAAAATCTTGGAAAAACCCATTTTCTAAAAATTTTTTGTTCTTCAGTTTTCTTGGAAACTACTAAACCAATAGGCAACTAACTCCTACTAGACCTGGTCCTATATAATGATTACTTTTCATGAAAATTTCAGCTCTATCCCGTCTGCAGTTTTCTCAAACACGAGAACCCCTAATTTTGGGTAATTCATATACTGTATAATAGTATACAGTATATATATACCTACATATAACTTATACATTAAAATAAAATTAGGTGAAAATAGGAAAATGTTACCAATCATTTTCTTTTTTCGTGAAACGGATGATTTTCCATCATCCCTTCTCCTAACCATTTTGCGAGATCAATTTTAATACCCCGTTTGCAGGCAAACTGGGTAAAGAGTAAATTCACTTATTTTACCTTTCTGCGAAAACTCGGTAGTTTTCGAGAAAAACAAAGATGAAAATAAAAATTTAGTTAAAATTGTTCGTAAGCTCAGGTAACTATTCGTTTTTTCGTTCACTCAACCCCGCACTCACCTGTTAACCATCTACCAACGTAGCCTTTAGAGAGCAATGAATTTTAATCTTCAACCATATTTAAAAATATACCTTTATTGTGTATACTACTTTCCTCCCGAATAAAATGTTGCGACTCGTTGTTCGATACAACGAAGAGTTAAAAAGACGTGGATATTTAATAAGTGGCGACCCCACCACTTAACTCATTCTCGCGAACGTGGGCAAAACTGCAAAAGTAATGTGAAAATGAATAACGTAAAGACTTTTACTTCTCGGTTCCAAATTTCCTTCATTTTTGTCAATTTCTGGAGGAAATAAAGATAGGATTTTTGATTTTTTTCCACACAATATGACGGGATATAATCCCCTCCCCCAAAAAAAAAATGCATTACTCAGTGTTTTGCAAAAGGAACTTTCTTTTGTTTTTTCAACTTCTAAAATCGATCATGAAAATTATGTACACTGTTTAACTTCCAGACAATCTGTAAATACGGTTGGTTCTTTTGCGTTAAATAATTACCAATTCGATGTCTATAGCTCGAATGTAAACCATAAGATTTCCACATTTTTTCCTCAGCTCCCTCCACAATAATTTTATTATGGTGGCGCCACTGATTACTGTTTCAATTGGCACAGTATATCTGTACGCAGTACCTAGTATAATTCGAAAAATTTTGGCCGACAGAATCTCAGAAGGGTCAACAGCTTTGGCCCCCTTTTCATGTGTGTGCCTCCAGTGCCTCCACCCACGAATGTACGAAAATTGAAAAATACTCTAATTAACATTGGTAGCACTCAGGTATGGGCAACTGCTGCTTATGAAGAGATATGCACAAAATTCCTAATTCATTCACCAAACAAGATCCGTATCTGTTTAATTATGTTTTAAGTCATGAAAATCTATCGGAAAAATAACCTAAGTTACAGCAACAACGATAGGTACCAACGTAGAGATCTGCAACATCAACAACAACAACGACATCAACGACAACAACCTCAAGCAATCCGATACGAGAGCGTCGAAGTCTCCAGTTTTATTTCTACGAGTACTCGGGCGTGCATCGATCGATTTCTTTTCTCATTTTTAGGGGGGTGCGTTTAAAAAGCAAAAAAAAAAAAGGTGGAGAAGGGTGCGAAGAGAACCTAACACTTTCGACGTCCGACGACGACGACAACTGGCATAATGTACGCATATAAAACTTCCTCGGCATCGCCATCACCATTCGATTATCGATTTTTTTGAGGAGGAAAAAAATAAAGATCAATATACGCCATCGTTTCTGTGGGTGGGGAGAGCGGAAGTGTACAAACGGATGGGGGTAAAAAATCGTTCGCGTACACGACGTGGGTTCTGTGTGCACGTAAATCTGCGTCGCTACAGTTGAAATTACGGTACTCAATTTAAATTGAACGTTAAGTGAGCCCCCCATCCACCATCGGCCACTATTTAAATAATTAATGGCGACCGTTGTTTGTTGTTTTTTTTCTTTGTCATTCGTCTTCTAGATTCGGTCACACGACTTATTAATTTATTTCAATTAAAAAACCCCCATGATTGGTTGTACTAATTTGGCATCCCATCTCCCCTCCACCATTTTTTTTTCATCTAAGTTCTTAATTTTCGGTTTTTATTACTACATTTACATCTCCTGTATAGATGAGACGAACCCATACGCACACCACAATCACACGAGATAATTATACGCAATCATAAAACGTCAATTTTCAAGAACATTGATTGCGCCGAAAATATTTGGTTTGAAATGTACATGTGGGTTCATTATGTATGTGAAAGGATCGAAGGGGAAACAAAGCAATAAAAAAGTGTATACTGTACAAAGCACATGCAGCAGCATATTATGGTATCTAAAAATAAAATATAGCCGGCCCTTGTCATGGGTCTTGCGAGGGCAAAGCGCGAGCACACTCGAAGAACTCTGTATAGATCATGGATCACGTTCCATCAGTTTTTTTGTTGTTTTTGTTGATTTCTTTTTTTTTTTTTCACCGTTTTCATTCTTTCTCAATCGTTTGTATAGTGTATCGAGTCTATTTGCGCGCCAGTATT
This sequence comes from Ericerus pela, assembly GCA_011428145.1. Taxonomy (NCBI): domain Eukaryota; kingdom Metazoa; phylum Arthropoda; class Insecta; order Hemiptera; family Coccidae; genus Ericerus; species Ericerus pela. Next base: position 648,205 of record WOFM01000407.1, on the reverse strand, counting down.
TATTTAGATAATCATTCAGTGTTGTGTTTGAGTTTGAGTGCTGCGAATCTTTGACGCAAACGGTGTACCTACTGAGTGTTCTTTTTTTTCTTTTTTTTTTTGTTTGATATTGATTTGATGAATAGGTGAATATTTTACTATGCTCGATAATGTGAATATGAAATTTGTAAGTACCTAGATATACTTTTTTTTTTTGCAATAAGTTGTTTGAAAAATGAACTCAGGCTACCAATAACTCTTACTGTGCGAATACAACTTTTTTTTAATGAGCTTCGACTACCTGACCATTTTACTCAGCAACTAAAAGATAATTTTGACTTCAGATAGGCCAAGGAGGATGATCTGAATCCGTTGGCCATCATGAATTTTTCAATCACAAACTGGAGCATTAATAAAACCAATATCTTAGGTTGAAAATGTAAAGGTCAATCTCGGTCTCAAACTCGCAATATTTTGAATGCAAAATCAAGTACCTGATCACTACGCCATGCAGACTTTAAAGGGGGTGTAATGGGTACCAAAGGTACAAAACCTGGGGTTTTTCAGAGCGCCTGATGAGGCACAAATTAAATAGCAATCTTCAAGTAAATGTTAGAATAGGACATCAGGGCTCTGGTTCATGTAGAGTTTTGGTGCTTAAACAATCCCGAGGCTTAAAATAAAAATAAAAAAACACTAAAATACTTACATGTTAAAACAATTTGGTGACCCGCCGCACCTTGTCTATAAATAAAGAACAAAATGTTACTGTTCCAACACCTTTTTGTATACAATTTATTCAGTTTTTCTACAAAAATTTGTCGAACAAAATATAGACAATTATCATTCCTAATTCTTAGAATAATAGCTGTCTATATGATACCTACTTCTCACAGATGAAAACCACCAAATATGCTGACAATGAAGAGTCATCATATTTGACGAATGTTCTGATGTCACACCACCTATTTTAGGTCAGCCATTTTGAAGACATGACAATGAAATTACGGACACTGTATTCTCTTCTTCTGAAGATGAATTCATTCCTGTGTCACCAGCGGAACAATTAAGTTGGAGTTTGTACTAGTTGTTATGAATGTACCAGGTTTCAAATTATATTAAGTAAAAACATATAGTGATTATTAAAATGTAATGTAGTATTTAAATTGAATTAAATAAAGAGATAAAATAGAAAGAATTATTTCATTTGTTGGAATATTCTAAACATAGAATATCTAAAGCAATAGTTACCTGCATCAACACTTGCTTAGTGTCTAAAAATTGTTTTGACCCCTCTTTTATAGACCATAGTTGACCCAAATGAAACCCAATAAAAAAAAAACGAAATAGAATAAGAGAGAAAGAATCATATACCTCATCAACCAGTAGACATCAGCTAATGAAAAAAGAGAAAGGGAAGAAGTTTCTTCCAATTCTCTTTTTCTCCTTTTTGTTGGTTTCAAGAAATGTTTTATCCATTTTCTGTTTTCACTGGTGGTAAAAGTAAGTAACTTTGCCCCCAGGGGAGCTACAGACTTCGTTGATGGCTATAAACCTTCCTCAGTATAACATAATTTTTTCTAGAAAATCTCAGACAAATATATGCAGTGGTTCTGAACTGATAGTGCTTCCAACAGTTTTCTATCTGTAGAATTTTACAATATGTAAAAATATTTGCCAGCTACAGCCAGCAGTGGAATAGCTATGTGGTTAAGTTCACTGCTTTTAGCTGGAAAATATACAGAATGTTAATTCGAACCCCTAAGCTGGCAGTCCTACATGTGGTGACCCTCAATGGGTGCTGGACACACCTGCACTCTAGCAATGTGTGGCGGATCAAACCACTCGCCAATAAATGGCACCCTATTATATTTTGAAAACAGTGCTCATATGAGTAATGTAAGTCTGTGTGTATAAGTTGTAGGCAATAAACTGTTCATGTCCAACTTCCCACAGCATCGAATGATTCATACTGTTACAGTCAAATTGAGTTTCTCTCAGTGGGAGTGTGTGTGGACCCACTTGACCTTGAGCTATTATATATAATATTTTCCGCCTCCACACCTGGTGATGGAATCACCATGTAATTAAGTTCACCACTTCTGACTGATGAGTATGTAGAATGCCGGTTAAAATCTCTGATCCGTCAGTCCTACAAACACAATAAAACTAAAAAACTTTTTCATTCTCTCCACTTGCAAAATAATTGTTTTCTTAGTCTGTAACCCCTCAAAAAGGTCAGTTCTGAATATAGCTTAGCGATGGCTCATCGATTTATTCCCTCACACCCAGTCTGAAATTTCTCTCTGATGCTGTGACTGACCCTTCATCTTTGAATTGTTGTTGAAGGTCTTTGGTGACTGGAGTCAACGTCTAATGAACTTATTGTGAAACACAAAGAAGATTTTTGCTATTACAATTGGCTATAGACTTTTTAGTTGAAATTTTTTCAAGTAGCATGCAAAATTCACTCAACATTAATAATAAATGAGAAAAAAATATGAAGATTCACTCTTTTTCATTTGCCTCATCCAGTCTGTTAAAGAAAACCGAAAAGCCATGAAATATTACAACCTGCAATGAAATTTATAGGTTGTTCTCTCTCATTCATATCAACAAAAACTAAAAAAGAAGATGGAAAAAAATACTTATAAAGGCAATTTTTTTCGTATTGTCAAAAGTTTTTTTCTTATCATTTAGCTAATCATCAAAAATTGTCCCTGTAGATTCACCCGTGCAGTGGGAAGTCTTTCTCTTCCTCCCTCACATACTTCCCCCTACAAATATTTTAAAATAAGTAAGAAAACGAAAAATCAATATAATTTTTCTGCGATTTTTACATTAATTACTTTATTGAATAGGTACCTAGAAGGTTAGTTAGTACCTTCGGATTTTGCATCAAAAACAACAATTTTTCAAATTAAAAAGTTTGTTCGTTCATTTTATAATGAAAAATTGTCGAAATTATCAAATTATCGAAAATTTCTCCCTGTAACTTACAATTATTAGTATGCCCCTCTCGATCCGTTACTAATCATAAAAGAGCCATTAGCTATTAGCAAAAGTGTTTTTTACGACTAACAAAATAATTTAAGGTTTAGTGTTAAGCAACAAACCGTTATTAAAAGCTATTTTCGGTAAGGACGGCAAAAAAGTGCTAGATATACAAATATTGATAGTACTTACAGTTTTAATTGTAGACAAGTTCTGTGATTAGTTCTCTGTTCTACCTGTGTATATTCTGCGTGATGTGGAAAAACTCAAAAAAAAATGAATATCGCAAATAGAACAACTAAAAGAACTATTTTTATCGAACAAAATTTTAGAAACATCTAGCTCGCATGGCGTACAATATTTAAAAATATGATCACATCTTTATAAAAGAGAACGTAGTTAACTACTTTTTGTCAGAACATAGGTAAATTATTCACCGAATCGGGTCTAGAAATTCAGCACTTTTTGAGGAAAAAGGTTTTCTGCTCTCTTCAGTGTAGAACCTGTGTCGCACTCAGGAACGTACCGACGAAGATACATTTTTTACAGATGGCGAAATTGACTGGTTATATGTATTGGCAGGCAAATCGTGCCTATTGACAACTTACTTTTTTTTCTTGTTTTTTATTTCAAAAACTTCAGTTGCAAATTTTTGTTTGTCTCCCCCTCTCTGAAAAAAAATCTTTCGCTACATCCCTGACCTCACCTTTGGAAACCGACATCTGTTTTTAAAAAGTGTTAAAATTTCCGCAAGTTTCTTCACCTTGAGCAGGTCCCATTTAAACAATGAATTTCATCAATGATTTAAGTCGCTCTCTGACCATGTTACTAATCTCTAAAGTGTTAAATTTTCAGTCTCGAATTTAAGTTCTTCAAATTTGTTTTTATATTAGTTCCAATATTCATCATAATTATTTTTTGTGAAGAAAATATTAATAAATTGTTGGAAATTTCGAAGACTCTTGAGCGCGACTTTTACGCTTTTACTTAGTATGGATATTAATTTTTTTTTTGCATAAACACAAATTTTGTTTACTGGGTCTTAAATGAAGAAACATTTACGCATTTGACTGTGAAAAGGTACCTTTATTTTATTAAATTAGGTAGGTACCAATACCTAATGTGTCTTATAAGTTTTATTACAATTACCAACCACAATAGCTTTATCTACGATTGAAATGTCAGACTTAGGATTATTTCATAGAATTTTATTTTTACCAAATTTTTAGGGTTTTAAATTATCTTATGCCCTGTCGCCTCGTCGCCTACTCCCACGTTCCATCAAATTAAACTCTTGTTTCTTTGATCATATTTTTAGCGATTCTCAAAATCGCCTGAAAAATGGTTATCATTTTCATAAATTATAATAATAGCCGATAGGCTACCTACGTACTGAAAGAAACAGTATACCCGGCCAGCCACGATTGATCGCCTACCTATAGTCATATTCCTCCAGTCCCCTTCGTTTTATACTTTAAACGTTATACAAATAGCACCGAGCAAAGACAGAACTTCAGAACAATCGACAGAAAGCAAAAGTTAACAAGGCTGACGCCTGGCAAGCCACGAGGCCAAACAATGAACCAAACCTAAAAACCTTTTGCTAAATTAATTAAGCTGCAGATATCAAAAACTTCAAAATCGTCCAGTCGTGCAGGTCGTGCTGTTTCCTACTTGTGCTGGCTGCTCGGCATCGGTGCTCGCCTGCGCTCGAACTGTGTGCTCTCTGAGCGCATTGTTTTTTGTTGTTCTACACTCCACCTGCACTCGCTTACTGACACTTAGCGCAACTACTTTTGATAACATAAACTAACACTATTTAGGTTGTGCGAACAAACACAACTTTTTTCATTCGTTCACCCGAGAACGCTGAAACTCATTTCCCACTCAAACTGTAATCTCGTAATGGAGGGAGATCGTTCATCTTCCTCAAACTTGTAAATTGTATTTTAAATCATTGCATTAAAGTATCTCTAACTAACTTGTTCCTTTCCTTGGATTTCAACCTCACTTCATTTTTTTGCGACAGTACCAAAAAACGATGTGAGGACTACCGTGAGAATGACACTGTTATCAGTGAATTGGGCACAGTTTTTTTCCAATGTTTTCATATTTTTGTAGATACTTGGGGAAGTTTTTTGATTATACTTTACGAAAACTTTTTCGTTTGTTCCTTCATTAATTTTATTTGTTAAAATGTAATTTACATGCGATTAGGTGTAATGATACAGCCAGTCCACCTGTTCTTTATGAATTTTCAAATTTGTTATTATGATTTTATTAATTTATGAATATTATGTTTAGTATTTGATCTAGAAGTATAATTTATATGCTTATGTGATACAAGAAATTGTCCGCAAATTACAGAACATATCTCTGGAATATACACGAAAGTTGGTGATAATTGAGAAAGTGTTAAGGAATGGTTTACAAACCAAAAAATATACAATAATAAATGATAATGAACTAGAACTTTTTATTGAGGTGAGGATTAGTTACTTTACACAGAAAAGATAAGTACGGACTTCCATTTTGAAATATGTTTATTAACGACGTTAGTACAACAACTGACAAGCGGAGAACATTCTCCGTCGAGCAGTGGCGGAAAGAATATTACATTGGCGATCAGTGTCGCCACATGGAAAACGAGTAAATGTAAAAGTATGTTACATACAGTGTTAGTCAATGTGATGTCCCGTGTTCGTGAGGTAGTGAGGGAATTGAATCCCAACACCCCCCTGCGATTCAAAACGGACAAACAAACATATAAGTAAAAAAATTTGTCACACATTGTATGTATTTAAAAAACATATAAACAACAAAAATATTAAAATAAGCAAAAGCAGTCAAAATTATTACATATAAGTGTCATATACAATTGCTATATATATATAAAATGGTAAAAAAAAAACTAAATATGTCGTTGACTAGTATTATAATATACAATTAATTTGTGTGTGGAAGTATGTGTTATGTGTTTTATCTTAAATATATCGTGTAATTACTAACATGAGGTATACATTTGAGCCTCTGTTGTTGTGTCACGTCTTATAAGTATTGTGTGATTTTAAAAAATTTATAAATAATATGGCAGGTCGGAGAGATCAATATCTCCTCATCGTCAGCTGTCTAGAATTAATATTATCATATATGTATATGTATATGTATATGTATATGTCCTTATAATTAATCGTGTGGGTTTTTAATATAAATATGCTATTGTGGGAATCAATTGTGTATATTAGGGAATGCTGATACCAATAAGAGAGGTAGAGCAGCGACGGGGAATCTATTGAACATTGTGATGTGAAGTGTGAAAAGACATATGGACTGCTCGGTTTATGATAGGCGCTAAAAGACCGACGCCTATCCGCAGTCCAAATCCAAATATCAAAAATTTTGAGGGTTATGTCAATTAAGACTATTGGCCAAAAAGTTGACTTGTCCGGAATATTCTTGTAACAATATTTTGAAAGGTTTTCTGATCAAGTGCCTTAGTAAGTATGTCTGCAACTTGATCAGGCGACCTAATATCGTTGAAACTTATGAGTTTGTTTTGGAAAGCTTCCAATACTGCGTAACATTTGATCGCTAAAAACCTGGAACGTTTCTGGCCTCCCCCAGATGCAATTCTGGATGCAGATATATTGTCCTCATAGACTTGCACTGGGTCGGTTACAGAGAAAACACTCTCAGTTAGTCTCCAGATCACATATATATCGTCTAGTGCATCATTCAATGCAATTAATTTGGCTGTAGTCGACGAGGTTGCAACCGAGTTCTGCTGATGAACAGCCCAATTTAACAAGTCTCTGTTAACGAATATCATGTAACCTGTTGTGGAGCACCCTTTCTCCAGATTATTTATATCAATGGGTTAATCGTCTACGTCGGGTGCATACGACGCATCGACAAAAGCTTTTATTTGAGTTTGGTTAGAGTGGAAAACCAGAGAAAAATCCCTTATGGTTTTAAGGTATCTAATGATACGACGAACATAATTTTTAATTTCGCTATTGGAGGATTCCTGAAAATGTGACAAGTAATTGACGGCAAAGGCAATATCCGGGCGGGTGAGTCTTGCCACATATAGCAAATTCCCAATCATAGCCCTATATTCGGTGTCATCCAATCCATTTTTGACTGTATGCGCTGGTCTACCGAACCATAGAATCCTTTCGTATCTGATTTGTTTTCTCCAGACTTTTGACTTTGATGTTTTCACAGGCGCCCAAGATTTTACCGTTGTTTTCATCAATTTCACTTTTATTTTACTTTTAATTTGTTACTTTACTTTAATTGAACGTTTCACTTTTTCAGGATAGTTACTTTAATCACTGAATTGAACTTTTTCTTTACAAATTTTAATTTTTCCTACCACTTTGCGTGGAGATATCACTCGGCACTAAGCCTTTCACTTTGCGTGAAAACACGAACTTTCAAATATTAATAAAATACACAATTATCACATTTCAATTTACCACACTTATTTCTGTTGCCCGCAGCTCTGCTAACATATTGAGGTGAGGATTAGTTACTTTACACAGAAAAGATAAGTACGGACTTCCATTTTGAAATATGTTTATTAACGACGTTAGTACAACGACTGACAAGCGGAGAACATTCTCCGTCGAGCAGTGGTGGAAAGAATATTATATTGGCAATCAGTGTCGCCACATGTAAAACGAGTAAATGTAAAAGTATGTTACATACAGTGTTAGTCAATGTGATGTCCCGTTTTTGTGAGGTAGTGAGGGAATCGTATCCCAACACTTTTAACGGTGATATGCCTGCTTGTTTCAAACACTGATTATTATTAGCAGTCCAGTATATATAGTCAAATATTTATACAGACCGAAAAGTAGAAAACTGATACAAAACGTAAAAAACGTATTTTATCCATTATGATAATCGTAGAAAAAAAAGAGAAATTTGGACTCTTCCAACTGCCTGAAAATGGTACCACTTATTTGGAAATTTCAAAAACCGTGAGTAAACCATCATTCTCACGGTCATCATCACGGTAGACCTCACGCTATGGAGCACGGTACTGTCACGAAAAAGAGCAAAAACCGTGCTCTCCTAATCTCCTTGGGCTCGGCCTCCTTGGCTCGGAACTTGGACTGATAACGATCTTAAAATTTTTATTTTACTTTCATCGAATTTTTTCAAAAATTAAAAAAAATTTTAATTGTAAGTGACAGAGAAGATACAATATTTGGAAATACTTGTATTCTTCCGAAATTCCACATTTTGCATAGTTTAATTTGGTATCGATTTTCTTTGTGCTTAACTGCTTGGAAAAGAACTAATGCTTAGAAATGAAATTTTGGATACTGTAATAGATTCCAGCGTTGACTGAACTTTTCAGTCAACGGTGCGTGGTAGGTAACGACTAACGATATGCTATTACGTGTCTCAAGTTCATCATAATGGAAAAGTTAAGGGTAGCGCAGAAAATGATGACTTCGGAGTTTCATCCATAAATGTTCGTTCTAAATTTTCAAAAAATTTTCTATATCAATTTTTCAGCTTTTTAACTCGAAATTTCTTTCTCAGACTGACATGTTCAGTACTTTTTGAAGTGTTAGTTTGACCCGTCGCTGAAAATCTTTATTATTTTGAATCGTGTGAACCCGAAGATGACATTATCTGTTGGCTTCAGAAATAAAATCTGTGTCTCTATATCTGGAATGTAGTCTTTAATGTTGATATTCACATATTTCAGTGATACTGTAGTACGCTAGAATGTCACACAAATCATGAACTTAATCGCTCCTATGAGAAAACTTATACCCGCCCATACTTCTATGAGCCTGTTGAAAAATGTCTTTCAAGTATCGATAATACAAAACCACCACTTCTCTCCTTCATTGGCTCGTTGCTGTAATTATTCGTTAAATTTGTCATCATTCAAATAAAATTTCCACTTGTAATCCGTGTTTTCTTTGTTTCAGTTTATGGCTGAAAATTATCAACTGAAGTGGCATAGCCACGGAGCATATCTTCATACTTCCATCGCTACTCTTCAACGATCTCAGTGCTTTACTGACGTAACGTTATGCACGTTAGAGGGCAAATGTTTGATGGCTCATCGTTTCGTACTGTCAGCGTGTAGTTCGTATTTCGACAAATTACTGCAACAGGCTTACTCTTTGTCGCATTTATCACCTTTGTTCATCGTTCTGCCTCCGGAGGTCAGCTATCAAACATTATCCGTCCTTCTGCAGTATATGTACAGCGGTGAGGCGACCGTCGCCAATTCCCAGCTGAATAATGTGCTGAAAGCCGGTGAAATACTGAAAGTTCGTGGCCTGTACCAAGAAGCGGACGTTGCCAATGCAAATATCACCGATCCCAAGTACGTGAGCTCGGTTAAGTACGTTAACTCGAAGGTGACCGGTATACTCACACCACAAAACTCCAAAGATAACAAAACCCATAGTTCCAGGAAAGATAATACGAAGGAAAATGCCAAAGTAATTCGAGCCAAAAACTCTACGCAAAAAGCTAGTATAACGAATATTACGAATGGAGCAAAATTCGCTTCAGACGTGACTTGCAAAGAGAAACCCAACTCGGGGTCGATGAAAAACGAACCTTTGGATGACGAACTATTGACAAAAGTGATACAAGAGGGACCAGAAACGCAGATTGTTATCAAGGAAGAACCACTGGAATGGGATAACAGCAGCGATGTAGAAACACATATGACTATTCAGCCGGTGAGGAGAAGTTCACGTTTTATCATTAATATATTTCTCATTTTTTGAATGAATTTTCTGCATCAGTAGCCATGTTGTATGGCGTCCATGAATGAGTAGTATGTTTTGCGATTTCAACATTCTGGTCTCCTATTTTACATTTTTCTGTTGCCCTCAAAAACATCATTAATTTGACAAAACAAATCTTTGGTTCATATTCTCTCGAACTGAAAATCCTTGACTCACAATCCGAGCTCGTAGGTGTTATTCAAATCGAAAATCGAACGCATAAGCTTTCGTACGCACTTAAAACTTAGAAATTTGTATCCCAGGACTTGTTTGTCTGTTCCAAAAGCTTCAGTTATATTTAGTGCTCTCGAACGACATCTCAGCTCCGTTAATTGCTTTTATTTCGTTAGAAAATAATTTGTTGAATCAGTTTTTTCGTTGTTTTTTTACCAGGAAGTATCATACGCATCAACTGATGATCAAGATGACACCGAGAATAGTTTTTACGCTCCATTAACTTGCGATTTATGCCAGGAAACGTTCACAACTCCAGCTCTGTGGGTGAGGCATACCCAAACGCATGAACTAACCGGAGAAATGCCAGTTGTGAAACGAAAACGTAGCAGTGTAAGTCATCGAGCCTCCTTGAAATCATTTAGAATTAAGCAGCTGGAATTTCGATTCTTAGTCTCTTTTTTTTTCGCTCTGTCACTATACTCATCAAATTTTGGTTATGGTAAAGCTATAATATTGTGTATATAATTTGTTATTACATGTCACGATCCACATCATTTTCTGGTTTAGCTAGCACGTTTGACCCTGAGAATCGAAAAAAAAAAATGTATACGTAACATCTGCAGTTTATAGCTCTTAACATAACTATCGTAGATATGAGATAGGTAAAATCATGCTTAATTCTCTGTTTACGCATTGACATTGAAAAATTAAAATCCAGTATAAAGCATATTTTGATGAGGAAATCTTAATCTTTATATCATTTTGCGATCGTGGCCTTTTATGCAATAAATCATAATCAAAATGAATAGATTATAGACATAATTATTCCCGTTAACATTAATATATTATTTGAAATTTTAAAATATTACTTTGCATAATTTAGAAAAATTAATTAAAGCCATTGTTTAATTTCGCCGAATATTTTACCTCAAGAAAGGGACAATGTTTCCATTCTCCAAAGGTTTTCGTTTTAACTTTCAATTGAATTTTGTCTTTTTTTTTTTTTTTTTTAACTTATGTAATTTTATTTCCTCACCCGTTCTGAGAAGTTTGGTGATTGAACATAGGTACCTTTTTTCTTCTTAAGTTTTATTTATTTTTTTTAGTACTTTTATTTAGAATCAGCCATTTTAAGAAACAACAAAAAAGATGCGTATATGAACCACTTTATTAACGAACGTCGAACTATAAATTACCAACATATCGAATTTATTAATCTGATTCATTCATTCATTCGACATATTCATTTTGGTCCAATTCGAATTATGCTGCGTAGTTTTATCCGTTGAAATTAAGTTTTTTCCAATGTTCCTTAGAATTCCATATTCTCCGAAAAATTTGCTAATACATATTTTAATTCATGACGAAAGAATCAATTTTTAAGGATTTTGTAAAAGTTTATTTTACGAGTTTTTAATTGCTAATTTACTGACAAATGTTGTAACGGCTTCTCCCTATGTAACGATTTCTCCTTTTATATTCGTGCATTTCATAAAACCATTGAGCTGTTAATCTTTCTGAAAATAACGAAATTTTCTTTCAGTCTTACTAGGGCCGGCATTATATTTATGTAGAAAGCTTGAGCTTTCAATAGTCGGGAAATGAAGATAAATCCGGTATTAGGAAGCTATTCCACTAATATTTTATGTAGTTCAAGTTCTTTAGCTTAGTTTTGTATTTGGTGCGGCTCTTTATATCGTTCGCCATTTTACCAAGATGAGAGGCGAAAGCAATAATTAGACTGACGCTTTGTTACCGGTTATTTACGTTTTCCAGCTGTGCGGCTTCAAATACTTTCAACCACCGTATTTAATAAATGCGTTCATCATTCATTTGCAGGACGGTGATAACGACAAGTCCGATTCGGGTAGCGAATATCTTCCGAATCTCAGATGCGAATTGTGCCAAGAAGTGTACACGTCTCCAGCCGAATGGGTTCGCCACATACAGAGCACGCATACCGACGAACAGTTAGCCATATCCAATAATTATACGTTTAACGAAGACGCCGAGGCGACATTCGCGCCCACCAATCGACGCAAACTCGTTAACGGACGCCAGCAATGTCCGTTATGCAGTAAGACGTTCCCGTCGCACGCCTCCATGATGATACACACGAGAACGCACACCGGCGAAAAACCCTATCTTTGCAATGTTTGTGAAAAAGGTTTTAACGTTAAAAGTAATTTACTCCGACATATGAGAACGTTACACGACGCTGTTATCAGTCCTCAAATGGTGAAGACATAATAATCTGTTCTCCGTACTAAAAACTATGGCCTATACGTGTACATTCTTTTGATTTCGTTTTTTATACACTCATTTTTTATTGACTTTTGTTTTTTCATCGTTTTAAATACCGGAACGAACTTAAGGAGAGAAAAACGTACAATAATTACATATTGGTATACGAAATCCCCCTTAGAGGAGGTAGTTTCCCAATGAAACTCGTTTCATCTACGTTTTTGACATTGGTATGGATGAGTGACGAATCGTCAGTTGAAAACCTGATTCATTGGATATGGCTTAGACTGAATGATTAATATGAAGGAAATATTAAATGAATTATTAAGAAATTTCATTCATACGGAGAAGATATCCTCTTAAAGAATTTAATTACAATCAACAACCGCCCCTCCCGTCCTTGGCTCATGTATTTTTTTTTTTGACATTTGCTCAACTAAAGAAAAATAATACGTTGAACCGAGTATATCCCAATTCTTGAAATTCAATTTGATTCCTAGCTCAACTTTGATCTCACCGATGATAAAGAATGAATTTTGTTGTACTAATTTGCATTTTACATGCGTTCATTCGAACGCGAAACCATTTTTGTACAGTTACGCCTTGCTATGTAAATAAATTTGATTGAAACAAATTGCTTGATTTTTTTTTGTACGAAATTGTTACTCGCGTTACCGATTTTATTGTACCTTAAATTAATATGTCGGGAATTATGCAATACAATTTGATTCAAAATCATCCTTTTTATTTTCCAAAAAGTAGTAAACCATATTATATTAAGTTTACATGTAATCAAAATTATTGTTTCTCTGTAAATAGTGAAAGATTCCGAAAAAAAAACATATTTAGAATCAAATAAAGTATCATAGAATTTGCGTGACTTCATGATTTATTTGTAGTGAATTACTTCTTCTCCTTTGCGGTAATTCGGTACCAATCTTAAAAGATATAACTCGATAAAAAACTATGCAGTACAAAACAAAAGAAATCCATGATCAAAATTCTGTCTCCGCAAGATTCACAGATTATTTCAGGGCCGTTAAGAGAAAAAAATGAGTATTACAAAATAGAATAATTTAATCAAAAGAAACTCGATTACGATGAGACAATATAAGAACTATAAAAAATAATAAAGACTTGTTCAAATAATTCAGTTACAGAAAAAGAATTCAATTTAACAAATACAAAACCAATTAGGAGTAAAGTTTCTCATATGAAAATATTCAAAACACGGAACGGATAGGGGACAAAACATTCTGTTTGAAAAAAAATTTAAACGAACTATAAAGATAGTTGTATAAAAATTCTAATTAGCTGTCTTCCTCCTCAATTTTTGGAGCCAAGTAGTAACGAATATAGCCGACATCTCCGATTTTGTATTCCACAACTAAAGGAACGTCTGATGACATACACAATTGGACCTATACATAACCGCAATTAATTCAAGATTTTCAATAGCAGGAAAAAGGCATCCTCACCAAATTAAGACTCACCTGAGGTGACAATGGTGTGGCTTTTGTAAAAGAATTCAGATAACGGCAAGCAAAATTCAAAGAAACTGGTTCTTGCATATCTATGATGATAGCCTCTTCTTCTTTGTCAATGGTATGCGTTTGAGCCAATTTTACATTAGCTGTGAATGAATTTATGTTATAATATAACGTTCAGTCGAGATACGAGATCACATGTACCATCAAAAAAAGGGAAATACCACACCTGATCCTATATCACCGGCAGTAGAGAATTTCACGCCTTCTTTGGTACATGAAATGGTCATTGATTCTCCAAATTGACTCAAGTCCCGACAAATGCGAGCAAATTCAGCTGATGGAATTTTGATGGTGCATGAATAATCAGTTTCCTACAAAGAAACAAATACAAAGTTTTTCGTACAAAGATTTCATATCTGTATCAACCGAGACAAATTCAATGACTCACAGGAATACCCAATTGCTCTTGATCCAGGTTCATCAATTTCATTTCATAATCTGAAACTTTCTCCTGATTCGGTGATTCAAAGACGAACGTGACGGTATCTGCATTGTCCTGAGCTTTCATTGTCATAACGTCGTCATTTGCAGCACATTTCATTATTTTAGTCATGCTGAAATAATACCAACAATTATGGTTCCGAAGAGTGCACTCCAGGTCAAACACTAACAGGGAATAACACGGACGGGTAATTGTTACCTGGCTAAATTTATTCCCATCGAAAGATTACGATCACATCGGTATTTGTCGAATCCATCACTTCTAAGATTCAAAGATACAAGACTGACGTGAGAGTTATCCATAGCTTGAAGCTGCATTCCGGATGCAGAGCATTCAAACGTGGCTTCATTTAATAGATCTTTGATAGCTTCTAAGATTTTTTTTAAAATGGAACTTTGAACTAATCGCGCTTCAAACATGTTGAAAGATGAAATCCAATACTTCAAGACAATTAAAAAGCACAAGAAAGATTTTTACTTTCGCAAAATTATTGACACGAGTAACAATGAGCACGAGCAGCAGCTGTACAAAAAAACTATAACTTATACTTTCACATTTTCATGATATTGGCGGGAACGGCTAGCCAAATTTCTCTCAGTAGAATCAGGTAGAATAGTACGTCTTATTTTATCACAGCTGGCAACGGCACATAAGTAAGCTTCTCTCAAATATAAGGTCTGTTCTTTTCGCCAAAAAAGTATGAACTTATCCTGAACGACAGAGTCCTACACGATTCGATATCGATAATGTACGACAATATCGATATCTCGATGACGTCATTGATCAACTATGACGTCAGTAGAACAGACCTTTTAAAACGTTGCCAACTTACACAAACACAGACAACACGGACAAGTTCGTTAAGAGTAAATAACGAACGACGTCATTCGGATAATGGCGACGAACGTGTATTCAACACGCTCATTTATATTTGATCTCATTATAAAACTCACTTAGTTTCTCGCTTTGAATATATATTATTTCATATGAAGAGCTGATTCATATACATTTTCTATAAGTAGTTACTTTCAAACATAGATAGCTTTCAGGGAATGAAATGACTTCTTTTACATTTACACAGAGTATATCTATATATAATTCGTGTATATAGATATACTATATAGATATACTAGTGTATAAAAGAATTCATTTCACTCCCCTGAAAACGCTTACTGATGTGAGGTATATTGATCGAGGAGGACCGAAAAAGAACTTGAGACTTTAATTCACTACAGAATTTATTCACAGACTAAAAGTACATTTCAAAAGTAAAATACGATTTCATACAAAATGGCGAAGCACAGCGTTATCATTAACCGAAAGTAGGGGAAGCAACTTGTGAAAGGAGTAGAGCGTATGACATATATATATATATATATGTATTACTGTGTTGGAATACATTCCCTCACTACCTCACAAATATAATGATATATACTTATATATAACATGTAAATAACATATATGTAACATTTTCGTATTTCACATGTGGCAACACTAATTGCTGCCATAAAGTTTTTCCATCTTTTATCAACAGAGATTGTTCTCCATTCATCAGTCGGTGTTATGATGTCGTGAAATAAATATTTGAGTTTACAATCTTTTTTGCTGTGTTCATTTTTTAAAAGATCTCAACTCTCCTCAACATATTGTTGAAAAAACGGAACTTGGTGAATCAGCTCTCCATATGAAATAATTATATACTCAAAGGTTTCTCTGTTCAATATAATTCAAAAAATAGTGTAGAAAAAAAAGTGATAAAAATTTCCCAGTACTTCTCCAATCAAAAGAACATTTTAAAAGAAAGTGCAGACTGTAGACCAAACAAAGTAAAAACTGAAGCAAGGTTTTGGAATCAGAAGAAAGTGGACAAGTTAATTTGAAATACTATATTCCATTAAAATAATAAAATTATGTACTAGTGCAAGATCTTTGACTATACAGAATTAACATGGACTGCTATTTGATTGAAAAATACGTACAAAATTTCAATATCAATTGCCAAGACATAAGAGGAAAAAGTTAGTCGGGTTGGGTTGATAATGATTTCAAACTTGAAAAGAGTTAAACTTGACAAGTGATTATTAACATATTAGAATATTAATTACTTATTATGCACAATGCGCAGTCTACTCATTTAATTCATCCATTAAATTACAAGATATAATTCAAAACTTTCTCGTTAATAAAAATTTAAAAATATAATTAATTCAGTTCAACCTCAAATTTCAGCAATATTTTACTGCTTTACAAATCCTTATCATACCCGACCTAACTAACTTCATCTTACATCTTCTAACATCATTATTATCACAAATAACAGTCCATGTTAATTCTGTATAGTCAAAGTGCAAGATGTGAAAAAGTGTTTATAGTGTGAAAGAGATAAAAGTCATACAAGTTACTTAAACTGATCAGGTAATAACAATGTTCGAAAGTAATGTTGCTAAAAGTTATAAGTAAGTGTAGGGGTGCATTCAGAAACTTCAACCAGTGACAACCTTACCCTAAAATGGAAAATTAGTGGTTCAAAAATGTAATCCAACTGTACTCTGACTCCGCCCCTTTTGATTTTTATTGTTCAAAAATTCACTATAAGCCTCATTCACACGACCCTGTTTTACCAGCTTCGACAAGTGGCTGGTAGCCAACACTGGTAAGGCGCTGGTAGTGCTAGTTGGCTGGTTCATACAGACAATGTTAGTAAAACAGCTGCAGTTGAGACTGTTTCAAAGGTTTTATTAGTAAATATATAATTATTATATCAGTGGGAAATCAACGCCAATTTGATGAATCTGAATATAATCTATTCAATATTAAAGTTTTTTAATATTTAAATTAGTTTAAATATATATTTTAATGATAATATTTTTAATCAGTCATGCTGTTTTACCAGCCTATACTTCACACGATGCTATTTATTAACTAGGCTGGCATACAAGCAGGAAATGTTGAAAAATTTTAATTTCATTAGCATGCCAGCAGGCTGGTAAACCAGCCCGTTCACACGGCGCTGAGAAATTGTCTACCAGCGCTAGTAAAACAACATCATGTGAACGGGGCTATAGACAACCATCACTTTACTCCAAGAAGGTTAAAATTGTCACCTTAGTAACTGACAAAATAAGGTATCGATTCAATTTTTGAAATAAACGTTTTCCGTATCAAATATTATTATTTTTTGAAAATACTGATGAATGTTACCATAAAGTGCTTGTGAAATATTATATTTAAAACCTTAATAGTAGTTTGTTGAATATTTTATTATTGATATTGAGACATCCAAAATCCCACAGCCTTGCCCACATTACTACATGAACTTAAACTTATAAATATACTTAATCAAGGAACGGCTTACGAATCTCAAGTTTACATTCTAACCACACCAAACAAACAGATCGAGTACCCAATACAGTTGATTTCCTAGCTCTGTTTGATAGGATTACACTAACGTACACCAACCTACACCAGTAGGGATATTCTACAAATATTTAAGTAAAATTTGGTGTAAAGTCATATAACATACCTACATTTGTGGAATTGCCCTCCTGGTTTAGGTTGATGTAAGTAGGTGTAGCCCTATCAAACAGAGCTTCTTTCAACAAAACATACCAATAAATTTTAATCGTTGACTTTGAACTGACATGTGAGTTCTAGACTTTAAAGTTTTTCAGAACTACTCTATATACTTTATTTTTGTGAATTCAAACCCCATACTTGGGATGTATATTTGTTTTCAGGCACCACGATATCGGTTAATTTTATAGTTATTACAAACATGGATCGGCATTTAAAAGTGATGGCGGTAGCCATTGTGCAAAGTATTGTGGCACTTTATGAAGAGTTTAATACATTGTTATCCTCATCAGGTAAAACCACAGCAGTTCTGGTATTAGGTAATATTCTTGTTTTGAACAGTATAGTGAATCATATGTTTTTTGATTTTGAAGATGATGAATCTTCATCTGATGAAAACTGTCAGAGGAGACCAGTAAAGAGGAGACAAACTACTGAGCAAATGTCAAGAATCCAATCATTTGTGAAATCTTCTGTACCTAGATTTACTGATACCAAATTTCAGTCACATTTCCATTTACCAGTGAATTCATTCGAAAGGTTATTGAAAAAAATTGCCTCTGGATTACAAAGGAAACAGACAGTTGGGCATTTGAGTACATGTCCACAGAAGCAGTTACTGTCAGTTTTGTGAATATTTGTGACTACAAATAGCTTCAAGTAAAATTATTGTGATCTCAATTATTTTTTATGAATATTTTGTGACACTCACACAGGTCGATATTCCTTAATTTCATATGTTGACTGTAGATTTAATTTGTCTAAAGAAACATTACATCCCTGCTTTTGGGGTGTGTTATATCCCTTGAATTATTTAGCACCAAAAGTGATTGTATGGTCTAATGCTGGAAAGTGAAATCTCATTTCAGAAAAACTCAAACGGTTGAGTTGCTTCAAAGGTGTGATTGGAGCTATTGATGGAACTTATGTCAAAATGAAGGCACCAATTGACAACCCACAAGTGTACATACATTTTAAATGTTTCTATAGGACTAATATCAACAAAAAAAAGTTTCCAGACAAATTTCCCCGTTAAATGATTTAAAAGTTAGAAAATTTTTAATATTTACGTTTATTCCTGTTATTTCTTCATTTAAGAAGATATCTAATTTTTTAAAGTCTGATTTTGAAATTTGAGTAATGCCAGTACAATTTGTGGAACAATTTGCAAACTCAAGGTAAAACCGATCCATTCAAAAACTTAAAATCAGTCTTTAACTAAAAGAAAAGAATTCATTCCTGTAATACCTTCACTAAATTCTTACCAGATTTAAACAAAAATTTAAACATTAGCTATGTCTACTTTGAGTAATGGATTTAAATTCTATGATGCACTGTCTCATAAACTTAGCCAATATACACCATCAAATTTATCTACAGTACATGAAATACATATACAAAATTTTTTGAAAAATATATTACCCATGGTCTGAGGAATACCACAGAATTCTTTTCAAATCTATTCGTAAGAGTGTGGAATTTTACTGTGAGAAAATAAATGAAATAATTTCACATCCTCTTCAGACATACAAACAACCGGATTTATTTGAAAAAACGCTTATAGCTGATAAAAAAAATGATCTGCTCCAAGAAAAATAATGAATGGCGAACAAAATGATGATGAAAGAAATGATATTCAGATATCAAATCCTCGAAGATTTCAGCAGATGAAGAATATTTTGGCAAAGTTGAATGAAAAAATTAACGCCTTACAGAACGCCTTACAGAACGCCTTACAGTAATAGATGTTGGGATACGATTCCCTCACTCCCTCACAAACACATAATCCGAACTTAGACTAACACTGTATATGACATAATCATAACTTTCTGGCTTTTCGTATGTGGCGACACTGATCGCCGGCTTAACGTTTTTTCCCCCACTGCTCGACGGAGACTGTTCTCCGTTTGTCAGTTGTTGTGTTGTCATAGTTATGTTGTGATTAAAATGTTTTATAAAATGGCAGTTTGTTCTTACTTCTTCTGCATCAAAAGATCATAACTCACCTCAATATGGTAGGCAGAGCAGAAGATCGCAAAGTAATAAATGAAGTTCAAACGTGTTAATTGTGTAATTAATTAAAAGTTATTTTAGTTCACGCAAAGTGAAAGGGCTTAGTGCCGTAAATTACCTCTGCGCAAAGTGGTAGGAAGATAAAATTACGTGAAAATAAAGTTCGTCCTTGTAAAAGTAAAAGTGTAATTTCGAAAAAATTAAAAAGTTCAAAGTGAATAAATTCAAAGTAAAATTGTAAAATCAACAAAAACGAAGCTAAATTATTGAGGGCTGATGAGATAATCAAAGTCGAGAAGTTGGAGATAGCAAATTAGTTTTGAGAAATCCAGTGATTTGGTAAGCCAGCATATCAAGTTAATAGCGATTGGCAGTGGTTTTGCAGTGCCCCAGAGAAAGCTGAAGACAAGAAAATTGAAAAAGTCGAGTCATTTTGGTTCCAGTCATCGAAGTCAAAGTTCAATGGGTGAAGAAAAGTTGAAAAACATCGTAGAAAAACGCCAGCAATAGAAGAAAATACAAAATATAAGTTAAAATTTAAATTAATTAATCATTATTTTGTGTGTTTTTCGCCCAAAAATTAATTGAAAAATTCGAGATATTATAAAATCAGCTCATACTTTGGCATATTTTCATGAAAAATCTCGATCAAAATTCAAACAAAGTCGAAACTTGAAAGGTTGTTTGAGCTATGCTTTCGAACTTTATCTTATTAAACTCAATACCGCAAGAACAGGAAACCTTTTGTTGAGTTCATTGCATTGAATTCAACAATAGAAAATCTTCTTGCAAGATCATTAATCGATGTGACAAACTTTTTCATGCTGATATACAATGAAGTTGCCTTCAATAGTTGAAGGTTAACAGATAATAATTTTTTCTTTTCAGCAATAATTCTCTTTATAATTTTCGATAAATAATTTTGACTTGACATTTAATTTATGTTTTAATATGTTCGATAGAATATTTTCATTCTGGAACATCACCACAAAGATCAATTGACCGACTTTGAATAATTTGGGCTATAGAATTTGAATTAAATCAATCGATCATACATTAGAAACAACGGCGAAGAGATCAATCATCGTCAGCGGAAAGTAATTTGTAAGAAATAATTTTAGAATTTTAATTAATTATTGAATATTATTTATTAAATTTTACGTGCATTCCCTATCGAGGGGTTGATAAACAAAATTTAATTTAAGACAATGTCACGTTTTGACACAAAAAAGGTTTTCGATGGTAGGAACTATTACGCCTGGAGAACCACGATGGTTTCGACATTATATGCAGAAGGATTAAATCCTATAATGAACAATGTCGAAACTGAAGTGTTGTTTTTGGGGCTGGAACTAAATGTTTTTCTAAACCCCGATCCTGAAAATGCCAGTCCAGTGAATCGGATGACTTACTTTCAAAATCAGGAAAAGGGAAAAGCTTTAATATATCAGGGACTTAATAATGAATTGATTGAACGTGTAAAAGACTTGAGAACAATAAATCAAATTTTGAAAGTATTAGATGAAAGGTATAAGAGCTGCACTCAAGTGGAAGCCTTCCAAAAATTAAAATTTAATAGCGATGGCAATATGTGAAGTTACTTAGATGTTTTTTTGAGATCTGCACAAAAAATAAGGGACTGTGGAAAACCTCTTGATAAACAGGAAGAGATAGAACAACTACTAATATCATTAAATATGGATTACGATATGACAAGGCTGGAGTTTAATACATTAAGTCAGGACCAGAAAACGATAGAAACACTCCATGCCATGCTAATTGAAAGATCAGATAGGTTATATGACTAGAAGAAGTAAAGATATAATAATAATAAATTTCATAATTTCAGCCAAAATAATAAAAGTCAAAGATTTCAATATGGAGGAAATTACAATAGATATAATAATACTAATAAAAATCAGAACCACAGCCAGAATATAGATCAGGGAAAAATGACATATAATAATAATCAACAATTAGAAATGTCTCAGAATAATAATAATAAATATGAAAATAAAAAATATAATAATAATCAAAATCAAAACACTTTGCCAAGTTCAAATATTTTAGTATGCTTTAAGTGTCATGGCAAAGGACACATTGCAAAGGTATGTCCATCAAATACAGGGGTATTAAACCCCAAGATAAATTAGATGGTCCTGCGCAAAATATAAGATATGGATGAAATAATAACAATAATAATAAAAAAGAAAACGACGTTCAATGGTCTATGATGTTAAGATATAAAGACTCTGAATCGAAAGTAAGTAAATATGATAATAAACTAATAAACTTAATCACATCTAAGGATATAAAAAGGGAACAAGATTTGGACTACGTTCCATTAACTAATAGAATAATGTTATATGTTGGAGCAGTCGCTCATGTAATCTCAGACTTGTCAAAGTTATCCAACTCAATAATGTTAGAAAAACCAATCGAATTAGAGTGTGTAATTCAAGATACATTATTGACTGCAACACACATAGGCACTATGTTCATCAGGGTGGAAAACTCAGAGAGAAAACAAACCGTTATAAGACTTAAAAACGTACATTACGTGCCATCCTTGAATATTGATCTTATGTCAGGGATTAAAATCACAGAAAATAGAGCACTTGGCATCGAACAAAATTTCTCTGCAGCACATATATATGTCCGAGGTACGGACGAAGTAATATTTTCAGCCCCAAAAATAAGAGGCGTGTACATGGTCAAGTACAAAATTGTACCAGAGTCTGCCGTTAATATAATAGAACCCCAAGATGAATTAAACAAAATATGCCCATATAATAATAAATCAAATAAATTAGCATGTATGGCTAACATAAATTCACAAGATGAATGAATGGATATGAGATAAAAGAAGAAATAATGGAGGAGAATCAGGAGGAGAATGAAGAGAATGAAGAGAGCAATAATCACACGAATAAAACACAAAATAATAATATACAACATGAAGATATAATAAACTCTAATGATATAAATATTAATAACACACAACAAAACGAAACGAATGAAGAAAGAAATGAAATGAATGAGGACATAGGAGTCAACATAAATAATGATAACATAACAGAAATTAATAACACAACAAGTGACATACAGGAGCCTAACGAAAGTACAGAGAATACAAAGATAGACAAAAAATTGATATGGTATAGAAGATTAGGACACCTGTCAGGGAAGAATTTAAAGTTCTTGACACAGATCTCAAGAGGTATTCCAGCCAGAATTACTTTTTGTGATGACGAGTTCAGTCTCTGTGAGGTATGTATAAAAGCCAACTCAAGAAAACTAGGACACAACGGAACTCGCACACGACCCGAAAGAAAGCTTGAGCTTGTTTCGTCAGACACAATGGGCCCCTTCTCACCAGGCATATATGGTGAAAAATATATTTTAATCTTTGTGGACCATGCCACAAAATATACCTTCGTCTCTACTATTGAGAAAAAATCCATGGTTTCCGAAGAATTTAAAAAATTATACTTAAAACTAAAATCAAAATTCCCGGATCATCCCATAGCCACTCTGAGATGAGATAACGCTAGGGAATACTTGGATTCAAATATGAAATCATTCTGTGAGAACAACGGTGTAAACCTCGAGCCAGTTGTTCCATATTCACCGGAGTTGAATGCAATTGCCAAAAGGCAGAACCAGACAATTATGGCTAGGACAAGGGCTATGCTGTTCAACTCGAATTTAAATCTTAAATTTTGGTCATTGGCTGTTGTGACAGGCTGTTTATAATATAAACAGGAGCCCAACTAGGGCAAACAAAGATAACAAAACCCCCTATGAGATGTTTTACGGCATAAAGCCGGACATTTCCAATATGAGAGTTTTTGGGTCTCTTGCCCATAGGCACATCCCAATAGAAGTCCATCAACAGCAAGCTACTAGGAATAAAAGAAAACGTGCCAATGCAGAACATCCTAAGTTAACCCAAAGATCTGATAAAGGAATTTTTGTAGGATATACCAATAGTGGGTATTGCATAAGGGACCCATTAATGGAGAAATCGCACGTCACTTACAATGTCAGGTTTGACGAAACAAAAAATATAATAGAACTAAATAACACAAATAATAATAATAATAATCAAACAACACAATACGATGATAATATTATAGATACCCCTGTAATCTTGAATTTGTTTAAATCACGATACAAGAATTATATCGAGGACCATATTCCTCAAAAATGGGAGGATGTTGAAAACAATCCTTTTAGGGAAGAATGGCTTCAAGCCATTAAGGACGAGCTGAAATCTTTATCTGATATGGGCGTGTGGGAAGTTGTCCCAAAGGAAAGGAATGTGAGGTTGGTAGATACCAAGTGGTGTTTCACCACAAAACCCAACAACCTAGGCGTTCATATACCAAAAGCCAGGCTGGTTGTGAGGGGTTTTAAAGATCACACTCACTATTCCTTAACCGAAACATATGCCCCGGTGGTCCAATACTGGTTAATCAGATGGATACTGTCAATCACCAATAAATATGGTTTAAATATTATACAATTTGATATAAAAACAGCTTTTCTAAATTCACAAATAACAGATCCTATATTTATATCTTCCCCTAAGGGCTGCCAAATATGCAAAAATAAATGCTTAAAACTCATAAAATCCATATATGGACTTAAGACGTCATCAAAGAGCTGGTACGATCTGTTGAACTCCACAGTAGTTCAAGCTGGTTTCACCCAGTCAAAAATCTACCGATGCTTATATATTAGACAAGATAGCACAGGTGCGATGGCGTTCCTAATAGTCTATGTGGATGATATGTTATTGGCAAGTAACCACAATTAATGGACACAAGACTTAATAAATATATTTAATAAACATTTCACATTAAAAATAGAGAACAATCCTACATTCTTCGTTGGATTTGAGATAGAACGTGACAAATCACGCAAACAAATAATACGAACACAACATAGATATATTGATAAGATTCTCCGAAAGTTTGGAATGACCAAATGTAAACCATTTTCAACACCCATTGAGACTTGGCTGAAACTTAATAAACCTACTAACGGAATTGACGACACCAAATTTAGGGCTATGATAGGGAACCTGCTATATGTGGCAAGACTTACCCGCCCGGATATTGCTTTTGCCGTCAACTATTTATCCCATTTTCAAACATCCTCCAACAATGAAATTAAAAACTATGTTCGTCGTATCATAAGATACCTCAAAACCACACGTGATTTTTCTCTAGTTTTCCACTCCAATCAGACTCAAATAAAAGCATTTGTCGATGCGTCGTATGCACCTGACATAGACGATTCACCCCTAGACATAAATAACTTGGAGAAAGGGTGCTCCACCACAGGCTTCATGATATTTGTAAACGGAGACTTACTAAATTGGGCCGTTCACCAGCAACACATGGTTGCAACTTTGTCAACTGCAGCCGAGTTAATTGCATTGAATGATGCACTCGACGATATTTATGTGATCTGGAGACTTATGGAAATTGTTTTCTCTGTAACCGACCCACTGCAGGTGTATGAGGACAATATATCTGCGTCCCACATTGCATCTGGGGGAGGCCAGAAATGATTCAGGTCCCTCGCGATCAAATGCTATGCCCTGTTGGAAGCCTTCCAACAAAAAATGATAGTTTTTAATGATATAAGGTCTACTGATCAGGTTGCTGATATATTAACGAAGGCACTTGATCAGAAAACTTTTCAAAATATTGTTACGAGAATCCTCCGAGCAATTCAACTTTTTGGACAATAGTCTTCACAGACATAACCCTGCAAAATTTTTGATATTTGGTTTTGGACTGCGGATGGGCTTCGGTCTTTTAGCGCCTATCGTAAACCGAGTGTTTATATTTCGCTTTCACAATTCACCTCACACAATTCAATAGGTTCCCCATCGCTGCTCTGTCTTTCTTTTTGACATCAGCATTCCCCACACAATTTAACTAATTCCCACAATAGTATATTTACCTAAACCCACACAAATAATTATAATTATATATATGTATTAATACTTTCCTTCATAGCTGACAATGAGGAGAAATTGATCTCTTCGTCGATTGTTTAGAATAATTTAATATTACACATTATATTTATAAGCTGTGACATAAAGACAAAAGGTTAAATGCATACCTTAGGTTAATAATTACACAATTTATAAGATAAATTACCATTTTGACATGTAATTGCACATTTTTATTGTACAACACTAATAAACTAGTCAACGACAAATTTAGATGTATACCATTTTTTTCAGCAACTTTTAAATATTTTATATGTGCTTAATAATTTTGACTGCTATTGCTTATTTTATTTATTTCATTTTTATATATACATTGTGCAATACCAAACTTATACTCCATATGTTCGTTCGTCCATTTTGAATCGCAGGGGGGTGTTGGGATACGATTCCCTCACTCCCTCACAAACACATAATCCGAACTTAGACGAACACTGTATATGACATAATCATAACTTTCCCACTTTTCGTATGTGGCGACACTGATTGCCAGCTTAACGTTTTTACCGCCACTGCTCGATGGAGACTGTTCTCCATTTGTCAGTCGTTGTCATAGTTATGTTGTGATTAAAACGTTTTATAAAATGGCAGTTCGTTCTTACTTCTTCGGCATCAAAAGATCATAACTCACCTAAATAATAGATAATCCAGGTCCGAAGTTAACAGCTAAAACTTGAAGATACATTTCGATGTACAAAATTAAATTTTAAAAATAAATTTTATAAAAACCCGAGTTAACTACTCCTTATGAAAAAAAACCATCAAAAAAGTTCAATGAAAAAATGTACTTGCAATTTATAATTACAAATATTACAGTAACTTTTATATGAATAGCTCTGTTTGATAGGATTACACTACTTTACACCAATCTACTCCGATAGGGATATTCCACAAATATTCAAGTATAACCTGGCGCAAAGTTGTATAACATTCCTACATTTATGGAATCTCTCTCTTGGTGTAGGTTGGTGTAAGTTGGTGTAGTCCTATCAAATAGAGCTAATGATAAGTTATTTTCTCCTATTGACTTGAACAAATCGAAGCTATCGCTACCATGAAGTGAGGTTTTGGAATCCAAAGGAAGGTGGACAAGTCAATTTGAAATACTATAATGCATTAAAAGAATAAAATTATGTACAAGTCTGATATATAAAAAGGAGATGAGCGATCTCCCTCCATTACAAAAAAGCGTTTGAGTGGGAAAAGTGAAAAAGTGTTTACAGTGTGTGAGAGGTAAAATTCGTACGAGTTACTTAACCTGATTAGATAATAACAATGTTTGAAAGTAGTGTCGCTAGTAGTTAGGAGCGAGTGTAGTGAGAGTGTAAGACAAAAAAAATATATAATTATATCCTCGAAGAATAAAACAATGTATTATCATTTTTATCAGTAAGATCGATTAATTTAGCGTTTTGCCCTTTTACCGTCTTCTACGGTTGAACATGATTGGTGAACTACATTTACCGGTGGATCAACTGCCTATGATTTTGGTTTTACTTTTTAAAATAATTAGTTTAATTATGTGTAGTCGCGGTTAAAAAGTTCATAATTCATTTTAAATTTCTTAGCCTGCAGAATTGATGAAAAAGAGACCATTGTACATATGATCTGCATGATCTCAGATTTTGAATGTTCCAACACGAGAAAATCTGAGTATTAGTCGTGTTTTTCCTTTCGTCATGTCAAGCGATGAACATACTACAAAAAACAAAAATGTTTTCGCCTCTGAGAACGCAAGTAAAATTTTTTTTGTGTTGTATCTATTTTACATTGATCAGTCAGCAATTTAACATACTTGTATATATTTCAGTTAAAGGATTGTTCATCACTTCTATAGCCAGCATTTCAGCTTTGGTTTCATTCTCGTATGCTGTGGCGGCAGCTAAAAAGAGTGATAGTAATGTTTACGAGAATAATGCAGCTCAGTTACATGCAACCGGTTCTCAATTAGCAATTCGAGCTCTCAAATGGGGAACAATTTACGCAGTTACTGGTTGCGGTTTGATCATTTTTGGGGTGTGGAAATTAGCAAATGTGAAAGACGTTAGTACCTCTTTCGAAATTTTCGTGCCAAGTTTCTCAATAATCTAAGTAAGTCCCTATTTTAATTGTTTTTTAGATGGCTGAGTTCCGGCAAAAAGTTGGTTCTATATTTCCGCCTGTACCTAAGAATAATCCTCCTCAAAGTAGGACGGATTTCAGAACCGTAACCGAATTCTTACAATATTTAGATGACGAGTATTCAACGAATAAACAGAATGACTCGGATAAATCGAATTCCACCAATACATCGCAAGTGGAATAGTACTAAGTGTAGTATTAGCTTCGTAATTTTCATGTTCTAATTGATTACGAAGATTTTGTCACCAATGATCTTGAACTGACTATTTACTTATGAGTCTATTTGTGTAGAACTCGTGGATGGTGAATGGAAACTGAAAAGTAAAGAAATATGTTGTGGAGATTATTTTTCTATTAAAATCAATATTCGATTGCATTTTGTGAGGTGATTGCTTTGAAGAAGAAAAATACTTGTAGTTAAAGGATTATAATCAAAATTTTTGAAGATGCAGAATCTCAAATAAAGGTTACTGAACTATATTAATGGTACTTAAGAATCTGAACTGTAAGAATAGTTTGATTTGACGGAGAATTAGGCTAGTGCATTTCGTGATGAGTATAACGGGCGATTGTTTCTTAAGAAATTATGACACTTAGCGAATTTCTTCTTTCCCATGGCT
This sequence comes from Ericerus pela, assembly GCA_011428145.1. Classification (NCBI taxonomy): domain Eukaryota; kingdom Metazoa; phylum Arthropoda; class Insecta; order Hemiptera; family Coccidae; genus Ericerus; species Ericerus pela. The sequence continues at coordinate 619,691 of WOFM01000407.1, read as the reverse complement.
TTAAACATCATGCGTCGTTATAAAATCTCAAAATTTTAAATTTTCCTTATTCATTCAGTCTTTTCTTAAGCTTTTCTTCTCTAAACAAGAATAAAAGAGGTAGGTAATTAGTTATAAACATTAATTAGTTCATGTTATAAATTCATAAAAACATGAAAACCAGAAATTATTTAATAAAAATATTGGTGAGTTGATGAAAATGAAATAATTGAATGCTGAAGGCCTGGAGTTGGATTACTAAATCATAATTTATTTATGAATTATGAATTATTTTTGTAATTAAATATTCACAGATGACGGGTGATTCATGAGTGGTACCCAAACCTGAAATTCGATGCAATTTAGTCTGACTTAAGGAAAAATTTTCTCTTAACATAATGGCGTTAATGCAAAATTGGAATAGCTAGAACGATGAATTTGTAGGTAGCGCCTTCACTTTATGCATATGCAACTTTTCATACTTCGATATTTTGAATTATTTTACGTAATTATTTTTGTTTTACATATAAATTCAACAATTTCTTCCCGTCCCCAACCAGATTTCTTAACTTCGCTGATTGGAAAATTATTTATACACTGCAGCCCCTCTGTTAATTAAACTTTTGCAGGTAGCTGTGTTAAGAAGATTTTTCTAGTCGGATTCGGTTGTATCACATATTTCAGGTTTAGAGAACCACCAATGAAACACTCGGTATAACACATTTCTAATAATGTGAGTTTTATCAATTTTTTTGATTTTTTATGAGTTTAAGTGTTTTGTGAATATTTATATTTTAATCGAATAAGTTTATGTGAAAAACGAATTTTTAAAATAACCTCTTATATTTTATATTTTTTGGCTTTAGCTTCATCCGAAATAAATATTATTTCGTTACGGAAGGTTGACTGCTGTATTGGTATATTTTAAAATTGCAGTAGTGAGTAAAATAAAACTATAAAAGTTTATAATAAATTACCAAGTTTTGTTGAAAAATAAAATTCGGGGAAGATGTTAATATGAATAGTGAAATGTAAGAACAATACTGGACCGACGTTAAACAAGGAAAGAATTATGACAGACTTTCATCTGCAGGTCAGCCGGAGACTGTGTTTGGCTGGTCCATGAATGATTTTTGGGGTAAGAACTCACTTATTCGAGCTCCTCCTGCTCCACTCATTCCTCCATAAATAGTTAAACTCTCATTTTGAATTCCAATTTTTTGATTATCAGTCCTATATTTTTGTCACTAATGTAACGGCCAAAAGAGGGTGTGTTGTACCTAGTTACGACCACTTTCGGGAGTACACCATACACGAAATATCACGTACTTTAAAAGCAGTAATACTTCTAAGATAGATTCAGATTAGACATCCACAAACTATAGTGGACCTTAACTTTTGTTTGAGACTCATTAATATTTAAACACATCAGTGAGTTAACACATTTAATAATATAATAATTTGTACATACAGTACCTATTTCTACGTTAATATTACTACATATTCAATCACAATTCAACAAGCAAGACTATCTGTTCACCAGAAACTTCTACGAGAGAGGTTCCAGATACTTAGAAGTAGCTGTTGGAGAACTGAGCTAAACTGAACAATTATACGACTGAATCGAGGGATTATATACTCGTTCAGGGTATGAGAACGTACGTGTCGGATAGGTAAAGTGAGGTAGGGTGTTGTTATTATAGGGCTGTGCTGACTCGTCGAGTACTCGAGGGACAGGTACAACCAGGTCATAAATATACAGGAGGTATATCTGTATATGTAAAATTAAATACGAATAATTTGGTGGTTATTTACAAAGAGTTATAGGAAGGTAATTGTTGACAAATATCTATATTTTTGGTATTCGAAAATGAGTGAACGAATATGTTCGTCATTTCTTAAAATAGACGAAAATATACGTTACACAATTCTCCGGGGGGAACAAAAAAAATAGGGAAAAAAAAATTTCCAAAGTCTATCCAACGCATACATATGTCCAGACAATTCTGCATAATTAAAATTACGTCATATAATGCGAGTATAAGTATATACTTAGAATAAAATTTTTATGAATATTAATTATGAGTAACAATTTTTTTCTTACGTATATATGAATGATTAGTATATCGTATTATTTTGCGTAATTTTTTACAATGCTGTGCTTTTTGTTAGGTTCACACAGTTTTGGTGGCAAGTTAATTTTAAGTATACAATAATAATTATTAAAATGAGTGAGATTGCACTTAACCATATTAGGAACATTTCATTAATAAAAGTTATGTAGTCATTGAAGTTTTGATCGGGTATTTGAAGTTTGATGGATTTAATTTTGTTCTCCAGATTGTTCATGGGAACAGTGTGAGGAACAAAGTTTTTCCAATTTGGATTATAGACCTTTGTCGTTGCCAGATCAATGGCAAGATCAAATGGTTCTGTGAAATCAGAAAAGTATGTCCACAGAAGTGGTAAATGATTTTCGATTTTAATAGTCTCTTCTAACAATTCGGAGAGACAAGGGATTTCTATGGGAATGATTACTGTATTTTTATTATTTTTATCAATATCTTCAATTTGGATGTGACAAGGTACGTCTAGAATGAAGGTTCCAGGGGAATCATTGTTTATTTTTAATTTTTCGGATTTTTTCGTAACGGAATTAGTTGCTACGAGGGAGTTAAAATTTACAAAAGCAAACTTGGTGTGACCAATAGGGTGCACCAATGTTTGATTATTATTAGGATTGCATTTAAATGAGCAAGATTGTAGTAGATTTTGGTTTAGGTCTTGGAAGAATAAGTTCTTAGCACAAGACGATAATTTATCACTTCCTCTGTTAGAAGGAAGGAAGCATAATGGTTTATCCGAGTTACAGTAATGGAGGTTGGTTCCACTAATATAACGTACAGAATTTGTTCTGATTTCATGGATTATCAGAGATGGTTCTTGATCCCAGCTACACAATTCATTAGAATGACTTTTGAATGTGAGCGGAATAAAGTCGTAAATTTCATATTTAGAATCTAACTGTTTTAGGGGAATTTTAATTTCTAACTCTAACGTATTTTTAAAGAAGTTACAATTTACAAGTTCGGCATGATAATAGTTTTGAATATCTTTGATAGGGATTGCTAGGTCAAGGCCTAGATTTTTCGTGATTTTTGAAAGTTTTACTAAATCTTTTTCTAATATTTCTTTTGAGATAATTGAAGATGGGATCATATGAGATTTACACGACGTTAGGATGTTTGATAATCTTAGCGTGTTTATCAAATAGTTATCATAGAATCTTTGTATGTAGTTTAGGGAGATTAGAAGTTCGTGTTCTTCTAATGAATTTTCCATAAAAGAATTTGTATGCGAGATAAATCTTGTCATAAAATTATTTGTATGGTCAATGAAGCTATGCAGATTAGTAGACGTATTCACTAACGCTGCATGCTCGATTAGTAGTTGGTTTTTAATAATATCGTACTCTTCTTTTAACGAGATTTCATTCGTCAAGAAGTTTCGTCCATCTCTAAAGTTTAATACTCGACAGCAAAATCGTAGCGCATCTCCGAAGAAAGATCTGATCGGGGTAAATACGCTTCGTTTGCTTCGAATAGACGATGGTGTCGAATAGAAATCTTGTATCATTGCAATGTTTTGTTCTTTCAGATTTTTTATGGTATTTTTTAATCGTTTCGCCATTTCTGCATATTTGCAGTTTTTCCAGGTTGTTTCATTACACAACCGGTGTTTGAAATTTGTTTCTAATAATTTATCTGCTGATTCATGCAAGTCTAGCTTAATAGAGTAAATTATTGGGGCAGATTTCGAATATACGAAAATATTGCTTATTTCTTGAAAATAAGCGCCAGTTGACGCCGTTGTAATCCTATATGGGTCAGACGATGTTCTTTGTGCAATACTAGTCGAAGAAATAATTATTGCGAAATAGAAAAGTAGATTCGTATACATTTTCTGAAACAGAAGAATGCAACGTCTAAGTTATTTACGAGAAAACGGATTATGCATATTACTGATTTGTTTTGATATTCGTAGGTTGGGGTGAAGGGGGAGACAAATTTTTCCGATATCCGAATTATGAATCTCGGTCAAATTGCTAATATAAAATTACTAATTTTATTTCTTTCGTCAGTATTATTCCGTCTTTGCTTTTAGCTGTTTATACTGTATTACCTGTTGTCTGATTTTTTTCATTTTTTCGTGTATTTTTATATTTTTCTAATTTTTTCGTGTAACTTTTCTTTCCGAATTTTTCTAAGTTTTAGTGACGTGCCAGTGACCCGTGTAGTTCGGTAAAGTGAGAAGAAAACAAAAACAAATTTTTCGCGAGTTATTTTTTCGTATTTCCGATAATGTCGATCGTGTATCTTACCGACCGTATGTTCAGCTCGCATGGTAAGGTGGACGCTAACGAGACCTGGTTCATTGGGAATCAGGTTCTCAATAAAATCCACCCTTTCCAGGACTGTCCTTGCGAGCCCCGTTTATACTACGCGCTTCATCGGTTGTTCTCTTTGTTTTATCGTGTATCCGGTGAATCAAACAGGGAGAAGTTCCTGAGTGAGTTCGAGCCGCACCGAGTGCCAGACAAGACCATTACGGAGGAGGTAAGCTATTGGTGTCACTCAGTGAGATTTGTGAGTTGCCCCAAGTGCGAGGTTTTTGCCAGACACCTACTCTTCTCCTTACGAGTGTTCTATCCTCATGCCATGATGGTTGAGATAGGGTACTCGGGGATTAAGTTGGAGCTTCGCGGCAACCTAGACACTTCAGGGACCGTCGGTCTGGGGATACTCTCTGGCCTGCTGGTTGGTCTGCTCTGCGTTTCGCAGCAGACGAACACAGAGGTTACCGTCGAGTATGTCCACTTGGACCGTATTTATCTCACTGATTTCCTAATAGGTCCAGGCGGGGCCAGTACTGCTCGGTTTCTAAACCAGCATTACAAGCCTCGTCTGGACGTCTCGGTCTCCGTATCCAGTTTTCATCTGGTTCGGCATTACGATGCCGTCGAAGGGAACCGCGCAATGTCTCTCCGTGGGGGATGGCTGCTCAGTGGTCCCACAGTATATTCATTCCTGTGGGATATGCCTTCCATTGAGGAAAGTGCTTCCACTGAAGATTCCGAAGGAGATCAGCGTGAAGGACCTTCTTCCTCATCAAGTAGCAGTACCACCAGCGGAGAACATCTGGCAGAGTTCCTCGAGGGTTATGCCGACACCTGGGCCATTGGTAAGTTTTTTTAACATTTTTCCCTAATTTAAGTTTTTCAAAAAAAAAATTTTCAAAGTTATCTTAGTGCATAGCTAAGGAGAGAAATAAATTTCTATGATAAAATCACATAAAGTGGGGGGGAAGGGAGGTATCGTGATTGAAGAAACCAATCTAACTACAGGTAATACACTTTACACATAGTTATTTTGGTTTTTTCCGAGGGCGACCCCTTGGTTTAGGTACGATTTGGGTTGGGATGGGATTTTCAATGTTTTCGTTTATTTCATCTGTTTTTATTTCGTTTCCAATTCGTCGTTATTACGAGATTTATACGGAATTAATCGTCGTACGTGAACTGTTTCGTCGTACGCAATTTTATCGTCTGTTTTAATACGAATTGCGTAATTAAGATCCGTGACCTTTCTAACAATTTTATATGGTCCGGTATATTTCATTTTATTTTTCGCGACGTTTTTTGATTGACGCAGCAAAACAAGGTCATTAAGTCAATGATCTTGTGGTGTGCGTTATAATGTTTCGCATTTTTTTCCGATGCTTTCTTTGCTAAGCTCGGCGTTTTTTCTCTCGTTTAAAGGAGATTTTCAATTTCTTCTTCACGAGTTGTTTTATTATTATTATTTTCTGGTATTTCTGGTATATGTACTTCTGGGTTGAATCCATGAAGTAGATAGAATGGAGATTTATTATTTAAGTGTTCGATTGGGCTAATATTGTATGCGAAAATAATTTTATTAATTGTTTCGATCCATTCTTTTTCGTTTGAATGGTCGTATTTTGATAATGATTTTTTTATTACTCCGTTGATTTTTTCAACGAGTCCTTGCGATTGGGGGGAATAAAACGAGGAGTAAATAATTTTGATATTATTCTCTTCGCAGAAATTACGGACGGTTTCATTTGCAAAATGACCTCCGTTATCGCAAGAAATTTTACCTGGGGTGCCATACGTGTAACAAATAAATTTCAAATACTCAATTACGCATTGAGCATTTGGGTTTTTTGTTGGACGTATGGTGCAGAAATTTGTGCTTTTGTCTACACCGACAAGCACATACGAGTGTTCATACTCGGTGTTAAATTTTCCGATGAAATCGATCTCTAAATGCGAAAATGGTTTAGGGTTTTCGATTTCAATATGTTTGAGGTAGCCAGCCTCTTTCGGGGAATTTTGTGCCATTTGACACTCATGACACGATAATACATACTCTGTAATTTTTTGTACCATGTTTTTGAAGAAAAACTGGTTTTTTATTTTGTTTTTTGTTTTTTTAATTCCGAAATGACCTCCATACAACGGATCGTCATGTAGTTTTTTTAGAACTACTGGAATTAATTTTTCAGGAATTACTGTAACCGCTTCATCATACGATGAAGTTGGGTTAGGTAATTTTTTTAATACATTATTTTCGTCAAGAAAATATAATTGTATAGTACGATTTAATTTTCGTATTTTATTTTTATCTTTTTTAATTTCGTTATAATTTAGTAATGAAATTACATTTTTCCAATGCGGGTCATTTTCCTGCATTATTTTTAAATTTTCGGGCAATTCAATTTTTTGGGGGGATTCAGAAGTTTGACCTTCTGATTGGGGAGGTAATGTGATGTCGGGAATTGACATTTGTGTGACAACCGGGGTCACAGGAGGGGTTGGGATGATCTGATTATCGAGGTTTGCCTCTTTAAGAGCAGATCTTGTAACTACATTAGTAGTTTTGTTGGGACAATTTTCAGAATGATTTAACTCATTCTGTGGGATTGTGGTTTGTACCACAGGGTAATATGGGAAGGTTGATGCAAGGGAAGGGGGAAAATAATATGTTTGGGACGTTGTACTTGGGTAGTACCACATATTTTGATTTTGAAAGAATACAGGGTTTAATGGGACAGAATTTTCATTGTGAATTCTACACACAGTATTCACATTTTTTCCTTCGTCCTGAAGAGCATATTTTTTATTTACTAAAAATTCACCTTTTTCAAATGTGATTTCGTCCGGTTCATCATGCGGGCGAGATAACATATCAGCCATGCAATTGTTTTTTCCGGCGATATGTTTAATTTGGAAACTATATTCGTTTAATTTAGATATTAATCGAATTAATCTTGGACTTGGAGTATTAAATTTCTGATGATAAATCAGAGGTTTATGGTCCGTGTATACTACAAAACGTAATGCAAGTAAGTATCCACGGAAATGAGCTAATGCATTTGTAATAGCTAACATTTCCAAGTCAAATGAACACAATTTTGACTGGGCAGGTTGGACTCTTTCAGAGAAATATCCAACTGGGTGTTTACGCTTCGTAACGGGATTAGTTTGCAGCAGCACTGCACCTAATGCGATTTTTGAAGCATCAACTTCTACACAGGTTTCCAATTTCGGATCATATATTGCTAATACAGGTTTGGAAATCATAATTTCTTTTAATTTTTCAAATATTTCAAGATGTTCTTGATTCAATTTTATTTTTGCATTTGATTTGCTATCTGTACCTCTTAGTAAATCAGTAAGAGGAGCAGTAATTTTAGCTAAATTAGGAATTAGTTTCCTATGATAATTTATTGATCCTAAAAATGATCGTAATTGTTTTAATGTATTAGGGGGATTTAAATTTTTTATTGCCTCTATATTTTTATTCAATGGACGTAATTCGTTATATCGGACCGTATGTCCTAATATTTCGATTTCGTTCATTGCAAATTGGCATTTTTTTGTTTTTATTTTTAAATTTACTTTATTTAATCTTTTTAATACTTCCCTTGTATTTTCAAGACACTCTTCGAAAGTTTCTCCGAAAATACAAATGTCGTCCAAATAACATACCATTTTTTTCCAGAATATATCATGGAATATGTCATCCATGATAGTTTGGAAGATGGACGGGGATATACTTAAACCTATTGGAGTGGAATTGAATACATATCCAATTCCATCCACATTTATTCCAGTGTATTGCTTAGATTCTTCCGTGAGAGGAATCTGTAAATATCCACTGTTTAAATCAATTGTTGTAAACCATTTTTTATTTCTTAAATATGGCCAAATAATATCAATTGTTGGCACACGATTATTATCCATAATAATTCTTTGGTTCATTCTTCGGTAGTCTACTAATACTCGATAGACTCCGTCTGGTTTCTTTTTTACAAATATTGGGGATTCAAATTTCGATTTTTGTTTTTTTAGGACACCTACTTTTACTAGGTCATCGACCAGTTTGTGTAGGGCCTCATGTTCTGCGTGTGAGAATTTAAAATTTCTACACCGCAGTGGAGTTTCGTCGTCAACTCGGACAACTTGTTCGGGAACCTTACAAATGGAAACTTCATCTGTTTTTCCCGTAAAAATATTATTATATTTATTAATTACTTCGTACATTTTTATTTTTTGTTCAAGTGACAATTTTGGATTAATCGGGATGGGATTTCCTCGATTATCCTTAAAAATAGTATTTTCTTTTATTTTTTCTATTTGGCAGGAATCAATTTCTACTGCACTACTTAACTCAAATTTTCCTAAGTATTCGCCTTTATAGATCACGTGAGGTCTGTTATTATTATTAACAGCCGCTATCGTGTCTTCTGATACGATTACAAAGAAATTATTTTTTTCTTCCATGGATGTTTCACACAGAAACTCCAGGTGTTCAGGCAACGTTGCTAAAATTAGCACCGAATTTGCCTCTATTTTAAAAGATTGGGGAGCATAATATTTAAAGGGCTTAATATAACCTAACTTATTTTCCTTTTCAATAGGGAAATTGTGACATTCAGGCATGTCAAAACATCGCTCTTCATCACCACACGGTAGAGTGAATTTGTTTTTCGAAAAGTCCATTTTGGCTTTATGGGTTGATAAAAAGTCGTAACCCAGTATGACCGGTTCTACTAAATTTCGAACAACGTAAGTGGGATGTGGGTAAATACAATGATCAATGGAAAAAATCACATTGGTTACTCCTATGACCTCAAGAGGTTGACTATCCGCACCACGAAATCTTACTTTTGTTGGTAGAATTGGTTCCGTAAAATTGACTTTCTTTAAAACTTTTTCATCAATAAGTGTCTGTTCTGAACCTGGATCGACTAAGCTAAGTATTTGTTTACCATAAATGGCAAATGGAGGTGAAATTTACATTGGGTTCTGCAGTACCCTTTGCTTTGAAACTTCTCCTTACTCACATTGTTTACTAGTTTCGATTCTTTGTTCTCGACATCCCTTACAGCTGACAGATCACCTGTAAGGGGGACACTTAGTTTTTTGAGCAACTATTCTGGCAAGCCTGGGGGTTTGATGTTGGGAGATAATTTTGTTGTGGAGCTGCCATTAATGGTGCCGGAGGGGCAATCATTTGTGTATTAGCAGCCACATAGGGGATATTTTGGGGAGTATTAAATGAAATTCCAGACCATGCTGGAGCATTATTCCAATTTGGGAGAGCCATTTGGTTCCAATTTGGAATCCTATTGGGATAATATCCATTGTTATTTCTCGGGAAGTTATTTCTCCGGAAATTTGGATTAAAATTTCTACCTTTGTAATTAGGATTGAAATTTTGATTGTTATTCCAATTTCTGTTATTTTGGTTATTTTGGTTCCAGTTTTGATTCTGGTTCCAATTACCATTACCATTATTATTATTATTATTATTATTGTTATTATAATTATTATTATTATTCCTATTTTGATTTTGGTTTTGATTTTGATTCTGATTTTGGTTATTATTATTACTAGTATTATTATTATTATTATTATTTTGATTATTATTATTTTGTTCATTATTGTTATTTTTATTTTGGGGATTTTTATTATTTTTTCTGGATTCCTGAAATTTCGAAATGTTCGCTATTGCAGCGCTCATTTTCTCCATTTCAGCTTTCCAGATCGGGTCAGATGATATTACATTTACATTTTTTTCTGTTTTCTTTTCTGTTTTCCCGGATTTCAATTCTTCTATCGTTTTTTCTAATTGGTCAATTTTTTTACGTAAAAGGGGATCTATATGTCCAAATGCTTTATCTTTAAATTCGAGATATTTAGAGAAAGCTTTATCAAGTTCCTGAATTGTTTAGGTTCTTTTTTATTAAGAATACTCTTTCTTTTTCGGGGAGATTAGGCATAATTTTTTCGATAATTTTTTCTTCCGTAATATCGGGTTCAATTTGTTTTAAAATTCTTTTCACGAACATAATATACGCAGAGAAATCAGCTTCACCGTTGTAATTTCTTTCGTATAATATTTCGCGTAATTGGGGTTTAGTCCTCGTAAAGACTTCCAAAATTTTTTGTTTTGTATTTTGCCAATTATTACATTCGGGGTTAGTTTGAATTCTATCCTCAAATATTTGCTTGGCAAGACCTGAAAATGCAATTTTAATTTTTTTGAATTTCATATTTGCATCCCAATTGAAAGATTCCGCCTCATTTTCAAATCCGTTTAAAAACGACACGATATCCTCAGTTGGAGTGTGTGCATATAAGGAAGGTCTGATATTTACTGCAGCCTTTCCTGACATTTTATTTTCTATAGGGGGAATTAAATTTTCTAAAAGTCTAGTTTCGACTTCTGGGGCTGAGAAAATCTTCGTCAGATTTTTCTAAACACTCAGTAATATTTACTAGATTAATAGCAGTTTTAACTCTTGGAAATGGTGTGGGATTGCCCCAATTTTCCAAAAGTGGGGTTGAAGTAGAAGGAGGATTAAAGTATTTTCTTATTATAGGATTTTCTAATTCGGGAATTTGTTCACGAGTTTTTCGTGTTGTTTGTAAAATTATTTTTATATTTTCAGGGGTTAATAATTTTTGTATTTCCTTACTGGATTTAATTTTTTCTATGATGTCCTCTTGGGTTTTTATTCGAGAAAAATATTTTTTATCGACTTCGATATTCAAATTTTGACATATATTAATTAATTCAAAATTTTTAGCATCGATTAGCCAATTTAAATTAGTTTTAGTAGTATTGGGTTCGGATAAATTTTCCTAAGTTTCACTCATAAAAATAAATTTTTTTCGCGACTTATAATTATTTAACACTTCTTATATTTAAGGGAGGGACGCGAATTATAATTAATATTAATTGTTACTTTGTTTTCTTCTTTTGTTTGCACAGGAGCTTGAAGAATCCGTCGCTGCACTTCGCCGAACTTCACCGTTGTATATACCTTCTTTCTGTATTCCTTCTCTTTTTTGTATAGTAAATGTTCTTTGTTTGTTTTTGAAGTTCGAGTTTCTTTTCTCAACTAGTTCTTTTCCACTCGCAGCTAACCTCTACTTCCTTTCCTCAAGAGCGCGCCTCACGCGTTTCTCTTTGAGTACTTGACTAGAGTTTTCAAGGTTAGAGCAAAGTACTTCGAGCCAGAGGAATTGAAACAGCAGCTTGAATTCAGCAATTCCGTTGGGCAGGTACTAGAGCGAGAGTTCGATTCGCAATAGCAGACCAGTTGGGCGCCAATAATGTAACGGCCAAAAGAGGGTGTGTTGTACCTAGTTACAACCACTTTCGGGAGTACACCATACACGAAATATCACGTACTTTAAAAGCAGTAATACTTCTAAGATAGATTCAGATTAGACATCCACAAACTATAGTGGACCTTAACTTTTGTTTGAGACTCATTAATATTTAAACACATCAGTGAGTTAACACATTTAATAATATAATAATTTGTACATACAGTACCTATTTCTACGTTAATATTACTACATATTCAATCACAATTCAACAAGCAAGACTATCTGTTCACCAGAAACTTCTACGAGAGAGGTTCCAGATACTTAGAAGTAGCTGTTGGAGAACTGAGCTAAACTGAACAATTATACGACTGAATCGAGGGATTATATACTCGTTCAGGGTATGAGAACGTACGTGTCGGATAGGTAAAGTGAGGTAGGGTGTTGTTATTATAGGGCTGTGCTGACTCGTCGAGTACTCGAGGGACAGGTACAACCAGGTCATAAATATACAGGAGGTATATCTGTATATGTAAAATTAAATACGAATAATTTGGTGATTGTTTACGAAGAGTTATAGGAAGGTAATTGTTGACAAATATCTATATTTTTGGTATTCGAAAATGAGTGAACGAATATGTTCGTCATTTCTTAAAATAGACGAAAATATACGTTACAACTAATAATTTTATTTGTCGCCCTTGAGACACTATTTTTTGTATTCATGTTCATATAGTTCAGAAGTTCCCATTTTGTGGAATACTTCCCCCCCCCAAGGGGCGCTCGAAGCTCTTTCCAGGGAAACGCCAGAGCCAATAAAAATAATTAAAATTTATGCAGTAAAGAAAAGATGAATAAATTATCTTATTTTGTAAGTAGTTATCACATATCGACCAATTATTTATTTACCTTTTTTTTCCTCGAGAAATTAACCCTTTCCGTTTCATGAGTTGATCCAAGAGGGGACATATCTCCTGCCAAATTAAAAACAAAGGATGTGCAACGCTAGCGTTTTGTAAAAATTTTGGAAAATAAAAAAATTGTTTGCTTTATATCCTCGCACTTGAAATCCCTCTCTGAATCCTACACCATCCCCCTCTCTTTGCTAATGAATATTGAGCAACCAATGAAATTTTGAAAAATCAATATCTATGACACTATTCCTTAAGTTATTTACAATTCACATTGAAATTACATAGTCATAGATCAAAAACAATGTCTAATATTAAAATTAAATTTTGAATTTTCTTTTGGTTGGGGGGCGTAGAAATCTTATGGTGCTCAAAGGGGGAGGCAAACTAAAAAAGGTTGAGAACCTCTGCCGTAGTTCTTACATTTAAACGCACATCTATTCCTTGAAGACCTTTATTTCAAATTTACATGTCCACTAAGCCACTTGAATAAGCATAAAATTAACTAGAAAACTAATCTACTCGTACCTCTCGCTGGAGTTTCATGAAATTTTCTGTATCTCGATATGTGTTATTGTAAAAGCAAACACAAGCCATTTTTCCATTCCCAACCATCCTACTAACTATTTACCTGAATTAATTTTTCTCAACTTATGCTCCAAGAAGAGGTTATTAAATTGATTTTGGTTAGCAAAATGCAGGATTTCCAAATCAATTTGAAACATCGAAAATTATTTTCATTTCTTCACCAATTGTAGAAACATTGTAGAAATTATTTTTTTCTTATGTTTATTTCTTCGTGGCGTTGTTTACACATACGCAAGTGGCAAAATGTCACATAAAAAGGGGCGTTTTACATGGAAATTCCTACGCAAACAAAAAAGTTTACTTCTCCGAATATTTAATTATCACTTATTATCTAAAATTCTGTTCATAATTGAAGTTTACCTGTTTAATCAAATAAATGATTACCTCTTTTCAGAACTCAATTAGTTAGCCACTTGTGATAATCAACTCTGTTTGGTAACTAGTTTAGTAAAATACCATTTCCAAATGACTATATACCTGACAAATTTTATCCATGAATGACTATTTACTCGACAGACTTTTTCTTCCGAACAACTAATTACTCATAAAACCATTTGCTCGAATCTATTTTCCGAAAACTAAAGCCTGATTTGCACTTGGCTAGTTTTTATGCTACTGGCCTGCTAATTGAGGTACTATTCTGTTGACAGTTGAATTCCCTACACCATTTTAGCCCTTTAAAATTAACTTAAACTTGGTAATTTGCCATATGAGATTCTAATAAGATTGTTATAAGACTTTCTGCCAAGTAAAGCTGACTTTAAATAGCTAAAATGACGTACTGACTTCAATTGTTAACAGAATAGTACCTTAAGTAGCTGGCTAGTAGCTAGAAAACTAGCCAAGTGTGAATCAGGCTTAGTTTCCTAAAACGTATGTATTTAGCAGTAAGAGTATGTATTATTTATCTATGGTATTTATATGGCAAAGGATCTTGTCCACTTCTTATTAGAGGATACATTATTTTAAATACATTTTCAAATAATGAATCTAATACCATCAAATGGTGTAAGATTTAACCATTTCAGACATATTCCAATCGATAACATTTTTTTAAAGGTTAAGATAAAAACATTTTTCAGAAAAACTTCCTCAGTTCCATGTGGTATTTTCCACCCTGTACAATTTGTTTTTTTTTTTATTTTTCTTCAAATTCAATGGAACACTAAGATATTGATGACAACATTACCCGTTCAATCTCACACTGTCTCTATTAGGTATAACATAAATTAGAATACTAATAAACGAGTGTAGAGAACCTGAAAATCGTGTCAAAATGAAAATGTGAGAACTGAGAAGTTGGATGTCCTGAATTTTTCCCTAGAGTGAATTTCAAGGTCTGTAAGAATGGCAACGTATAAAAAATCTCAAAAATTAAAATTTTGGATGTCCTACATTTTCTCTTTTAGGTGGCTTATAAAAGTCCAGGAAAATGTAAAAAAATGGCCCAAAAAAGAAAATAATCCCATCAAAGGTTTCTTTACTGAAAATTCCAACCAAACCAAAATTAAAAATTTGGGGAGGAAGCTCCTCCAATTATATATATGCCCCCTAATTTAATGTTTTGCAAAAATCTCAAAAAATATGGGAGATACAATGTCACAAACTGAGTAAAAAATTATTTCTCTTTCAATTCCAAGTTCATTGATGTATATTAAGACCAAATTTGATGCAGTGGAAGTGCCATAGAGGGCTGAAAAACCAACCAAATATTAGAAAATGTATGTTTTAGGAGGAATTTGGATAATAACTCGAAAAATATAGGATACAAGCCCTGAAGCACCACTTCATGGCGCTTTAGCTTGTGCCTGTCCTGTATTTTTGCTGCATAGTTGTATAACACTGTTGAAAATTGTTGTTTTGGCGGAACCAACAGAAATTCTTTTTCTTTTTATATTTTTTCATATATGTGTGTGGCTGTGTGGGTAGTGGTGCATGCGTCTTGAATTTAGTCTTGATAATTTTTATTTAATTTTGATTGAATAATTTTCATTGTATTTTGTCTTAAAAAAACAGGTTGTACGTTTATTATATTGATATGTAGGTTGATCCTCCGTAAAAAGTTATTCCTCTTTAGATTTTGAATCTATTAATGTATAATATGACCTTCATCCATCTGGAAGATGTGCCATAAGGGCGTTGCATGTCAAGTAAATAATTGAAAAATGCAGTCATAGTCCAGGAAAGTTAGGCTTTCAGCTGAAAGTAAATCACCTCAAACTGAAATTTGATCCGCATCCTTGCTTTGTCTTCTGAAACAACATAATAAAACTCCCCTGCATCCTGCATGGTGGAAAAAATTGTGTCACAAAAAAATTCTTTATGTGTATTTCATTCTGTTTTCATTTTTCAGTAAAAATTACTTTCACAAAATTTGTAGAACACTTAATGTTTCATACGAAAGGTTCTCAAATTTTTTTTATTAGTATCAATTATTTTAGAAAAACTCAAGGTTAAACACTTCAACATGATTCAAATTTTCACTATAGGTACAAATTTAAAAAATTTATATTGTTTTGACCGAAATTTTAGAGAAATACTAAAAGAAGAGACTTGATTAGTCATATCCATTCATGAAAATATAATTAGAAGCCCTGAAAGAGTACAACTACCAAATATGTAAACATTTTAAATCAAGAAAACAGGAAAACTTACTCTTGAATTTATATGGCTAGTCAATTTTACCTGACTTTTACTTTATATTTGAATAAGTTTTTAGCAAACTTTTGGTTTTGAATATTATATAAATTACATGTTGGTCTAATCATCAGTAAATGTAGTTTTAATAACGAGAGTATTTAGCTAGTGGTGACATTCAATAACAGACTATAAGCTATGCAAGCATTTACACATAAGCTCTGTTCTTGCATTAGTGGTAGGTTGCACTGTTAGATTGCTTGCAGAAGGTCAGGGTGCAGAAATGGTAAAAAAAAAAATGTATTTAACATTCAATGGTTTTAAGCTATTGACTCTTTTCCCCCCAATTTTGATCATTGTGATGAAAATTTTTGTACTTAAAAAACCACCAAGTGTTCATTCGACCAAGTATACATTCGTAGAGAATTGCATCATAGTTTGAAGATGGATTCCTTTTTTCAGCAAAATTTTTCCCTTGGAGTAATTATTCTGGATTAAAATACCTTCAAGAAACTTTCAAATATTTTTTTTTTTATAGATTTATTAACATTCTAAAACTTTTGCAGGCAGAATTAATTTTTACTGAAAAATAAAAATTTAATGAAATATATGCAAAAACTGTTTTATGACATCTTTTTGCCCCATGGAGCACAGCGCTTGTGCAGTCTGCAGAGTACTATTAGTACATTGTTTCAGAAGACAGAGTAAGGATGTGTACCAAAGTTCAGCTTAAGGCGATTCATTTCCAGCTGAAACCCTAAAAACTTCATTTTCTAATTATTTATTTTACCTGCAGGCCACTTATAGCACAACTGTCAAACAGATGGGGGTCATATTATACATCAATAGATTCCAAATGTAAAGTGGAATAACTTTTTACTGAAGATCAAACCTCGTATATCTCCTATATCTTTAAAGTTATTATGAAATTTCCTCCTAAAACGTACATTTTATAATATCTGGTTGGTTTTTCAACCCCCTATAGCGCTTCCACTGCTCCGAATTACCAATGGATTTGAAATTGAAAGAGGAATAAATTTTTACTGAGCTTGCGACCTCGCAACCGCCATATTTTTCGAGATATTTATAAAAAACTAAATTTGATGTCACATTATCCATAATTGGAGGATGTTCCTCCCCGAATCTAGACGTTACGTTTGGTTGGCCATACTAGAGGAGGCTTAACCAAGCATTTTCAGCGAATAAACTCTTATGGGATTTTTTTTTTTTCAAACCATATTTCTCCTGATTTATTCATATTTAAAAAAAATTACTATACTAATAATTTTTCGGGAAAAAGGTGGAAATATCCGTTCCGGGTTGTGACCATTAAAAAAAAAGGTTTTTTGGGAAAATGACTTGAAATCATTTTTTCGATCTCAAGAAATAAGTATAAAAAGTTAATAGTTAATTTTTGGGAAATTTGAAATTATCCCTTAGGGTAGCTTTTGGCATCTATATAGCATTTCAGTCGTTCAATTTTTGGTCAGAGGTCATCCACAACTTTTGTCAATAATTATGAAAATATGAGCCTTCGTGATTATTTTTTTATACCCCTGTCAAATAATGGTTGAAAAATGAAGTTGAAGAGAAATTAATTTCTACAAACGATTTAATGCTTGGAATATGAAGGTGGTTGGCTCATCAGTGAGTTATTAAAATACTCTGTACATCCATATCCTGTGCTTTCACCAGAAGAGAGTCAAATTGTTCCAATGAAGTTGATTTCATTTTCTTCGATACCTAACTAAAGCAATGTACCTATACAGTAAAATTTTGAACAAAAATTGTAAGTAACCGCTGTTTGTATATTTTTTTCAAAATGGTCAATTTAACTGACAATTATAATTTGTACAAAGTTATAAATTAGGATATTTTTTATCAAAATTATAATAATCTGTATTATTTCCTGATTATTAGGAAGCTGAAAATGAAGATAAAGATAGCCAAAACGGTTGACGTACCTACTTAGATTTCCCATCGATATGGGTTGTGTAGGTTAAGTAATATCATATTAATTTCATGCCCGAATTCTGTATATATAGTGTCCCAATAATAAAAATGAACCATCTGAGAAATCATAATTTCAAGAATATAAATGATGAATGTACAGTAAAACTGCTTTTATGTAACGTTTAATTTCCATTATTAAGGACACTATGTATGTATTGGAATAGAGTATGGTGTGTAAACTATTGACTGCATGTATTGATTGGAAATCTCAGTAGGCTGATTTCTTTTACCATCTCTACATAGTTATTTATTTTCAGCTTCCCAATAATAAAAAAAAAAAACCTATAGATTATGATGTTTTGAATAAATACACTTCTTTATTACCTCTGAAAAAACTACCATTCATTTTCGAAGTTCAGTGAATAACAACTGTTTTCAATTGAATGGAATTGCTTATTGTTAATGCATGATATTTCTCCAGCATCCAGTTAAAGCTACTATATTTCATCTTACACTCTTCCATTTAATCTTCATTAATCCTATTCAAATGTACGAGTACCTTTTGTGCAATACGCATTCTTCGTAATTAGTCGTTGAATTACGATACTAACACAAAGAGTTATGGAGTACGATGTCATGAGAAAATTTTTAAAAAGCGAATAATGAAAGACCTATAAAAATTTAATGTAAAAAAATCACGAATGTAAAATAAATTTCCTAACACTTGGCTAATCCAACCACACAGTGAAAAGATAACTTATTTAGTTGCAGATTTTAGATACAGCCAAAAAAAAAAAAAAGATTCGTAGCTCACGGTAATTGTTTGTATTCATATGTTAATTTCTTTTTTATATTTGCGATTTTTTTTTTTTTACTAGATAAAAATGATTTGTACATCTGACACGATACATCTGGGAAACCTAATAAACCTAATATCTATCAAAAAAAGCAGATAAAACCCTTCTTTAACTGCCTGAGTACGATTTGAAGTACCCATTGTTGCCTTCAGGTAAAGTACCTATTTGTGTCCAGTACGTGATCTCTCATTGTTATAAAGTTCTATTTGCTTGGTCAAATAAATTATTCGCATTACCGTGTCTCAAAAACAGCAGACGAATATAATTTCTTAATTAATAATTTCGATATAATGGAGAGTGCAAAGAAAAGGTTGGTAACTAAAAAAAATATATAGGTACCTATATAAATAAATACAAAAACGTGTGTATGCTCGACTATACGCCATATACCTACAGTTCGCCCGGTAAAATCCTATACACTTGAAATATACTCGAATTCTAAATGAACACGACGAATTACATGTGAAAAATTGTTGCTTAACCTTGGCAGAAATTGAAATTAGGTTAAGTTCTTATTGTATGGAAGGTTGATTACCCGCTATAAGATGTATTATCTGTATCATTGCGCTGAAAGATATTGACTAACGAAAGACCAGTCGTAAAATCTGCTGCGGTTAATTGTTTTGTGCTTCAACTTCTTTCTTTTTGTCTTCGTTCATGGTTTTTTCTACTTCTTTTTTTTGTCGGAAAATCGAAAAAACGTTACTTAGCTTATCGATATTTTCATTTTCAGTTTTCAGTTTTGAGAATTCATTCTGTAAGAAAATAGAAGATTGAATAGAACTGGAAGTATAGAAATTCTGTTAGTTTTTTCAAATGTTTCTTGGTTCCAACTATTTAGTGGCCAAGTAAAATAAGGTTTCGAAAATACGATCAAAATGGGAATAATAGTTATAGCTGTTGAAATTCGATAGAAGTTCCTCAATCTCCATCACTACATCTCTGTCTCTGTCTCTACATCTCCACAAATTATAAAATTCTGCGAGTTGGAAGCACTGTTACTCCAGAACCACTAAACGGATTTGTATGAGACTTTCCAGAAAAAATCGTGTTATTCTAAGGAAGGTTTATTGCTGTCAAGGAAGTCCGTAGCCTCTTCAGTGGCAAAGTTACCATTTTTTACTGTTACAATAATATACATATCGTGACGTATTTATGCTAAATTAATATATTCCTTAAAATTAGAAGTACAACCAAATATTCGTTTATTCTTAAAAACAGATACTATTCTCAAACACTCTGCATTTATTCTAGCACTTTCAAACAATGCTCTTACCATTCCTAAATTTGTAGAATACATATTTTTATCTACAAAATACCTCTACATATACTTAATTATCCTATATCAGCAATTCCTGAAATACACCTTTTTTGACCATATGTTTCTCTGAACTGTTCTCACGAATTATGTATAAATGCATATTCATCACATCCTTATTCCTTGAACATTATTTCCTTCCGTTCTCTTCAACACAAATCACCCACAACTCTGGCCTAATATAAAAAAATGTTTTGGTGGTTGTACTTCAATCTCATTATGTACTTTAATCAGTAAGCACACACTTATAAATTGTATATTTTCATGTGCTATATTTGTTTATAATACACAACATTATATTTTGTGTTGAATACTTTTATTTGAACGATATATTCACCATAATATTATCATTACATTTACCATCGGTGAAAACAGAAAATGGACAAGACATTTACTGAAAAAACAAAAAGTAGTAGAAAAGAAAATTAAAAAAAAACTTCTTCCCTTCCCTTCATTCATCGTCCGACTACTGGTTGGCAGGGCCGGATTTACAGCTCCAGTGCCCAGGTACAACAAGAAATTTTTTAATGATTTTTATCAGGGGTTTTTACCTGATTAATAATTTATAGGTTTAACTGAAGTAGTTTTTCTATTGAAAATCTACTTATTAATCCTGGTGTCATGGAACAGCCTGGGGTTTGGAGGTAGATACGTTTTTCATTTAATAGCTCAAAGAAAATTTGGCACTATAATAACTCAAATTCATGTATATATATAAATGCCAATTTCTTGTTACCATAGTACAGGTTGCAATTTTTATTCAATATCCGTTAAATTTGGAACGAACATTACTACTAAGCCAAGGATCTAATCTATTGATTGTGTTGCGAACCAGCCGTACGGAACTTCCGGTATAACTATTTTCGTGTTTTTTTTTGGAGTATAAAAATTTAAGTTTTTCACCAATAGCTACGAAATTTGAGAAAAAAAATATTTACTATGATATATTATAACTTTCTGTAAATTTTGGTGCGGATTGGCCGTACGATACTTTCGGTATCGCTATTTTCGTTTTTGTTTTGACTATAAAATTTCTAATTTTTGACCAGTAGCTACGAAATTTGAAACAAAAATTCTATTATCTATTATAACTTGTGATACCTATAAATTTTGATGCGGATCAGCCCTGCGGTACTTCCAGTAGGGCTATTTTCGTTTTGTTTTGGTGATAAAATTATCAGTTTTCTATCAATAGCTACGAAATTTTTAACAAATATTGTAACTTGCTATAAATTTTGTTGCGGAGGTAACACTATTTTCATTTTTATTTCGCCTATAAAATGCTTAATTTTGGACTAATAGGAATGTAATTCGGAAAAAATATTCATTAAGATCTATTAATAAATTTTTAGCGACTGCCTAATTTTATATTTTTTGAAAACTTACTTTTTCTAACGGAGCTACTGCTGCGTTAGTTTTTTTTTAAGTATTCTTTCTTGCTAGTTGCTTAAATAGGTACAATATTATACGTTACTTCGTCACGTTTACCGACGTTCTAGTATTTCATCATCCTGCGTAAACCTCATATAAATACTGTTTGTCACAAAAACTGCCTCACTCACATTTTAATACACCACTTCACTTACCAGTTAACTTCCCATCATACTTTACTTTTATTTACATTTTCAGGTACCAATTCTTGTGACAAAATTTGTACACACATATACATGATTATATGAATACCAGAGATGAGTATAATCCAAATATTTTTGAAATCTCATTGTGAGATCAAAGATCTCAAAAAGAAAACTTGATTTAAGATCATTTTGAAAATAATGTAATCTATGACTAAAGATCTTTCAATATTATATAAAAAATCAGATCGTTTCATTTTTTTATGTTCCCTTTTTTGTCCCTATAGTACTATTTGTAATTTTGACAATTTGAAAATTATGATAAGTCATAAGTTCCCTTGTGTGAATTTTTTTTCTAGTATAACTCTCTTTAAAATAATGAAATAAAAAATATATCAAAATAATAACTTCTAACATTGATGTAAAACAGAAGAAAATTGAGATACCTATGTAAAATTATCTGATCTTGATCTTGATAATTTTTTCACTAAGACGTTTGATCTTGATCTAGATCTCTTATTTTTTGATATCTTGCCAATCACTGATAAATATATATGAATTTGAGCTTCTGGTGCCAGAAGTTTCCTTGGGTAAAGAAACTGAAAACATTCTTGGCCCCATCCGTAGGTCCTTCCATGAGAACAAAATTAATAACTACATTTTTGTATAAAACCTACTTAAAATCAGCACCTATGTAATTACCCAGTAGATTAAAAGTTAGTAAATACACCGATTTATAGCTCTTAAAACAATTAAATGACAAAATGAATTCTGAATTCCAGCCTAAGAACTGCCATTAGATACACAAATTGTGTCGAAAAAAGTCAAAATTTGGGAACCCTCCCATTTTGAATAACTGGACAGTTCAGAATGCTGACCAAAAATTCAGACTCTAAGCCTCTGAACGTGTAGACCTAACTTTGCAACTTGACCTCTATTTAATTAGGTATTTATTTACATAAAAATTATCTCCATTTTTAGTTTATTTTCAATCAATGGCTGTATAACTTTTAAGTAATTACGGACTTTCTCATAAAAATTAAATTATTTTTCTTTTTGCTGTCATTATATCTGAACCTTTATTTTCCACCGATGCCTTCGATGAAAATATGACAAATTTTTGATTATCATTTTTAATTATACTGCCCCAAATTCTCAATTTAAATCCCGCCTAAATCAGAAAAAAAAAAAATTCTCAAGTAGGTACCTAATAAAAATGTAGCAAAAATAGAAAAATAACCCTTTTAAAATTTCTCAAGCAAAATCTAAGGACTGGAATTATTTCAGTCAGCTTTCTTTTCTTTTTATCAAGTATCATTACCTATTAAATTTCATATGTATGTATGACAAAAATTTTTAATTATTGCGGACTTCAACAATTCCAGCTCCTAGATTTTGCTGGAGAAATTTAAAAAAAGTAATTTTTCTCTTTTTAACGCATTTTTATTCAGCTTAAGTTTAACCAGAAAGTTCTCCTTTTCCTTCTACTGCCTCCCTACTGATTGAGATAGTAGAGTGAACTTTGACCTGTCTGTCTTTGCCTAGTTGAAGCCCACGATCAACCAAATGGAACTACCATGAAATCACTTCTCATCATTTAGAAAACTTGCGTCAAAATTGGTCAGTTAGTTTTCTAGAAATTCACGGAAATACATATATTATATGGAAGTCGAATGGAGGAACCCGATATTTTTAAGTCGGTTAAAAATACTGTTTATAAAGAATAAGTCCAAAAAATAGGAGACGAAATCATGATTTTCTTCTTTCTTGAAACTATTTTGGTCTAACCAAGGGAACAAAATTGAAAAATTGGAAATTTTTGCTAAATAAAATTGAAAATGATTTTAATTTAAATTTTACAGATTAAAATTTGAATGTTTTGAAGGTAAGCTTTATAACTAGGGTACACAGATGCACTCTTTTTTAGGGTATTTACTATCAAAAGAATGGAAAAAAAGAGAACTCTTTCTTTAGGTCCAAAATGGCACTTTACTCTCTATTTATTATCCAAATTTTCACCAAAAACTATTTTTTCACCATTTTTTTCTCGCTTTTTCTCTTTTGCAACACAAACATTATTATTTGATGACTTTTTTTTTGCACGTCAATTTCGTAATTTAGTCATGTACTCTTCTCTGAAAAAAATCCGTGCACCCTGGGTATAACGGTGGAAAAAAAAAAATTTGAAAAAAGCAAAGAGAAAAGACTGAGAAATATAGATAGGTATCTTACTTATTGGTAATTCAAAATTTAATTTATCTTCAAGCAATGTAAATAATACCTATATCAGCTCCTTCACCTTCGTTTTAGTAATCTTTATTTGAGCTGTTTTCTCTTTCATCCCATGTAAATAAAGCAGGTAGCTATGCAAAAGAGTTGCTCTTCGATTATGTAACGAAAGTTAAATACCTACCTACCTAACGAAATTACGAGCATTTGCTCAGATTCGAGATCAAAATCAACTAAGTACCTACCTATCGAAATAGGTAGGTATTGCGTTAATTGTCCACATTCGATATCACTTCTTACTCGAAAAAACGCTACAAAATTATCAATTATCGCTTCAAGCTCGAGTAATAAACTGACCTGAAGAAAATTTCTCAGTTCGAGTAACAGTACATTGAAAACAAAATGGACAAGCTCCGCACCTAAAACCCATTTTGTTTGAAATTATATGCGCATAAATTATAATAGCCAACAAACGAATTTACTTTCTCGTGGCTGGCAATATTCTATTAAAATATTTTTATATTTGAATTTACATTTTATCAACCATGTAGGCTGTAGGCCTAAGTTAGAATCTACGGTAATCTCTCACTTATGAAATTTGCGGACCATTTTGGTGAATTACTAGGTTTCGAAGCGAATTTTCACGAAAGTTTATTTTTTATGGGTTTTTTAAACAGAACTTTTTTGGACAAATAGATTCAGTAGGGTAGCTACGGGGAGAGTTCGAGAAACATTTTGGTACCCTTGCTGCACTCCCGCCAACAAAATTGGCAAGAAAAATTACACCAAATATTTACCTACCTTCACTGGATGATTCATTGCTAGCATAAGCCAAAAAAGCTTTACCTCTCTATATCATGGCCCCCAAAAAATTTGCATGGCCTCTCCAATGGCTCATTCCAAAATCGAATCTAGCTACGTTACTGAATTGATTGAAATTTACTGCATAATTGGCCTTTGTGGTTGAGCTACCTATTGATAGTTGAATTATTTTTACAAAATATAAGTAGTTATTTGTGATACAAGTGTATAAAGTAGGTGAATTTGATGCGAGTGATGCAAATCATTTGAATAAGCTATCAATCACCTACTATATACACGTGTGTCGCACACTATTTTTTTGCAAAAAAAAAAAAGAGATAAATTAATATTTGGAAATTGGTAAACATATAAGTGCAAACTATCACCCTTCACACAACAAGATCTTATGGTGAAATGGTTTAGGTGCTAGCTTTCAGAATTAATTGTCGGTAATTCCTATCTCAAAAGTAGAAAAATTTTTATGAAAAATATAATGAAAGAAAATAACGTGGGCTATTTGCAGAGCGTATTTTTTTTATGTAACCTAGATGAGTGATTTTTCCCATGTTGCCAGGTTTCTTCGAGCTTTTATACGGCAATTCCTATAAATTGAATGTTAATTTTTGTACACAGAGATACTATTGGATTATAAATTATATTGATAAGGGGCTTCGCCCGCCAAAACACCTTTTTTTTTTCTCTTGTTTTCATACAACCCAATAACTCCCAGTACTTGGCAGAACCAAAAAATTGGATAAAATAAATAGTAAGAAATACGAAATAAAATTATTAAGAAAACGAGAAAAAATTCCATAAAACATTACGGTGCGTCTGGGATTCCAACCGCACACCTTGCACTCCTTCTGCTCAAGAAAGCGCTACATATCCACATCCCTACAGCTGCTGCTGATAGTTGTCGATATGTTTTGTTTTCATTATAAAATTTTCGCATATTGCTGTCTCAATTCATATTTGAAGAGATGTGGCAACAGGATTTTGCTCTTCTCTGTTACAAAAAGGAATTAGGCATGTGCAGAATGACCAGTATATATAGTGACGCATGCGCCCAAGACTACGTATGAAGTAAAGACTTCATACTTCGGTTGTAAATAGTTTAAAATCGCTTGCTTTATACATCCTCAAGGTATGTATAAAAATGTAGTTCATCAGCACGTGTTGAAAAAAAAACTCGTTTTGAAAAAAGGCCATTTTTTCATACCAAAAACATTTTTTGCGCGTTTTGATGAGTCATCATCATCAAAATTGGTTTCAGCAATTTAAACGAATAAAATTAATTTTTATCAATTTATCATTTTTCCGGTTGTACAAAATTTAATCGCGAAACTTTAAAACGACTTTTTTCTCGACTTTGGTCGCAAATATGTCGTGCATACGATGAATGTCAATGTAACAACTTCTAAATTGTCGTATTTTCTGACTTTCTATTTATGTTATTTCTTTCTTGCACCATGAATGCCAAGAATACCTAGCTCGGCTAGCTCTTTAAAATCCTCCCACAGTTAAAATAGGTTGGTAGGTACCTAACTTAATAAATAATCATTTAAAATCTAAAGGGGAAAAAAATACTTACACTTAAGAATCGCGTACCTAGGGAATGCAAAAACCAGATTTCATTTTGCTGCATGAATAGAATATTATCTGAATACCTAAATAATTTATGGTAAAAATTATTTTGCTAAAATTATCAAATTTCAGCAGTAAGCTATTAAATATTCGAAAAGAAAGAAGACACTGAATAAAACTACTTATTTTTTTCACTATTCGTGAATAAGAATTCTTTTTAATTTTTTTATTTTTTTTATTTTTTTTTTTATAAGTCCTTCTTCAAATTTACAAATTTTTGTACTCGTTTAGACATTAGGTCAACGGAAAGTGAATTAAGTGAGCTACTTTTTTGCTCAGTGATTTCAAAATTCGACGCAAAAAATTTGTGGTCGGTTTTTAAAATTCCCGTTTACGCATCGTCGTATAGAAAAACAATAGGATTATGAAATTTTTTGAAATTTATTCTTTTTTTTTTCACTTAACTAATTCGTTCCTATGTGGATACGAAACCGACGAATATGTACAAAAACTGGTTATTCAAACCTTGTCGATCGTAGAATTTACAACTAACCGCCATATTGCGCACCTTTTTCATTGTGACACAAAATATCATATCGATGGGAGATCTCACCTACCAAAGAGCTATTGTTGGTTTTTCCCTTTAATTTATTCTTCTATTCATCCATTTAGTTTTTTGCTTCTTGTATTTTTTTTTCTTTATAGCATAGAACAAAGTACTCATCAACGATTTTTACCAAAATCTCATCGAATCGTGTCACTAGAAGTTTTCATTTTTTGGTCCGTTTTATCATTTAGTGGGTTACAAAAACGATGTTTCTGTTTCTACATAGTAAAGTCTATACTACAGTACTTGGAGAACCTTGAACGAGTTTATGGAAGTAGATAAAGAATAGATTGACAGTTTCATTTCATGAAAGATAGGCTGAAAAAAAATTTCATATATTTTACTGTTAGAATGGTATCACCAAGAGTATTACAGAAAGTAAACTTGAGAGAACTCGGAACTTAATATGAAAACTTAGTCATGAATAATACAGGTCCAGAACTTATCAATGTTATATCAATATAACATCGATATCTACAAAAGCTTCCAGAACATTCTACAAAAAACCATTGAGTAGATTCCACCATATTAGTTCTTACATCGTTAGAACACAAGCGTCTAAATCTCACTCAGGACTCTGGCTTCTGCGCATGTCCGTGGTGTTGGCAATTTTTATTTTGTCTTTGCCTTATCAATATCACAAGAGCTGTGATTCCAGCCGAGCTAGAACAATCTATACAGGTGAATTAATTGTTTATTATTATTATTGTTATTATTATTATTATTATTATTATTATTATTATTATTATTAATCAGGATTCTTCTCTGTTAAATTAATCAGGATTCGTTGCCGTTAAATTAATTAGGATTCAGCGACAAATCGAAGAGAATTCATATTTGTCGCTGAATCCTGATTAATAATAATAATAATAATAATAAGCAATTAATTCACCTGTAGATTGTTCTAGCTCGGCCTTAATCACTGCTCTTGTGATATTGATAAGACAAAGACAAAATAAAAATTGCCAACACCACGCACATGCGCAGAAGCCAGAGTCCCGAGTGAGATTTAGACGCTTGTGTTAAAACTTCATGTACAACTGTGATACAATAAACATGTTTATGCTCATGATTTAGATTTATTCCAGTATTTACAAATAAAAAAGTTAGTACCTATTCATGTTCTGAATAATTTTTGTATTAATTTGGTTAGTTAAATAAATTTTAGGAAAACAGAGGAATGTAGTTTAGTCCTTTAGGGAGAAGTAATTGTTTGCACCAATGAACGTCCTCTAGTTGCCCCTTATTTACTTTTATTGCTGATGTTTTAATTCTAATAAATTCTCTAGAAAATTTATTTTGAAACCAAAACTGTAAAAATAACATGACCACATTCATCTCAATTTGTTCGCTATCTATCACTCCTGGTGCCAGCTTCGCTTGGCTTGATAGTAGTGAACCATTTCAGAATACAAGCAATGATTTTTTACTTCATCTTTTGTAGCCCTTAGGAGTCAAAGGAAAGAAAGTTTTGATGTGAAAACGAAAATTAAATTTGAACTTGGTACTTCAAATAACTAAAGTGAGGATGTATCACTCGAAAATGTAAATAATGTTTTTAACCCCCCTTTTTTTACTCATTTGGGGTTTGAGGACAGCTTTGATAAAAAAATGGACATTAAATTTTAACTCAGTCCTCAAAAAATTGTCGAATGCGGATATCATTCAAAAATACAGGTACGGTACCTTTTTTTTTTGTCAACCCCATTTTTTTAGCCCTCCAAGTTAAAAAATGAAAGTTCAAATTGAAATCGGCCACTCAAAAAACCACGGAGTAGGTTTCTTTGAGTCTGTTTTCGAAGTGGTTTTCATAATTCACCGAAATCACCAGGATTTACAGTAAAGTCTTTAGATTGGTAGCTTTAGATTTACGTACTGCCAGATTGAAAACAGATAGAAGGAGACCTACTGCGCATGTGCAGAAAGTCTATACTTATCCATTTTAGGGTCTTATAATCATGGCACACTCGATTAGAATCAGTGAGATACAGCGGCTGCGTATCCATATTGACTTTTCATGTCAGGCATTCACTCAAAATTTAATAATAGATAATTTAACAATATTCTAAACGATGTGATCTAAAAATCTAAATTATTCAAAACACGTTGATCTAAATTTCAAAATTAGATCATCTTTTTGAAGTGATAAAATGATTTGAGATCGCGATCTTTTGATCTATTGATTTCATTTTAAAAGATCTGTGCCCTTCACTGTCCCAACAAATAGCTTTATATAACTAGTTCCGCACTTTTCTAAATAGAACAGCCAGTTATCAGAAAGTGCTCAGAATTCTGTAATTTTTTCCATACTTATCGAACATTGGAAATTAATTTGTACAAAAACAAAGTGTCTTCTGTAAAAGCTATCCACATACCAGAATTCATCGTTTTGTTACCCACTCTATTTACGCATAGATATGTATAATTCAGGTACAAAGATATGATATTGATCATAAGATACTGGACGTGGCTACTGTGCTGTATCAAACATGTTTCTGATTCAACAACTTGTGCTTATCGCAACTACCCCTAACTATTTGACGTATTTACTCAAAATAAGTTAGGTTAAAACGAATTTTTAAAAAATGCGCTTTTATAATTTGAAGAGGAAGCGGCAAAAGAGAAAATAAAATTTCTCACTTCTTTTTCTGACACAGAAAAAGACAAAAACTGAAAAAAACAACTGATAAAAACAGATATGTGTGTATGTGTTCGTGTGTCGCAACACGTGAAAGCAGCGCTGAAGTTGGTCATCCGGTGTACTTCAACAAATTGAATGAGTAGAATAAAAGCGTATAATAAAATAGCCTTATGCCTTAAAAGAGAGGGTAACACCCAAACATATAGAAATAGCCTCCAACCACCGTTGATTGTCATTTCTCCTCTTTTTTTTCTTTTTTGCTTGTTTATTTTGTAGACTAGTAGGCTATATTAGTTGGGTAAGACAGGTTAAATTTCCTCTGATTTAAATATGAAGACATAATGTTTTCGCTTGTCTACGGGATTAACTAATTAAAAATGAAAGTGATTCGTATTTCAACTTATTGGTTTGTGAACCATTTAGTGTAGGATCAACATGAATAACTTATTATATCGCTTCGACAACAAAAATTCTTAAACCTTAAAACTGAACAAGATGAAAGAATTTTAGTCTGTTCGATTTGCGTAAAAGTGTATACCGACACATTTACATCTTAGTCTTAGTGTATTACATTGTGTTTTATTCTTTCCGTGTAAAAAGTGTACTTAGTCCTGGACTAAAATTCTGTAATTTATATTGGAGTTTATCGACATCGTAGATACACTGAATAGTGTGAGAGTGGTAATACTTCACCTGCTCCTGACATAGTGCAGTTAGGGCGAAATGAAGAAAGAAATGTGAAAAAGGAAAGTACAATGCATTAGTAGTTCTTTTTCGAAATTTAGCAAATTGGTTGCATAATATTCTTTTCTTGTGTAGTTTTTGTAAACACCTTGTGTTATCTATTATCTTCTGTTTTCCCACGTTTTATGTTTGATTTATGCATTTACACCTCACTGATCAATGATCATTCGACACTTCTACATCTGATGGAAGGTTTAATTTGAAAATCAGTGGTACCAAGTGAATAATTACACTTCCTACTATCTGGTACAGACTGTTTACACAAAGTGTGACGAATCAAACAGTCCCAATACATATACCAGACAATGCGGTTTTAAGTAGTCTTAATTAGGCTCACTCAATTTTTCTCCACTTTAACTTTTTCTCACAACTCGAATCTCCTCTTCCTCCATAAAACAAAAGTTCTGGCTATATTCTGTTACTGAATAAGGCCAACATGTTCCTACAAGATTCTCTGATTGTCTTTGCGTAATAAAGATAATGTTTGAGGTCAACTATTAAACATCGTGACCCTATAATTGAAATAACTGTTGCCCTTCACATATTGAACCATATACGTAGTCGTCGTTTAGTATTCACTTAACGCCAAGTGTATTTAGCCAAGTAAATTCGCTGAAAGGACCTTTTGATCAGACTTCAGTTTTCCCCTTAATATTCATACTTGAATGGAGAAAATTAAGTTTTAAAAATAACAAAACTGGTAAGTGAGCTAATTTTTTCCCTTACGTAGTTCACTTAAGTAGACTAAACAACTAAGAATATGGCTCAATATACTCAAAGTCAGAATTGTGTAGGATTTAAATCCGTATTTTGGATTTAAAATCCAAAATTTGACGCATTGATTTAGATTTTCAAACGAGTCGTTCTCATAAAATCTTGTAAATTCTTTGTTCCCATTTTTTCCCTCTCTTTATTTTCACATCTCTGATTTAGATACCTTGGTACATGACTTAAATTTTAATTGTAAAATTGAGAATTCATCATCAACAAAATTAAATCAGTGAAGATGACGATTTATTTAATTTTATTCCCAAAAATAAAATATGACAATTCTCAAAATTGATTGTAAATTGAAGCTGGAATTGGCCGTGGATACAAATTTTGGGGAAATACATACACTTATAATATACAAGCCCTGAGGCGTTGCTTCATGGTGTAGTGGAAGAGTTTATAGTTAATGTTGGTTTTACGTCGCAAGGACGAATAAATATATTTCGTTGTCACACACCTTAGCTCTAGCCTTGTTGTTAGACAACTGTTAGCGTCGCCTCAGCCCAGTATCTACAGTCATGTTGAGTCCTCTGCGCATCGCTAGTGCGCACAGGACTCGTGGGTGTAGCCATGACACTGGAAGCGGTGTTCCTGGGTGGCCATCGGTGGCCACCTCCAAAGATTCCCCTGAAATCTATAATAAAGATTAGACATACATGTTATATGAAATGTTATTTTATTATATAAAGAACAATAAACATAACAAAAACAATATAAACATGAGAAAATAATTATTTACAGAAAATTATGAATAAAGTAGGAACAAAAATTTTTCTTCTTTTTTCTGATGTTACGACGTAACGAAATTTGACAGAAAACGAAACTTTCAACGAAAGTTCGTTTCAATTGCCGGACGCTGCAGCTGAGAGGATGAGACGAGTTATTGGCTGTAGATCACAGATTCTGTAAAGGAATATTTGGGAATTAGCGAGTCGTGTAAACATCAATGATGCTAGTTTAAGTAGTGCACTCTGCCACCTATTACCCGTAGCTATTTATAAAGCACATGACAGTAATAGTGGGTGCCAAAAAATTGTAGTTATACCGTTTTTAGGAGTATAATGTCCAATTATGGTGTACCCTAAAGTCAGTAATTTGGCTTGTCAGACCAGTCTATTTTTGTCATTATCAGGAGGGATCTATCGGAGGTACGATACTACGTATCGAGTTTATCTACATCTCTGTCGTCTAACTCCAATGGAGCCAAGAACTTGAGAGGTCTTGTAGATGTTTGCTTGCTTGAGAATTCTATTTTTGCGTGGAGGACTTGTCCATCACGAGATTTCTCTAAATCAATGATTTTTGCAAGTTTGTAAACACCAGGTTTGGATGTGTAGTCCAAAACGTGTACTATGTCGTTTACTTTCAGTACAAATGGTACCGCGCGCCCTGGATTGGAGAGCGCAATTGGTGGTCTATCTCTTAGGTATAAGAGATATTGTCTCTTCCAAGTTAACCAAAGGTTTGTTAGGTAGTCTTGGTCAAGTTTCCAAATGTCCATAAGCGTTTGCTGTAGGAGTTGGATCTTTATTCGATTCATTAATCGGATTACTTAGGTGGCCTAAGTTGGCTTGCATGAAATGTGCGGATTGTTAACGTCAATTGATCAAGTTTGACACAAGTTGGTTGTTTAAACGGTCTTGTTTCAGCTTTTTTACATAGCGTGCATGACTTCTTTAAAATTTGAGGTAACACTTTTAGTGACTTTGGCACAAAATAGTGTCTTCTAAAGTCGGCCATACTAAATTTTGTACCAGAGTGTACGTTTTTCAGATGTGTATGCATCAGAATTTATTTTTTTAAGTGAGACTTAGGATGCATCAGGATTGGTGATAGCATGTCTCTTGCGTACTCGATATTGGGTAGATAGTTTACTGTATGTAATATCCCAGATGGATCAATCAGGATATGGAATTTTTCGTACAGGACGTACGGAGGGTGATTTCGTTTTTCTAATACTTCGAGTAGTTTTCCGAAGTATTTCTTTTTGGTCAGCTCTGATGAAGCAGAGTAGAGCAAAATGAAATGTGAAATCTAACGATGCATAAGGTGAAATTAATCTTTTCCTCCTTATTCGTTGTTTACTAAATCATCGTACGGCTTCTATACATTGTAGGAATGTACGTACGGGTTTAGATAAAGTATTGAATTTTTGTGATATCTATGTTGAATGGAGTGTTCAATGGTGGATGTATGAAACTTTCGAAAGGTATTTCATCTTTCGGAATATAGCATGATTTGGTGATTGTCAAATCAAGTGGCTGACTTTGGTTCAGTGGATCAGCTATTCACTGTTGAGACAGAACCTCAGGTTCTGGTAGTGTGACTTCACATTGATCTGTGTTTGGCCCAATGAAGAAGTGTGGGATGAATCTTTTTGCTGATTTCATCTGCCTTAAATATTTGGCAGGATGACGTTTGTCAAAAATTGATTCATCGTCAATTGTTATTGACACTGACTTTTTTGAAGTCGAGGATAATACTTCTTTCATTGTATGAAAGGCAGGTGTATCTATTTTAGTCGGTTGGTCTGGTAGGTTTTTGATTATATTCAAATCAGTTTCTGGCCAAGATTTTTCATCTTGGGATAGCCAAGTTGGGGCAGACCACCATAATGATTCGGAGAGTTTGTGGATAGAGGAACCACATGAGCCAATATCAGCTGGGTTGTCTGTTGAAGGGACATAACGATATTCGACGGGTTTTATACTTTTTATTTCGTCAGTTCTATTTTTTACAAATTGTGGGTGGACTTTTCTTTCTAATAGCCATGTGAGGACACATTTGCTATCAGACCACAAGAATGTTGGTGCGTTCTGTAAACCAAGCGGTTTACGTAGGGAACGTAGTCCACGTGCACGCATACAGTCGTTTAGTGACAAGTTAGACTTCTTAGTTTTGGCCGATCCATCAAAAACTACTCTGAGTGGAGTGCTTTTTGTTGGATCGTAGATACCCTTGTGTGGTAAGTAATGTACCACTTCTACGGGTCTATTGTTTCCAATAGGTTCGATCATTTCTAAGTTGATTAGTGAGATAAAATACTGATGGTATCTTACGAAAAATTCTGGATTTTTCTGCAATTTAGGTAATTGTCTTTCTAATCGTTTGAATGCTAACTGTCTATTATTGACTAGGGGTGGTGGGCTATACTTGTATAGCCATTTGATTTGGTATCTATTGTTCACTAATTTTATATTTTTATAAAATAAGTGTAATGCTTCTGTTTCAGCATCGTCCTCAACTAAGTTTTTAGTTTCCATCCCTAAAGTATCCAATTTCCAAAAATTTTCGATACTTTCTAGGGATGTAAAAAATGATGGTTCGAATGCGTCACATTTGGTGGTTTTCCTAAGAATCCTCCTAACATTTTTCTGAAATCTGTTTCGATTAATGTTAGGGTTTGTGACAAGTGTTTAATGTGCTTTATAAATGACGATATGTAGTTATTACCAACTAATAAATGTATCGTAGATTCTCGGTCCAAACCTGAAAAATTGATATTGGAATATCGTGGGTAACGGTTTTTAAATTCATCAAAATCAAATTCGGAAAGGTTGTTTGCGATGTGTGGAACCGTATTGGCTTCCATTTGGACCTTAGTTCCATCGCGTTTGAGTAGTTCAAATTTTACAATTTGGGTGCGAATTTGTTTTGACATTTGTCCAGCTAAGCCACGAAATTTGATTGTTTCAGCGAACTCAGAAAAATTTTGTCTGAGGTGTTCATAGGCATATGTGTAAAACATATAGCTATGTTTGCTTCCACAATCGAAAAAGCCAATAATTTTTACTGGTTTTTTAGCGTTTGGAGCGAGAATATACGATGAAAACGTTAAGAAATGAGCGTCGATATTTTTAGTAGTAAATAATGATAAACACTCACTTAACACTGGAACTCCGGACCTGGAACTCAGGTTCTCATCCTCTCGGTGTTGCTGCGCAACAGTACTATTGGTGCCTTCTTCTGAAGCTGCAGTTGTCTGTAATATTACAGTTTGTTTAGGGTCGAGAACAGGTAATTTTTGTTGCTGTTCATCAAACAGGTTACCTGGTGGTAGGTACTGCTTGCAGTCCCTCAGCATTTCCACCCATGCTGCTACTTTGCCTTCCGTGATTGGATATTCAATCACGGGGCACAAGTTTGAGTGATGGTCGGTACTCCCGCATTGGAACCAGCGGCAGTTTGCGGGTGGTAGCGCCTTGCAGTACTGTGTACTGGTGTGCGATTGCGCACAGCACGTGCACAATTGGTATTGATCTTAGTGCGCACGGCTGTGACTCCAATGTGCTCTTTTTTCTGCATAGGTGAGCGTGATGTTCGCCTTTGCAGAAAATACAAGGTGTATTTGATTTCAACGGCGTGCGCACCGTTGATGCTGGGATACGTTGTCCAGATGGTAGTTGGACCCATAGGATCCCAGCTCCATCTGTATTAGATAAATTTTCGTTAGTATCTCTATTATTTATGCGATTCGAACGTTGGGCTGGTCGTTTACGAGGATTGAATTTATTCTGTCCTCTTTCGTTCGGTTTCTTTTCTGTCGAAATGATCGCGAAATTTCTCCTGCCTTTAGGTTGAGAGGGATTTCTATTTTGCGGGGGTAAATTAGGTTTATCGACCTTTTTTGGTACAGAGGTACAGATAGGCTCCGATAACTCCCTAATTTTAATAAACGATCTAACCGCTTCGAACAAATGTTTAACATTGCGTTCGTTACTTTTTAAAGTGTTTTGGTAAGATCGAGGTGGAAATTTTTTAATTACTATGTTAAATAATTGTTCCTCGTCGATTACTTTTGCAAGTAAACAATATCTATCTACCATAATGGTGAGGGTGTCTAACGTGTCTAGGATTGATATTGTATCGTAAGTTGTTGTTGAATATGTGGTTATTTTTAACCACATTTCAGCTCGAATCTTAGATTTGTCCCCATACTTACTATCTAGGAATTTTAGGCGTTGGATATAGCCAACGTTATCAGGGGAAAAATGATTAATTTTTCTACCAAAAATTTCGGTAGGGCCCCTTGCAGTAGGTTAATTTTTTGTGGGATGGCGATATCATTTCGTTTATTAACGTAGTTATTGAAGCCGTTAATAAACCCAGGATAGTCTAGGATGTCCCCATCCCACTTTTCTAAATAAAATTTAGGAGGTTTGAGGTTTGCAAACCCGACATCAACTTGATCTTTTGGATCATGTTCCCAGCATTTCGAAATATAATTTTTGGATGGTGGTTTTTCGATGTTGTTTGAGTCCATCCCTACTGCTACAGGGTATTTCATTTTCTATCGGGTTTTGCGATAGTTCACGACACGACGTGTCAGATGTTTGATAATTAGTTTGGGATGAGGAGGGTTGGTGAGAACAGAGCCATTTCGGGCTTGGTTCTCCCTCATTTATTTTGGGAAATGTTACATTTTCAGTTGAAATTGAAATTTCATTACCTGTAACCATTCCAGGCTGGCCTCTTTCACGCCTTGCCGGGGTCCGTTGTTCCTGAACCTGTGGTGGTGATGGCGAACGTTCACATTTGGTGGCTTTCTTGGCATTGGATAGGTATTGATGAATGAATTCAGCCACCTGAATGCCAAGGTCCTCATGGACTAGGGCAGAAAGCTCGCAGACTTTTCTCTGCGAGGCGGTCAACACCTTTCGAGCATTGCCCTCCTTGAGCAGAGCTTCCCCTGAGCTCTCTGGCCAGTTCCGGGGCCCTGGCATCCCAGCGTGCCTGTTCCTCCCGATGACGCTGCTCGTCAGCGTTTTTGCGTACCTCCAGTACGGGTAGCTGGTTGCTGAAATTGGTGCTGCTGTACTTTCGATTTTATCGTTGATTGTAGTACCAACAGCTTCCAGTTTTGCTTGACGGGCTTTGCGCAAGTCTTGTTTTGCGAGACCTCTCGGCAAATATTCGAGGTCCTTTAGTGTGGCCTTGATTGCCGGGTCTTCATTTTCCAGCACATGTATCTTGTACACACGTACGATGGGTCTCTCTAATTTTTTCTCAAGAGATTGGGCGTATTCTTCAGCATCTTCCAAAACTGCGAGGAATTGCTGTCGCTCGTCCTCGTTGTCCGTTGTTTCGGAGGTTGCGTACGTTGACGCACGGCTGGTAGGCTGTACGTCCATCTGTATGGTTTGGACAGTATGTCCCAGCAACAGCTGCGGGTTTGGAAGACTGGCTGCTGCCCTGCGCAGTTCCTCCTCTTCATCAACCTCCGTGGCCCATCGTGGTTGAGGGACCAGGGTAGCATCATGCTGTTGGACATTGATGCTTCCGTCGACTCCTCCTCCTCCATCAAAAATTCTTCAGGGTCGAGGAGGACATCAATATCGTCGCTACGTGACGCGTTTGTATTCTCTTCTGGGTTCATATTCTATGAAGAAGATGAAAACGAAAGGAAAAAAATTTATCCTCTTTTATCGTTATAGGTATTATGCCTATCAATTGAAAAGGGAGATAAGGTCGAATAATAACAATTTTTGCGTTTGTACTATTAACTTACATTCGAACGAAGGTCAATGACACTTTTTGTGTATTGGTACTACAGTGGTTCGTTTTTATAAACGCTCACCATATTTTTGGCTAGAGAAAGGACGTAACCGGTGTTACGAATTTTTTACCATGTATTATGCATTTTAGGTAAGGGAAATCGTAAATTGCTTTTTACACGATTTATCAATTTTTTGGAAATTGATTTTTCAAATTTTTTCTAAGTCTTTTAGACAAATGATAAATCGGGCTTGACCCGTAGGCGAAAAGGTATTATCGATTTTTACTGAAATGGTAAAAGATATTAATTTCAAGTCTTATCAGGATGTGAAAAAATTGGGCATGACCCTTGGGCAAAAAGGTTATTTTTAATTTTTGCAAAAAGAGAAATAATTTTCAAATGTAATTTTTTCTAACTCTTTAGAAAGAGACGAAAAATCGGGCATGACCCGTGGACAAAAACAACTTTTTTGATTTTCAAGAAATGAATAATGTTTTTCAAATTCAGTTTGGTTTCCAGGGTCTTGCCCAAAAAAAAAATTTTTGCATGACCCTGGGGCGACAAACCAATTTCGATTCGTAATTAAATTACACACAAATAATCTTAGAATTTTGCACTAAGATCGATATGCGATCTTATGCTACTAAAAATGGGGGACTAGCTATTGAATTTACTTTAAAGTATGATAATGCACAATAGAATTAATTTGATTTCAGTCCAAATAACTATGATTTAGTCTCGTAACAATCGGTTACGAATGCATATTTCAAATATGGCAACACTTTAGAAAATTTGCTAAAGGTTATAATGAGGCGTAAGTGTACTTACGGTTTTTCTTTGAATAGATGGCAGCACCTTTTGGAAACTTCGCCACTACACTCCAGGGGGAATGAATGATAAAATACGTAAATAATTACGAAAATAGTAAAAAATCACTATTAAAATCAATAAAATCAATTAATTGTTTTGCGAAATGCAATTAATGATATAACGCATGATGATCTTGATTCAAAAATCAAACAACAAGTGAAGATGTTCGTGTATCTTTTTGTACATTAGGGGTACGTCGTGTTGAACACGTTGCAATGCACACATTATGTTTGTGTGCGTAATTGCGTAAAGGATTACAATCCTTTTAGCGTATGTGTGTGTGTTCACACAAAAAACTCATACGATGTTCAATCGTCCAGCGGCTGGTGAAAGCCGATTGGATGAACCAAGTCTTTTGTTTTCGTCACGATCGTCGTATTTTTGAAGAATTTTGATCGAATTATATGCCGTTTGTGTCTCTATTAAGGATTGTTTTTTCAAACGCATAAGTGTGAGAGAGAGGGATATTCCTATATTTTTTTCTATCTCTCTCGTTTTGTTCTGTTTTGAAGGACAGAGACACAGATGCGCTAACATTTAACGATGTTTCTGTATTTTATACAGCCTAAATATTTTTAGGACGAATTTAGGAATTCGATGTTTTTTATTTATTAAAATAATGTACGTAATAACTGGCGCTGGGGCCGGCGGAAAAATAATTGTAAGTTATTTTTTCATCAGCTATTTATTGGCGGTGATTACGAGAGTCATTTCTAGGCTAATTCACAATTAGGAAATGTATTACTATACGGGGTATAGGGAATTATTATTGAGTTTCAGTCTCTAATAAGTTGAATTGTTTAGGTCTGAGTATAACTGTCAGGCTAATTCTTATTGAGACTGCTAATTGCATACAGCGTACGGATGAGAGTTATTTCAGAGTGGAAGTGATTATTATTTCAGTTCAGGTTGAACTGTGTGTTGGGCCGCATCAATATTTCCGTTTTTTCCGGTTGGATACGAAATTAATTTTCGATTTCCGAAATTAGATTTCGATGTTCGAAATGACATTTCGAATTTCCGAAATTAAATTTCAATTTGCGAAATTAAATTTTGATTTTGCAAAATCAAATTTCGATGAAAACGAATTATTAAATTCGAGGTCCAGTGAAAAACACTGTGCTCCTGCTACCTTGTAGTGGAGGAGTTTATAGTTAATGCTGGTTTTACGTCGCAAGGACAAATAAATATATTTCGTTGTCACACACCTTAGCTCTCGCCTTGTTGTTAGACAACTGTTAGCGTCGCCTCAGCCCAGTATCTACAGTCATGTCAAGTCCTCTGCGCATCGCTAGTGCGCACAGGACTCGTGGGCTTAGCCATGACACATGGTGCTTTGGCTTATGCCAGTTCTGGATTTTTGATGGCATATAGGTAACACTTGCATTTTTTGTTTGGAAGGAGGCAACGAACATTATTTTTTGCGGCTGTGTAGGTAATGATGCATACACATCGAATATAAGGGTAAAAATGTTGACGAAATAATTTAGTGAAATAATTTTAATGAACGAATAAATTTTGGCTGGCTTGTACAATTATTATAGTTATATGTAGAAAATAACAGGTAAAATGGCAGACTTTATTTTTTTATTGTCTATATTCATTCTGCTATATTAGAATGGGTGTATATATTTCTCCTTTTTTTCTTAACATTAATATTTTTTCATTGTGAGCAGTTTACATTTTCACTTTTAGGTTGCCATATTACCAACAACTTAAAAAAAAATATTTTTCCTAAAAATCTTAGGAAAGTATCATACTGAGTTTGTATGTTGGGTAATGGACATCATGAAACATCAACATTTCATACCCTCAGGTTCCCCTTTTACCGCTCCCTAAAAACAAAATTTTATGAAATAAAAAGTTCGCCATCTCCCAACTACCAAAACTATGGTACTCATAAAAAATGGATTGATGACCTAATTTTTAGAAAATTTTATGAAAAAATTTTTCACTAAGAATTAGCTTTTCTGTAGATTCACTGTAATGTGGTGAACCAAAATTTACCAATACATACGTACATATACGATATACATTTAAAAAAATTATATGAAAATGGGACAATGGTACTTATGTTTTGTTTTCTCATGAAATGGATAATTTTCATCACCCCCACTCCTGACCCTTATGAGAAGTCAATTTTAATATCTCGTTTGCAAGCAAACTGAGTAAAAAAGGCCGATGACACGCCAGTCGGAAACGTAAATTACGCATTTACGCCTAGAACAGACATATTATTTCAACTTTCAAGTGTATTGCGGGTTGCGTTCATTATAGATTTTAAGAATTTTTTCCATATTATAACGGAAAGTTGTTGCAAAAGGCCCTAATTTGGAAACTAATTGAAACTGGGAGATATGTAGACCCAAGATATGTATATTCCGAATTTTGTCCGCTCTGCCCCCATTATTTACCAATATCAAATTCGAATAGCCACGGCATTCGGAAAATAATGGGCGGATGGGGCCCATCTTCGAACTTGACCAAGGTATGAACCCAAAATATACAAAAGCTAAATTTCACTTTGATCCGTGCAGAAAAATTCCCTCCAGTTTGTTGATAAATTTCATTATATCACATACACCTATATACTCGTACGTATATAATCTTTTGGAGGAGGATGTTTTTAGGATCTGGGGACATTGATTGGAAAAACTGTAATGAAATTTTCCGAAGTCGCGACGTGCACCCTCCGCAATAGGTAGATTCTATGAAATCTATCTAAAACATAAAACAAAATAAAGAAAAGAATTTTTTATTTGAAATTCAATTTATTCCCACTTTTATGATTTTAGATTTTGAATTTTAAATCCAATTTCTCGTAGGATTTTGGTTTTAGGATTTAGGATTTATGATTTCAATCCTTTTCGGTCTGAATTTTGCATAACCTTGCCTACAGTAAACTGTATATTGTTTATATCATAAAAGACTAAGTTTATGTTCCATTTCGAAACTTACCGTAGCACGATATTGATAAAATATTCGTAGAACATCCAACTAACTAAAATTTTATCAGTTAAAGAAAAAAATGATAGCAGCCTTTTCACGAATAACTGCGAATAATTGATTTTCTAATATGATTCATAGATTTTTGAAAGATCAAAAAAAAAAGCGGTGAACCAACGCTATATTCTCTCTTTCACTTTTGCACTTTTTGCCAAAACTGTTTTCACAAATCACCATCGATCATAATACGAGTACCTATATAATTAACTGTTGCAATCGTACGAAAATTATGAAAAAATATTTTTATTCTCAAATTACCTTTCGATGTCATACAATAATTGTATGTTTACATTTTAATGAACGAAAATATTTAATGACTTTTTACTAAAGATAGGAGAATCTATATACATTTTCTCTTAAATCTATATGTGTGTAGGTATATACCTATTTAGCCTCTTCAAGATTTTTGGTCGAAAAAGTTAATGTGTGCGTAGGTATACATAATATATACCGACACTTTGGTCGTTTCTGGCTATACTTTTGATGTTATGAAATTATTATGATAGACGTATTTAGTCTACGTTCGCATTACAGATGTATAAGTTACATAATGGCGGATAATCGTCGCCGCAGAGTATTTCCGCCACGACAATTTATTCGTCAGACCAGTCTTCGCAACATTTTAAAAATGGCATTTATTTTCCACAAGTCTTGACCAATTTTTTTTTTTTTTATTTATTTATTTTCCAACGTTGATTATTTGGTTAATTTTTTTCTTCTTCGGTTTAGTGCTTCTGAAGGTGTTGGAGGATAAACAAACCTTTTTTGTTTTCTCTTTATTTTTTTCAATTTTATTATTCGTATTATATACGTTCTCGAAACAGATGACGACGTAATACATCGCGGAAGGGGGAAGAGGAGAGAAAAAGAGGAGTCACAAGTGACGAACATTTTTTCGTACACTTTAATAGGCAAGGTTTTTGCCTGCAGAGTAGTTCATGTGGTGGAGAAAGTTCAACAGTGGCGGTTCGTCAATTCGTGTATGTGAGTTTTTGAATGTGATTCGGAAACGCCGGTTATTTGGTATAACAGTCGGTTCGTATCAAGTTAATGTTTTTCGTATGAAGTGATACTGCACTTATATTATGTGATTTTCGCAAACGTTGAGAAAAAAAAAATCAAATAGTAATTCGAACTAAACATATTAATAATAAAGTCAATACGAAAAAAATTTTTCGATGAAATTTTTATCTTAATTTTATATTATCCTTTCATAGATAACTTTTTTCTTCTATAACTCTTTTCTTCCATAATTAACATCGAAATGATTTAGTTAATATTTTTTGGTTTGTGTG
The DNA here is from genome assembly GCA_011428145.1 of Ericerus pela. Taxonomy (NCBI): domain Eukaryota; kingdom Metazoa; phylum Arthropoda; class Insecta; order Hemiptera; family Coccidae; genus Ericerus; species Ericerus pela. The sequence goes on along the minus strand of WOFM01000407.1, from coordinate 577,126 downwards.
TGGTGGTTCGAAAAAAATGAAATTTACTAAGAAACGATTCATCGTCGCCAATGTAAGAATGGTTAGTACCAAGTACTTGCATATAATAATACATAATTTTATTATTACAATTTTTTTTAATTTTAAATTTCCTGTTCATATTGAGATTTAGATGTAACCAATGTTGACTTCATTTATCAAGCCGTGAAGTGAAAATCACAAGGTCGCAAATTAATATCTGAGGGACCTGTTTTTGACAAAACTATAGTTCTTTCAGTTGATTTTCAAAGTCATTATTTCCAAAAGTGTAATTCGTCGTAAATTTCTAATCATTTTCATAATTTTTTCTCAAATTATGCTTGCAAATGGGCTGAAAAAGTAAAGCTCGAAACTGTGTAGAGGAATCGATTTTCAGTCTACTTCGTGGGTTGATAAGTGAAGTTAGCTTTGATGTAACCAATAAAAAAGTTTAAGGAACTATAATCAATCCATGAGCAACATATTATGTTTTTTGGTGGAGTACAAAGAGTAAATATTACGTGATATAATTTGTTCTTATATTTTAGCCTGACACTTGAAACGTATTAGAAATAAGAATTCTCGGTTCAGTTCTACTTGTGCACCTCAAAAAGTCAACTACTACACACAAATATTCATACCTGTCATTATTTCTTACTCAAAGCTGTCGTTGCCTTTTTGGTTTCTTAAAAAGCACCTACAGTTTTTTAACTATGCAAAAATGAATGGGTTAAAATAATGAATAAAACTGTATCTAGCTCTAAAATGATCTAACGTATTCGTTTACAGTCTTCTCGTGATTTCTCTGATGGTTCATTTCCAATATTGGGAACACCATGTATGTACATACAATAAATTCATGTATACAAGGTGGTCCATTTATTATGCACTCATTTTTTTTTTCTTCTTGTTTGAAGATAGAAAAAAGTTATCCTAGTTGACTGTCTCTGATTTTTAGCGTAGACTTTGTATTTATCATCAAAAATTATTTGCAACGCTTGCAAATACCAAAAACTGGATTGTTTTTTCCAATTGAGAAACCTCATTTCTCTCTTTTGATTTTAAAACCAGAGAAAATTGCATGAAGATTTGACTATTCTAACACCAAAATTAGTTGAGTATTGACGAAAATATGATGAATACCGCATCATTTAAATCATAAAATTTTCAAATAAAGTCGTCAGTAGTCAGCAACGTTTACATTAGGTTTCTGCTTCCACAGTTCCACTGCCGCAGTCGTTATGCAAATTATATATTCGCCATTACTCAACTGATTTCTGATTTTATAATCTATAAAGAAAATTGGGAGCTTCTTAATTTTAAAAAATGAAGTAAAATCCAGTTTTTGGTATTGGCAGGGGTTGCAAATAATTTTTTGTTTAAATGCCATGGAAATTATTTTTAAACTAATAAGTTAATTGGGATACAAGTGTATAAAGTGGGTGATTTTAGTCTAAGTGTGATGTTTGCGGCACAAGCCAAAGGCGAGTGATACAAATCAAACAAGTATCTATCACCTACTATTTACACGTGTGTCGCACACAATTTTTTCAACACCCCTTCCCCCAAAAAAATTAAGATAAATAAATATTTTAGCAATTGACAAAAATATAAGCCAAAAATCACCTTCTTATCACCTAAATCTCGCGGTGTAGTGGCTGCGGTGCTACTTTACTATACCAGATATCAATGATTCGAATCCTTGAAATAGAGAAACTTTTATAAAAAAAGAAAAAAATATATAAGTACTTAAAGAAAGAGACGTAGGTTTGTGCAGAAGGACTAGTGTATAAACTGAGACATGCGACTAAAACATTGTATAAAGTAAAGACTATTAATAAAATAAGGATTTTATACATCAGTTCAAAATGGTTCTAAAATCGCCTACTTTATACATCTTCAAGGTGCCTTTAAAAATATAGTTTGTCAGCAGGTGTTTCGAAAAGTATTTTTGTTGTACCTATATCTTCAAGTTAGTATGGAAATTTTAAAGAAGTGAAGTCGTTACTTATTTGAGATGGAGGATTTTTATCACTCATACAGGCGTCAAACAGTTCGTATTTATTAATTATTCCTTTTCAAATCCGTTGTTTCACCGATAACTGAGCATATAGATATAATTGTATTAATGAAATTTTCGATAAAATAATATTTCTTAAAAATGTGTATGATCTATCACCACTGGCGTATCAAGACCGAGAGTAGGTACTGGATTGCTGTAGTACACCTCAAAATTTCCTAAGAGGTACAAATTTGTCGAAATTCTTCAAAAAAAAAAATATATTAAGAAAATAATTTCCATTTCGGATTTTCTTTTAAAAGGATAATTGGCCTATCAAGGGCTAAGGGGGCTTAAGGGTTTAATCCACCCTGAGCCAGAAAAAAAAAACTTGATATCTGAAAATAGTATGTCATTGACGGTGGTGATGACATTGTGGCGAAGATGGAGAATCAAAAGAGACAGAAGCGAAAACGCAAATCCACCCTCTCTTAAGATTGAACTATCAACGCCCTTCAGGCCTATTTTTATATTTTCACCTTTTATAATTCGGTTTTTGTGAGCTATAATAGATAAAAGATTCAGTTAAATTAGGTTCAAATCATTCTGGGACGGCGGTTTGCTGGATCAATTACCATTTGAATTTTTTTTTTTTGTTTGTTTGTTTGTTTCTTCGAGATCAGTAGATACCTAACCACCTACCTACTTTTAATTTCAAAGGATTGCTTTTGATTTATACTGGTAAAGCAAATATGAAGATTGTAGTCACCCTGGTCATTACAAATTTTCTATTCGAAAAAGTTTTTTACTTTCAAAAATTTTAGAAATTCAAATCTCTTCTTTTTTTCTTTTCTTTTTTGCTGAAAAAAAATCTTGTTTCGGTGGTATCTCCAGCTCATTGAAAAAATCTTTAACCCAATTTTCTTATTCTTTAAATTGAGGCAATGATCCATTTCTTATTTGGTAAAGAATTGATACAGTGAATTTGAATTGATTTTCTGCCAAATGTTAATTGTTGGTAAAAGCTGGTGAATTAAATATTGTTTACTCAGTCAATTTTTTTTTCTCAAGCATAGGTATGTTCTTAATTTTACTTTGTTTAAGCTAGTGGGTCAATAATTGCCCATTTTTCTTCTAAACAAAATTCAAGAAATAAAAAAAAATATTTCCAAAATCATGATAATGAATTAATAGGTATCGATGTTTTTATAATGAAGTGAAATTAAGGAGATATTATCCACCCCCTTTACCATTTCTAAAAAAGTATTCAAAAGAGATAAATCAAGATTGTAGTTACCGTAGCAAAAAATCTAGTGAACGTGAAAAATTTTTACCAAAAAATTTTTCGATATCTTTGGGAAGGCTCTTATGAAATGTTTTAAGGACTGCAGTACCGCAAAATTTTTCTCAAATACACGTAGACTGTAGTAACGTCCCAAAATTTCATCTATTTTACGTTACCACGCCAGAAACAAAGAAAAAAAATTTAATCAGATGTAGCTCAAACGAATTGGGTAAAAAAGGGAGAAATGTGGCCAAAATATTAATTAAAAGTTTACACTCTGGAAAAAGAAGGAATTTTTTAAACTCGCGGTATTCTTCATTAATCATGGAACCATAATAATTCTGTTTATTTAGTTTTTTTCAAATTGTGTAACTGGTTTTTAAGTACGGTAATGTGAGATGAGCGTTTGCTGTTGTTAAATAGGATAGGTACCTTGTCTACCGACCAAAATATCTTTCTTCAAACCGACGAAAAAAAACAAAAAAAAAACTGAATATATTTGACTACCTACCTACATTCGGTCGCTTTACGAGAAAGTGCATTCAATTTTCTTTTCTGCTAATGCTTCTTTCTTCAAATAAATCTGTAGAACGAATTAATGCGATTCTTCAGAATTTCAATATTAAATTATACGCTTTTGAATTCAAAAATGTCCTCTTAGAATCGTGTTTCGCAAGCAGTTTGAATATATTATCAATTCTTGGTCTCTGTTATAGGCTATTAATCGATTTTTTTCCTAATGGTACAAAAGTTTCAAAAAATGAGATACCTACTTACTCGAAAATTTGTGAACTTACAACAAGTGTGCAGTCGTGTATATTTAAAATACATGTATGAAAAAGTAAGAATCTTTCAGTCAATTCAAGGCTAATTTCTTCTGATTACTTTTTTTTTCAGTCCAGAAAAAAGTTGTAGTCTACCTTTTGTGGCTTCACCTCTACAGCTTACGCCACTAAAACACTGGACATCCATTTAGAATACACTCTTCGTCATCAGTTTCCAGTCTCCTCAATTCCTTGCATTATAAATAAGTTATCTCAATTTTGAAGTAAATGTTTCGTCAATGTGGCATATACAGCATTCGGAAAATCATTCTCCCATTTTCATAGCCTTAACCTTCACATATTGGACAATATTAATCTCTCCAAATATTGGTTTCTCCTTCAGTTAATGTGACTCAAAAAATTAAAAATTCTCTTATAGCATAATTATTGATAAACATTCTTCTGGGTGTGTGGGGACTCAACTTGTTTGAGGTAAAAAGGCTCAGACCCCTCGATGGCAGTCGCCGCCACAAGGTTATCAAATATTTGTCTCTATGATATAAAACCATACTCACAAAATACATTCGATCGTAATTACTTGCACATACATGCAAGTAATGTACAAGTACCAAACCATGACCAATCTCAACAATGACGATGATGTCACAATTCTGTACACAAACCATTCTGCCATTTCTTATCACTACAAGAAATGACGCACCAATCTGTTCACACAAACTTACGTAATTACTATGTATGTGTGTCTGTGTGTATGTAAATAACCCAGTTTATAAACCATCCGAACCAGCTCTAAAATCACCAATGTTTGCCCATGTTTTTGCTTACCCCTATGTTTACTTATGAAGTGGCAGAATACGCAATATCTGTTGATTACCTTCTGATAAGAATATCTTTTCACGACAAGGTATTCCACAGGGTGTAATAAATTTTTAATTAATTTATCAACCATAATACCTTAAAGATTCTCAGGTATAGGCTACCTATAATTCAGATTAATCCTTAGTTGGATTATGTCTCAGAAACAACATTAAATTTGACTGGGTTCTGCCAAAGCCTCATCTTCACATTACCTATTTTTAGGCCATTCCAACATAAGACAAATTTTACTAATATACAAGGTGCGAGTCAGTTTTTGAGGAACCATACAAAAATTACCTTTAATTCTTCAAAAGTTGACTCTCCAAATGTTTTCAGTAATAATGAAACTGCGAGTCATTATTCCATGCACCAAAAAAATATAATGGGCGTAAAATATATCATGTTACTATTTTCCTGAGGTCACATCACATGTTATTATTGACAAATAATTTTTTCTAACCGTGAAGCCTTAAGAACCCCAATTCAGCTTTGCCTACGTCGATTGCACAACATGCAGACATTATTTCTGATTGACTAAATTATTGTGTTCCAACCAGTGGAAATCATTTGAAACATCTAGGCTCTGTTTGATAGGACTACACCAACTTACACCAACCTACACCGGTAGGGTGATTCCACAAATGTAGGAATGTTATAAGACTTTATGCCAAGTTTTACTTAAATATTTGTAGAATATCCCTACCGGTGTAGGTTGGTGTAAGTTAGTGTAATCCTATCAAACAGAGCTCTAATTTAAATTTTCCCAACTCTGTATTTTCCAGAAGTTTGTTAACATACCTCATTTTTTTGTATTTTTTTAATGAAAAATGTTCTCATTTTAGTAGACACTAAATATTTTAAGTTCCGAAGAAGATATTAAATGGTCGATGAAAAACAAAAACAATGTTTCACTAGTGCAGTAGTCTTCAACCTGCAGCCCACTGGGAGATATTTTACGGCTTAAGAAGGATGTATAAAAAATTTTTTTCCATTGAAAGTACCAAACTGTTTGTGATATTTTACGAATAGTGGGGAGGTAGATAATTGTCTTCGGTTTTTGGCCATTCGTGTTCAAATAATATTCTTTCCCGTTTCAGCTCTATTACAAAGATAAGGGTTTCTGTGAACAAATCAATCAAAAATTTTGTGTTGCAGTTCACAAGCCTATCAGAATAATAAAATTTTTTCCATGAATCTTGAAAAATCGAAAACCCCTGCACTAATGAATATCAAAATATTAGAGCTCAACTTATTTGGTGCTAACTATAGATCTACTAACGACTTATTATTAGTTCATATTTATTCAGCACACAATAAGAGGTTTACCCGGATATGATGGTTTAAAAAATGACTCACTTAAGGAGAAAGATTGATGAATTAATTTTTGTCGAATGGAAAGTAATTTTCGTATAGTGTATCGAAAATTAATTCACCCTGTATTCTATCTTCAGACTTTACCAACCTGTTATACTATAAATCTTGGCATTGCACTCTCCTTCACTGTCCACAAACAAATCCATCCTTTTATACTCCAACCATCATCTTCTTTTAAGATAAGCCTTCAGCTTTGTTAATGATTATAAACGGTTGCAGTCATTTTTTGTTCCTGTTACGTCTTGTTGGCTTCAACTTTCAGAAATTGAATTCCTTTTTCTGATCTCAAGGCCTTCGCAAATAATTTTTGGGTGCGCAATTGGAGAGAAGGGCATAAAAGTTATTTGGAGGCTAGAATAGAGCGAGATGAAGATTTTTTTTTGGTTAATGCTGACAGTTTATTAGTCAGTTTGGTTGGAATTTTTCTTATCAATTTTTTTTATGGAAAGGGCCAGGAGAGGAGTCCTGGCCCCTCAAACCCTCGTAGCTCTGCCACTACTTCCTCTTCTTCTCTTTAATTCATCCCGAACAAGGGATACTGTCACCTAAAAACCATTGATTAATTAGGTAAGTTAGCTTGCATTCTCTAACATTAAATTTTCAATCACCCATACTGCATCTCTTAATACGCCAATATAGATACTTGAGAGGATAGTTTTCATTAGATTCTGTTTTTTCTTATGGAAAGTAAGTATATATAGTCAAACTCATCAAAAATAAATTTCCTCAAGTTCTCCTTTAACATGAGCATAGGCTGCGAAAGTGTAATAATGATTAACGCTATTGATCCTTGAAAAATTTTGAAAAATTCTATTTTCCCTTTCAGTTTGCGAGATCATCATGAATTTTCTCAATTTTTCATCAAAATTTTGTGTTTTTTGCAGGTTAAAAATTGAATCTTCCCAACAGCTGTGATTGTAAGGAAGTTGCAATTCGTAGATTTTTTTTCTTACTTGTATTGCTTTTGGAAACAGTTTTTTAATTATTACTCCACTAGCAAAAGTAAGTTCTCAAAGCTATGCATTGAAATAATCAAATCATAATATTAGGTAGGTACTGGTTATTCAAAATTCTTTTAAACTTGGCATAAAAAATAGACTTTTTCCATTCTTATCTCCATGGAAAAAGTAAGAAAATCACTTTAAATAAATATAACTGATAACTTGGGAACAAACTGACCAATTGAAACCAAAATTAGCATAGGTCTGGTAAGTATGTCTGTTTCAAATTTTGTGACTATTGCTTCAAAAGTAGGCACGCATTTAAAAGCCACTAAACTGCATTAAATGCAATGTAATAACACCTATCGGATACGTATGGTTCCATTATTGCAGAAAACTAAAGTTTTACATTATTTGATAGAAATTCGAAAATTTTGAATCAATTTATTAGATTGGTACCTATATCATTCGAAATTATTTTATCTACGGGTATTATTTATGTATTAGAAACAACGTCGGAAGATAAAAATTGCCGTAAAAGAATTTATTATGCCAGGTACTTTTTTTGTAAAGAGAAAATTCACTAAATTATCTAAATTACGTAAAACGTTTAGATGATTGGTAATTCTTGAATTCTAGATTTATGAGTAAGTTGCTACCAAACTACCGATCTACGTATTTGCGAACAAAAATGATGTCTTCAATACCGAATTACGGAATTAAAATACGTAGGTAGGTATTGTAAAATGTTAGTGTATTAGAATTATTATGTCCTAAACTCTAAATTCATCGCACCTTCTACCCATTCTTCTTGCACACCTTCAATAAGCATATTTCTGGTTACAAATACTCGAAATCTAGGTGATTATTCAACAGTATGAGTACATACCTACACTATAAATCTTGCTACATTATTTAAAGTCTACTAGCAAAGTATCCTTCACCAAACCCGCAGGTTAAGGCTAAACGTTGATTTGAGTACATAATTCAAGCAAACGATGTTCAGAAGTGAAATAATATTCGCACAAACAGCTGTCAAAGTCAGTGAACGGATTTGTTGAGAAAAGATGACATGGGTCAGTGAACAGGAAATTTGATTCGTCAGGTTCACAAAATGTGTTTTATGATGAAATCCGTTCGCCAACATGAACAAAAATCTGGCTAAGTAGCCCGAGTCTTGTTAATATCAGGCTGATGGGTTTTTTTTTTTAACATTTCTTTTTTATTTAGTCACTGGAACGACCGTAAAACATTTGGTTCTCAACAATATTTTGCTAAGCACGTAACAAAATTTGTTTTCGTCTATGTCAAAAACCCGCCTAAATTCAAATTTAATTTTCTATATGTATAGGGCGAGTACCTATCAAAAAAAACTAAACGGTTGGTGGGAAATAAATTTTTATACTCGCTCTTAAGCAACCATCGCATAATCAATTCTAAAAAACATAACGAAAAGAATCCATAAACTTCTTTTTTTCTTTGCAACCTTAATCAAATTCTTCATAATATACTTTTTTTTTTTTTTTTTTTTTTTTTTCAAGTTTATTTTGAATTGATTATCTTGAACCTGAAACACTTGCATTATACTCTTATGTGAATTTCGACCAAATCGAAATGAAATTGAATCAATTTCCACGAATGAAAAGAGTTAACTGATTTCAATCATCGATTTTTTTGTAGATTTAAAATCGTAAAATCAATTAATTAAAATTTTTTTTTTTGTTATCATTTGTCACACGTCTACCTTTAAGCTAGCTACTTATAGTCTGCTTTTCGATAATTTTTTCATTTTGGCTGCCTTTCAATATACCAATTCCCTAGAAGTAGAAGAAGAAGAAGAAAAAGAAAACGTGTCAGTTGTAGATGTTTTTTTTTCTTGACTCTCTTTCTCTGCCTTAGTGTGTGAATTTCAATATTTAATTGGTTCACAACGAACGACGATAATTGTCATTCTGAGGGGAAAAAAGTTTCCAGTTTAAAACTTTCGAATGTTGAAGAGCTATTCAAGTTCAAATCTTAGAGTGCTTCTCAATGCGGTCCTTTTTGAAATAGAAAGTTAACTTACCTAATTAGATTTTTCGCATAAATTAAGCCATTGCATTGAACGCATAAAACCACTACTTGAAAGGAGAGTAAGACGATTTACCGGGTTGAGTGTGAGAACCACCTTATCACCATACTTACCGAAAATAAAATGCTTTAGAACCACGGTGCCAAGAGTCCATCAAAAGTTCTCATTTTCTAAGATCAGGAACTGTAATCTTAGCAGTGCCGTGCCTAATGAAGGACTATATGGATGTTCAACTCCCCACCAGAGCCAACAAAAAATGAAAACCTCTCAACTCCTTTCCTCATTAATGAGTAATGACCGAATATTGGCGAGTTTAATGATGAACCCCCACATCTTCCGAATCTTTATTTCGCTACGTCATTTAATCTCGGAATTTAACTGCTTAAATATTATTTGTTCTTGACAAATCTTTGCATTTGGAATAGATCGATAAACAACAAAAGAAAACAATTTAGAGAGGCTGTAGGTCTGGCGAAAAAAAAGTAATCATATTCTTCTTTAAAATGTATGAATAAGCGAACATTGACCAGCTCAATTTCGCTACCAATGAAGAAATTATAAAATATCGAAATGCCAGAAATCTCTACCTAGGTATTATAAATAAGTTAAGTAGAAATTAATTTTTTTAAATACAATTTAACGAAACGTATAAAACTCCTGCCACCTAAGACTTATGTTCAAAACCCCGAAAAAACTTACAGACAAAAGAGGAGAAAAAGAAGAACACTGCCACAGTGGGGATTCGAACCTAATATCCCTCGACTAATGAGATACGTCGCTACCGATGCCGTAGCAATGGTTGAAAAAGTTAGAAGAAACTTGAGTTAAAAAAAAAAACTTTGATGAGGGATAACTGATAACAAGCTCGATTTTACCGCCCCCAGATGTTAGTACAAGAACTACGTCACATTTCGTCGAGTTAATCACTGCTATAAAAGTGTGAAAACACTACGGGCTGAAAACTGTTGAAAACACTATTATTTCAGAGCCACTGGACGGATTTGCATGAGATTTTCCAGAAAAAATTAGGTTATTCCAAGAAAGGTTTATTGCCATCAAGGAAGTTCATGGGCCCCTGAGGGCAATGTTACCAATTTTTACCATCTGTGAAAATAGAAAATGCACAAAACATTTCTTGAACCCACGAAAATGAGTAGAAAAGAAAATTGAAAAAAAACTTCACACCATTTCTTTTTTCATCGCCTGAGGACTACTGATCGGTAAGGTGGATATGATTCTCTCTATCTCACTCTGTTTCGTGTTTTTTTTATCCGCTATTATTTGAGTCCACAAAAAAGGGGTTGTAACAATTATTAGACTCTACCCAAGTGAAGCTGCGGGTAACAGCTCGTATGAAATAAGATCTGAAAATTCTACAAGGTATACTCGGAATATTTTCATTGAAATTTATTCATTCGAGTAGTTCCAAATGAAAGCTTCGCCGAATTAAATGTAAAAATATTACACATTATATTCCGACATGAATACGTGTATAAAATTTATATTACATTTATGCTTTTGGAATTCCCTGTGACCCTTCAAGGAAAACTGAGTGCTTCGTGTCTCGGCGAAGCTTTAGCCCATACCTTCCTAACGAGCTCTACCCCTTTTAACCACGGGCTCCACCCTTTTGAACTCCCTTGTCTTCTTCATGAGCGTAATCTCAATCCTCAATCACCTTGAGAAGCTCCATTCCCTTGATCCCGTGCCTCACCTTTGCAACCATAGCTTTCAGGAGCCATGGACTCTGATAACCCTCACCCCCATTAAAAGAGTCCGGAGTTGCTCAGTTCTAAAGGTCATTCTGTGACAAATTTTTTGGACACGTTTTTTGAAAATCTTCATTTGATTATGACGCCTAAACCGTAAGTATTGTACGTTTAAAAAAAATTTAATAATGATTTTAAAAATTTGATACATTTCTTTATCGCGTATTCATCTCAGAAACATTCAAAAAGCAAAAGTAGTCGCACGTTTGAGTCCCTCCAAGAAGAAGCATCGTGTATGGGGTCACCCATTTTTATTTTTTATTCAAGACCTCGTCCTCATCACATTCTAGACGTAACATCTTTCGTTACTTTTAATTCCATTTTAAAATCTTGTTTTACTGGACTGCCCTCCCAATAGCCAAACGTGGATCAACCAGCGAAAGGAGAAAATATGTAGGTGGAAAATACTTTCACGACCCAAAACTTTTATATTTTCTTCTTCTCCAATCGAGAAAAATACTAGAATGAGGGTCAGAGGAGAAGTGAATGCGGTATGAGGGGCTAAATTCCACAAAATCTGGCGAAACCTTTCCCTAAAATATTCGAAAATACGCATTGTCGAGGAGAACATCAAAATAAATCAACTGATTTTCTTACGAGAAAAATATTTAAAAAAATTTTAACGAAAGTTCCTGAACCCCAGTAACGCTGCCCCACTGACCACGCCACTTGGCACTTCCCTATCAATTTCGCCGCTGCTTGTGAATCATAAAACTTGGAAATAATTTCCAAGTACATTGCCGCCATGAATTTGGCGCGTTATACACACAAGTGCTATTTCAAACACCTAACGGAATTTCTATAGCGAAACAACCATTCGGTTATCATGTAACCGGCGATCTCCGCTTGACATGAAAAATATATAGAACAAAATTCGGAAAGTTGAGTACAAATTTCCCAGGAGAGAATTCCATGTTTTTGATGATATTTACGTTTTTAACTTTGCCACGATTGAGTCACAGCACGCCAAAATGGAAGCACACAATTAACGACGCTCTCATTAACTGGATAAACATGTCTACCTGCTGCCATCTTCTCATGTTTATCATAAATTATTTTGTGATTTTTTTCTTCTTTCTATCATCTTATTACTACTAGGCTTCGTGGTCTTGATCATACTTCTTTTTTTTTACCTTCTATATTCATCAGGCTCAAGAGGTTCGCATGAATAATTCATTAATGTAGACCTCTGGTGCTGTATAATTACAAATGTTTTTATTTACGACCATCTCTTTCTATGTAGTATCAGTATTATAGGTGTCGTGTCAAAAATATTTGGAACTAAATCGTTAACCGGTTGCAAAAAAAGGAGGTGTATTTTAGATTATTATTATTATTATTATTATTATTGTTATTATTATTAATCATTATTATTACTATAATTCGACAATTATTTATGCACCTACACGTGTAGGATACCCTACTATAACAACAATCAATGCATAGTTACTCATATCGTTTAGTTGCCGTTCCAATGATTTGTTTTCTCTTCGCTTCTGCTTGCATTCAGAAAAATAATCGTTAAATACTATATATTAACCTATACTTACCTTCATACATTCACATAATTTGTTAACATGGTTCAGTAAGAGCCACCGGTCGTTTTTCTCATTAGGTACCTACGTTACGTGGACTATGCCTAAGCATGAAACAGTCTCACTTCGGGTGTACCTATACCATGTAACTCGAAAAAGTACTGACCGAGCCCAACACTCATTAATTTTGATGAACGGTGCATTTAATGTATGGGGTTTACCGAAGAGAAGATATTAATTGTAAACTCATTTCGAATGAACCAAGCCTCAAGTTATGCTGACTCGTGCGAATGCAGAAAAAAGTTTTTGGAAATTTTTGTGTTTGTTTATTGTGTTTTAGATAGATTCTACGAAACACCCCGATTGCGGAAGGTGGCGTGTCAGGACTTCGGCAAAATTTCTGCATAGTTTTTCCGATCATGGTCCCAAGACCTCAAAAACACCATACTCCAAAAGTTTATATATATACGAGCTGTTGTCCGCGTAGTATCTAATAATTGTTTTAACACCTTTTTTTTGAAAACCCAAATGAAACCAGATAAAAAATTAAAAAAAATAAACCTAGAGAGAATCTTATCTACCTCGACAAACAGTGGAGTCAGACAATGAAAGAAGAGAGGGGGAGAAGTTTTTATACGCTTTTATTCCACTCACTCAATTTGTTGAAGTACACCGGATGACCAACTTCAACGCTACTTTCACGTGTTGCGACACACGTACATATACACTTATATCCTTTTTTCAGTTGTTTTTTCAATTTTTGTTTGTTTCTGCCTCCAAAAAAAAAGTGAGAAATTTTATTTTCTCTCTCGCCGTTATTTTCTTCTTCAAATGATAAAAGTGTATTTTTTGAAAACTCCTTTTTAACCTAACTTGTTTTTCAATTCTCTTTTATACTCCTTTTTGTTTGGTTTGAGAAACGTTTTGTCCGTTTTCTATTTTCACAGATGGTAAAAATTGGTAATTTTACCTCAAGGGGGACTACAGACTTTTTCAATAGCAATAAACCTTCCTTTGAATAGCACACTTTTTTCTAGAAAATCTCATGCAAATCCGTCCAGTGGTTCTGGAGTGATAGTGTTTCCAACATTTTTTACCCCGTAGTATTTTGTAATAAGTAGAGATGTAGAGACAGAGATATGTTACGGGTAATGTCGTGAATCCGGGTGGTGACATGATTTCTCACTATGTTTGAACATTAACGTGAATGACCAGGTTTTCACCGCGGTCATTCACTGGGCATTCACTTTATACTCATTTCATTTGGGCAATGCAGTATAAGGAATGTGTTTTGCTGGTTGTGTTCATTGTAGGTTTCGAAAAATTTGTAATTCCCACACAGAAAATTTAAAAAAAAAGAAACGAATGCCAATAGTGTGCCAATCGGGACGGTAGATTTCATTTAGAATTGACAGAATTTCAAATTATAAAAGATGAACCAAATCTGCCTATTAGTTTCTGAATTACGTTACTGTGTGTTCATTTTGTAGTACCATAATAAAAACTTCAAACAGCCGTAATTTTATTCAGAAAATAATTAGTAGATTTGATCCATCTTCAAACTTGACTGCATTCAAAATTTCATCTTCATCCGCAAAGAATTACGCCCTCCAGTTTGTCCACAAATTTCAACTTAAAACAGCCACCACTTTTTCATTAATGGGCGAATTCTGCCCATCTTTGAAGTTAGGTGAGATATGGACCCCGCAGCATGCACATGTCAAGTTTCGTCTTGATCCGTAAAGAAATACACCCTGCATTTTTTTGACAAAGTTTATTGTACCCCTAATTAGGTAGGTATAGACATATATAAAATTATATATATATAAACTTTTGGGAAGGGTGATTTTGGTGTCTGAGGACCATTATCGAAAAAAATATTGCAAAATTTTCCAAAAATCGTAACATGCCACCCTCCGCATTAGGTAAATTCTACGAAATCTACCTAAAATGCGTAATTCGGAAACTAATGGGTCAATTATCCACTTTGAACTTAACCGAAATAGACACCAAATGTATGCACATGCCAAATTTTTTTCCGATCCGCAAAAAATTATACCCTTCCCCATTTTTCTTCGGATTTAAAATTCAAATAGACGCCATTTTGAAACTAATAGGCGGATTTGGCCCATCTTCGAACTTGACCGAAATATGAAACCAAAGTATTCACGTGTTAAATTGTTAAATTTCGTTCTGATCAAGGTAAAGAAATACGCACTCCAGTTTGTTGACAAATTTCGTTACATCATACAGAATTTGTACAAATCCATCTTGCCCCCTGTGGGATATTTTCTATCAAATCAGCATCAATGACAAAGCTGCATCAGTGTATTGATGAGGATTTATATTGTGGTCTGTGGGTATGTACTGCTTCCCTCTTGCCCCAGCATTCTAACAAGCAAAAACCACGGAAAACTAAAGGAGGCTTATTTTCCTTAATTTGTAGATAGATATGGTATACTCAGGTCAGTTGAATCTGTTTTCCCGAAGTCCTGACATTCGTGGTGCTACAAATTATGAATCGCTCTTGGCAAGTAAATGAATGATTCAAAATTTTGACACACCAAATGTTTCTTTCCTACGGTGCGTCAAAATGTGAATCACCCTGTATATTTGTAGGCTACGGGTACATGGGATTTAATGAAATTCGTCAACAAACTGGGGGGAATTTTTGAAATTCAGCATATATATATGTATATGCTTTGGATCCATATCTCTATCAAGTCGAAGATGTGGTCAATCCGCCGGCCATTAATTTCGGAATGGCGACTAATGGTATTTTAACTTGAAATTTGTAGACAAAGATGGACAGTGCTTAATTCTGTTAATCGAGACAAAAATTTGCATGTGTATACTTTAGGTTCATATCTCGATCAAGTTCATAGATAGGTCAGTTCTGCCCATTCATTTACAAATTACTGCTTTTTGAAGTTTTCATTATTATATAAAATTCTTAAAACTTTCAATGAACGCAACCTATAAGACACATAATTTAAAATTCTGTCTATTCTAGAGGTAATCTAAGTATGTTTTCAACTGGCATTACATCGACCACTTTTTTATTTTTTTTGTAAATTTTTTTTTATCGAAATCGAGCATTTATTTTAAAATTTTATTAAAAATTCTGATAAACTTGGCGTGTACCTTTGGTTTTCAGGTTAATTTAAAAATGAAGGAACTTGAACTCCTAAATCCCATTTTGTATTTACGCCAGTTCGCTGTTGACATTCATAACATTCATCTTGATAAAAGGGATTTCCGAATTTCAAATAACTGAAAGCAAAATGGATTACAAAAAGTAAATGAAACCAGTAAGTACAACAAAATTGATAGTAGCATGAGACAGCCAATATTAGCAGGACTAGAAATACCATGAAAAATTTACAGGATAGAATAGCCAACTGTAGCATTAAGTAACATAGGTTAAATTATTAAAAATTCGTTAAACAAAGAAGAATACTAGGTATGTAGAAACATCAACAACAGAATTAGAATTTAGTGGCTTTCAAAATAATGAGCCTAAATTATTTAATTAAGTATTTAAAATATTAGCATAAATGTATGTGGAATACCATGTCTTGAAGAAGTATTCTCAACAAGAAGGTGGCTAACAGCTATTTGCGTATTCTGCCTCTTCGTATTTATGTATGGGGAAGCCAAAACCTTGATGAACACTGGCGATTTTGTAGTCAGTTTCTTGAGTTTATATAGGAGATTCTGATACACGCACACAGACACACATGCGTACATATACATATGATATTGCATTATCTAATTACCTCATTTCTTATTAGTCACTGATAAGAAATGACATAAGAGGTTTGCTACCATTCCTTAACATTGCTGAGATCTTTATCTGTTGATTAGTCATGGTACAAACACCGTATCTTACCTGTATGTACATACAGGTAAAAATATACAAACATACAAGTGTGTACTAAATTTTTTTAATGTCATAAAGACAAATAGTAATCCAGCCTGTTACTGGTGACTGTCATCGAGAGATATGAGCCCCTATACCTCATAAAAGTTGGAAATCCCACAGCTATTCCCCTCAGTTTTTGCGCCACAAAAATGACAGGTCACATGCCCAGGGAGACTTATCAAGTTTTTTATGGTGTTCCTTGTGGTCCTGCTTCCACTTGGCAAGAGTACTGCCAACTGACACTCTGACGCACTCATATGATTTTTTTATGTGTCCAATTAGGCCTGGTAGTTAATGAGATTGTGCTCTGGCCCTTACATCTTGGTGGTTGATTGAAAGAGTTTGGTTTTTGGAATGGAGAGTAGGGATGATGTGAGGATTTTTGGTGTTAGGATGGGGGAGACATCTTCTTGTTGACTAACATCGGAGAGTTTGAATTCTCTGATGGTTGGTAAGTTGACATGGATGCAGGGGGAAGAGGTTGATAGAACATCAGGTCCACATCTGTGAATAGAAATCTTGCTCTCTCCCTTATTCTTGAGGTAGAGGAACCAGAAGGAGATTTTACCACTTTAGGGTTCTTCTCCAGCATTTTGGGAGGAAAGAACAGGTGAGATAATGGAGGTGACATAGTGTTTATTACATCAAGGAAGGAAGTTGTGTTCATGTGTAATTCATCTTTGATTCTGGCCAGTTCTTTCTCATGTTTCAGAAGGAATTGATCCTTCATAGTACCAATGATTTCTGGAGCATTATTTTTGGTATAAGAATTTATGAACAAATTTTTAGTAGACAACATTATTGAGAATTGGATACAAATAGTATTCCACAGTAGGAAGGTAATACTCACACCCAAAATTTTGGCACAAAATGAAAATACAGGAAAAAGTACAATATAAATTCTATCTTAGTCTAAGCAATAGTAGAAAACAAATGAAGTTGTTGCAAGATTTTCTGATTGATTGCAGTATCATTTCATTGGCTTATCTAAATGTTTTCCATTTGAGGAGGGGATAGTGGTAAAAATTCTCGTACTAATGAAAGTTTTCTGGATAAATTCTGTTCATTTTCAAGAAAGTTATACAAAAACGAAGTTTGAGATGTAAAATTTTCGAACTCATAACAATAATTATTCGCAGGTGTATTAATGTAATATTGTCTTGGACATTGTTTGTTGTGTTTGTTTAACAAGAACACGTTGCAATGTTTTGATCACAAAGGCACAACGATTTTCTTATTTCCACTTATCTCTTATTATTATTCATTTTGTTCTGCGATCTCATCCTTATTTAATCTTGTGAAAATCCATTTTTGTCTTTTTTTTTTTGGTATGTTTGCTTTTATGTACGGATATTATTTTCAGTTTTCATTTTTCTATTTTCTCCTAGCTAGACATTCAGACTTATGATTTAGATGCTGATTTTTCATTTTTGTACTTCCTGGGAGCCTGCCTCTTTTACATGGGCAAATTGGGTCCGAAGGGTCATATATTTTTGTTATGAAGTTGTCAGAAAATTTGACTGTTTTTATTTTTATTTGTTTGTGTATTTTCTGTTTTTGAATTTTATAATGTATCACATTTTTCAACTAATTTTCCCACTACTTGTGAATTAATATTTTCAGACAAATCTATCTGTTTATTTTCATTCTCATTTTGTTGTACATTGATCTTGTTACTCTTAGGAGAGTTTTTCTGTCATCATTTATCATGTATACTGGCTTCTATGGGTCGATTAAAACTAGTTTTTGGTTTGCCTGCTATAAGTACAACAAAGTTTGTCTTATTGCGTGATACTACTTTGTAAGGACTGACATATGATTTCTCCAGCACAGATCTTTTTTTTCTTCTCTAACTATCACTTGTGATATGGTGGTCGAATATTTGGAGATTTAAATCTTTGGCAGGCTATGACAAGCTGCTTGTGTTAGGAATTTGTTTGCATCAGTTTGTATGTTTTGAACCATTAATTTGGGGTTAATTTCTTTTGATTCTTTAAAAAAGTCCCCTGTAAGCATAGTTCTTCACTGAACGCTAATTGTGCTGCAGATTGTCATGTATCTAATTGAAGAGCAGATTGGAGGTGTGAAAGGATGGTTGGTAAGGCATCATCCCATCTCTCAGTATTTTAAGCCATAATGGATGCTTTTAAAGCTCTATGCCATCTTTTTTTTTTCGTATGGTAAGCTGTAATATGACTATGTTGAACACCGAGCTCTTATGATAACTCTTTTTAGAGCAATCTTTCAAATTAGCAACCCTGGTCTGTAACTATGATTTCAGGTATGCCATATCGAGTAGGCCAGGTGTCATATACCCTGGCAGCTACTATTGGAGCTGTCATCTCATGGAGAGGAACTAGTCAACAGGTATCTGTGTCCTTGAGATGAGGTCAGTGGGCCCACTAAGTTGATGAGGATCATTTTAAACAACTCTGTTTGTTTGAAAGATTTGAGGGACGAATGAGTGTGTCTTCTTACTTTAGACTCTTAGCAGTTCAGGCAACTGCAAGCCCATTTGTTGCAGTCAGACTTAATTTGAGGCTTTACAAATCTTGTTGTTACATGTCCAGGAGTGCATTTTGGTCTAGAGTGTAAAAAGTTGTGAACAATGTAGAAAGCCAATTTGTGATACTTTTTGGTAGGAATGGCCTATTCTTACCTATACTGATGCCACATGTTAGTAGTACATTAATACCGAGAATTTTCCTCTGTCTTAATTGTACAGCTGTGCCCTCATCGGATAACAGTTCCTGTACCTATGTCCTTTAGCTGTTCTTTAGCTATTTCAGCCTAAGAGAGTTGAGTAGGTGCTGAAATAGCCTTGATTATTCTTAGAGCATCAGCTGGAGTGTTAAGTTCTCCACTTATATACTAGATGTCTGTACTTAATTGTCCAATGTAATCCAATTGTTGAGCTCTTCTCAGGGAGCCTAGTTCTACTTTTTGCATGAAGCCATGTGTTAGGGGTTTATGATCTGTTTATATAGTAAAGTATCTACCTTCTAATTGGTGCCTGAAATGCTTCAACACAGCAAAGATTCTCAGCAATTCCCTGTTGTACATGCTATAACATTGGGGAAATGCCTTTGGTCGAGACTTTGTACCTGAGAAAGTCAACTTTGGTTTGTTTGTATAAAGTTTTACGTACATTGATAGTAAAACCAGCAGTATGTGTATGTTGTATAATGACTGTTACTTTCTTCTTGTGCTCTTGCTCACCACTTTCTGAGCAAATGCATATATCATCCAGATAGGCATAAGCAAACGTCAATTCCATAAAAAATCCATTGATGAATGTTTGGAAAGTTTGTGCAGAATTACTGAGTCCAAACAACATTCAAAGGTATTCGAATAGTCCATAAGCACAGTCTTTGGTATGTCCTCTTCAGCCATTGGTATTTGGTTGAATGCCTAGTTGTTGACAGTTTTGGAAAACATTGTTTTACCCCTCATGTAACCATTTAAGTTCATGATATTGAGGACTGAACAGCGATCAGGAACTGTTTTGGCATTTAAGGTCCTGTAGTCAGCAAAAATTTACAATTCTCTACTTGCATTTTTGGTTATATAGATTGGGGAATTCCATGAAATTTTCAAAGGGTGGCATATGCCTTCCCCTATGATGCAATCATAGTATCCCCATTCTGCAATCATTGTATTCCCATGCTGCTTTGAGTTTGTCAGGTAATAATCTCTGAGTTCTAGCATGGTAAGGTGGTCCTTTTGTCTCAGTGTCATGAACTGTGTCATGTTTGTACATAGGGTTCCTGCAAATTGATGGTTGTGTGACTCCTAGGTAGTTAGACAGAATCTGTATGAATTGTTTGTCGACTTTTATGCAACTGGAAATATATGTATCCATTTGGTACGTTAGCATTTTGCCATCCACCCATAGTTTAGTTTCACTATCTATAATTTTTCTATTTTTAAGGTTAATGACTAGGCCAAAATGTGCAAGAAAATCTGCACCTGGGATTGTTGTTGGAACATCCTCAATTGACGCAATTGTGAAGGACCACATCATGTCTCTTTGTAAAACAATGTTGACTTTGCTAGTTTCAAGTCTGTAATCTGGAAGGTTCTGACCATTCACAGTTTGGAGGTAGTATTTCAGAGGATGTACTTTCAGATTTCTACTTACTTGCAATATGTTCAGGTCTGCACATGAATCAATTAAGTACCATCTCCTGTTTGTCCTGTCCTTTATGAACAGGTAACATGAGTATTTTTCCAAAGGGTCTTAGGCCATATAGATAACAATCCAATTAGTGGTGAATGAATATGAAAAGTGATTTGGGATTGGTATGAAGATGACATGATATATGATGTTGTTATTGACCAATAGTGTGATAGAGTACTGTGAAATGACAACATAGTTCATACAAAGTAATTCTTCTAGATGGTGTTTGATGTATGTGTAATTATCAGTGTCAGCTGTTTTGTTTTGGACGCGCATCTTGGAAGGTTATTGATGAGGATGACATATGTCAGGAAAGTGTGGATGAGGGAGATAGTGATAGTAAATATTAGATTGATGCTGTGATGGATGAATAATCGCTCTTGTTATAAAGATTGTAATTAAGAGAGGTCCCTTCTCGACAGTTCCAAGCAAATAAATATGCAGAACCAAGTTATGGTAGTTGTGAAACCTACACTAAGATCTATATTCTAGAACAATACTAAAATAAATATATGCTACTTAAGTAATATTTTATCTATTACTCCCATGTATAAGTATAGGATGAACCTGGTCAAACATAACTTCTCATAAAACTGTGCAGAAATTAAAGGTTTTAAAAATTTTTGGAAACAATCATTGCTCAGAATCAAGAGTTTTAAATTCAGATTTTCTTTTTAAGTAATATTTCGTTGTAGGTAGGTATCTGATAAAAAAATGAAAATATTTTTATTGTACCTGAGTATATAAAAATTAATTAGTGTTGTCAGAAAAAAAGATTGAAGGATCTCGTTGACCAAATGAAAAAACAAACTATTTGCTCATGTTGAATCTTCTATTTTTGCAGCTGCTGAAAGAACATCAACATTGACTACAATGTTGTGTTACTTTATTTAAAAAAAAAAAAAAAAAAAAAAAAAAGTCAACTGAATTTTAAATTTAATATTCTACAAAGAATTTGAAATAGGTCACCGAGAAAACGGAGTTTGATAACATAGTGCAAGAATTTGTTAGTCTGTATGCTCCTTTATCCTGGTGAATTTGAAAAAATTCCAACTAAAACGAATTTAAGCCAAGTTAAACGTAATTTACTCTATCAATAATGATTTTCTCCATGGCCACTCATAATTTACATTTTCTCAACCCCGAAATACAAAATTACACCGAGGTTTTCTAATTTTGTTGTCTACCTATCCTAATTACTGACAGCAATTAAACCTAATTAACGTAAATACAATATTATGGATTCGGTACAAGTATTTACTCAGTTGTTGACCCAATTAAAGCAGCAGAAAAATTACCTAATATGAAGCATCGTAACTTACCTAACTATTACCTATATACGTAGAGTGCATCAACATATTATTTAACACAAAAATTAGAAGTAAAGTTAACGTGAAAATAGGTAGGATAGTCGATTTCTCAAAAGAGTGTCTCTCTAAAATTGGAAAAAATTTGGAATCGGCTGAGCAACACGGAACAAAAATATTAGTAATAAGATTTCTCTGGCTCTCACTCTCTCTTTCTAAGGAGTCTAGTGAAAGCATCCGTTATAGTGCCATTCACTCACTTAGAATAAAAATATGAAAAAATTAGATATGTACCATCTCTACTTGCATTATTTCCAAAAAATGTAGTAGGTACTTTTTGCCACAATTGTAGTAATAAATATAGTACTATTTTTTAGAACTCAAGTATGGCATTATCTGCACTATTTGATTTCAGACTAAAACTCGAAAACAACTTTTTTCTTTAAAAAAGCCGAATTTCCAGAATCGATTTAATGAGTAAGTTTTGACAAAATATTCTGTCTCTATCTGAATAAAAATAAAATCGTATTTGTATCACATACTTACCCTGGGTGTCTTATCATTTCAGTCTTATTAAAAGTAGTTCTTTGTGATACAAATGTCAAAAGTAGCTGATTTTGACACGACTATGAATTACCTACTTTTCAGCTTGTCAAACACTATTTTTTGCAAGAATCCCTCCTCCAAAGAAAAAAAAGGCAAAAATTTGTTGTTTTCCTTTGGAACCAAGTAAAAATGAAATAAACAATTTTACTTTTTTTTAATAAAAAAAATCGCACAGAGTCATTACGATGACTAAAATTTTTATTAGAACTAAATAATTAACTTAATAATTTTACTTTAAAAAAAAATAAAAAACTGTGTAAGTAGTCCAGTTGTGCAAGAAATGATCAAACCTTGCCAGAAAATAAACTTGAAAGTGCGCATGTGCCGAGAAATATTTTTCACCTTGTACTAAAATTTTATACTTTTTGTTCAATCAAGGGTCATTAAGAAACGTATTTTTCAGTTGGTTGTGAGAAAAATATTTTCAAAGTAAAGGACACCCTGATGATGACATATTATGACGACATCATGTAGACAAAAAACCTTAATTGAGACAATATAATGTCCAAAAAAAAATAGAATATAAAGACTAAATGCAGATGACGACAATAGTAAAATGAAATTCCTTTTCAGGCATAACTACGAATTGTTCTTTAGAAGGATCAGTAATGGAACTTTAGGCTAGACTAGGTTGGAGACTAAAAATTCTATAGGGATTATTCTTTGTATTGCGAAGGTTCTAGTAGTAACAATCGAAGTTTCTCTATGCAGTCAACATATCGTATTTCAAGGGGATCTTTTATGAAATACCTACAGGTAAGTAATTATTGACCACACAATCAGATAGAGTTCTTGTCTTTTGGATAGGAAGGAAATTAGGTGTGTTGTTGACAACAATTTTAAACAACCTCTCTATTCAGATGACTGCAGATTGCTCTGTCATTAAAGGCCATGTAGCCCCTTCTTTCCCATATAGTGAGCATTTGGTTCTGATCCATCCTCATCTATATCAGTCTAATATTTTCATTTCACCTCATTTACTTTTCTGTTTTTACAAAATTATTAAAAACAAAAAACTCCTAAACTTAAAGTTTGTAAGCTAGGAGTTTTTCAATCTACAGAAAATCTATTAAAAATTATTCAATAGTTTGATGACAACAATCTGGTTGGTGAAGACATAAAATTCACAATTTTGATATTAATGTTTAATATGGTTTCCTCTGCTGAATTGTCTACAAATATTCCTGCATATTAATTTTACTTCCGCTTAATTTATCTGCTTTATTTAATGTGATTTTTCTTTTGTATTATATTTCATTTCTTAAATTAATTCTGCTGTTCATTCTTTTAAGGTTCGATCCTTTTGTGGTTTGAAATCTTGTTAAGCATCTCGTCTTTACACTTCTTCGTTTATCATTCATCATTAAAGACAAATTATCTGCCGATATAATTTGAAGTCATAAGGTAAGCTAAGTTTCATCATGTTCGAGATATTTAACCAGACAAAAAAGAATTCAGCCATAGGGTATCTTAAGTCAAAAAAATAGGGCTTTTCGAAATATTACATAACTTCCAAACAAGACAACATATTAGTGTTTTTGGCGGCATAGTGTCTCAAAATTAGGGCACTATGTTGTCATTTGCATTTAAATACCAAAATATATGAAGGTCGGACATTATGAGCCGTTCAACTTCGGACATCTCAGTTGTTGAAGAAAATTACTTCAGCATTTCTATTGGTACTTGAGATCTTGAGATATCAATTTTTTGAATTTTTCACTTCGCAGAACTGACTCGGAACTAAAACAATAGGGTAAAATTGAAAACTTCAATGGAACTTACAGAACTGGTCCAGAAAGTAAACCTTAAGTGCAATACTTTTCACCGTTCATTAAATACATCCTTGTACGATCTGCCGTGAAAATTCATTACAAAAAGCAGAAGTTTCCATCCTTATTTTTAAACTGTTCAGTACTCACATTGGAAATGTAAATTGATAATAAATCTTTTTGAATGAAAATCTAGTAAGTATTGAATATTTCAGTACTGAATTTTTTTTGCGATAAAATAAATACCGACGACGTTGTACGTGAAAAACTATTTTGAGGGGCATATTTTCCAGCCTAATGAATCGATGAAGGGGGCGGGGATCGGAACTTTCACTAATCTTATGTTATTTTGAAGGTTCATTCGCACTCATTTGTGAGAATAAAACTTACGTGTCAATTTACTGCCATAAATTTCAATTTTTGTGCCAAATTTCTGAATCATAACCTTCTATATATATTTTTTGAGGTGAGTTAGTAAAAAAAAAGAAGAAAAAACGTTTTGTTACCGAGTGTGAAGACGCAATGTAGCCATTTTCGTTGTTTTTACTTTTGGAGTACTACATAAACCTGGTCAGTGTTGGGCAAGGTGGTTGGTCAATCTTCTCTCCATGACAAAAAAAAGAAAAGGAAAAAAGGATTTACTTTACAATTGAACTCATTTTTGTGGTAACAGTAGGGGTGGAAAAAATGAAGTGGGGAACTTCTACGTGAGAGAAGACTGGAGGGAAAGTGAAAAAAATTCAAGTGCCAATTAAAACTTCGTTAAAACTGAATCCCCTCCTCGAGAAAATTGTGCCTCCGGCTCTGGTGTGAATTATAACCAAAATGAGTTAAAAAGCACTTGACTGTTAGAAACTCTAAAATTAACGAAAATAACCTATTCGTGGGTATCAGATAGTGGAGGCTTCGGAGACTGGAAGACTTGATTACAAATAGTCGCCATTAATTGCTTCCTACAAACGCAATGACCTAATTCCTGCATTTCATTGCACTTTCGTCTGCGACTGAAAGATATTTTTCGTGATAGTGATAAATATTTTTAATTTTCCTCATCTTACATCAAAATTTTTGAGCTTCGTACGATTATCCATCATTAAATTCTCTCTATTCGATTGGGTGTGTACTTTTTTTCCACTTTTTTCCCCAATGAAACGTTGATCGAGTCTATTTTGTAATAATTATATTGGTACTCCTTGATTTTGAAAATTATTCAGCATTAGAAGAGAAAAAATACCATACGTAAAAAGACATGCGGCTACTTTAAACTTTACTGTATTCTTTGCAACATTTTTACGACAAAATATAAATTAATTACCGCGGTCATATTTACCGGTAGGTAACAATGAATTTTCAAGGTGCTGCGTTTGGTGTTTTTTTTTGTTTTTTTTTCTTTTAATTTTCTCCTTCCTTCTCCAGTTTTGAGGTGGACCATGGAAATGCGGAATGCCATGCCACATTTCAATGGAAAAATATTGAGGATAACTTGTTTACGTTCACCAAAAATTTATTTCGTTATCTGCAAATTGAAATACAATACATGTTCCGGATGAGGAAATTTTCTTACCTACGTCGCGATTTTCGTGAACTGGATTCGATAATTTGATAAAATATTAATTATATAGTCTGCTCACAAAGAGATGGCAGTCGGCATTTCGTTAGTAGCAGTAAGTTCTTCCTAAAATATTGTACATGCATGGAGAGGGAGTTCCCGGGTCCATGAGTTTTGTTTTGGAGGAACTTTGCTCAAAAATAAAAATCATTTCTTCCCAACAGAAATGCGCGAATTTCTGTCTCAATTTGGTGAGAAGTACTGATTTTTTGACGGATTTTAAAAAATAAAAAAACGGAAGAAATTTTTTTTTTTGTGTGTGTTCGTTTTGGCATAATTTTTTACATCGAGCATCGCTTTTGCTGATACCGATAGTCAGTCAGTTTTATTCTACCTTTTAATTTAACTCAAAATAATTTTAAAATTTCTTGACATTTGTTGACCCACGAATTTTTTAGAGGTCAGTTCAATCTTCGTGGGCAGACCATACCTAACGCTGAAAGTGGTAATTAATGAAATTTTAAGGCTTCATGAATTTTTTGGTGTTAATACCATAAGGTTATATTATTATTAGATTTTATTTTGTTTTCTCAAAATGTTATATTGTGTAACTAGTGTGGAACGTGAGAAATTGCCTTTCCACACTTGGTAGACACCATATTTTTTGTAACCAGTGAAAGAAATGGGTGCGTTGGGTAGTAAAAGAGTGAAAAAAAGAAAAGTGAGAGAACTGAAAGAAAAAACCGTGAAAAAACCAAGAAAAAAATGAGACAGAAAAAAAGCTACGATAATAGGTAATTCGCAATAAATAACTTACGTCTCATAAGAAAATAAAGTTATCGATACTCTCCTCCCCACAAGAAAATTAATGTTACGCCCCTAAATTTAAATTATTTTCAGTGAATTAAATTTTTTTTTAAATTATGATAAACAAATAAGTATAAGATAGTAAACTATCTCAGCTTCTTCAATTAGCTTTCATAGCCTAATTGGTAGAATTTTAGATAATTTACCTATTCACAGGTTGTAAGATCGATTACCCTAACTGGCAGACAGTTTTTTAGAGGAAAAAAAATTAAATATCTGAAACAAAATACTCCTTTCTTTGGAAGGCGTGTGCTTAGTGAATAAGGAAGTTTGTGAAGATGAGAAAAAAAGTAATTGGGATTCACGAAAGCTTGTAATAGAAAAATTAGCATCCAAGGAGATGTACGGAAAGGGTTTGAAGGGCATGTGGAAATGAAATAAAGGAACAGAAAAAGCGTAAAAACTCCACTGTGATCAGTGGCTTATTCAGAGGAAAATGGAAAAATTTTTCCCAAACGCCAAAAAAATTTTAAAAAGACAAAAATTTAAAGGAAAAAATGAGAATACGGCCACAGAATCCGAATAGAAACTCTCAAACATTTGTTGAAAAGCAACAAAAAAATTGTATGTAATTTCCCCACATCAAATGACACTCTGGACCCGCCACTGACATTGATGGAATTAGCTACTTCCAGTATGCTAAACATGCTTAGAAAGTAAGTCATTTCATTCACATGTTACAAAAAAAAAATTATTTTTTCCAGGTTGGTCATTTCATTTTGGCGGCGATGATTTATCACGTAAATGTGGTAAGGTGTTCGTTTCCTTGCGAATTTCTTTATGGCGGATGCAAACATCATTTGGAAATTCTGCCTCCTGTGCTGACCATGCCGCTAAAATATCCACACGCATCTCGACACCATAATCCTCATACGTATGTTCCTTCGCAGCCAGGAAAACTACCTCAATGCGCCAAGCCGGGTATCACATTTTGCGAAAAAATCGAAAAATATCCGACGTAAGTTCATTTTTATTATTATTATACGCTTTCATTTTATATTTTAATGCAGTTACTATAGTCCATCCGACAAGAGTTGATCCCAGAAATGAAACACAACCCCCAACCACAGTAAAAATTTACATGCATTATTTACGCATTATTGCCAGTTAGAATATGCGACAACACAAATCATATGATTGCCATACTTTAAAATGTGAATATTTGGCAACGTTGTTTTAAGGCACAGGGATCATGTTTCGTTGGATGGATTATAAAGCAGGGTTTCACATCTTTATTCTCTAATATCTAATCTCTACTCCGTAAAGTTGGGAAATTTTAACTTTTAGAGAATAAATCAAAAGAAACCGTATAAACCATAACTCGGTGTTTCCCTTTAGTGAACTTCTTACATATTAGATCATAGAGAATAAAACAAAAAGTATAAACCCACAGAGTATTAAATATAATAGAGGACGCACGTGTAGAGGTGGATTTATAAATTTGGAGGCTATGGGCCACTTAAATTTTATGCCCTACTTCAGTGTTTTGCGCTAAAAGAATGTAAAATATCATTAAAAAATACGGTCATTGATTCGAATCGTATAAAAAAAAGTAATTTTGCGTCCTTTTGCCTTTGCACCTATAGGCCACGGACTCAATGGCCTCCCGCTAAATCCACTTCTGCGCATGTGAAACCAAAAATGGTAACACTTTTATGATCAAATTATCCACCATTGCTAAGGTATCAACAATTTTAAATCTCATTTTTATCTACAAAATTCGTGTTGATTGTGATTTATTCATTCATTTGATTAAATTATTTAAAACAGAAATTTCTGATTATTGCCTATGAGCCCAAAAGAGGGGAAATGAAATTTGAATTTGGTATCGAAGGAGTGGGTACAACTAGCTTCGAAAGCGGTGCTTATTGCGAGTGTAATTCAATACTTTTAAATTACCTCAACAAATAAGATAATTTCTGAATATTATCTTTTATTAATATTTCACTTCAATTATTACAAACACTTTAGAATTATACTTATTACTATTTCTTAATACTAGTGAAACCTAATGTCCATCACAACTAGTATGGACCCTAACGTCTCTACTCGACTGTAGGTTTAGGAATGATCATGTCTTCGAAATGAAGATATTACATTACTTTCGTTTCCTTTGTTTCAATCAAATATGGCCGACCAAAAAGGTGGCGTGATACAGAACATCCGCCAAATATGATGACACATCATTGTCAGCATATCTGGTGGTGTCTGATCGTGAGAAGCTAGGTGAAATATAGACAGCTATTATTCCGAGAATTAGGAATAATAGTTGTCTATAATTTGTTCAATACGTTTTTGTAGACAAACTGAATCGTCTGCAAAAACGGGACGGAACAGTGCTGTTTTTTGTTGCAGCGTTTAGATGAACGTGTGTCCTCTATTATATTTAATACTCTGTGTATAAACAATTTTTTAACTCACAAAAATATGCTGTAGTTCTCGTACTAATATCCGGAAGTGCTAAAATTGGATTCAGTTTTTATCAGTTGTCCCTTATCAACGAGTTTGCTTCTTCCACACAGGTTTCTTCATCAATATATAACCATAACTATGGTGTCATGGTGAAGCCGTGTTCTCTCATGTGAAGTACCCTATGCTTAAGTCCAATTGGGAATGGAAATTTTTACGTACTTTTTTTTCTTCAAATTATAAAAACATATTTTTAAAAACTTGTTTTTAACCTAAAATGTTTTTACCTAATACAAATGAACTAAATAAAGTAAGATATCCCCTCATAATATGCATTTATCATTTAAAAATTGGCATAAATTATTTTCAAAAAATTTAAAATATTCAAAAATATTTGGCATGAAATGTACTAGTCTAATAAACAGACGATATAATTTGGAAAGTTTTCCTAAGCAGGTGGAGTTCTAAATATTATTTTCCATTATCTTATCCTCAATTTCAATATGTACTGCTATCTGTTAGATTAAATTTCTCAAAATTTTCTATAACCCAGGCAAAAAAGGTTGAAAAGGACTTAATATCCACAAAATGTTTGTCACTTGGGATATGATGTGAATGATCTCCCAAATGAGTAATAAAAATTTTCAACTCCCACATACTTTGCATCTTTACCAGGAGAAGGGGGCTTAAACGTGTGTTTAATCATATGATTTTCAATTTTCCTCGATGACTAAGCAATACCTAATCACTACCAATATAATAGATGTTATTCCATATGAAAATAATGTGTGTACAATTTCTAATCAAAAAGTTTCAATAATTACATTCTTTTATTAATACTATAAGTGAGATACAGAGTGGGGAGGAAGAGTATTTTTTATTATTACAAGTTTTTATTTATCTTCA
Source organism: Ericerus pela (assembly GCA_011428145.1). Taxonomy (NCBI): domain Eukaryota; kingdom Metazoa; phylum Arthropoda; class Insecta; order Hemiptera; family Coccidae; genus Ericerus; species Ericerus pela. The sequence continues at coordinate 546,994 of WOFM01000407.1, read as the reverse complement.
TTCTTATCTCTGTTTGTTATCAGTTTATTAGTTAGTGAGTACTTGAGAAGGGTCTACGTTCAGACAAAGAGGATAATTTTATTTCGGTTATCATAGGTTATCATAGGTGTTTGACAGTAGTGTTCTATGTAATGATGTTTAAATGGGAGTTTTTGGAAGTTCCATCGTGGCTCCTTGCTATAAAGCTAGTGTTATCACTTTTGTGACCTAGGTTCGACTCTTTATTGAAATAGAAATTATTTTTATAATTTTTTTTTTAATTTTTTATTTTTACGTTCTATCTTTGAGATTGGATTAGCCAAATTCTATATTGCAGAAAAAATATTAAAAAATTCTAAAAAAGGAGGAGGTTTTATTACCATCGTCTTCTCCACTTTTTCTAACATATTCTTTGTCTGATCACAGACACAAGCGTGCATGAAAGAAAGAGGTGTTTGTGTTTCAAATACTAAAAAGAAATATATTTTTTTAAACAAGCTTTTATTTAATCTACTTGATAAAAACAAAGAAATATTTTATTGAAACTTCATACTAAGAATAATAAATAAGTATGTCATCACCAACCAGCACCATGGCTATGTATGTAGTGCTGTAGTTTGGTAGTGGTGACAACTGAGTTAGATTCCTGTCAGTCGACGGTTTGAATACTACAATTTTTAGAGATTTTAATGGATTTCTTTGAAATTCCTTATAAACCAATAAAGTCATTAAAATCGAAAAAAAAAAAATTATTTTGATCTATGGCACATCAGATTATCAACTTTTTTCTTCATTGACCGTTGGCATCAGGGTTTTGCTGACCGTATTTTGAAGTTATTCACCCGTAATTACATAATGTAAAAGGAAGACGGGTAAAAATAAGATGACTAAGACAATCACGTTTTTGTTTGACTAAAATTGCAAATAACTTGAAAATGGTTGAGAAATTGACCAAAATGGACATGGCCAATTCAATTTAAATTTAATTTCCTGTACAGCCCTATAATGGGATTGCTCGAAGAACCACCGATTTCAAGTTGTAGCATTGTGTATCTAAAAACCTATGAAAAATTTCTGGTATTTTCACCCATCCTATTTAGAAATTTTAACAAACGATAATATTCCCCTACGAATACTTAAGGTTACAAAAATATTATTTATAGAGAATTTTCGATAAGTTTTTACTGTTTTTCAAGTATCAAAAATTTGTTGTTTTATTCGTCTAACCATTTCAAAAGAAATTCAACCAACTTTTTTTCATTCGACAAAAATTTATGTTTTCAATAATGGTATCTATTTCAGTCGATTTGAAATTTGATTTCTCAAAAATTCATTAGGTACCTTTTGTTACTCATTTACATGGCCATCAGATAAAAAGAATGTTCTATCGCAAGAAATTTTTTTTAAATAGGCTTTTAATCCTCCAATTAATGTTTTACTTTACTCCTAGTCCCCGTCTGTTCATTATAATAAATATACTGTAGGTAGGTTCTACATTTAGATAATCTTCTCTCACGTATTACAGGTACCTACACGTCATTTTACTGACGATATGCGCATTTGTACCATTAACGTGTTATGTAAGTTGAAATAAATTTTACTAAAAAAAAGTTAAAGGACATTAGCCCTTCACGAAATTCCTTCACTTCGTAATAATCCGATGAAAGTCAGCAGGTCAAATAAAAAATCAGATAAAATTTTAACGAAACCTTTTGAAAACTCGGTAAATGAATAGGCGCGGTACCTAGGCTAATTTCATTTCTGAACTTATTCTTTTTTGCAAATAAAGAGGAAAACGTTTCAGTTAATTCAGCGATTCAGTTTCTCTATGATATATTGATAACTCATGAACGTACACTCTGGGAAGATAATTTTATTAATTTTGCGTTCCATTGCTTTAATAAGTGCCCACAAGCAGTGTAATTAAACACGTTATATTGAAGTAGGTACCAGGTACGTATTATTGTCGGTGACACCAGGCACGGAATGCGAAGCCTCGACACGAATTCAAAATTCACGAATTGGAAAACTAGTTCACGTCTGAACAAAATGTGGAAAACGTCTGAATCCGGGTGTAAACCTTGAAAATTAAGTCATGGAAGAGGTGAAAAAAAAAAGAAAAAAAAAACAATTTCACCGTTATGACAACAACATATTTTAGCACCTTTTTTTTCTCCTCGCTTTTCTTTTACATTGTGAATATGTTTTAAAACTACCTACATTAAGAACCTTTGAATAACTTATTTGCAAAAGGAAAGTATGGCAGTCAACATTTTTTCGACATCGTTGAACGTGAAGAATACAAAAATCTCGGCCAAAATGTCATAAAACTATCGGCTAAACACAATTTGACGAACACGTGTTGCATAATGGGACGAAACTGGTTTTATGATAAATTTAAAATAAAATGAAAAAAAAAAAAAAAAAAAAAAAAAATTTACATTAATCATGGGCGAGAAACAAAATACTACAGCGATTAAAGTAGATAAAGAAGCTAACATATGTAATCTCTTCCTACTTTTTTTCTTCTTTCTTTTAGTTTATTCCCAGAATATACCCAAATACTCATAAAAGTCAGTTAGTAGGTCGAATCAATAAAGTAGGGTACCTAGGTATTTTTTCTGAAAATTTTGTAGGTACCTATACGAAACTTATGATCTACGGAACTCCCCCATTGCCTTATGAATATTGTGAGATTTTTATATAGAATGTGCCTTGTGGCAGGTAATGAAGAGAAACCTTCTTGAAAAATGAAATTATGGGTATTTGTAAAATTGCAATTTGTTTTTTCATTTGCTTGCTCGAGTCTATTTTAAAATATTACTCAATAATTAAAATACCATCAAAACTTTTATCCTTATGGCTTTGTAACTTTATTTGATACATTTTCGAAAATGATTAACAATTTTTTTTAGATACTGTTAAAAATGATAATTGCATCGATTTCGAAAAAGCTAACAATGATAACAGACCTAATTATTGGGTGGGAAATGATGGAAAAGATCATAATTATATTCACTACATAGGCTATGTAAAGTGAATTTCGATAAATTTCTAAGAACTTACGTCGTATTATCTCATTTATTTCAGAAATGGGAGAAGAATTTTTTTTATATCAAGGCAGATCTAAAATAAACTAGTTTTCTTTCTCTTCGCTCATTATGATATCGTAATTTAATGACGTAATGATTGAACAGGGTGTTTCGGAAGTTAGGTACCTACGAAACTTGACCAACTGGCAAAAATAAATGGGCCAATGAAAAGACCTAGATGAATAAACTGAACCAACTGTACGAAACTAAGGAATTTCAAAAGTCAAGAATGTTTGAAAGTATATGTTTATTAATAGATTTTCAATGCGATGAAGTTGTCAAGAGATGGCAATGAACTTGACAATTTCAGAGAAATGCTCGTTTTATTGGATCAAATTTAAAATGTAGTTCCACTTCCTCACAGTGATACCTATACTACCTACCTATACTTCAACCATTGATCTCGACTGGGCCTGGGCACTGAGCGGCCAAATTATAGGGATAGCCGAAATGTACAGTGACAGATGAATAAGTGACAATAAAGTTCGTGAACTGCTTTTCAAATAAATTATTTATTTAAAAAAATTACCAAACAATGGTTACATTTACATCCTTCAAAGTAATCCCCCCGTACCCTAATACCTACACTTCATCATTTGGATTTTCCAGCTGTAATGATGGCCTTGATGGCAATTTTTGATAACTATTTGGAGAACCTATGACGATGCATCTTTAATTTTTTCATTTCCTCCAAAATGTTTCGCTTTTTTTTTAAATTTTGGGTATAAAAAAATTTTTATTGTGATGGAGAACACAAGATTTCTTCACAAATTATTGCTTTTCTTTTTCAAATTCACACTTTCAATAGTTTCAAAACATGAAGGCGCACAAAGGTCAGATGGTAGAACAGACAAGTTTGACCATGTGGAGCTTTTCAGCTTTTTAGCAAAAAAATGAACAAAATGCATTTGATATGTCTATTTTCTGACCTGACCTCATCCTTTCGATTTCACTCCTGGCTCAGCAGATTACACCCAAACATCAGACAATTAAAGATGTAAAGTTTTCCAGCAAAACATGACAAACTTAAGGATGAATTGGCATTCAGTCTTTGCTCAGTTGACAGATTGACACAACTAATCGTCATACTAAATGTAACTACCTTTACAAAAATGCAATTACAGAAGAAAAAACACATACTAGGATGCTAAAAAAATTATTTCAACTCCTAAAGGTATACATAATCGATAGCAACTACTCCAAAATTCGCAGTGCCACCACTACACCCATAAAAAATTAGTTTAAAAACTTTAATATTGATACACTTTATCACCTTACAAACTCCTAACAAAATTTCTTTGTGGTTAAAACAAAAATTCTCATTACATTTGAACCACCCTCTCGTCTTTCACTCTTGAAATACCTTAGTGTTGATATAGCCCAATAAAATAAGGTTAAAAATATGGAATTAGTAGTTACAAAATGTTTTATGCCTGCAATACATTTGGAGTAGACTCCTACGGTAAGGGCTGCAAGTCTACAACATGTGACTAGTTTTAGTTTTTTCAATTTTTCTCGATAGCTAAGCCATCTACAATAAAAGTATTTCCTAGCATATAAAAAAGAATGTTCATAAATTTGAAACAAAAGAGTGTCTATCTATTTATTTACATATATTTTTCATAACTATCATAAAGGCTAAGATACACAAAGTGGTAAAAAAAGTGAATTTTTTTCAAAATCATAATAATCTTCATTATTTTATTACTGGAAAGCTGAAAATGAACATAGAAGTAAAGATGGCGAAAGAAATTAGCATACAGATATTTTCTAACAATATGTTGTCTATACTTCTTATTTTAGGCCTTATACATGTATATGGTGTCCTAAATGATAGAAATATCTCTTCCTTGCATCAATAGCAATAAATGTATTTCCCAAAAGTGTCAAATTTTGTATTGGTTGTTATTCCAAAACCAGTTGACACATTTTTCTCAAATTTTTAATCAAATTCAATACCAAACCGGTCTTCAATAGTCCCTAACCATCCAGTGGCGAATCTAGGGGTTGAAATGGAGAAATTGCCCTTGCCCCAGAGACTCAAAAAAAAAAGACAAAAAGTAAGGAAAAAATTGAAGTGCAACACAGAATACAAATAAAAACCGCCAAAAGTTTGTTTTAAAAGCAAAAAAATTTACACGATTTGCATTTCTTGCACAGTCGAGGATACATTTGAAATGATTTTTGTGTTTAATTTTCATTCTGTTAAATAAACACTACCCCCACTTGAAAGTATTTCATAATCATGAGTTTTTTGTGAACTTCGTTATCACTTTTTGTAAGGCCTACTATCCTATGTGATGGAGGCTTAAAAATGGATTACCTAGTTTTTATATTTTTTGGTACCTATTGTAGCCTATTTTAAAAACCTTTTGAATTTACCCTATTTGATTTTGAATATATAGGATAGATACCTATTGAATTTTTTTGTGGGCTTTCTGACATCTTTTATCACTTTTTGTTGCAAAATTAGTTTTTTTCCCTTTTTGTTGCAAAGTTTGTTTTTTTCACTTTTTGTTGCAAACTTTTTTTTTACTTTTCGTTGCATATGACGTCATCTTTTTACTATGTACCTCAGATTTAAAAATTTCCAGTGTTAAAAAAGAAAAAAAAAGGTCAACTCCACAAAATGTTTTGACTTTCCCCTTCAATGACGCTTTGAATCCATTCCTGCAACTACAATAAAAGTTTTAGGCCAAAATCTTTCAATTGACTTGAGTTAGCGGTATGACTACATGGAATATTTTTAAAACTTTGAGAACCCCTTCTTCCGAAACTATTGAATAGATTTCAGAAATTTTAACACAAATTTGTAGGTCTTGAAAGCCTCTAACATTGTCACAAGTTTCATTGTCGTAGGTTGAAAATCAGAGGCTCCCCAGACTTCCAAAAATTTCCAAAATAAATAATAAGTGAAACATATTGTGTTCAAATAATTTGAATGACCTATATATTCGTGATCTCCGACCCAGGATCGATGTTTTTCCCTAGATCCCAACGACAGGTTCTCCTGTTGTACTGAATGCAATTTTATTTTCCTTTGAAAAACACACTAATAGCAAGTCATGAGAAAAATCATTCGAAAATTGTAATTCAATATAAAATAAATTTAATCCTCTTTCGATAAGTGCTAGTAGATTCGTTCTACTATTGATGGGTTTAGATGTATCAAGGATTTTCTCGAGTAAGTTTGTGTACCTAATGAGTATAAAAAACTCAGTTATGAAATTTATCAAAAATGACTACCTAAGAATATGAAAAATTGCGTAAGTTTATTTTTTGTTACAAATAACTCGCATAATCACTCCACCAAGTTTTGACATTTGAAACTTGGTTATGGACATATTGTGTGGGTTTGAGTAGTTTTTCATAACAGACAGCACAAAAAAACAATTTCTAATAATAGCGTCATACGCAGAAATATGTATTTGGGACGTTCATTTTTAGATACCTAAATTGTGAGGTGGTATCGCTTATCAACCAGGAAAAAGTTAATGTGGAATCGACAAGGCAAGACGAAGACCTCCTGGTCATAAAATATCAGTTTATGCAGAAAGATTGAAGACGGTCGTTGTGTGAATTAGTTCGAACAGCCGTGATTCGAAATATTTAACTACATAAGCAACTGTCAGCGAAAATTGCGTAGGACATCGAAAGAAGATGATTTTTCGTTCCCAAAATGAATATTTTCTGCAAGACTTCTTATTTTCTTCGACCAAGCGTACCAGAATTATTATATCGTCAAAATATGTAATTTAAAAGAGCACGGAACTAATGCCATAAAAAATTATTCTGTAACTGATACTGGTTTTCAGTTAACTGATATCAAATTCATTATAAAGTAGTTCTTTACCCCCTAAAGGTCAACAAGTAAAAAACGAATCTTTTAATAATTTCTCGCGAACGAAAGCTAGTGCGCTACTCTATTTCACTAATTCCATTTTATGCGTTTTTTTTTTCACCATTTCTCTGTTTCAGAGATCTTATACGGACTTTAGCCGCCAAAGCAAATTTCAACATAAAAACACTGTTCATTGACGAATCCGCGGGAAGCAAGTAAGCCTAGTACTCGATATCGTGAGTATGAATCGAATTTTACTAGGACATGAAACAAATTTCAAATTTCCAAAATCATCTGGACATATTAACCGTAATTAACCACGAATTCTGTGATGTATCGGGAACCTACTCTACAATAAAACCGATTGCTAAATGGTACTTTTTGGAAACACCGGTGAAAATTACTTAATAATTGATGAAAATTTCAAGTTGATCTCAGATTCCTACTGAAAAAGCTGAAGGAATTTAGAATTCCGAATTACGTCTAAAATTTGAGCTACAATTACCACCACCTCCCCAATTTCGGACTATAACAATTTTTTTTTTAAATTTAAATCTGCTGATTGAGAGCAAAAAATATTTTAGAAATTACTTTTGATTATAATGGCTTCCATAACTTGGGTTCCTGCCCATATATATGTATATATATTTTTTAAATTAAATAAATAAAATATGACTTCCTAAACGAAAGTGGACCTTCTCATCTCTAAATTTGATTTAATGACAACCGAAATGAAGAAAAGAACACATAATTGTCATGAAAATATTTTTTATGACAACTGAAATTGATAAAATTCTTTCAAATTCTTTATTTTTTGACTTACGAGAAAATGTATTCTGTGACCTATTGCAACATGCTATTCACAAGTTGTTAAGAATAAAAAAATATCATATGATGATATTTCAGAAGAGTACGTAATAAAAGTTATGCTCCTTTCAATGGATCTTGGTCATGTTAAACTTTACACCGGCAATATTATTATTATTATTATTATTATTAGTGCTATTATTATTACTATTTATTTTTCTTTTTAAATTTAGATTTTAATACTATTCATCGCTTTCTAAATTTCAAAGATGAATTTAAGGGAGAATTTTAAACGACCATAGAAATGTATTCAGTCGTATGGATACCTCATCAATAAAATAAAAGAATAAAATAAAACAAAACAAAACAAAGTTAAAGTAAATAAATAAATGAATAAATAAATACATCAATAAATAAATAAATAAATAAATAAATAAAAATAAAATTATATAAGTTCAGTAGGTAACTGTTCCATAAAATCAGATAAAGAAAAATTTTAATTGATTTATTTTTTGTGGAAAAGACTGATATTTATTAAAGTTTTGTAAAATTATTATTACTACACAATAATTCATAGGATTAATATTTTAAGATTAACTTATTATCAGTTGATCGTAACATTGAATGAAAAAAATTATAAATATCCTTCTGGCCTAATATGAAATGGTGCGTTAAAATAATTTATCTCTACAAATCAAATCATATCATTTTCAATTAATTAGTAAAATTTTGAAGCTAAAAATCAATAACAAATATTTTTACCAATTCAAATTCTTTACTTTTCTTGGACGAAATTTTAATTTTTGATTTTGATAAAATTTAATATCAACTACTTAGCAAGTACAGAGTTTGTAAAAGTAATATTTTTATTACCTTGCACAGGAACGAAGCTGGCGCACGTCCCACAGGACATCATCCAATTAATCCAACTTTTCAATTTTCCACCCCTACGACGCATGTTCACGTCCATCTGAGCAACGTACAAGTGTTCAACCAGGTGATCATTTTAATGATTGATTTCTGTTTGTTTTTCTAGCTATTTTATGTCTTCGACTGGCGTCAATACACTTTTTTTTTGGCATTCAGTTCACCACTATTTATAATCAGTGTCTGCTCGTAATTTATAATTATATCTAGAGTAGCCAGTCAACCGGATATCCAGATAGAAAATATCCGTTGGACGAATCTATCACGCATCTCGTCGATCCAGCCTTGTATGCTTCACTTCCAGACTTTACCGCTTATAATCCAAATGAATGGTGGAAAAGGTCGGTGTTCGCTACTTGCATTCGTATATTAATTTGTTTGTCGTCCTAAATGAAAGTAAAAACTGACAAAAAAAAAGTAGGCGATTACAACTACATAACATTTAACGAAAGTTAACGCTTTTCAATACAATCATTGATTATAGGCTTATATATACGTATATATATATATTTATTTTGTTACTTTACTTGATCGTTGCTTATACATTAGTAGATACCTACGGTAGAATGTACTAATTTATTTAAAAAGTTGAATTATTTTAGAAGTGAAAGATCTGGCAGCCAAACTGGTAGTCAACGAAAACGTAGACAAACTGCGCCGCCAAGTGGAACCGAACTGTGTCCAACCAGATCTCAATTTATTATGCCAAAAGCCGCTCTCAACAATCGTGGTGAATGGAGATACGTTGTTAATGTTGAGCAGGGCTCCCAAAAGTACACGCAGCTCGTCCGAAGTGAAACTTGTTTGTATGTGAATGTTTAAAATTTTGCACTAATTTGTAATAGGCAGCCTATATAAATTAGGTAGCATTTACGGATCAGGGCTCTAAAAATTCATCACTTTTCCCATTTACAGATATCCTCTCTTAATCTTAATTCCAACTCAAAGTCTCGAACAGACGAAGGCATATTTTATTTTCAGCAGCAAATCCACTCTGTTACTGTCACTCTGTTCTAAACTTCTAAGGGACAAATTCTTCTGCAGATAATCATAATGGTATGAACAGCTTTCTAAGTGAACAAAGGCAACGCAAGCTCCCATAAAATCTTAAAAATTTACATTCGTATTTATTTTAATTTACTTGGTTCTGGGAGATTCAGATAAATAAATACGTCCCCAACAGACAGTTATGGAGATCGATATTTAATTTTTTTTAAATATATTTATTTTGTTGATGCTAAAGATGAACTGCAAGTAGGTATGTATCCAATCAAAAAAATGTATTTTCGAGAAAAAGTTTTCGATGCATTTTTGTTGCGGAAACTCAGAACAGTGTTATTTTTATTTCTTAATTTTGATTACTTTCGTTACCATTAATCAAAAATAAAGCTTTATCTTACCCCGGACAATTAGACTAATTGAAGGACTTTTACAGCTGAATGATTTCGACAACATATCTTTTCTTACCAAATAAAAAGATGCCTGGTTAAAAAACAGTTATTAACTCAATGTAGATGGGTACTCTTACCTTCTTAATTACTGCATTTACTGAACAAATTCATTGCAATTTTGTGGATTTATTCAAAGTTCAAAATATATAATATATATTTAGTAAAAAATACCTGTGCAGTTTTAGTTAACCTTGAATCAGTGTGGTGAAGAATAGGAGAATTTTCGAGAAAATTATTGATCATTAAATTTCATTTTTACTGCTCGCATATCATTTGAGAAAAATGTTTCGCTTTCGTAAGTCATGAAAAAAATATTATGAAATAGGTGTTGTGAAAAAATTTTAATAATTGAAAACTCAATGCAAAATTATTATTGATCCACCCAAATTCATTGAGAATTATAAAATAATTCGCAAGAAATGATATTTTGATCAAAAGAAACAAGTAAAATTCAGGTGGATGATAAATTATAGCGATGTATGAATGACTGAAGATTATCATTCATATATATATTATTATGAATCTTCTGCTAATTTATTTAAATAAATTTGCTTTCAAGTACTTTTACTTTTTTTTTTTTTTTTCATTTTTCTCACGAATATTGTTTGTGAATTTATAGGACCACCGAATGTAATGGCATTTGCTCCATACCAAATGGTTATACTTCGCGTTGTCAACAAAAGTACGTACAAAAGCGGTTAGTAGCCCTAGAAGGAACTGGAAATAATTTGTATACAGACGTATTCTGGTTTCCTCATTGTTGTGTATGCCAAATAGCGCCAGATATCAGATAAAGTTCTATTTATTCAGTTTTAATTAGGTATATATTTTATTTGTAAGAATATGATTCTATAAAACCTATTTTTTGTACGCGGTAGGTAACTTGCAAGTGTGCCTAAATACGATCATAACTACAGGGATGACTTTTATAAATAAGCAGAATTTAATGTTGGTACATTATTTTACTTTCCCAATGACAACCCTCCTTCTTTGCCATAAAAAAAAAAAAAAAAAAATGGAAGAAATTTTATTTATACGTCGATAAAAATTCCCAATCATTTTCTCGAGGTTAAAGTTACGCATTTTAAATAATCAATTTATTACTGACGACTGTTTCCTATACAGTATATATATTGTACGATAACTGCGATGTGATTGTCGATTTTTATTTGTCGTCAAATTCGTTATTTAATCACTGAATGTGGATCAAACGTTAACTTATAAATTACTGACTGTCATTGATTGTTTAAAGTTTCATCCCAATCATAAATTAACTAGGTACGCATATTTTAGTTCGTAATCATAAAATTATCGATCATGAAGAGGCCAGAGAAGAGGCAAAGTAAAGTTAATTATTAAACTTGTTATTCAAACGTCGTTGCATTAAGGGAAACGAAGGAGTGCTATAGATGAAAGTATATAAAAAAAAATCACCGAAAAATCTTTTTTTTCTTCATAGATGTGATGAAATATTTCATAGTGGGTATTAAATATACTGAATCTTCAATTTTCTATTTCAAAAATATTATTTTCCATTAATTTTTTTGTTTGAATTGAGAGTGGAGGGTTGCACTCTTAAATCATTCCTCGCTTTCAGAGCTTATTGTCGTTACGCTACCTAATAATATAGACTTAGTTTTGAAGTTACCTTCCCATAAATAATGATTATTTTTTCTCTTTTGTTAGTCACTTTGTTATAAATTTTCCTACATAATATAAAGTTTGTAATATTATTAAAGGAGTATGGTATTGCGCAGTTATACTAGAATTAATGAAAATATTTTCAAATTGGTCCAGATTTTATATACAGTGGAAACCTCTTAATAAGGACACATTGGGCGGTAACTTTTTTTTCCCAAATAAACGGTGTCTCTTTTAACCGATGTTGAGCATTCAGGCGTACAAACTAGGAGGAAAAAAGTAATTTTAGATGGAAAATTGAGCACACATCCAGACGCGGACTGAAAGAAAATTTTTTATGGGGAACGATCAACATGCTGCCTCATTGTTGCGATGAGGGGCACTTATCACAAAATTTATTATTTTCTTCAAACCAAGGGGTTCAGAAATACGCATCAGTAAGAAAAAAATCAATAGTAAATAATCATTGAATTATGTATGCTAGTATAATTCAGCATGAACAAAATTCAAATAATAATAACATTTTTTGGCAAATATTGAACTATTTTTACACTAGTTATTTGTAGTAAGCTCCTCACCAGCTTTTTCAAAAATCTTTCCTTTGCATAATATCTCTCAGTTTTGTGAAGTTTAAAATTGGTATCTCGAATAGAATAATGTTTTTGGTGAAAATAGCTTGTGATACAAACACGCTCATATCTATAGAAAGGTACATTTTTATCATAACCTGTTACTGAATGAGGTTACAAAATTAATCTTTTTTTGTGAAAAAGTTTTTTGAGTTCTTTGTTGGAAAACAAAAAAGCTGCTTCAGAGAACTAATGCCACACTTTTTGTCGCCTTAAATAGACTAAATGATACCAAATAGTCCAGAAATTTTCAAAACTTTGAAAACTTACTTTACTAGCAGAGCTTGTTGAGTTGTTGGGCTAAATAATTTTAAAATGTTAGTAATTAGAAAATGCTTTTGCGATAGAAATAGCTACGTGAGAATTTTTTTGAAATTTTACACAGTGGATCAATTAAAATTTTGTATAATGATGTTGCACCAATTAGAAGAAGCAGAATAAACTGATCAATTTACAAGGCCCTCAAATGTATGAATATTTCATTGGAAAATGGTGACTGTCCTACGAGTATGACTTGTTTTTTAATTTTTAAAATTTTTAACCATTTTTCATATAAGTTCTACATAGTTAAAATTACAAAAAAATTTGAACCAAAAAGAATTTACAGCCTACGTAACATACTTCAATCCTAATTCGTTCGCAGTTATGGTTTTAAAGAATTTTCTTTTGTCATTCAAAAAAAAAATTTTTTTTCCCTGTTACATTAAAACATTAGACTGGTTCTTTTTCTTATAGTTCTTTATATGAATTTGTCATTCAATAATGGAATCGAGATAGATATAACTCAACTACTCCATTTTATATTTTTCCTGTAATTCAAATATTGCTTCCGGAGAGTTAAACTTTTACATTACCTATGCAATGAAACTTGTTGAAAAAAATGACTTCTATTCAAATATTAAGTAGTACCTCAGGCTTTTTCCATATTTTAATAATCTTCCAAGAAATTTTCAATGGAAGATGATTAAATATTTATATTTTTATACGGAGCGATCTTGAATAATCATAGAACCAAATAACCACATAGGTAAGTATTATATTTTTTTTCTTATTCGTTTTTTAAATATAATTTTGTGTCCACTGGAAAGGTATCCGTCGGTTTACTCTATTACAGTTTTGTAGGAGAAAAAACTCATTGTCTACAGTCCGAAAAATTATTTGGATACTTTCTTAGACATTCCACGATAATTTTCTCTGCCACCATAATCTAAATTATTATAAAAAGTAAATAAGTACCTACAATATTGAAATTTAATTCAAGAAATTTCTGCCAATGTTGATGTACGTTTTCACAATTTACCAAAAAATATTATTTTAATATTGCATTAAGTATGGAAAATTATTAAGAGTTCTTCGTGAATTCTTGACTACATTTCAAATAAAAATTTCTATATTTGTGTTTTGTATTTTGTTTTCTTCTCTTCTGAGATTTTAGCTTTTTTTTTTAGCTGTTCTGAAATAAGAAACAAAAAAGACAGAGACGATTCATTTTATCATAGAATATTATTTCCACAATTTCTTCTGCTGCACATATACAAATCTTCTATCCGCTGGTGAACGTGTAATTTTTTAAGAATTTTCATTTTCAGCATTCAAGTCAAATCAATTCACCCTTATTTTAGAACTGATAATTTCGTCGTTCTTATTGGCTACCGTATTTGATATCTACCTCTAATACTAACTACAGTATCTCTCCGATTGACCTTAATTCATTTTGATTATTATGAATTTACGTTAAAATTTTAGAGAATCGAGCATCAGCCTTATATTGTCACCAATTAACCTGAGAAAATTCTCAAATGAGTAGGTAGATATTAGATAATGACTAGGGACCTAAATTTTTTAATGTGTTTATCAATTGTCAAGTGGCATATCCAGGATTTTTCCATCGAGGGTAATATATGTATATGAAGATAAAAAAAAAAGTTACCTCGCCTGTTCAGCCAAATATAAAACCTAAAGAAAAAGTTTTAAGGCTGAAAGCAAGGTGAACATAGAAAATATGCCTTTAAATTAAATCCGTTAGTGTACCCATTTTATTTTGTTTTTGTTCTCTAGGAGAATTCTTTCTGTGTAACATTCAACTTTTCCAAATACCATATTAATTAGTTCCGAAATTTAATTTTGTTGAGAAACGTAGATTTTGAATTTCGATGGAAAACTTTTTGTCGAAAACTGATACGGAAAATTACATAGTATTGCAGTTCGATTATGAAGAAATGAACTTACGAAAGTACTAAAGAACTAAAAATGCTAATTTTTCTGCGATTTTAGTTGTGCAATACAAAATTTAAAAAATAATGATCAAAATTTTTCAACAGAAAAAAATCTCACTCTGAGAAACTAAGAAGGCAGTCTCCATTTTTCCATCAAATATTCTTTATATATGTGCCCACATAATTCATATACCTACATGTGTCATTCTCAAAATTGTCGGGTGGGTGCGAAACATAATTATTAGAAATTCTGACCGTGCAAGCTAAAATTTCAGAAAAACTCCAACTCAACAAGCTTCGCTGGAAAAGAAAATCTTAAAAAGTCATTAACATTTCAAAATTCAATCCCAACCAGCTCTGCAAGAGAAGTAAATTTTCAAGAGTCATAAAACTTCCTCGACTTTTTGGTGCCACTATGTGTTTTTTTTTTCTACTTGAAATAAGAAAACAATCTAGCTGACAGTCGTTCTATTTAATAACAGCTGTTTAAAAAATTTGTAAAAAAATTTTAAAAAGCCAAGGCAGTGATCACCTATAATTTCTTCCCCCGATACGCGCCACTGTTGCTACCAGAACCATTAAAGTTTTCAATACCTACATTTTTTTTCTTCCTTATTCCTGATATCTCGATTACCTACATTGATTTATTTCGTTATTCGATAGTAGTAGTGGTCCGGGTGGCGAAGTGGTAAGATGCTCGGCTTTGTCATCGAAAGGTACCTAATGCGAGTTCCAGACTTGGCACGGCCAATTTCCCGATCCAAAATGGCGACGCGTTCAGTTCGATTCTATTGGTACTCCAGTATGTGATTGAACAATTCGCGAGACCATTGGCCACCGGGCCTAAACCATCCCCTCCTCCACTCCTATAGCAAATATATCCTTCAGATGCTGGGTAGAACGACTAGGTAGCCAAAGCCCAATAAACTATATTAAAAAATATAAAGCAGATGATAAAAATTTAATGCGGTTACCCGTTGAGTTGAATGCTAGTATACCTACTCAGTTTTTCTATCCTTCTTGAGTTTTATCAGTTAACATATTTTAATAGAATTCAATTCATCTTCTATCTTCTATATATTTATAAAAATGAACGTTTCTCCGTTTGTAACCTATGCATTCTTACACTATTCATCCGATTAAGATGAAACTTTGATGAGTTATTGTGGGCACCACCGGGAAGGATTCTGAATAAAAAAAATTCTTTCTCTCAAAGGCATTGCAATGCATGCCGGGTAATAGCTAGTAATTTATATAAATGGTAGTTTATACAGTGCCTGAAGAAAACCAACAATATTTTTATTATTTGAGCAACTGGATGGCAAAAATTTTTCCTTTCATTACGTGAACCATTTTGTTGGACGTCAGAATAGAAAAAAGTTTTAAAATATTCAGATTTTCATTATTTCGTTGTTCTGTTCTTGGAGGATTGATAAAAAAATAAAAATAAAACAAAAGCACGATAACCGAGGAATAAATTTACTAAATGATATATGCTCCTTGCTCTGAAATAACTCGAAATTTTCGACTTTCTTCAACCCGTAAAATCAGAATTATTTTTATATCTGCACGTCGCAATGAAAATCGTTCATATTTTTAATTCTTTAACATGAACTGTAAACCAGAAAACGGAAATCATCAATTCATTGTTTTCTAGGTGTCGTTAAAAAGCTTACTTGGAAACTTTGCAGACGTAATTCATTCAAATTGGTGAATTAATAATTTGATTTTTTGTTCTATACTAAGGACAACGCGAGAGGTGAATTCTACATTTTAATTTTAACTTGTGAAGTTCCGTTATTGTCTGTTGGAGACTGGTGAACATACTCCGAAACAAAGAAAAAAGGTAGATCTGAACATATATTATGTTAAATATTTTATCAAGAAATTTTCGAAAAACGTCGTTTGAGTTGACCTTTCGTTATTTTTCTACCGTAACGAGTCTCTCAGCCAAAAAGATTAACATTTTATTGGTTAAAAAAAATTATGACAGGGCTACTATTGCAGCGGTAGAATAAAGTAAATTTTTTTCATTTTAGTTTTTCATAATATATATTGCCTTTGTAGATCGTCGTCACAATGTGATACCGTTCAAAGTGAAATCAACGAGCCAAGGATCAACATTATAATTTGAATAACAAAGGAGAGAGAAACAATTGAAACGAAGCATCTCTTGATATCGAACCTCAATAAATACTCTGATCAACCCTACAATAGCAGTTTTAGGTCTACTTACAATAAATTTTACAGCGGGACAATTTTCAAGTCATTATTGACCGAATAAAATTACTAGAGAGAAGAATTAAATGAAAAAGTAAGGCAGGTACCCAATGAAAAATATAAAAATAGGCTGTACCCAGGGACATACCTACACCTAAAGAGATGTCCATTGCCTTGTTCTCCCTGGTTTAAGAACATACATCAAAGATGAAAACAAAGCAATCAAAGTTTTACATTCTGCCAAAGCCAACTTCAATTATTAAGCTGTGAAGTAGCATTAGAATCGGTTTCTCAACACAGTTTCCAGATTAACTTTTTTTTAGTACATATTCAAGCCTAACTCGAGAAAAAATGACGGAAATGATTAGAAATTTATGATGAATTACATAATTGGGAATGAGGAATTTAAAAATCAACTTAAAAACTTTGGTTTTGTCAAAAATTAGTTCCTCGGATATCAATTTGCGACGTTGCGATTTTCAGTACACGGCTTGATGAAAGAAGTTGGCTTCGGTTTTGAACATCCAAAGCTGCTGCGCACATTTCATGAAATTTATCATTGAATTTTTTTGGGACATCTTATTTCACGTTATTAGAGTCACATGACGCATTCATAGAAACCTTTGACTATGCAGTACTAAACCAGTAAAGAAAGTTGATTTCTGGTTAGACATACCAGCGCTAAAGAGGCAACAAGAGCATACCTTTTGACGTACTTTGCTTCTTGTTTATGCACGCTATTATAGGTATTAAATCATCATACTAGGTAGGTACTTACTTGTACTTGTATTTTACCACAATGGACCCCACCTATTTTGCCAAAACTTTTTTTCACAAAAAAAAATAAAAAGACTGGCAAAAAAAGATGGAGAAATAAAAAAGACAAAAAAAAATTAAAAGAAGGAAAAAATAATTTTGCTACTTTGACTGTATTGTACTGGACCAGTAAAGAAATATGATTTCTGATTAGACATGCCGGCGCTAAATAGGCAACCAGTGAGTATCTTTTGACGTATTTTGCTCTGTGTTTATGTACGCTATCCTCGTGAATTTAAGGGATGTTTTTATCAGATGTATTCTAAATTGGTGAACTCAAATAAAACATCGAAAATACGCAGAAGGTACGTTAGGGTTGCCTACTTTTTTGCCAGGATATCTTGACATTAAAAAGTACATTGGTCTTGGAGCTTTACTGGTCCAGTACTATAGAGTCAAAGAGAGAAACAAATATCCTGATCGCAGGGATTGAGAAACGCTGCTTTTTTTCATTTCATTTTTGTTAGTTCAGTTTCTGAAATTTATCGTAACTTCAATTATTTTTTGTTTCTGTTTCCATCATTTTTGTTTTCATTTCTGTTAATTTTCCTAGTTTTACCAAAAGTTTTTGGATTCTGTTTCCATTTCTATTCAAAAAAATATTTTTCTATATTTAAAAATTTTGAAATCCTGTTCAAATATTAATATATTGATATTTTTCCAATATTTCCTAAAAAATATCGATATTTCTTGATATTTTTTTGATATTTTTTCAAATTTTTTCTTCCAGATCAAAAATGATTCATCATTTGGTTTTCATTACATTTCCATTATTGGTCTTGAAAAAAATTGGTTGTTTCCAATTTTGTTTCCATTTCTAAATTTTAATTTTTCTGTTTATTTTGGTTTCTAGTGCAAAAACATATGGTTTCCATTTCCAAAAAATTGGGTTTCCATTTCCATTTTTCAATCCCTGTCTAATTAGAAACCTCTCATCTTTGACATGTTTTTGATCAGGTTGTTGAAGATCTCTTTTGCTCTATGTCCCTAGTTATAGCACAGAATATTAAATATAATAAAAGGAACCCTTATCTAACCACGATAACAAAAAATGGCAGCACTTTCGAAGTTATTGTCCCCACTCTTCCGGTACTGAATTTGAATTTGTTTGCCCCTCAATCGGACCCATTGGCAATAATCAGAACATTTTTTTCAAATAATTTTATTAAATGCCTAAGCAAATGTAATTATTAATTTAGGAATCACAAAAAACACGAATTTCGTAGATGATTGATAATAGTCAGTACCTTAGGTACTTTAGGGCCCGTATGAAAAAACATACTCAAGTATCAACTGACTTAAGAATTACTCATCTAACCAAAATTATATCTATATATGTTTATGTATAGATATAATTGACAATGGAAAAAATGAATGAATTACTTGAGTATCGTTCTTGTATTTGACCCTAGGAGGCCAGAATATTTTGTTGGTGAAAGTGCTACCGTTTTTCTTTTCACGTGCGTTGCGTTCTTTATTATATTTAATACTCTGAGGTATATTCCTACCAACGGTAAGTATTTTATTTCCCAACGCGGAAAACTTTTCGCATTATGAGTAGGCTAATATTTACAATCTATGTTATTTTTTGCTGATAACAAATGATTTCAAATTTATATGACTGTGACATTATTACCATTACAGTATCTTCTAATGAACCAAAATTTTATAAGTCGTCATAAAACTCAACAATCGTCTCTTAAGTTTTGCAATTATTTTTTCTGTCCAGTTTTTTGGTAGTACTATACCGATGAGGCGATGATCAAAGATATCTACCTACTTTGTGATTGTGTAATCCATCGCATTTCTGAATTTTTCAACTCAATGCCAACTTTCATCAATTTATAGACTTCCAAAATGTACGGTACTAGCTTACATTAAAACTCGTGAGTTCTGTTTATGATTTTCAGCAGTTTTGAATGGTTTATTTTCGATGAAATTTGGATCCTTCAAGTGTTTCTGATTTATTTTGCAAACAGCTTTTTTCTTTTTCATTATTTTGTCTTTTGTTGGTTACAGTTAGCCTACCATTGTAGAAGATTATAGTTGTTTCGAATACTCGAATAAATTTACATTTTTTTGAGATTCCTCAGATTACTTTTGCCACTCATCTTGATCCTTGATGAATGTTGGTTGTTCGTTAATGTCTTAATTTTACTGAGGTATAATTTTTTATTTTTCTTGTTTTTTTTATGGTTTTAGCTGACTTTTGGCTATCATTATATTCTTATAATATACGAAGCACAAAAATTGAATATAGGTAAATGACATCATCAAATTATTACCTATCTTCATCAGTAAACATTTACATTTATTATTTAGAAAAATAAACACGAGAAATGTCCAGACATGTTTTAGACTTCTTGCCAACAATTTCTTAATTTTTTTCCAGTTTTTTTAATCGATCCAGTACCTATATGCTATAGATAACATACTATGTAGGTACATACTTCAATGTTATAGAGTTTCAGGTTAGTAATTAGTGTTTTTTACACAAATAAATAGACGTCAGTACTCATTTGAGTCGCAAAAGTGCAGTGTATATTCGATGAAACATTAATACATAAGAGTACATATAGTTCGTTGCCTGATTGAGAGATAAGGTGAAGATCAGCGAGTGGGAGTGATAGATGACGAGTACATTTACATATATATATGACAAGAACTAGTTTCTTACGATACGAGTTATATGTGTGTGTATAAGGTGTGAGGGGAAGGGGATTGGTGTCACCCAACACCCCCCCACAATCCTTTGGACCAAACACAAGAAAAAGAAGAAATGAAA
Source organism: Ericerus pela (assembly GCA_011428145.1). NCBI lineage: Eukaryota > Metazoa > Arthropoda > Insecta > Hemiptera > Coccidae > Ericerus > Ericerus pela. The sequence goes on along the minus strand of WOFM01000407.1, from coordinate 526,590 downwards.
AATAAATAAAATTTAAAAAAAACATCCATACGATTAAAATATTGAAAAAAAATTTTAGTGTATAAAGTAAAATGGTAACATAAATTGCATTGAAATGGTGAAGAAAAAAAATTGCTGAAAAAAATGGTAAGTATATTCATATATGTAAAAATAAAATTAGATGTAAGGTTATTGTATGATATGTAATTAATATGTGTATTTATATATATTTATAGGTATAAGATGTGATTTTGGAGACAACTGAAGATGAGTTACAGGTAAAATTTATTATATAGTTGTTCCATATTTAATTAATTAGATGTTAATGTGAAATTTTGATTTTCTGTTTTCAGGTGTTTGGATCAAGGTACAGCTGAAGATTTAAAGGATTTTGATGAGTTTATGGATCAACTGAAGGATTTTCCAGGATTTTGTCTGTTAGGAATATGTGTTGTTTTACAGGAAGAGATTTAGTCAATAGGTCTGCAAGTTGATCTGCAGTAGTAACCTGTTTAAAGGTAAATATTTTGTCTTTATATGCTTAGGCTAGACCATAGCATTTAATCATTAATGCCCTAAGTCTTTTCTGGCCTCCTCCAGAAATGACATGGATTACTAAAATATTATCTTCGTTGATTGTTACAGGTTCAGTGATTTAAAAAATTTCCTTATTTAGCAGCCAAGCTACTTCGATGTCTTCAAAGGAGTCGTGAAGAGTTATCAATTTGGCTGCAGTTGATGAGGAAGCATGGATATTTTGGCGATGAACGCCCCAATTCACTATATCGCCATTTATTTTAATTAGATATCCCGTAATGGATTTTCCTTTTTCTAATTCTTCCATATCAATGGGTCTATCATCGATATCAGGGGCATAGCTTGCATCGACAAAAGCTTCAATTCCAGTGGAATTTGATTGATATAGAATTGAATGGTTGATTGTAGATTTAAGATACCGAATTATTCGACGAACATAGTTCTTTAAGGTATCGTCGGAGCTATTTTGGAACCGGGACAAATAATTTACGGCGAAGGCTATGTCCGGCCTTGTACCTCTCACTACATAGAGTAAGGCTCCTATCATTGACCTATACTCCTTATCATCTTTTCCTGTTGAAATTTTGCTCAATTTTAAACCAGTCTCCATTGGTGTTTTAGTTGGGTTTGAATTGCTCAATTGAAATTTTTGGAGAATCTTTTGAATATGTTTTTTTTTATTGAGTCTGATTTGTTGCAATTCAATGTTTCGTTCAATTTCAAACCCTACAAAATTTATGGGATTATTTACAACTTTCATTGTAAATCTTTTCTCAAAGTAAGAGGTTGTTTCTGATATCCAATGGGGTCTATTTGTTGCTAGTAATATATCATCCACATAGACTATCATTATGGCTAAGCCATTTGACTCATCTCTACGAATGTATATACACCTGTCTGTTTTAGACTGTTTGAACTGTGTTTCCAAAATATGAGAATCCAATAACTCCATCCAGTTCTTGCTCGAGGTTTTGAGCCCATAAATGGATTTTTCTAATTTCAGTAATTTATTTTTTTCAATTTGAGATCCTGGTGGTGGAATGAGATAAATCTCATTTTTGATGTCACTATTCAGATAAGCTGTTTTAACATCGTATTTCACTAACTGTAATTTCAATGTGTTGGTAACTGACAAAAGCCATCTTATCAACCACATTTGGATTACAGGTTCATAAGTTTGTGTAAGATGATATTTGGAGTGGTCTTTGAAACCTCTAGCTACGAGTCTGGCTTTAGGGCACATTTCACCGTTTTCATTTGCCTTAACTGTGAATATCCAGCGGGCATCAATTGGTTTAAGACTGTCTTCCTTATTAACAACTTTCCAGACTTTAAGGTCTGCCATTGACTGCATTTCATCCTGTGCTGCCTTTATCCACTGATCCTTAAAAGGATTCGAAAATATTTCCTCATACTTAGTTGGCACACAGTCTTCTATGAATTGATTATTTTGAAATGAAGCTTTTTGACAAGTATTTATTCTATATATGGCTTCAGTTTCATCAGTAAGAGGTTTGATTTTGAGATCCTGTGTATCTTCAGAGAAATCTAGCAAATTTTTCGTCTCATCAAATTTTACATCACAGGAGGTATAACATCCCATTCTAGCTGGGTCAAGAAGTTGATAACTAGTAGTTGTGTAGCCCACAAATATGGTTTTATGTAATCTGGGGGCCAATTTTACATCTAAATGCTCCTGGTTTTTCTTCTTAGCTTTGGCTACAGCTTGTTGGCACTGTTCTATTGGCACATGCCTATAGGCAATGGCCCCAAAGACTCGAAGATTAGGTAAATCTGGCTTTTGGCTATGAAGTTTTTGGTAGGGGGTCATGTATCCCTGATTGACGCGGGTTGGAGTCCTATTAATAATGTAAGTTGCAGTATACACCATAAATGACCAAAGTCTAAAATCTATTTTGGCGTCATATAGGAGGGCACAAATTTTTTCCATTAAAGTTCTGTTTTGCCTTTCGGCTATTGCATTTAATTCTGGTGTATATGCTATTCCTGTATCTTGTTTTATTCCCTGTTTGGAGCAAAATTGGACCAATTTCTCATCCATATATTCTTTTGCTTGATCTGTTCTTAAGACAGCAACAGGATCATTTGGGAATTTTGACTCAAAAGTCAGGACAAAATTTTTAAACTTATATATGGCTTCGGATTTCTTCTTGATAGGAAAAGCTAGAGTGTATTTTGACCAATGGTCAATAAAAGTTAAGATGTACTTTTTGCCATGATAGGCGTCCTGAAATGGGCCCATAATATCTGATGAGACTACTTCCATTCACCTTTCAGGCCTTTTTCTCACTCCATGGTGGCCAAGTCTGGTGGATTTAGCTTTTGTGTAAATTTCACAAGTGGCAAAGTCGTCCTCTTTAAAGTTAAGGTTCCCTGGTATTCCTATTACTACTTTGGATAATTCTTTCAAAGTTTTGCCACTTGCATGGGCTAGTCGGCGATGCCAAAGAAGTTTGTTTTTTGTGATGTTTATTTTTTGCTTTCTGTTAACTCTGACACTTTCACTTATGTCTTCTTCACTTTCAGAGTCAACCTCCTGATTGGCTAAGTCCGCATTAGCTTCTTCTAAATTTTGGATGTCATTATTTTCTGTCTCACTATGCGGATTATTTTCTTATTCCTCTTCTGCAGTTACCAAATTTAAATCTAGATCAGCTGTCTGATCTACCTGGCTAGTGTCATTTTGAGTGACAGGCATGCATTTCAACTCCTCATAGACTTTTTCCTCATTTACTATCTCATAGTCTATGTAGTACATAGAGCCTCTCTTTATTGCAGTGATGGCTACCTCTCCAGTCTCTTTGTTGACAATGTCTGCATGGTCATGTTCAGAGACTATCCGAAAAATACCAGACTCCATAACTTTTGCTCCAGACCAAATGTCTATGTTAAGATATGGGTCATAGTATACCTCTTTGAGATGTATAGTAGAAAATTCAGCATTCGAATTGCAGACATTGACGACCATTTCTCCTACATGTGTAGGATTCATAAAGACTCCTTTTTTAGTACATTGAGTTTTGCTATTGTTACCAAGTTTGCGAATGTTGTTCAGTTTGGACATATCATTGACCATATGGTCATCTGCTCCTCCATCTAATAGCATGGTGTGTAATTGGTTCTTTATTTTTGGATTTTCTGATGCTGTTGGTGGTTTTGGCCATTGAAATTCCTGCTCTAGAATATCATCAAAGCTCAATCTATCAGGCTGGGAGCGGAGCATCATGGAATATTTAACTCTAAAATCTTGTTTTGGTTTGCTCTGACTATTATTATTAGTTATTTGAGCTTTGAGGTTTTGAACTATTGTTATTGTTATTTTGTTGTGGAGTGTTGTTTTGTATAACTTTTTCATTAGGATATGTCCTAGACATATGTCCTTTTTTATTACAGTTATAACAAGTAACATCCATGAAATTGACTTTATCCTGTGTAGGATAATTTTTATCTACACTGTTTGTTGTTTTGTGATCGCTTAGATAATTGGTATTTTGGTCATTTGAATTGGTTGCTCGATTTTGGTTATTACGAGCGAATCTAGTATTTTGAAATGGTTGATAAGGAGTTCTGGGTTGATCAAACCCTGGAAAGGTTCTATTTGAATATTCTATACGATCACTTTTTTCGAGGACCATTTTTACAAGTCTGACAACAGTTCTTTTTTCTAAAGATAAATTACTAAAATCTGTGAAAACAGTATCAAAACGTTGTAAGGCCATCATTATTTGATCTAATTCATCAGTTTCTGTCAGGGGGTAATTTGCATCTCGCAATTCTTCGGCTATTTTGGACATGTAGTCCATAAATTTTTGAATATTACCTTTCCTGGGGTCAAAGCGAAGGGATTGATATTTTGCTCTAAGAACCATTAAATTTGTGGGTGTAGCGTTTCTATAACGTCCATCTAATATTTCAAAAATTTCTGAGACATCACAATTTTTGACATAATGCAAAATTTTTTTATCTAATCTCTCAAAAATGAGAGCTTTGGCTCTTTCTTGAGTTTGAAAATAACTCAGCCAGGTTTTACTTAATCTGGTTTCTGTGGATGTGCAAAGATAACTAGTTTCTTTGCCATCAGGGAAAACTGTTTTATGACAACCTTTGCCAATTAGTGTGCTGATGATTATTGAACGCCACCCTTCGTAGCCATTTCCTCTAAAAACATTAGATATGCGTTCTCCTGATTCTGCCATAATGATAGAAAAAAAAAAATATATAAATAAAAAAAAAACAATGTGGAAACAATCCCCAGTAAATGCCGAAAGAACGGATTGCCACAGCATTATTGATCCGAAATCTTGGTATAATAATCGAATTTCAAAAAGTCCAGATATATCTTCCAAGTAAAAAATAAAAATAAATAAAAAAATTCCCAGTGGGCAAGGTATGATATATCTATTAAAGTTGTGAGTGGACACGACCCAAAAACGAATAAGACAAAATAATCCAAAAAAATATTCAAATATTCGAAGTAGAATGATAAATAAAATTGCACGTAATAAATAATAATGCACAAAACAAGTATAGTAAGTTTATAGGAATACAATTGAAATAATTGGACAACAAGGGAATTATTTATTTCTTCAGGGGGGGATCTGTACTCGATCACAAATCTGAAAACCCTAAATTAAAAATCAAAATGAAATATTTTTTAATAAAAGAAAATATTCGAGGGGACTATAATTTTTCTAAGTTGAAAAAGCAAATTAATTTTTTTTAAAGTCCGATCGAAAGAAAAAAAATAAAATGAAAATTACGATTTGGAATAAGTGAATAAAATAAAATAATTCCAATCGTAATATTATTATAAGATGAAAATAAAACGAGTATAAAAGTAATAAATTCGTGTGATTATTCTTTTCAAATAAAATAATTTTTTTTTTTTTTTTTTAAATAAAACTGTTAAAAGTGGTGCAAGTTTAAACCAAGTTTAATCACACGTTTTAAAATTCAGCGGTTCGTTGATCGGCAGTTTTCAACCGACGTAATGGCAGACAGGAAAAAAATGGACGTTGAAAACCACGCCAACATTCAATAATTTGCAATAATGCATAAAACGAACAGAATATTGCACATAAAAACGTAAGTAAAAGTGAGAGTGTAACGGCTCGGTCAAAAAACAAACGAAACGAGCCGTGCTTAACCTCCCGCGGATCCACAGACTGGTACACTCTCAACAAAAAGTGCGCACAAAAGTTGCAAATAAAAACGTGAAAAATGGTCCGATATTGACAAATTTGGTGTCAAAACCAAATATTTTTTCACGGCAAAAACGAATTTTTGCCTTAAAAGTTCCAAAAAAGAAATTTTCTGACACCAAGTTTTAAAAAGGAATACAAAAGTTTTACAAATACCTCATTTTTGAGTACTTTTTTATGAAGTTATTGTCACCAATTTTGAGCTATTTGTTGGTGATTGTATGCCGCTATTGTTTAACGTTTTCTCAACTGGGCTTTTTGGATTTGATGACAACTAACTGCAATACTGGACACTTTGACGAGCTCCCGAGTGATATTTTGACTGACTTTTCTTGACTATGTTGAATTTTGGATTCGATGTTTCGATATATTTGACCAAATTGACTGGGTTTCTGATTTGACGCAGACGTACATTCAAGTTGTGACGGCTCAAGACAATATTTGACCAAATTGGTGCTGCAACGAATTAGTCTCGCAAAGTATTGAAATGACTAACAATTTGTGTTTCTTCGGATGACACAAGCAGAGACTCCAAGCAAATAAAAACAATCGATGGCAGCTTTGGAAATTCGTAGACTTGACCAATATTTTGACACACTAGCAGGGTGCAAAATTTTCAGCAACTGATGACGTTCAATACAAAATTTTCAGTAGTTTTACAATTTTTAATTCAATAAAATAAAAATGAAACAGTATTATCAACTTTTTGATTTTTTTTTTTTTGGTATATAAAATTTTCGTTAACAAATAGTTATTTTGCACAATAAAAATAGCAATATACTTTGCTTATTTAAATTTACTTTGTTTATCACGAACGATTAAACTTTAATTTCGAACAATAATTAAATTTCACTCTGTGTTTTTAAAAAAAAATTGAAGATTGTTGCCGAACGATGCTACTATATAGAGTTTCAGGTTAGCAATTAGTGTTTTTTACAAAAATAAATAGACGTCAGTACTCGTTTGAGTTGCAAAAGTGCAGTGTATATTCAATGAAACATTAATACATAAGAGTACATATAGTTTGTTGCCTGATTGAGAGATAAGGTGAAGATCAGCGAGTGGGAATGATAGATGACGAGTACATTTACATATATATATGACAAGAACTAGTTTCTCACGATATGAGTTATATGTGTGTGTATAAGGTGTGAGGGGAAGGGGATTGGTGTCACCCAACAAATGTCGTTATAGTACAGGCCTAAGTATGGAATTTAGTTAGTAGTACAGGATTATTAATAATTTTTTTCCCTACTGTATTTACTTTATTTATTTTTTGGATTCCCCTACATTCTACATCCATTACCTATTTTTGCTTAAAAAAAAAAACCAAACAAACAAACAAACAAACAAACTAGCGCAGCAAGCCTCGCTATAAAAAGTAGGTTTTTGAGAGAAAGAATAATGAATTTTGTCCAAAGAGTAGAGACAACATTATCAGAACACAGGACATCACAAACTGAACCTCACAATGAAACAAATTTGAACAATGCCATTTCTAATCACATTGAAAGTTTCCAACATAATCAAAATGAAGTGTGGCCCAGTTAGTTAAATTCAAAGACAGAATTCTGGTAATTCAGGAGTTGGTTGGGTGCGTGAAGGGATGAAATTGACTTTTTAAAGTAATTCTGCTTTTCTGAAGCTAAAAGAAAATTTTTATATTTCAAGTTTGAAAAATGGATTTTTTAGGGCTGTTATCTGAAGAGTAAAATAGAGAAAATCACACTGAATGACTTATAATTTGGGAACAAATTGACCAATTGAAACAAACATTTTTAAGGCTTTCCCTTGTGTCAAATATTTTGTGACTATTGGATAAGAATTGCAAGTTTTAGTGCGTCAACATCAAAAATTAGCCCCTCCAACAGCCCTAGGGCATGAACCATAAAACCAATCACAACCAAACTTAAAGGAGTATTAGAATATGTTTAAATCAATGACTGTACCAAATTTTGTGACTATTGCTTTGAAATTACACTTTTAGAGCCATAAAACTGCCAAAACTGCAACATAATTGTCCATCCCTGATGTACAGTAAAACCAATTTTCCCAAATTCAAATTTTCTCATCCTCAACTTAATACAAATGTTTGGTCCAAATTTTGTGACTATCGAACAAAAACTATGCCCTATATTGTGTTAACAAGAATTGGACATATATGCATACATACATACATACATACATAAATACTATGAATTTTCAAAAATTGTGCCAAAATCTTCCTTGGATCATGAAATGAAAAACGTACTTACTTCCACCCCTAGGTCCTTCTATGAGCACAGCACAAGATTAATAAGTCAGATCAACGACAATACTTACAAATTTTTGTGTGGATAGGCCCTATGATACGTATTATAGGGGCGATTTTGTTGCATTTTTGGCATATTAATGGCTCTAAAAGGAGTCATTTTCAAGCTATAGTCACAAAATTTGGTACAGGTATTGATTTGAAATATATCTAACAAGATTATAAATTTGGTTCCTATTGGTATTTTGTTTCATTCCCTGGAGCTGTTGGAGTTGCTAATTTTTCATGTTATCTCAATAAAAGTTACAATTCTTTTTCAATAGTCACAAAATTTGGTACAAAAAGTATCTCTCATACAAGAACTAGACCTATCAATTTTAGTTTTGATTGGTCAATTTGTTTCCAACTTATTAGCTATTCAGTGTGATTTTCCCTCTTTTACCCTTCTGATAATAGTCCTGAAAAATTCATTTTCTAGTCATTATTGAGAAAACCACTGGTTTTAACTTAAAACCTACTGATCTCAGAAAAAAGTCAATTTTTGCCCACCCACCCCCCCCCCGGCTATGAACATGGACACTAAAATCTGCGCTATTATTTGTGTAACCAGAACGAAGTCAACTGCACTATACCTCGTTTTATGACGTGGAATATTTTTTTCTCATATAATGGTGGTTTTTTTTGGGGTTTTTTAATATATATATATATAATACACAATTTTTTTCACTGCAGGAAAGAAAACAATTGAATCATTTCCTAAAATTGTGCTTGTTAGTACTGTGACATCTAAGTTACCCATAGCCTTCCCTTCACGTCACCATCGACTGTATTATTATTACGATAGGGAACGGCTCTCGAATTATAAGTTTGTAGTAACGATAAGGTGAACCATAGATACGCCGATTCCCCATCGGGAATAAATTCCCAAAATCTAAGAAACGTAATGACACGTCGACCGACTATTATTTAACGATATGGTGACGTGTAGAAATACGATATCGATCATCGGTGAACCAAATCTAATCTCTTTGACTGTTCACGTTTTAGGCTGAAGAGTGAACAGTCAGTCTCGTTTTAGACGTGATAGTTTTTCGTTCGTCGTGAATACGAAATATTATTCACGACAAATACAGCTCTTTTTATACGACAGCAAGTCACCAATTGATTGTTTTCACCGATATTTTCGAATGTGAACGCCAGTAGTAGAATTTGAATAACTCGCGATATTATTCTTTCGAACTCAAAACGAATAATCAACCGAGATTTGATGGTTCACCTAACTTCGAGAACCATGAGGCGATGTGAAGAATAACCTGCACGACCTGATTGTAGTTACCATATCTGTAAGTAATCTTTTCAATTGTAATAAAGTATATACTGTGATAATGGGTCGGCCAACTTATTTATTTCCAATTACGTAAATTCGCCCGATATACTTCGTAGGCCTAGGGAGCTATCGCTGGTAGGCTGGTGGCCTAACTGTTTGAGCTGGTTTGTGGTTTCAACTCTACGATTGACCGAGACTTATTGATATACTTCGAATCGTGATATCATTCCCTATACTCGGGATGTACGTTCGTTTTCGGACGTCACAGTACTTGGAATAATTTTTCATTTCACAAAAAGTGATGATTTTTGATATATTCTTAAAATATTTTGAAAATATCATACTTTTGATCAGTATATTTTATCGCATGCATCGTACTTGTGAGATAATGGTAATTTTTTTCGAAATACATAAATATTTTATATATTACTTTATCATAAGAATGTTGGTGATGTAGGTAATTTTTAAACAAAGAAAATCTACTTTTTCTTAAGAAACTTGCTGCACAAGTGTTTTTTTTCGTCGGGTTTCATTTGGGCCTGCAAAAAAGTGATTAAATTAATTACTGGAAACTATGCAAGTGAAGCTACTGGTAACAGTTCGAGTAATATGAAATAGAAAGGAAATAAAATTTCTTCAATTTTTTTGTTTTCAAGAAATTTTGTAGGTTTGAACTCTCGAACTCCCTTCGTAAGCTTCTTCTCTTTGCTCTTACAGCGACAAAGATTATTGGAATTTCACCTTTTCTTCATCACTAAATTCGAGGAATCGAAATTTTTCTTTATAAACTATAATACTGAATGATAAACTACCTACCTAGGATTTACCAAGTGTATAGTAACAAGTTCGTTATAACCACAACTCCAGGAACGTAGAAAAGGAGGGGATAGGGGAGGTTCTCCAAAATATTTTAGAGTTGGAAAAATTGAATAGTTGCATGTATATGGTTGGAAAATCGTCGAATTTGATGACTTTTTTTTTTTTGAAGAAATTTCAAGTTTGCAGTAGTTAGCAATTTTTGGAGTTGGAAAAATTGGCAATTGAAAACTTTTTTTATAGCTGTTGGAATTTTAAAAATTTTGGTAAGAAATTTTCGTTTTTCTCTCGCCCCCTAAAGAAAAGGCTTTTGCTATGTCCCTGCTATTTACTATATAAAATTCAAAATGGGCCGGATTTCCGTCTTCATTTATTTTTCATATTTCTCATTGAGCTAGAAAGCTGAAAATTAATATGAGACTCATCAGTATCACATCTAGATAAATTTTTTTCATGTTTCTAAAAATGTATAAAGAGCAGCAGATATGGGCTTTTAAACACTTTTTGAAGCAGCATTTTTTCCGCCGTTAGTTGGATGGATGACTCAGAAATTTCTTTTTTCTTTTTTCTAACCAAATACATTTTTACAGATAAAATTTTTTTAGGTGTTCAGGCGGCACGGGGATTTGAACCCGTATCGTCCGAACACCTAAAAACCTCCCTCATTCACCGTCTCAAAAGACAGCACCGTACTCACTCGGCCACGGTGTCGGGTGACGGTGACCGAGGAAGTGAGTATGTTATGTACCGACATAGTGTGGCGGCCGCCACAATTTTCATGAAACATTACTGACTGGTGCTAATGTTCTAATAAACATAGACTCTCAATCTCCTCCATTTCAATTTAAAATTAGTCATCATTTTTTCACAGCTTGGCGAAGACAAGGTTGACGACTAGTAAAGCAATAAAATACCAGAAAATGCGCATCATCTCATGCAAAACTTAAAATGAATTAAAATTTGAAAATCCTCCTATGAAACAACTGAGAGGCCAAATTACGAACTATTCGTGGATCCGAACGAAAAATTTGAATTTTGAATTCAAGTACCTATCTAATTTTAAAAGTTGATAAAAATGTCTAAATGCGCTCAATATGAAGGTTACCAAATAGGTTCAAAAAGTAATAAATCGAGCAAATTGATTTTGGAAAAACTGATTCCCAATTTCAGATCGTTGACCGTATTTCCAGTCGTCTATTATATTAAGATATTCAGTTTTAAAAGAGCCTCGTAATGGCTAAAGAATTTTGTAAATTGACGAACACGTTTAGATACGGTACTTAATTGAAGACAAAGTAATTGTTCTTGATTAATAATTTATATTACCCGTATACCCAATTACCTATTAAATGACTAACTGCTCCCAAAAATAGATAGATTCATGCAAGTCCATTAAAACACAAACGAAAAAACAAGTTTTTTTTTAAAAATTAAAACTTTAAAAAAAAACAAAACTGTTTTAAAAATATCAGTATTGTTTACCATTTTTTGGTGAATAAAGTTTTCTGAATATGAAACAGAGATTAACACTCGGGTAATTCGGTACACATGCAATTTCTACACAAACATTGACGTAGTTAAGGGTGGCCTGACTCCCAAAAAATGTTGGCACCCTCGCTTCCACTAGAAAATTAGCAAACAAAATTTTAAATAAGTATATTGGATGATAAACTGGAGGCATAAACCAAAAAGAACGTTAACTCACTCTATCCTGGTTCCAAAAATGTTTTCAATGGCCCAGTCAAAAAAAAAAAAAAAAAGGCCTCAGTATCAGTGACCACCACAGACTGTTACATTCAATGTGATAAAATTTTCATCTTCAATATCAATGTTTTACCATCAAATATCGATATTGTGTTAACAAATGTTGAGACCACCAATCCTTCTCCCCTCTCACTCCTGCGAACACACGATTACCTTTATACATAATTTATATATCTGTTCGCGGCTACACTGCTTTACCACTTCCGCCACTCACTCGTCCATTTCCATATACACTCGTTTATCACTTTGACTATATAGCTTATGGACTGCTAGAACTGATAAGAAATACATAGGGTTAAATGGAAGACCGCTGAAGCCACTGTTAACAGGCGTTCTTTTTACAAAAAACGACCTTTGGTGATAAGTGATAGTGATTTCAAATTTCTACTTTGCCATTGACACATGATAAAATGACATTATTTGTAAGTTTACAGAATAATTAATGACATAAATATGTAATACTTTACTAGAATTTCATTCCACTAATAATTTTGTACCCTCTGATTTTCAATCATGCAGAACTGTACCAAGTGTAATAAATCATGTCGTACCAGAAAAGGTATAATTCAGCATTTAAAAAAGAATGTTTGTGTTGGAGTAAGGAATGATACAATTTTTCACCGGTAAGATTATTTCGTTTTGAAAAAGAGTGACTTGTATGTCTTCGTTAGAAACATAATTATTGATTTGCGGTTATCTTCTTATTTTATTAATAGGTAATACCAATGATCCGTCAAAAATCAAGATTTGTTCATCTGTAATTAATAGGTAATAACTGATGTTTTTAAATTTTTAATTTGATAATTAGTTTTTTTCGTTTTAAAAATGCGTATAAATTAAACTCCTGATTTTAATGTTCAACTTCAGGTCTTCATTTGAAAATCACGTTCCTATTTAGTGACCTCTACTTCGAGAATCGGTATAATTTCTTGTTTCTATTCATCAGTGTATTATTTTACAACGTATTCATAAACTGTAAGTATTTACTCATATTAAAAATAAATTTAGGAATACAGGTACTATTAAACACGGATTTTAACCAATAATATTTAACTAAACATCCCTGACATCCATAACGAAGCTGCTGTCGTGTTACTTCTTTTTTGTTTTCTCATCTCTCTTCTCATCTTCTGTTGAAGAAGTCGTTCTTGAAACTCAGTTACGTGAAGTTTTTTTTTACTCTTTCTTTCATTCTTCCATTGTTTGTTGTAGATCATAAATTTTCCTATATCAAAAAAATTATCCTTTTGGTATTATACTTCTTGATCATTTGAATTTATTATTTTATATTCTAGTCATTAAATTCCCCTTGTTGACCTCTAGCTAATTTAAAGTTTACTTCTCTTGTTGACATTATGGTGGCTTCATTCTACTTTTATTAATGTGCAATTTTGTCATTACCTATATTCCACGTTAAATTTATTTTAGTTCCTTGTCCTTATTTATTAAATTGTTATTATATTTAAATTAGTTTTATAATGCAAACATATTAAATTCTCATCTCGACAGGAATTTTAAAAAATCATTCCTTCAATGTAATCTCAAATTTTCTACTAAACAACAAATCAGTATTTTGTGCTGTCAAGATTTTATTTTAATCCATCTTAGTTTGTTACTAATTTTTTATATTCTAATTTTGTGATCAACTTCTTTTGACATTTGTTATTTTTTGTTTCACTAACATTCATTCATTAATAAATCATTGTTTCAAAAAGTTTTGTACGTTGTAAATTATTATCCCTCATCATTGGCTTATTCAGGATTTTCTTAGAGAGGGGAGGTATTTGATGAAAAATTTCTCCCTTTCCCCTCACTCACAGCAACGAATTGGCGAATTTCATGAATTTTTTTTAGTGGGGAAAGATCACAGGCGAACTATGGTTAACTATCTGAGTGTAACAAAAAATTTGAATTAAAAAGTGTAGACCTTCATCTTCTAAGTCAGGGCCGTGTGAAGGATTCATCTTGAAGGAGAGGACAATTCAGAAATTGAAAAAATAATCTCAAGAGCGGAGCTAGCGAAAGAATTTTCTGTGTATTTAGGGATATGAATTTTTGATTAATATCCCAATCGTCATTTGTCCTGAAATTAGAAACCATAATGGTCTCACTTCGTAACATTCTGCTTTGAAAAAATCCTAAAGTCGGATTTATCCTTTGCCGCTGCCTCTCATTGAATTACTCTGAAATAGTACAGTAACAAATTTTAAATAAATTATGGGAATTACCGAAAACCTCCGGCAGAATTGGCAGATGGAAAGTTTAATTTCATTATTACAATTCCTTTCAAATTTGAAACTATTATCGAGTGAATGAGGTTTTTTACAGATAACAATTGGGTGTGGGATTAAATTCAATCAAATTTTATTTAATACATTCGATCTTCGTAACTATTACATTCGCACAATGGAAAATGTTGACGAAAGTTGTTAAAATTTCAGTTGAATACAGAAAGACTCATTAACATGGTAAATTTAAGTATTTTTCACTCGTAGAGAGGGTAAGTTACATATCAAAGTTGCCTAAAAACTGAAGTACCAAAGTGTTAACAGACCACGATGTTCATTCAAATATTGTTTAAGATGTATACTGAAAAAATCAAGTGTTAACTCCCTTCTCAAAACGGTTTCAGACTTCAGATACCTGACCCTTGACTAACAGTTTGTTGTAATGAAACATACATCGAGATAATAACTGATTAAATCATACTTCTTATTGAAAGGTAAACGAGCTCGCTTTGCGTGCAAGCCCATTTACTTTTTTTTTCAATACAAGCCAACTAGTTGGAAAAAATAGTGAATTCAAATAAAGAATAGAGTTAATAAAGAGCGCATTTAGGACTCGCTTAAGTTCTTACGGTAGTTCAAGACGTTTTTTTCAGACAACAAATCAGCAAACGATGAAACTATTTACCTAACAGCCAAATTTTTTGGTTTAAGAAAACCTTATTTCAAACTTTTCAAGAAAAAAGGAACTCTATCCAAAACTTACATTTTCACATTCTGAAGAGTTCGTTGATTAATTTAAATCATTATGCGAACGTTTCACTCATTAATTTCAGACAGTAAATGGGTATAGCGTTCTAATATTTCACTAGTATCTGCTTATATTGTTAGGAGTCATGAAAATATAACTTAATACAAATTCAGTTTTCACACAAAGTACCTTTTTCGAAAAATAACGCCTGCATTGTTTGGCTTCAAGATTTTATCAGTTCTAGCAGTCCATTAAGCTATATAGTCAAAGGTTTATCACAATCAAATTGTACTCTTACTTAAATTATGTAACTTTCTTAAAATACACTCGCTTCTTGGACGTAACTTCGTGTAAAACCTTCTTTCGTGTGTCTTCACTGATCCTCATCCTCTATAACAAATACATGGATTTACTCATAACTGTTTCATCAATATTGAATGAAATATCAATATTTCGATGTGTCATAAGAAAGCTATGTAGTTTGTCTCGATATATTATCGATAATCGGTGGAAAATTTAACAAGAAAAAATGACATCGAATGTAAAATCGAACCCTGTATTTTGCTGTAGTGAAAATAAAAATGTTATCACATTAAAAAAAAATCTAGCCAGGACACTGTGCATGGATTAATATTGAATTTAAAACGTTTTCAAAATATCAATTTACGATGAAAATAACAAAATAACCCCCGGACAAAAAAGATGGACCAAATAGAACTAGAAGAGCCCCAGATAATCAACGAATTGGCTATGAATGTTCATTATTAGCAGTCTTCAGCCACTGAGAGATCATTTTTCCAATCGAAATAAAACAAGCTACATCGCTAGACGATGTGGCAACAGGGTTTTTGCTTTATTTTGTAAATTTATCCAAAAATTAGAATAAAAAAAAATAATTGGTTACAGATAACATCATATAAACGGATGAAAACTTTATTTTCATTTTTTCACAGTTGAAAAAGAAAACATAAAACACAGGTTGAAGAAAATGAAGAAGGAAAAGAAGAAAAATAAGTAAATAAGTAAAATAAATAAATAAATAAATGTTCACAAATATCGTCATAAAATAGAAAATTTTATTTTCACAGTTAAAAAAAAAAAGAACATAGAACTCGGAACTCAAGCTGAGAAATAATAAAGGCAGAAAAAGAAAAACATTGTGATTTTATTAGGGTTTTTTGCAAGCAAAAACCTTAAATAGTAAACAAAAACGTCGTATCGTCGACACAACGCTAGTTACCAACTAAACCTTACACCCATCAACATAATTATAATTTTTATTTTATTAAGGAAGAAAAAGTTGAGCGAAGCAGACGTGAAGAAGGAAGAACGCAAAGTAGGAAGAAAAAAAGAACTCGGCAAAAAGGACCAAAACCTGCGAACAACCAGAGATGAAAGAATACGGCATTACGTCTTACGACGTCTTCCCGTTTATCCATCTCCAGCCACATTGTTTGTGTCCTTGAGCGAAGGGATGTTGTACGTTTCACGGTTTTTACTCCCTTCTCCAGGTCGCCATCTATCACCATACTCACCACCGACTCTTCGTCGTCTAGCAAACGCGTTAGTGTGTGTACACGAACTGCGTATTACGAACATAAAAAAGTGGGGGTAACCACTGGAAGATCGGATACCGTGTGTACAGTACACGTCAGTTGATTATTTTCCACGCGTATATGTTGATGTATTCGTCGTATATTACACGAGGTATTATGTATGTGTGCAGTTGTATGGTGTGTGTGTTTGTGTTTGTGTGCGTGTGCGTGTGTTTCATGCGTAAGCCCATGTATGTACGTTAGGCTAGTTTCACACAGTAGGTTGTTTATTCATCACGGACGTGAAGTGGACTGAAATCGGCAATCATAGCGCTTGTTACGCAAAAGGGGAGTAACATGTGGGGCCGTTGCTGGACCCTTTGCCTTCTAGTGTAGATTCATGCTAGGGCGGTCAACTCTAACTAATTTATCCCTAAAATTTCTTATAGTGCCTCCAAAAAAAAAAAAAAACATGAAAACCCGAGCACATTTTATTTTTATATTTTCGTATTTTTACCGACGCTCTGATGCTGCGGTGCCAGTGGCTGTCGCGGGAGGAATGGGGAAATTTTCCTTTCAAACGCCAAAAAAAAAGAAAATGTAAGGAAAAATGGAAGTACAATCTAGAATCCAGATCAAAATTGTCCAAAATTTGTTGGAAAAAAAAAGTCAACACAAAAGTTCTTGACATTTACTCCCTCTCCAAACTGACGTTCTGGAACCGCCACTGTGCGGTGCACCAATTGCTCCTTTCGTTGGAACTGCCACGGAAGGTTTGACGAGAAAGGAAGGGAAAGGGAGATTTCTCCTGGACCCGGATTTTTTAGGGGCCTGGCATTTCCCCCTCCTCAAAAAAAACTTACAAATACAATTTTCAATTTTAATGTTTTGAAGGCCCTATAAATTTTTTAACCCCTGCCCAAATTTTCTTTCTGCGGGTGTGGGCCGTGGTAACATGTAATTGTCAACTATTCAATAACTAATAACTTACACTTTTAAGGTTTTAATTCCGAACCAGTAAATATTGTTATGAATCGGTTCTCAGTTCTAACTTGTATGATTTTGGAGGTCCGTGTTAGTTCTGCAAAGAGAAATAACTTTAAAAATGGTCAAGCCAAATAGAACAACTAGAAGACAAGGAAATGATAACATGTCCTGTGTCTGGGATACAAATATAATCGCGTCTTCAGAACAGAACTTTTCATCGGAGCTTAACAGGGGTGAGCACGGATAATTTTAATTTATCTGAAAAAACGGACAACGGATAGTTTTCAGATATAATTATTCGTTATTCGAATAATAATAATAATTTAAGTTATTGGTTATCCGTTATTCGAATAACCAATTAGAGAAAATTGAACATCCGATATCCGAATAAACAAATAATTTACCAAAGATTATATTTTTCTTCCTAAATTTCAAAACTTTTTCATTTTCAGCATAATTTTTACAAACTGTCACTCTTTCATTTTTGAAGATGGATCATAAAATAAATCACTTTCAAATTTTTGGAGTTTTTTTCTGAGGATAAGTACTACTTAGTTCATTACCATTTTGCCAGTCACCACTCTTCAAAACATTTCAAGTTATTTCTGTTTACTTAAAACGTGTATTCTACAGTCCCCACGTGGTTCGAAAAAATGGAGAAATTTGACTTTCCTTATTTTATAGTGTGATATATCCAGGGACATGTAGTTTTGGGCCCTGAATTCGAATTTGATGTTCATTTTTTCATTCAATGTATTCTTCGACCTCCACGGGGTTAAAAGAGAGACAGATTTCTAATTTTCATGTGTAACTAGATATTATCCGCAGCTTTGCCTACACCCACAATTCTTAATTTGTGTTCTATCATTTCATCTGGAGTTTTTGCATTTCCTCCCTCTCCGACAAAATAATTGGAGAACATAGCCAACAGTAAAAACAGAGAATCTAATCGTGTGTAGAGGCCTTACTAAAAGTTGCGAATGTAAAAAAGTGACAAATACATAGTATGTAAAGAAGTATGCAGAGAGTGGGTGTCTGAGATCAGTTTTTTTCATCTTCTTTTATTTGTTTTTGTTTGATGTTGATTAACTTTGCACAGCCATGAGTAAGTGTTAATAAAAAAGGGTGTGAATTTCCTCTGGGGCATACTCATGAATGATTGATGCGTAAACACAACCACACACTTACTTGTCTTGTGACACACAGAAACGAGAGTTACAATTGTAATAGTTACAGTTATGCAAATTTAACAATTTAATTCTTATTTAGCCCCTACCATAGACCGAGCATTAAGATATTTACACATCAAAAATTTTTGTGAAAATGGCTACAATTCTGTTCAGTTTCTATGATTCAAATAATAAGGATTCATTCCTGCAGGGGAATTTGTGGGATTTCAGCAATATTTCAATAATCAAACATACAATTTGGCTGAAATTTTCCCAGAATCTTTAGAAAATATAATTCGATCTTGCAGCTCCCTACAACTAACAGTTCTCTGGCAATTATATTTAATAACTCTGATTGTTTGGAATTTAGTCGGGATTCATGTAAAACTTTAAATATTTTTTGAGTATTACTGCAAAATGGAGAAAGGTAAATACACCACAATATATTTCTTGGTGTCTTCTTCAATTTTTATTCTTATAAAAAAGTTTAAAACTTGCAGTAATAAGAATAAAGAAATGAATTCCTACCTGTCTTGAATTACTTCCAAAG
This sequence comes from Ericerus pela, assembly GCA_011428145.1. Lineage (NCBI taxonomy): Eukaryota > Metazoa > Arthropoda > Insecta > Hemiptera > Coccidae > Ericerus > Ericerus pela. The sequence goes on along the minus strand of WOFM01000407.1, from coordinate 507,477 downwards.
CACAATGTACATATACAAGTAATGAAAAAGGTTTGATTCCAGTGTATCCAATTGGGATAAAATTTGTCAAACCGAAAATTATGACAAATATTACACGCCTTGTTGTAGGTATCCATTCACACATGTTGTCACACAACTTGTTCAACCTTTCTGATATGTCATTGTGACGTAGGCTAACATTGTTTTTTTTGTTTTTTTGTATTTTGTTTTAAGTGGGTCGTGGTTTTAAGAAACTTGTAAACCGTTTTTTTTGACCGTTTTGTCTAAGTTTTTATGTTTTTGAGGATTTTTCTTCCTTACCCTTGCTCTAAGCCTGAAGCTGACTTTACAGGCCCTAATACAGGCTCTGATGTTAACTATAGAATTATTACCAGGTTATTGATTTAATTGCCAATATAAATCTGCAGGATTTCCTTAGCATTATGTTTACTAAACCTCTGAATAAGAAAATTGGGAATAGGACTGAATTATTTTTTTGTTTCATTCATATAGATAAAAACGAGAATATACGGTGGAAAAAATTATCTGCTGCTTATAAAATCAGCCTAGTTGTTGGTAAAAATTCAATGATTTTATTAAAATTATTATTACAAGATTTTGTTTGGTGTCACTCGTTTGTTAGTCTGTTAGTTTATCAGAGTTAAATCATGAATGTGAAAATGGTGAAAAGAGTGGAACGTTCAACACTTTTCAAAAACAGGTTGTTGAGCTGTTCAGGCTGTTCGATTTGCAAAAATATGCAGGACTAGTTTTCTGAAGAGGCTGTTTGATTTCTCTCTTCAAAACTAGAAAAAACTTGTTTTCTAAAAAAATAGTGAAACTTCCTGCTTCAACTCTCCGTGAGTAAGTTCTGGTGAAAAGTTCTAAAGAGGTGATTGCACTTATTTGTACCACATGCTTCGAGCTCTGTGGTTTCCTTCTTATCAAAAAAGTTCTGTGCATATTTTCACTTCATATAACAAATACAGAACATAAGTGATTGGGTAGAAATGAGTGCTAATCTTTAGCAGAATTTATTCAAAATTAACTACTAAGACTTTAAGTGTAACACTTTTTTGCCGCATTGAATAACACCGCCAATGGGTTCAAGTTTGTTCTATGAGGTAAAACACGTAGAACAATCACGTTTTATTCAAAATTGGTTGCACCATTTACAAAAGTGAGAAATCAAAACTTTGATGAGGCTATCTGATTTTTTCGGGTATAATTTAAGAAAACATTTTCTTCTCAAAAAGTGCCGAGGTCAAGAACAAAAACTTCCAGTGTAAAACATTTTTGCCATATTGAACAAGGTGTCTTCAACGTGACCAAATTCTGTACAGTGTCTGTAAAATCTATGTCATTTGATGTTGCTAATTGTAATTAGCGATTTTCAAATTTTTGGTATTGATATACAGGATTATTCATGTTATCACGTACCTTACGAAATTAACATTGTGGTGCGTGATAAAATAAATAAGTCAGATAAATGTCATATGATTCATCATTTACGTAGCACCAAAACTCAAAGGTCTAATACATGAATAAAATAACAAAATACACAATTTAGGAATCAAGATAATGTAATTAATAAGAAAAATGAACATTTTCAAATAAATCATTAAAAATGACCATCAGTAGACATGACACAATACCATGGGCAATTAGTAAACTCAGCTTGACAATGTTCAAACTGAGCACAAGTAATTTTGTCTCAGCCATCATTTATTACATTACTAAATCCCTCTACAGTGGAATATGATCCATATTTATAAATCACAGATGATATGTGACCCTCCGAAAAAACATCCAATGAATTGAAATCAGAGGCCAAAATTACTTATGGTAAATTAGCGCATGTTCAAGCTGAGTTTACTGATTGCCTAGAGTATTGAGTCACTGCTGCTGGTGGTCATTTTGAATTATTTAGTTGAAAATCTTCATTTTACTTAATAATTATTACATCATTTTGATTCCTTACTAATTTTGTTTTTTATTTGTGCATTTTACTTTTGAATTTGGGTGCAATGTAAATGAGGAAACATATGACAATTACCTAACTTATTCATTTATCACTCACCGCAATGTTAATTTCTTATGGTGTGTAATAATACGAATAACCCTATACATGTGCTGTGAAAGTTGCAAGAGATTTGAACGAATATTTCCACAATTAGCTACTTAAAATAGGAAAATTTTTTTTTTTTGCCATTCATAAATGTACTTCCTAGCACTTATCATAAAAATTGTCTTGTTGATTCTAGAAAAAAATAAAATGGAACTACCATGGGACCAACTTCTCATTTAAGGAAAAGTTCATCAAAATCGATACCTACGGTAAAGAATTACGCTGTTTCGGTACAAACAAAAGGAACGTATTGAGGATCGAATTGATAATCTCATTTTTCTCGAAGTCGGTTAAAATAAGAGATTTTAGCTGTTTCACTTATTAAATCATTTCAATTCCAGAGCTAGTTTTAAGCACTTTGTCGCCCCGAACTACAATATTTCTACCTCCTTATTTTTTTACTCCCCTCACAACTATAGTAACTGTTTTTTTGTTTTCTTTTGACTTCAAATTTTTCCGCCCCGCGCTTAAGCCCGTGTAGATCTGGGAGGTAAAACCAATACTATCAATACAGCGTAATATATTTAATAGAAAACGGTTTAAGGAAACCACACAGTTACAGTTAACATTTTACAAGCGTCTGTAATTTGAAGGAACCTATAAGTAATACTTCAAACTCAGCAAAATGAATCGAAATTGGCGGTGTGAAAGGGATGGACGTTCTGGTGAACAACATCTGTGTGAAAGCCGCCTTACATAGGCTACGCATTTCTTTACCATTTTACATTCTCCCTTCCTCGCTCTGTTACTCTCTTTGTCGCCGTAGTAGACGCTCCTGCTGCTGCCGTCGCCGCCGCCGCCATCCCTGTTAGTGCTGTTCTGCATAACCCCCCACCACCGTTCTTTTTAGAGCATTGAAAGAGAGGAAAAAAAAGTTCGACCTCTAGCGTGTGTTTAGCAAACTATACGTACGCGTAACATGCCGTTTGGTAACCGAAAAATGCGAGCGAAAAACGTAAATCGTCCACTCGGTTTTGCTTGGCGTTCGTGTTTTTTCTTCGGTATTCGTTTCACCAGTGAGAAGTAGTGGGTTATTTTTATTTATTTTTTTCATCTTATTTTTTTAGCCAAAAAAAATTAATATTCATATTCCATAGAAAAGTCGTGATTCTATTAATTCGAATAAAATTTTTCTCAATTCATTTTCGTTTTTGTGTTAATTTTATAACGTGAAAATTTTTGGCGCAATTTTATTAAAATTTTTTTTCTTCTACTCGTTTTTATCAGTTAACGTAAATATTTTTTGTTGATCATATTCTTGTGCCGTAAACCGTCATTCGTTGTTTGCTGCTTCTGTAATTCGTACACGCCGAATTCTGGCTGAATATTTTCGTTCATCTCACACGCTCTTCGACGGAGTTATTTCTAAATACTTAATTTATCCGAAAAGGTAAATATTTTGTTATTTCTCAACGCTGAAATATTATTAATTCGTGTAATTTTGTCTTGAGTAGTACCTACATGTGATAGACGAATTGTGCGTAATTTTGCGTGTTTTTGATTACTGTGAACTATCCGGGCGATCCGATTTTGTGGTGTTAGTGTTATCCAGTAATGAAATTTAGTGCCTCGAAAAATGCGTGTGTATCTTCGATTTTCTGTGTTTTTGTTTTTGTTGTTGTTGTTGTTGTGTGTGTATTTATCTCGTTTTGTTTTTCATTTTCTATCGAATTCTACCTGTGAAATTGATTAATTAACCTGGACTTGAGGTTGTAAGGTAGAGCCGTTCTAGCATTTTTTTTATTACATAATCGGGCAAGATGGCTATCGAAAATCGTCTACATAATCATTGGATCATAAATCATTAATCGCGAACAAATTGGTTATGACCTCGGTACTAATTCCCTAAAGTTCGCAATTCGATTTTGGGTTTTCTTTCATAAGTTTGAGTGGAAGCCTTATGGCGTATCCAATGAAGGTGGGCTAGGCAAGGCAGGATCAGGATTGCAATATTCTGGGTAAAAGTGAGGGTTTGGGAGCTGATTGATTGAGATAATGATGCCTGTCATATGACTTTCGTGAAAAAACAGTTGGAAATACTTTCATCTCATTTTCTGCTATTGGCCACGAGGCAGTTCTCTTTGTTTTTCTTTTATCTGGTTACGAATTTTTCTCAAGTTAAATATTCTATCGTCGAAGTTACTTTTCATCCTCCAGGTCGTAATTCTGGAGAAATCATTTTATGAGGTAGCTTACATTTATTCAGAGAAAACTGTGAACTCTGACACTTTTTGAGAACAGTCTGTTCTGAAAAGAACTTAGTTCTCAAAAAATTGCCGAACTTCTTGACGCCACTCGGTTTGCAGGTTCCGTTGAATGTTGATTAGTTCTCGTAAAAGTATGATCATGTTTGTGTCATATGTTCTGTAGGCTGTGTATTATAATTTTCTGCTTATAAAAAATTGTTCTATTTGAAGGTGTCAGTTTTTTGAGTTTCTGTCAGTTTCTAATGATAAAACCCTTAGATTTATTAATTTAGTTGTTACACTTGATAAAATTTGATGAGGACGTAGAATTTGAGTGCAGCTCTTTTTTTCCCAGTAGCTTTTGCTTGTTTTTCATAAAACAGGAAACTTGCTACTGAAATTTAAATAATTTGTAGTAGCTTCTGGTTAAATAATTTGTCTAGAGCCTAAATTATGAATTATCAATAGCTCTGTTTGATAGGACTACACCAACTTACACGAACTTACACCAGGAGGGCGATTTCACAAATTTCAGAATGTTATATGACTTTACGCCAAGTTTTATTTGAATATTTGTGAAATATCCCTACTGGTGTAGGATGGTGTAAGTTAGTGTAATCCTATCAAACAGAGCTAATGATACTCCTTAAGTGAAAAACACATGTTCGGATTTAGCTCCAGTAGCTCTCATCTCTTTATTGTCAACATTAAATTCGTCTGAAAAGTCGTTTTTAAGGGAAAGAATTTTGGTTTTTTACGACAAAGAGAAGTGCGAGAATGCCCTGATTCCATCATAGTTAACGAAAAAGTGACAATCCAGATCACAAAGAATATAACAGAAAATAACTATTTGATCTGAACATAAATTCGGAATCTCCAACATTTCTTACATCTTTCGGTTCTCGAAAATACTTCTATCTATCAGAGGAGCAGTGACAGATCTAACAGTTACTAGTTCAGAAAAACTGGTTAGCCTGGGCCTTTTTCCGAAAAGCCTTTTTGGCCCTTCTTGGCCTCTTAAAAAACCATCAAGTCTTGCATCCGGGAATTAAAATGAATCGTTTCGAGTATTTAGTTCCTTGGCTTTTGTTTTAAGATCCGCCATTGCATAGGTGAGTATATCATAATTAAAATGTTACGGTTGTGGGTAGTGAAGATTATCAAAGATGAATTTATGGGGATGCTGTGCCTCCAATTCGGTGTACATATTTTTAGTTCCTTCCGAATTTATTTTTTAGGAAAAAATACTGTAGTAAAATCTAAATGGTTCAATTCTTTTCGTTGTTCATTCTTCTGTGATGAAAATACTTACATTGAATTGCTAACTATCGCAATTTTCGTCTTTTTTTCCCCTCATTTTTCCACCATTGAATAGTATTTATGTGTATATTTTGTGGTAATTGAAGATTATTTTCAGACTCATTCGTTAACAATGGAAACTTTTTCATTTTTTTTCTGCTTCCTGGCATACTACATTAGAAGACGTGCGTCGTGCACACGATATCACGACATATTCTGGGCAGCCTGTATTCGACCTAACCTTTGTGAACTAGTATTTCAGCTCCATCACACATTTTTGTAGAAACGAGCAATTTTTTTTCCTTTTATCTTGATCATTCTTCTTTCGTCCTCTGGATTGAAAGTATTGTATTCCAAAGTACAAATTATTTATACAGCGATGAACTTGGTTCGTTTCGAAACACTCCATTGAGAAAATTGAATGTTTCGGTGTTGATTGAGGTAGTGTATGTGGTACACAGTGAGAAGTTGGGAGAAACAAACTCCGAAGTTTTTTCGTTGTTATCAGCGAACACTGTATTATTTTAGGTTTACTGCACGAAAAATTTACTGATAAAGAAGTTAACATTGAATTTAGAGTTGATTGATCTGCTTTCGTGGTACCCAGTGAAAAGGATGTACTTGGATTGAAAAAAGCAAGAAGTTTTTTGAATTTCTTGAAAATTTAAATACTGCAGCAAATCGACCTATTTGATTAGTCTTTAAGCTCTAAACAGCAACGAAATGCCAAGTGAATATAGATGAATTCATTTCACATACTTAGTTATCCTATAATTATATGAAAGCGACTTCTAAAAGTATATGGACAATTAGACAAGTTGACGCACTTTGATAAGAAATTGTCTGGAATGTAATTTGAGAAAATTTATCCTTCTAAGTAAGCGCCTGTGTCGTTTGCGTCACTTTGAAGAACTAACGCCTGTGTGCTGCTAGTGGGATAATTATTTATCCCAGCCAGAATCTGGTGACGATTTTATTACCTTGGCTCTATGGGAGTGTGTCAGTTTTTCTAAGTAGTCTATATTTAGCCACTTCTGGTTCTGTAAAGCTGTCACGAGACCATAGTTACAGATATATTCGGCTATGTGTATATTTCAATTTCAGTCTAACTCCAAATCTTTTTTTCTTCATTGGGTACTTTCTAGTATTAATATATGGACCAAATTTTCAGTCCTAAGAAATCTGGTATATACGCTAAAACAGAGCCGGAAGTATGCAAATTTTAAAAATTTAGGGCGATCAAAAACCTACAATTCTGGAATCATTAAAGGTTGTTCGGATTTCCCTTTGAATACTATTTTTATTTGATTGGTATGCAACACTGTATGTGGAACAATTAAAGTATTACCCAACATAATAGAATCTGAAAAAATTTTAAAATACCTTGAAAATCTGCTTTTAGTATTACGAATCAGTTCAGATTGGACAAGATCCATTTCTGAACTTTATTCCATACCATCATATATAGTAATCATAGAAGAACAGAAGTACAGTTTGGATTTTTGGTAAACCTGGAACTATATCAAGATCAAAATTCCACATTGCAAGAAAAGCAAAAGGTGACTACATTTTTTCCATATTTGTGTGTAAAGTGTGAAGCTCAAAAACTGGAGAACTTTGCGAGACCTAATTATTAATATTACCTATGCATTTTCTGAAAGTGTTAAATTTTTTTAATGTCTGCCATTTGAAAACCAGTTTATCACTTCTGCTCAAATTTAATACCAAACCAGTCCTTAATAGTCTTCAACTGTCATAAAAATTTCAAGCCAAAATATTTTAATTTATGTGAGTTATTGTGATGACAACATGGAAGGTTTGCTAAACTTTTAGAACCCCTCCCCTGAAACTACCTAACAAATTTCAAAAATTTTAGTACATATGTGAACCAATAAAAACATCTAACCCTACTCAAAGTTTCATTGCCATAAGTTAAACAGTAGAGGCTCCACAGACTCCCAAAAAATCCCAAAATGGACAAAAAGTAGAAATATATATATATTAGCTGATTAACCCGGCTTCACACGGGTGAGGGGTGAAATATTTTCTCTCGAAATTCTTTTGTTTAAAATTTTAGAGACTTTCTTTCCCTGAAGTATTTCCATATTCATTCACAAAACATAAAAAATCTGAAAGTAGTGGCATGTTTGAGCCTCCCAAGTAAAGCAGATGGTACAGAGGTCATGGATTTTCATCCTTATTCAGTTGTACACCCCCTTTACCTATTAGGTTTAAAACTTGTTGATTTAAATTCCATTTTAAAGTTTTATTTTACTTGCGGGAAAAAAATCTGTAAATATTTGTCTGAGTAAAAAAACGCCCAAAGGTCTATGCCAATTGGAAAGATAGATTTACCCTCAAATAAACAAAATTTCAAATTATATTCATTGCACGTTCATCTGAGGTGAGTGAAAAATAGTTCAATAAAATTGAAAGAAGATTGAATTAATGAAAAAGAATTCCACACTTTTTTTGAGTGGTATAATTTAGGCTTAATCACTTTAAAAAATACCACATTTTCCCCACTTACCACATTTCAGCAACATCTACCCAACTGATTTCTCATTAGATATTTGCAAAAGCAGAAATACCAAACTTGGAGGATGAGAAAATTCAATAGAATGAACAAAATCGAAGCCACATACAGGTATTTGTAACTGCAACAACTCTAAAGTTGAAAAACAGAAAAATGAAATGGAATTAACAAAATAGCAGCCTCATATGTTTGTAGCCATTCAGGCACACAGTCACACAATTTATTTGAGGGATCATTTTTTTAGACATAACTAAATTTCTATCTGATAGATATTCAAATTTATTGATTTTAAACCATTATAGGATCATGACAAATAATTTAGCAGAAGATTCATTCAAATCTAGAAGCAACTTGCGACTTTAAGAACCATTTCATTCTTATAATATAGAAGATATATTGTGTACAGAAGAATATGAGTGACATATCTATTCGTGATCTACTAGGGATGGGAACTATCTGACTTTTTGTTTATTGATAACTGTCTATAGTTTTCTCTACTCTCCTCTGGCCTATAAATTCTCAAAAACCATGCAGACGAAAAGATAACATTAAAAGAGAAATATTAAAACTCTGCTGCCAACAAAAGTGAAGTTGCAAAACATTTTAAGAGGCATCTTCAGACAATCATGAATACAATTTTCGGTTCTTTGTATTAAAAAATACAATTTTAGCTGTAAAAACCTGAAATTTGAGAACTGTTGATAGTTATCATTAAGAGCATTGCTTATCGATAACTAACAATAGTCCTTCTTATTGATATTTATCGTTAACTATAATTTTCTATAGTTATCCCATTCCTATGATCTACTACTCGTGATCACCACTTTACCCCAGGTTCTGCTTCCAGGTCCTGCCATTGCACTGAATGCAATAGTTGTATTTTCTTCTAAAAATACACTAAAAGTCTTCCATAGTCACAAATTCATACCCACAATAGGGTGTGGAACAAAATTAAAAAAATATGTTCTCTTACCAAAAATCAAGATAAAATTTCACCCTTGGATACTGAATGAAAATGATATTGGTCTAAGAGATACTTACAGCATTTACAGGAATTTATTACACATAATTATACAAATTACTATAATTTGAGAATTATCATGTTCTAAAAACTTTTCAATTATGTGAAATGGATCTGGAGATGACAAATTTTCAAAATTCTATGATTTTTGAAATACAGTACCATAAATGCATTTTTAAAATTCCTTTCAACAACATTATCAGTTTCCAATTTTCACATCCACTCCTTATATGGAACTATTATGAAAAAACTATCACAAAAGTACCCAAATTCAAAACCAAAATAATGAATAAATCAATTTCTTTATTATTTTGATCAGAACAGAACATTATTTTTACAGGTGTGAAAAAAAAAGAAGGAACATTAATTTTGTTCATATATGGCACCTATGAAATGAAGAGAAAACAATAATAGATTTTAGTTTGAAGAAATTTTGGCTTAGGAGAGGAACTGTCCTGAAAATACTTTTTACCAAGTGGGAAAACTTAATGAGTACAGTGGATTTGTTCAATATCAGTGAATGGTGTATAAAACAAAGAACCTGGAAAACTGTGTGAGACTTCATTATAATTGTTTGCTAGATAGGATTGGCAGGCTGCAGGCAAACCCTGGAATCATAACTGAAGCAAAGTGTGTGTCACCCTCAAGTATGCCATCCCACAAAAAAAATGTACTTTGGCCGCATCACACAAGTTATAAGTTAAACTTTGCACTTCAGTAAACAAAGTCAACGATGTAGCACCCAATGAAATGGTAAAAATATTTCCTAATTAACTTTTTTTGGGACACAAGGGGAAAATGAAGGGTTTTAATTCAAAAATTGATTAAATTCGAACTCAAGGCTTCAAAAAATGTAACCGATGATGTATCACTCAATTTGTGAGAAAAAAAATTATCCTAATCACCATTTGGTGTCACAGGGGGCTCAGTGAGTTGTTTCATCCAAAAATGAGCTGAAAATTTGAATTCAGGGCCTCAAAGAACATAAGCAACCATGGATCACTTGATTTTTTTTAAACATAATCTTCCCAACCTTTTATGGTGGTCACAGGGGCCCACAATGAGTAGTTTAGTACAAAAATGAACTGAAAATTTTTACTCAGCGTCTCAAAAAGTGAAACGAATACTTTTCTCTCAATTTAAAAAAAAAGTGTGTCTTGCCTATCAAAATTCAAAATCTAAACTGAAATAATTCAAATTTCCGAATATCTATGAATAAAAGGATCTTGCGATGATGGTTCAAATACTGGTAGAGAAATAGATTGTTTTAGTTTTTTGAAAAGATAAATTTAAAAAATTGGGCTTCATCAGGCTCAATTTGAAATAATTATTTGAGAATTTTATTAATTTTTGGTTGGGCCATCTATGCAAAATGGCGTCATCACATAAGTTGTTATGTGAATGAGTACATAAGGAGGTTCTCTTGGCTTAGCCTTGCTCCCTTCAATCAAACTGGAAATAATTGCGAAATAACTATCTTTGAATGGAGTTACTTAAATATGCATACATAGTTGTAAAAAAAAAAAAATTTCAGTTTAGGCAATTTGGAACTATCCAATTTGGTTTCCAAGAAGTATTATAAAATGAGAAAATCATGAATGAAGTGTGAAAGAAAATTTAAAAAAAATTATGTTCTTTTTCCAAAAATCAATGGCAGATTTTACACGGGGATACTAGCTGAAAATACTAGGGTTTTGGAGACTCATTACTTTCGAAGAATTTGTTTCATATTATTAGTTCGATAAGTATAGTGTGAAAATTAGGATCTTCCATAATCTTCCCAATCAGGTGAATTTTATATGGAAATTACCAATTAGTACCTGCTTCACTAACAGCTCGGATCAGTACCATAGTTAATAACTACTGTACACAAAAAATTAAAAATCGTATTTCAAATTCAATATCCAAGTTCAGAATTCATTTATAAAATTCTACCAAACAGAAGTAGATGTCGAATTATCAACTATAAAAATTCAAGATTCAATATGAGACATTCTATCCGTTGTTTTTATGGTTAATTAAAAAATTTGATGATATGCAGATTGCAGATCTAAAAATCACATTCATTCCTGGGGAATTTTTCATGGCTAGTTGTTACCCCTTACTACTTGTGGATAGATTGAGATGTGCATATCTCTGTTCAACGAATTTTCTCAAACTTAGGATCAATCTATCTCATTTTTTCACTCAAAAAGCCTTATTCTGTAAATTTCAGCCACATTGTTGGTCTAGTTATCCAGGATGCGTTTAAATACAAACATACTACATATATAATTATGTGCATACATACATACATACATATATAATTATGTACATACAAACATACATATATACAAACAAACATACATTAATTATTGCTTGTATTATCGTATTTGATTAAAAATGAAACTTTTCTGAAATTAGGTTCTGTAAAAGATTTTACCAAATTTTTCATTTTTGTCCCAGAAACACTTTTAACCAAAATCTAATCTGTATTTTTGTTCTAATATGATTTCTGTCAATGACGATATGGAAAAAAATTAGAAATGGATTTTATCCAATCCAGACCAATTACCTAAAAGTAAAAATGAATTTTTAAGGTATTTTTAGATTTTCTTACATTTTTTTAATAGTGTTTGGTAATTCTTCATTTGTTCCATACACAGTATCACATACCCATGAGATGAATACATATAATGTTCAAAGAGCAACCCAGGACAACCTCTGATGATTCCAGAACTGCAGGTTTTTAACTGCATCAAATTTCAAAAATTTGCGTATTTCTAGCTTCATTCCATCATGTAGATCAGATTTTAAAGGTTGAAAATTTTGTCTTTTTATTAGATTTTATTCTATACTTACTACTAGAATTTTAAAATATACCAGTACTGCAGCTAACTTTCCGCAACAAAACAATGTTTATTTTGTATGAAGCTAAAGCCAAAAAAAAAAAGAGCTTTTAAAAATTCGTTTTTAACGTAAACTTATTATCAGTAATAACTAAGAAAACATACGAAATTAATAATTCATCTACCTATACTTGGTATTTTGTGACTGCCTTCAGCTGAAAATAAATAAGTACGTCAAATTTTTTTGAGATTTGCTTCATTACTTTCCTTCCTTCTTTTACAAATCAGTGCTTGCTTAGATTTTAATCACATTTACGTGGAAGTTAGCTTTCTTTGAAATTCATTCTGCAGTTTTAGAGGGAGGTATTGTGGTCTAGTAGAATGTAGAGTGTTACTCGTTCCGCATTTGGTAAAGAAGTGATTGGAGTGCTCATCACCGAAATTATTGTGGGAGTGGCGAATTTCATGTAGGTGATATGAATTAGGTGAAGAAGCCCGCCATTGTTTTATCCAAATTAGGGGGCATTAACCTAGATAATTGGTTATAGACTGAGAATTTTTTGGTCTGATTTATTAGAAGTCTAAGTTAGAATTTAGGAGTCGTCCTGATTTGGGTGGTCGAGAGTAATGGGTCAGAATCTAGAACGGTGGAAATTTGGACAAATATATTTATTATTAAATAATAAATAAAAACTTTATTCTTCTTAATTTTTTTTTTTTTTTGTGTTGGGTGGTTTTGTGCAATGTAGGTATTGCTTCGAAGATGTCTCCATCGGGTGATTGCAGGAATTTCAATTGGTCGTTTGATCATACAGCAGTTTTTCTGAAACTGAAAAAATTTCTCAAAACTTTTTTGTTTGATGAGTTTTTCTCGAAATATCAATTTTTTTTTGTATCAACAATTTTTGAGAGAGGAATTTAATCTAGAAAATATTTTTCAAAATTTGGAGAGTTGGAAGGTTTAGATTTTTTCGGAAGTTATTTGCATGCTAATCTGGCACTTGTTCAATCATTTTATCTGTTATTTTTTGAAATTGATTAAACAGTAAGGTATCCGTGTTCAAAATTATGCTGATTTTAATGCCTAAATTTATCTGTTAAAGACAGTTATTTATAAGATGGGAGATTCTGATTAAAATTTATTTTCAGAAAATTTCAGCTTTTTTGAAAGGTGTGGGAAGGTTTTTTTGAAGGGTTTAAACAGTGTTTTAGAAATAAATTTCGTAAATTTTTGTCATATTCAGAATCATTTGAATTTGATTCAATAGAATGTAATTCGAGAGGCACTAAGTATTTTACTGGCCTTGTACTTTTTATTCCATTAGGAAATTCTATGGTTACAGTATGTATTTGATTATCTCTTGATGTATGTAGTTCATCAATTTTTTCTTTTTTTCTAATTTTTAGATGCCTGGTTGTGATATTGAGTCAAGTACCTGTATTATGTCTTCTACTTTCAGAATTTTTTCGAAAGTTCTGTAGGTATTAGGTAGTGGTTTGTATGGTTTATCTCGTAGGTAGATTATTTAATTTCGTCTACATTCAAACCATAATTAGTGTATTTTACAATTTTCGAACGATTGGATTCAGTGCAATGACGGTACCTGGGGGTGGGACTTGTGGAAAAGCGCCGATCCTGAGTCGTAGATCACGAATATATAGTCACTCAAATTCTTCTGTACACAGTATATATTATATATATATATATTTCCATTTTTTGCTCATTCTCCTTTTTATTTAAAGTTGATTGTGAAGTTTTGGAAATTGGCATGTAGAAAATATGCCGAAGTTAAGGTAATTTTATTTGCTTCATAAGATAAAGGACATAGAGATCCTTTTTTATTTACCATTATCTGGAGTTTTTTTATGGCTGACTGGTAATTTAAGTTATGTACTGGGTGATGAGATACATTATTATATAGTGGTATTTTTATTATGCAAATTAGTCTTTCAAAGCTGGCTCCATACCATGGTGCCATGGGTAGTGTAAAATTCCATTCTTTTCTTCTTTCTTGGAGATCAGAATTTATTTTTAGGTCGTTAGAAAGGATTTTCCAAAAAAGAGGTAGGTGGATTGAAATAAATTTAAATTGGGCAGTATTATCTGATAAAATGACCTTTGTGGTACATCTATCAGAAAAGAAAGTAATAAGTACTGTCCATATTTTGGAAGTTGTTAGTGAAGAGAATGAAGTTAATTATGTTCTTGTAGTTAGGCAGGTGAAAATTATGACCCATATTTTTCTAGGAGGTGTTGTGGGAGTGTTTAATTGGTTTTTCTTTTTTGGTAAATATTGGTTGAAAACCAGAAATGGGCCAAATATATGATATTATCTTAGGGGACCTTGGGGTAAAATAGCATCTACGATGGCCTTCAAGAGTAAATTTTACTCCTTGATGTTAGTATCGAGTGTGTAAATGAAGAATTATTAGACCGGTGGTTAGATGTGAATTAAGTGATAACAAAATTGATGAAAGTGAATCTGATGCAAATGATGTAGGTAAGAATTAATTTTGCATTCGTAAGATTCCAACTTTATCAACTATAATATGAAATTTGTGATTAATTGTATATTTAGGAAATTCATGGCTGCTGAGTAGTGGAATAATTTATGGAAAAATTTTTCTTTGTTCAGCATAGACAAAAAATAGTAGGGTAAATTTAAATGTTTTTTGTAATAGGACATATGGTAATACTGCAGGTACTTTTAAGTTTTTTTTGACTAAATATGCATAATGCTTCAAGACATTTACAAAATGTAGTAATTAGGAGGCTTAATGAATTAAAGTTTTCAATTTGAATGTTTAATGGAGTATTTTTAGGTGGATGTAAGAAAGATTTATAGGGTAAAAATTCTTCAACTAATTCTAATGATTCATTTTCTTTATTTAAGCAAAATAAATAATTTACTTTAGGGGCATCATAATTCTTTTAACCAATGGTCCACCAGTAAGAATATAATAGATTTTCAAAGTTTGTATCTCTTGATCCTGTATCAGCTAAATTTTCTTCCATTAGTACGTATCTATAAGTGACATCTTTTACTTTTTTGATTTCTGACACTCTGTTGGTTGTGAATTGAAGTATTTTTCATTCTAGTAGCCAAACTAGAACACATCTACTATCTGTTCATAGGAAGGTTGATGTATTGGGAATTGAATGTGAGATCTGATTACAGCAGCAATTAGTTCTAATTTTGGTATAGTTAGATTTCGCGATGGTGCAATTATTGCTTTCCCAATTAAGAATCATATTGTTGTATTTTCAGTGTTTAAATTAGAAAATCTTAAGTAGGTAACAGCTGAATATGCTATTTTGTATGCATATACAAAGAAACATGTATTTGGCATGTTTCTGGATTAAAGCATTGTGTGAACAGTTGTCTTGGAAAATAATAGTCAGAACATTTTTGTGCTTCTGACAAGATACAAGTTGCTAGGGCTTGGTAGGAAGTTGGTAATGATTCGTCTCAATCAAATTTCTCTGCCCACAGTTTTTTGATAAAAGCTTTGCTTCGAATAAAGAGACGGGAAAATCATCGTATTGAGTAATAATATGTTATAGGAAAGTTCGTTTAGTATAAAATGAAATATTTGGAATTTTTGGTTCTAGAAATAAGATATCAATTTTTAAATCCCAACATATTTGAAGTACTTCTACCAGATTTCTCGTTATTTTCTGTTAGTATGTGTAATTGATCAAAAAATGTTTTTAGGTGAGTTGAGTTGGTTCCGCATTGGTCTGATTCCATTGATTTATCATAAAAAAGTTTATTTGATCTTAAATATAGGTTTTTGGCAGTTTTTATATTTTTGACAGATGGGACCAAATTATCTACATAAAATTGATTCTATATTTTTATTAGAAGGTATTGAAAACTTTTTGAAAGTGATATGAAATTGTAGTTGCTAGGAAAAATGGGTATGCTATTATTCCAAAGGGTGTTCGGCAGAATCAGAAAATTAAAATATTTTCCAATGTCGTAGGTTTATATGGATCTTTTATCGATAAAAATTGACAAGTGTTGTGATCATCAGGATTTAATTTTACCTAGTGAAACGCCTTTTTTATGTCAGCTATGAGGGCAAAATATTTATCTCGGAATTTCAAGAGTAGTGAAAGTAATTCTGGTGGGAGGTTAGGGCTTTGTGTATACAATCATTAATTGAAAAGGTTGAAGCTTCAGTTTTTACAGATCCGTCAAAAACTACCCATAGTGGAGTTGATTTATTTTTATCAAGAATTCTTTTATAAAGTAGATAGTGACAAATATTTTTTAACTCTTTGACTTCTACTTTTTCAATCATTCTTAAGTCTAATAGACTAGAAAAATTGATTGTATTTCTCAAAAATGAGGTTATTTTTTAGGAAATTTGGTATTTGACTTTCAAGATGTTTATATGCTAGTCCATAGTTGTCAGCTAAAGGCGGTGGATACTGGTGCCAAGGTCAACAAATCTGATACGGATTATTTACTAATTGAACACTTCCGTAAAATAAACAAAGGGCTACAGATCCGATTATTTCCTTATCTAGATTTTTAAATGAAATTTCTTTAGCTTCTAATTTCCAAATATTTTCTATTGAGTCATCTAATATGAAGTTAGGTTTTAAAGGGTCGAGGGATTCTTTTCAAATAAATTTTCATCCTAACATGTAGTCATAAGGTGTTTCAATTAATTGTAAGTTGATTGAAATTTTTTTGATAGATGCAATAACGTTCCACATCATATCATTTTCAATTAGGTAAATTTTATGTTTTTTAGGAATTTTAGAAAATTTTAAGTATTGGTACTGTGGAAAAATTTTTTTGAATTCTTCAGAATTAATGAGTGGTAAATCAGAAGCAATTTCGTTTATTGTTCGAGCTGAAATAGGAAATTTTTTGTTATTAGGTGTTATGAGAAAAAATTCTGATTGATGTGATCAAAATGATTTGGATTTATGTTTTTCTACTCCACAAAATTTTAGTGTTTCTGATTCATTAGGCTGTAATTTTAATTTTTGGAATGCTATATTTTTTACTATGCAAGTAAAAACACTTCCACAATCAAAAAATGCAAATATTTCTATGAATTTTGTTGATTCTAAATTAGAATTACGAGAAAGAAATGTTAAGAATGTAGAAAATGGATTAATCGTATTAGAAAAAATGTTAACTCATTATTTTTTGGTAGGCAGTTTGCATTTTCGTCTTTTGTAGGTGGATCTATGACCCTAGGTGCTCTGGGTGGTGTAGGTAGCTCATCATTTTTACTGTTATGCTGTGAAATATAATTTTTATCAGTGTTTCTATACGATTTTTAGTTATTTTTATAATATATTTTAGGATGTGATTTTTGATTTAAGGAAGTACCGGAGTCTAACTCACTTTTAAGAAATTTTGCCTGAAGTTCCTTCAGTTTAATGAACCAAAATTTAACGGTAGTTTTGGAAATAGAGTAGTCTTGATTTGGGTAGAATCCTGGATGGTGGGTATATTTTTTTGCGCAATTGAACCATTTGCAATATTTTCTCAGAGTTGCAAGGCGATTTATGAATTTTTTCACATTTTTTGCAGAATTTATATTTTTTGATATAGGCAGTTTTTGCCTGCAATGTTTTTGTGGAGGTACATAAATAAGACAGAAAGCACAACCTTTTTCAGGAGCATAATTTGATTCATATATATCTATGTTTTTAGGAGGTTCTGAAACAAAGACATCAGAAGGTTTTTTAGGTCTTTTTTTGAAGGATTATCCTGCTTTTTAGAATTAGAAGGTACCTTCATTGTAAAATTCGGATTGCTTTTAATTGTTTAGGATTTTTTGAATTAGATTGTGATTTTTTCTGCCATTTGTCATTAAAATTTTGATTGGAATTTTAGGATTTCTTAGGTTGATCACATTTAGATAAAGTAGGTTTTTTCATTTGATTCTTGCACTTTGATGAATTCTCTCACTATTTCTTATAGGCGTTGATCAAAGAAGTTGAATGCAGTGGTCATTTAGAGTCTACCTTTAGTCCTGATCTTGAATCAGGCAAATTTATTGTGTCTGCTGTTGAAGATTGTTTCATTAATGAAATTGAATACCATGCACTTCATCAAACTTTTCTTTGTTCAAACAAGACTACAACAAAGCTTCGTGTTGTTTTTAATACGTCATCAAAAATGCAGTCTGGTCTCTCTCAAGGATGTTTTATTGAAGAGTCGTATGTTACAGCCCGAATTATTCGATATGTTCCTCAGTTTTCATTTTTATGCTATTTTTTTAGGTAGATATTTCCCAGATAAATCCCTGTATCGTTGTAGATCCTGTTGATCTCAGTTTTTAACAGATCCTTTGGAGGGTAAATTCCAGTTATCGTATTTTGCAGTATTAGTTGAATGTACTCGTATGTGGCACAAAGCCTGCCTCCTTTGTTGCAACCAAATATTGGTTTTTGTAATGCCAGTGAAAAAGCCTAGTGCGCTGCTATTTACTTTTGATAATCATCATCATCAAGCAAAATCTAGTCACATTTGGTTTGTGCTAAAACTTGTGTTGCGCCCTCAAGAGTGCTGAGCTACTTCTTATTATCGTTATTGTGTGGTAACAATCTTATGGGTTTAAACATTTGCTGCTTAAATCTTTATCATCACTACTACCTTTTGTTGATGAAAGTGAGTTAACCTCATCTTATTTTATCGAGCTATTCATTCGCTATGTGTATTTGCAGTATTACCATGTCATCTAAAGCTTCACTTTTAACTATATTCGGAGTTGTTTCTGGGTCACATATGGTTTTAATTGCTTCTTAAAGACTGTGCATACTTGTACTATGAGCATTCATTATCAATTTGTATCAATATCTCAGGTCATGATTGATCTGCCATCTGATCGAAGTCACATCGTCCGGAATATTTTCTATCATTAGAGTAAATTTTGTCCAATAGTACATTTAATATCACCATCATACTGAAGGAAAAAAATGCTGTTCCATCTCAATGGAAATTGGTCAAAATTGTATCTACTTATCGTGATTTGACTGGAGAAGTTGGTTTGTAGATGTCGTCATGCAAGGAGTCATTTGTCGCATTCAGTTGCTCACTCCTTCCATCCCCTGTGGGCGAGTGTTAAGATGTTTTTTGTTTTTAACATAGAGAATATAATTTTCATTTTTTTATACTTTTTTAATTCCATCATATGGCTAAAATGATTTTTTGTTTACTTTTTAATGATATCTTGTCTTTCTTTTCATGTGGTTATGTATTATAATATTATTAGTATGACATAGTTGGGGTTTGTATTATTTCATTTATTCTGGAGGTCATTGTACCTACTCGTAAATTTTAACCAAATAATTAAATAACTGAAAATATAACTTGGGAATACTTTTCATTGTAATATTGAGAGAATGTATACCATAAATTTTTAATGAATTTTTTGATAGTATATCCTGTGTATCACATATACCCTACGAGTACACATCACTGATGAGAATCATATTTGTAAGTAGCTAACAGCTAAGTACTAAAACTTGCTTTGAAATGAATTAAGATTTCAAATATCTCTGCGACGCGGTAAGTGTGTATTTTCCAAAAGTGTCAAATTTTGTAATGGCTGCTATTCAAAAACCAGTTGACCAATTTCGCTCAAATTCAATACAAAATCAGTCCCGAATAGTCTCTAACTGCCATAAAAATTTCAAGCCAGAATTTTTTAATTTATGGGAGTTATCGTGATGACATGATGGATTTGTGAAACTTTGAGAAGCCCTCCCTCCGGAACTATCTGATGAATTTTAAAAATTTTAACACGAATATGTAACCCATGAAAGCTTCTTACCGTACCCCAAGTTTCATTACCATAGGTCAAACGGCGGAGGCTCCATATGCTCCCAAAAAGTGGAAATATATATATATATATATATATATACATAAAATCTGTAGTAATCAGAAGAATTTGAATGACCTTATATTTGTGATCTACGACTCGGGATCTGCGCTTTTCCACAGGTCCCGCCATTGCACTGAATACATAGTTGTATTTTCTTTTGGAAGATACATTAAAACTTAATAAACTTACAGAACGTTGTTGGTCGGCTACATGAAAATCATGAGATTTTATGAATGTACAGAAAAAAGAAGCTACAACTGATTACAGATTTTTCTGTAGGTTTGTTGTTAGTTTGTTCGCTCGAACAGACATATTAACTATTGATGATAGATAATATTAAATGCTATATTATCCAAAAGTCTTTCCATTCTTTATTAATACATTTTCCCAATTTTCAAGTAGATCCGTGCGTTTTGAGATGGCTTCATCTTCCCGTCATTTTACGCCAAACCTCTTCTATCAATCATCAATACCTGAATTTTCTTAATAGTGGTGAATTTGCCGGTTAATGATGCGATATTGAGGGAGAGAGATGTGGTATTTTGTGTCAATACATCGGTTGGATCATCTGAGGTACTTCACTCGGTTCAATTATTGGCAGGTTTGCACGTGTGAGTCTACGAGATGTCGAAAAGAATAATTATAATCATTAAATGAGAGCATTGATAGGGAGAAAAAGATACAGAGAAAGAGAGGAGAGAGGGAGAGAGTGTGAGGGAGTGCGAAAGAAATAAAAGTCGAAGTAAAAAATTATGTTAGCAGTTTACACCTGGATAAACGGTATCGTTTGTGAAGGTCAGTAGCCAATATTATGACTGTTAACGTTCTTTTTTTCGTCTTTCTCGTCTTCTCAGTTACTTGTTTCTTCTTTTATTTATAATAAATAATATATACATTATTTTTGGTAAATAATCATTTACTTTCGTTGGTCTTAAGCTTTTTTTCTTTTCAGTCACTCTTACGAAAGTGTCGGTCTTCGTTAGCATCTTTTGCCATGGCAAAACCGTTATTAATTAATACTATGTTGAAGCGTAGAATTGAACGATGACGATTCTTCCAAGATGTTGGTTTAGTATTGGCTGAAATCGAATCGAACGAAGAAATTTGGTGTTTGGAAAGAACGGATGTGGGGCTTATGTGCATGGTGGACGAATTGTGAATTCTGTACGGTCGGTCTCGGTTGATTGCATTGGCTAATCGAATATTTCGCTCGGAGCGCAAATTATCGATGCACTAATCGTACCTTGAAGCTCATAAGTCATAACAGACTTGTGTTTTGGTTACGAGACGTTAATTTAATTTATTTAGCAGAACTACAGATGAGACGTGAATTATTATTCTAAATTCGTTACTGAAATTCATACAACTGCATTGCATTCAAGTTCCGAAGCATTGACTCGTTTGGCAAGGTCTTAGCTTAAACTTTGAAAAAACGAATTAAATAAAAAATTTTCGTCGATTTCGGAGAACTACTACTTTCTACAATCTATTCTGCGTAATGTTTGACAGAATTACTCTGATTAGGTTTATACAAAGTGCTGGGTTCACTGACACTGCTCTCTCAGTTAAAATTATAAAATAAGAAACTTTAGATGATATTCCTTTCGTTTTTTTTTTGGTTTCGGATTTTCTTTTGTCTCTATTTACATCATTTACGAAAACTGTTGTGCTGTTTCCATCGTATAAACCTATCCGGAACCTGAAAGTCGCATCATCGTATGATATCCTGTATTTCTCAGACTCGAGTGCAAAGGGCACACTTCGTTTATTCAAACTGGCCCTGAGCAAGTTTAGTTCGCAAAGCGGACAGACAGCAAAACAGGAACTGGAAATGTTCATTCGAGTAATGCAAATGAATTGGACAATTAGGTTTAATTTATTTTTTATGAAACCGTATCTTCGGTGTGTGTGTGTGTCACAATTTTTGCCGGATAATCACTAAATTTGGTACGAACATTTTTACTAAGCCAAGGACCAGACCTATTGATTTTTGTGCGGATCGGCCGGACAGTACTTCTTGTACCGCCATTTTTGTTTTTATTTTGGCTATAAAATGCACAATTTTGCATCAATAGTCACGAAATTCGGAATAAATATTTATTATAATTTATTGTAGTACGCTACCAATTTTGCCGCTGATCGGCGGGATGGTATTTCCGGTATTGCGATTTTTGTTTTTATATTGGTCATAAAATTCAGAATTTTGGAACAATATGTACGAAATTTAAAACAAATATATTTAATATATTTTATTGTAGCATGCGATCAATTTTGGTGTAGATCAACCGATGGTACTTCCGATAAATCTTTTTTTTTTTTAAATTTGCAAGAACTTTTCTTTTTATAAAAATTATTCGCACGTTCATTTTTTTTTCCTTTTATAAATTTATTGTATTTCTTTGATTTTATTTGAAATTATACGATTATTTATTGCACTTTATCATCGTAATCAATTTTTTTCTTCGAGAAATAATGCTTTTAAATTTCACATTGTCTAATATTTTGTCTGCAGCTAACAAATTTCATACAATCATAACATACCATTCACGTATATGAACTTCAAGATAATTAATGTGACCATCAAAATTCATAATGCTTTTTTCTCGAAACCTACTTTTTCTAGCGAGACTTGCTGCGCTATAGTTTTTTTTTTTCGTTCAGTATTATTTTGACCGTGAGAAATGTGAATGCGAAATAAATTACGAATTTTTCGCATCTAGAAGAGCAAGCAATGTTCTACATTGTATTTTTTTCTAATCGTTTTTGCATACATCATTTATCAAAATTAGCTCCTGGACTTGATTTTTTATTTTTTATTTTTTGTTGAGAGGGGGTATGTTGGAATTTGGAAAGTAGATGAAGTAAATTGTGGGGAAAAAAATTTACATCCGCGCAAAAGAGGTATTCAAAATATTTTCATATATTTTGGGTAAGCGAGAATGGAGAAGGGAATAATGAATTCGTCTGTTGGAGTGTTTTCTTTTCTGAAACTTGTGATCAGGAACGGGGAATGCCTGCTGAAAATTAAAAGCCGCAAAATTTAAAATTCATTTCAAAATACTGAAGACAGAGAACTGGATCTTGTGTTCAGTTTTTTTTTCGACATTTTTTAAATTTATGTGAAAAGTTGAAAGCAGGTATTGTTCGATTCCGAGTGTTTTAACTGCTGCGAAAGTATTTAAAGTTCAATTATTTCCGTTTCTTTGGACTTGACGGGATTCCAAATCATTACGTTCTGAGATGAAATTTAAAAAAAATAAAAAAAAAAGAATTTCCAAGTAGTGGTCATTAGCGTTTAGGTCCGCTTTGTTTTCAGTACTGCAAATTTTTGCTTTCGTTCCCTGCTCTGTGTATTTGAAGGAAAACGAAATATTCGTGCAACATACTAACGAAATAGATTTGAAAGCCTGTCATCTTTTGGTTGTTTTAAAGTTTCATAAATTGAGATGCTGGTTTTCTCACTAGAAAGGAGTTATAGAAAGATTTTTTTGTTTAAATCGAAAAGAATTTTGAGTATATTATTAGCGCTATTTGTGGCTCAAATTACTTCTTCGAGGAAATAGCCATTGAATGAATAAATTTCCTTGTCGTTGCTGCAGCCCCTATGTAAAGTTTTAAATTATGTTTAGTTTATCTATGAAAGCCGCATATGCATACTGCAACTTTAAACTTTCATTCTTACGTTAATGTTATGGGAGGTTGATAAATTTGGGATTGTTGTGAGATGAGGCAAATGTGGCCGTTGAAATAATTGTTGGTTTTACTACGAAGTAGAACATCGACTCGAAGGAGAGGGTTTGTGTGATGAATTTTTTGTTTGATTGAGTGAGCTCTCCTTATGACAGTTCTATGTCATTGGTCTAAATCTAATGCGAATTTGTGGCCTACCTCTGACTTTTCATGATTTTTCTTCTGAAGTTTGGGAGTTTCATAAAGAGTATTTTGTTTTAAAAAATCGTGTTACAAAAATCAATTCCATCTCCGGCCGAAGTTAGACTATTTTGATGTTTCTTGAAATTTTTATCCATTATTGTTTCGTCATTTACGTTCATCATATATTAAACTCAGTTTTTTCTTAAATTTTGGCTATATTCTGAGAATATTTGAAGTTGGTTTTTCTCAATTTTACCTACTTACCTTTTTATTTCTGCTACTTACTGGTAATTTTTGAAAACTGACTTCTTCGGCGTTGCTCGATTCACACGAGTTTTTAAGTAGGATTCTTTAGAAAATCTACTTATTACGCTTGTGCGATATTAGCCCCCAGGGTTGAGGGTGGGTACGTTTTTTGTTTCATGATCTCCGGAAAATTTTGGCTCCAATAACTCAAATTCATATATATATATATATATATATCCATTTCTTATTCTCACGGTGCACGTCGCAATTTTTATCCGATAATCACGAAATTTGGAACAAATATTTATACTAAGCTAAAAAATAGACCTATTGATTTTGGTGCGGATCGGTTGGACGATTCTTCCTGTACCACCATTTTTGTTTTTATTTTGGTTAAAAATGCTCAATTTTGTATCAATAGCCACGAAATTCGAAGCAATTATTTATCATAATTTACTGTGGTATGCTACCAATTTTGGCGTGGATCGGCCGGACGGTACTTCCGGTATCGCTATTTTTTTAAATATTGGTTACAAAATTCGCAATTTTGGAACAATATGTACGAAATTTGAAACAAATATTTGTTATAATTTATTGCACCATAATGTCAATTTTGGTGCGGATTGACCGAACAGTACTTCTGGTAAAGATATTTCTTTTCTTTTTTAGTCTGGCTCTAAAATGCTTAATTTTGAACAAATATTTATTGTGATTGATTGTAACATTCTACCAGTTTTCGTGTAGATCGACAGGATTATATTTATTTTCTTCAAGTCAATTTTTGTTTTTAATGGTTTCAAACGGTGTAATTTTGAAATTCAGAACAAATATTTTTAAGTAGGTTTTCTTTAAAAAATCTACGTATTACACTTGGTGCGATATTAACCTCCAGGATTGGGGGTGGGTACGTTTTTCGTTTCATGACTTCAGGAAAATTTTGGCAACAATAATACAAATTAATATATGTATATATAGTCTATTTTTTGTTCCCACGGTACAGGTCACAGTTTTTGTCCGATAATCACGAAATTTAGTACAAACATTTTTACTGAGCCAAGGATCAGTTGATTTTAGTGCGGATTGGCTTGACGGTACTTCCAGTACTACCATTTTTGTTTTTATTTTGGCTATAAAATGCTCAGTTGTGCACCAATAGCCACGAAATTTGGAGTAAATATTTATCTTGATTCGTTGTAGTAAGCTTTCAATTTTGGCGCGGATTGGCCGTTTTTATATTTGTCTTAAAATGCCAAATTTTGGGACAATATGTATGAAATTTGAAATAAATATTAAAATTTACTGTAGCATGCTACCAATTTGGATGACCAGACGGTACTTCTGGTAAAGCTTTTTTCCCCCTTCTTTCTAATTTGCATGAACTTTACTTTTTACGAAAATTAACCACATGCTCTTTTTTTTTTTTATTTATAACTTAATTATATTTCATTGGTTTTATTTTAAATTACATGAAGATGTACTATACTTTATAATCTTAATTTATTTTTCATTTTTTCAAGAAAAAATGCTTTTACATTTCACATTGAATATTTCGTCAGCAACTGACACATTTCGTACAATCATAATATATTATTAACGCATATAAACTTATAAGCAAGTAATTTTACCTTCAAAATTCATAATTTTTTCTCTCGAACACCTACTTGTAGGGAGGCTTGCTACGCTAGAGTTTTGTAATTGTGGTTGGTGCTGTTTTGTTAAAAAGAACGTTTTTATTAAATAAAAAATTTATATTTTTGTTGGTTCCATCAGTATACTTTGATTTTCTGTATTTTTATATATATCCTTGATTTTTATTTTTTGTTATGTAGTTGACTTTCGCCAATGTTGTATTTTCTGTAATTATTTCCTTTTTACTGTTTCAGTGAATGGTGATACAGATACCAACTACAATCGAATATTACTGCAAATCGAAAACGCGCGACACAACGGCGTCCTTTATTCACGGATGTGGTGGTGTCAAATTCACGATGATCGACACTTGACAATGGCATGACAGTGCTATGAGTGAAGGCGGTGGTGAAGCCCTGGGGCCAGCGTTTGCGGCTGCCGGGAGCTTCCAGTCTTCTCAACCACCTACGCCTTCGTCCACGGTACCAGATAGCGGCGGCGGCGCCGACCTAAATTCTAAATCGACGTCTTCCTCGGGCTTGCCGCCGTTTAGCTCGTTTTCGGCTGCCGAACTGGCGACTGAAGGGCTTGGATCGCGACTCGGCCCAGAGGGTTTTGGCACCGAAGCATACCCGGGTCGCATTCTAGAGTTTCCGTGGTGCTACGAAGAGGGTCTGTCGGGTAGATTGTTAGATCCCAGCAATAGCTTTCCTGTGCTCATTCCACAATATCGGCCTTGGGAGAGTAAGCCGTTGGAAGCAGCGGCCGCTCTTGCCGCGCAAGAAGGTTTCGCCACCAAGATGTACGACTATCCAGGCTCGCCAGCCGCCAGCAAGTTACCTTCGTTCCAATCTCAATTTCCCACCTTTCCAGCAGATCAGAATGGTGGCATGGGTGGTGGTGAAACCATTTCACTGACTACCCTGACGCCAGCACCACCCTCACCCAACGCCAACAATCCCGGTCTTCCCAGTTTCCAAACGTTGTCGACGGTGACGGTCAATCCGCGCAGTTATCCTCTAGTCCCCGCTCCCCTTCAAGCTCGCGAGATTCCGCCCTTTCAGCAACAGTTTACTGATGAACGTCATATACAGTTATTCCAGTCACCAGCCACTCTGAACAATGCTCAATACCATCAGCTCGGCCTAACAACAGCCAACTCTCCAGGCATCATTCAGGGAAACTTCGTCACGCATACGCAGCCGTCGCAGCAGGCCACGCTGCTCACGGTCGTGAAGACTGAGCCGGTGGCTATCGTAACTACGCAATTGCACCAGCAACCGCCGCCGCCGTCACTCATCTATCAGAATTCCAATCATTCGGTGTTGGAACATGAAGCAATCAAGGTTGAAGAGAGTTCGTCTTCGTCATCACCACGTTGCCTGCAAGATTCGCGTAAGAAAGAGCGCAGAAAAGGAGGCGGACGAGCAGCTTCCTCCGCCATGGAAGTGGCGGTCGAAAGTGACGGCGTCGGAAGCTCTAGTGTGGAAAGCTCCGGACAGGTAGCTGCCATCTCGAGCACAGCTAGCTTTAAGTCATCGCTCATGCAGCAGCACCAGAGTATAGGTGCGATGGGCGCCAACGTTTCTGTGGGCGGACCGCACGGCGACGGTGATGAGTGTGAAAACAGCACCGGCGAGAAGCAGACGAAAAAGAAGCGCAAAAGGTGTGGCGAGTGCATCGGCTGTCAGCGAAAGGACAATTGTGGCGAGTGCGCGCCCTGTAGAAACGACAAAAGTCACCAAATTTGCAAGATGCGTCGATGTGAAAAGCTGACTGATAAGAAGGTAAGATTTGTGCACCAAATTCTACTTAAGTTATTGACCATAAATTTTTGTTCAATCTTTTCCGTCCTAAATATCAATTTTATTCCGTTAAGAAAAGTCACTGAGCACATTTGTTCAAAATTGGCTTCGGTAAATATTTTTTTATTGACCAATCGTTCGAAGTGTTGGCTAAATTATCGAGAAAAAAAATCTAATTCATTTTGTGAATAATATTATGATTCGAGTTATAATTTAGGACGCGTTAGAGCATGTAATCTAACGATGAAAGTTAAACTGATTTTTTAAATGATGAAATAGTAATGGCAGTGTGGTAAATTTTAGGTTCGAAAGGCTAATTTTTATCTCGCTCGAAATTTTTTTGTTTAAATTACATATTTAAAAAAATATAATCAACTGTATTAAAGTTTGTGAATACCACCATTAAATCAGTCATTCGTTGAAATTATTTGAATAAGTAGTGAAAATCGATTGTTGCCAGGTTACGTACTTCATGGCTTGATTAGTTCAGTTGACTTCGGTACGTCAGATGGATCCGATTAGTGTGAATGGCTGATCATTGCTGAAAAAATGATTCACATGAACCAAAATCATTGGTTGTTTATTGTATTATTCCAACTTTGTTTTAATAAAGTGAGTTCTTCCTCCGTCACAAATTTTGGTTCTGAGAACGTTATGTGATTTGAAAATGTTTCCGCTCTTTTGTTTTGAGCGCCAATCACTTATTTTTATACTTTTTCTTACCACTAGATACACAAAAGGAAATACAAACGTTGCGATTACTCCCTAAACGAATGAATTGGTGCTTACATGTTAAAAGATACAAATTAATGATGAAATATTATTGTTGAATGTTCCAGTGTTGTAATTCTTGATTGAAAAAAATATTTTCACATAAATTTATTAGTTATCACTCAATACTTGAAATCACAAATGTTAAAAAAGTCTCTCCTGACTGCTAATATTCAAGCATAAATAAATTTCCTGTAGTGTCGTATGTCAATTTTATACTAGTCAGTTTATTGTTCCTTGGTAAACTGAAATAAGTGGGATGTTTCTATTTGACGTGAATTTAAACAGAATAATTTGAGTTCCAAGAAAAATATATTACAAAAAATAATTCTTGCCTTGTGGTTTTGAAATTATTGAAATTCAGACAAGAATCACGCCACAATCATTCAATAATTTGTATATTTTCGTTAAAAACTAACTGTATTTTTCTTTGATAATCAGACTTTCATTGTTCGATGAAAAAAGTAATTTAGAATGAAATTTAGCAGCTTTAAGAGCACGTGCTTTGCCATGGCCATATTGTACTGAAATTTTTATGTGAATCTTATGAAAAAACTTATCCCATTCAACTTTAAGATATCAATGGAAGCCAAACATTGATGAAATAAAAAACACCCGTCAATGGACATGTAATTATGCGCCTGAAAAACTGCAAATATCGACATGATATAATCATAGAAAATTCGATTTATTTTGTGAAATACTTTCAATTTGGGTTACGATTTTCAACGTCATGCGTATCTTCAGATTAAGTTAGCACAATGCAGTAAATTTAAAAAAAATGAAGAGATCAATTTTATTTATACTGATGTTGTTGGTACCACTACGACAACTTGTCATATAAATTTAAATTTAAATGCCACCAAGTGAACGACTTAGCCTTCTTTTTTCCTTCAGTACATGTCTTCCTTTTCTCTTTTGATGCGCTGCATTTAAGCTGAGTGTAGGTGGTGTATTTCTTCCTAATTTTCACGTGGGATTTTTGTTGTCTCTATTCCCTTTCATTTCATTTCATCTTCCAGTACTGGAATCTGAAGTCAGAGTAGTCGCCTTACGGTGTTCCGTTAGTAAAACATGTTGATTTCGGGGTAATATGTTGTTTAAAAGCATCGAGTACACAGGAAATCAAAGTTACGGAAAGCAATTGTTAAAGAATCCTTGGAGGTAGCTAGCTTAAATTTAGACGAGATGTCTTTATATATTAGCCCAAGATTCTGTGAAAATTTGGCCAAATTCGTACGTTTATTTCTTGAGATATAGTGAAATTCTGTTCATATTAGCTGATTGAAATTATATGAATGGGGTACCGGACATGACTCTCAGAATTACTTGAAATTAATGGGAGAGATGTCTAAAGCCTGTGAATGAAGGTTTTGAAATTTTTTTTGAAAAATAAATAGAAAGGAAGATATAAGATGTCAAAGTTGCGCTGCAACAAAAACAGTACCTCGATGAGCACCCTGTTGTTGTGATGTCATAGAATTGACATCTGTATTTTGCATTATCAGAGGTTGCTGGTTTCAATACATCTCATTAATACTTCATTTTTAAGTAGGTTTTTGGTGAAAATTTACTGAACAAAATTGACTTTAAAAAATGACTTTGAAGCAAGAATGGGCGCACATTTCATTTCAGGACCCAAGAAAACTTTTGGCACAGAAAGCTCAAAGTCTAAATTATCACCTAAGTAAATAAGATTCAATAAGATTGCATTTTTATCTGTATTTATTTTTTGTACTTCCCACTGAGGTAGAAGGTTGAAAATTGATATGAGGGTGCTTGAATATCACATCTAATTTTTTTTTTTTTTTAAATCCCAAAAATAAGAAAGGGGCAGCAGATATGGGCCAAAAATTCATTTTCTTGGAACTTTCAACATATATACACTGAAATTATCCATCTTAACACAAATGTGGTATAATATTGTTTGTTTATGCTTTAAAAAAATATTTTTTGAGGTACTGAGTTCAAATTGGACCTTAAATTTTGACCCAAAGGGACTCAAAAAGGGCCCAATTTTGTTTTTTTACATTTTAGTATGTAATACATCATTTGTAATGTTTCTTAAGGTACTGAGTTCAAATTTATCTATAATTTTTTAATTTGATCAATTTTTTGACCCCAAGGGACTCATAAGAGGGTCCAATTTTGTTTTTTTACATATTATTATGTAATACATCATTTGTAATGTCTCTTGAGGCAACAAGTTCAAATTTGACATTATTTTATTAATTTGATTCATTTTTTGACCCCCAAGGCTCAAAATGAGGGGAATTTTTGACTTTTCATATTTTGTAGTGTAATACATCACTTGTAATAGTTTTTTAGCTGCTGATTTTGAATTTGACGTAATTTTTTAATTTTACCCATTATGTGATCCCACAGGAGCTCTGAAAGAGGCTAATTTTGAATTTCTCTATTATATTGTGTTATACATTATTGGTAATTTTTTTAGACTTGAAGTTTTATTTTGACATGTATTTCTTCATTCAACTCCTTTTAATGTGATCCAAAGTGGTTCAGATATAAGTAGCTAATTTTGACTTTTCACATTTTATTGTGTGATATATTGTTTATAATGTTTTACAAGTTTCTGAGTACAAATACAAAAATCTTATTTTTCTTACAAGTAAGCTGGGCCAGTGGTTTTACTGAATTTTGTTGTTTTTTGTTGGTCTCAAAAAACATGGGCATCCAATACCTAATAAATTACTCAATAATAAGTGAAGATATAATTGCGATCCCTTTTTTGGGGCCACAGGAAGAAAAAAAGTGGTTCAATCTTAAAATGGATTGTAAATATAATCTCAGTGCCTCAAAAAACATTATTTATGGTGTATCACTCAATAATATCTAAGAATTTTATTTGAACCCCCTGTTTAGGGTTACAGGGGGCTCAATAATGGATTTGATCAAAAAATGGATTGCAAATCTAAACTCAGCACCTCAAAAAATATTATTAATGATATATCACTCAATAATATCTAAGCATAGTATCTCAACCCCCTGTTTGGGGTCACAGGGGGCTTAATAAGGGGTTTGATAAAAAATGGATTGAAAATATAAACCCAGCGCCTCACAAAATATTATTAATGATATATCACTCAATAATATCAAAGAATATTATCTTAACTCCCTGTTTGGGGTCACTGGGGGCCAAGGAGGGGTTCAATCTAAAAATGGTTTATAAATTTAAACTCAGAGCCTCAAAAAACAATATTATCGATGTATCACTCAATAATATCCAAGAATATTATCTTAATTCCATTTCTTGGGCTACAGGGGGCTAAATGAAGGGTTAAATCTAAAAATGGGTTGCAAATATGAACTCAGCCCTCAAAGTAAATAACTCCTCAGGCACCACCAAACATTTTTTCCAAGGCTGTGCTCTAATATAAAAACAAATAAGGAATAATTGGTTTTTGATTTTCTTAGTTTTTATTGTTTTTCAATGTTTTGAATTTGTCTATAAATAAGGGAGTGGGGGGGGTGCAAGTGCACATCCTTTCATCCCCTCCCTCACAGTCACCATGAACTTTCTAAATTGATGAGCTTAACTAAAGCAATGTACAAACACAGGAGAGTGAGGAATGAATGAATGAGAAACCTGTGAAAGAGGTGAAAAGTTTGCTGATGTGTCAATTCTATGACATCACACCCACTGCTCAAAAAATATCACAACGATTTTTGACAACTCAAATTTACTATTCATTTTCTCCCATTCTATCCAACCAATTTTAATATGGTTTTCACTGATATTTTTTATTTTTGTAAAAGAATTTGAAAATATGTTTACTGAAAATCATGTCCGGTACCCCATTGAAACAAGTTAGGGAATTTTAGCGATATATCTGAAGAACCAGTTTTGGCGAGACATTAATATAGGTACGTTAGCTGAAAATTCTGTAGATATTTGACTGAAATCATACGTTTAGTTCTTAATATATACTGAAATTCTGTTCAGATCCATAGAGTTCTTAATTTCAGCTATATCTTTAAAACCAAAGGTACAGTTTCATATTTTCACAGAATACTTTTAACTAACGTATAATTATGTCTCGCCAAAATTTCAGTTCAATCATACGTTCGGTTCTCGAGATATATCACTGAAATTCCCCAATTTGATTGAATTCTCATTATTTAAATCACAGGATCTGAACAAAATTTCATTGATATCTCTAGAAATAGGCGGATGAATTTTGTCAAATTTTCACAGATTCTTCGGCTAACATAATATGTAAATAAAATTATTTCATATTAAATTTTATATATGTATTAAACTAAACATAATTAAATATTTAAACTTTAATTAATTTTAAAATAATAATTTATATTAGTAAAACCTAATAAAAAATATTAATATAATTAAAATCAAAATCAAAAACTTAAAACTACTGTCTTACCTAAATTTCGGCGATGTACCTGTAACATTCTCTTGCAATGCTTTGGATAACTTTGATCGCCTGTGTTCTCAATAATTTTAAACAGCACATTATCGAATATATGAAGATCTAATGAGGGTAAAATGTTATTAAGTGTGCTAAATCTTGAACTTAAAATTACTGTTTTGTAAGAAAATGAAAAAAAAAAGAAAAAGGTGTGGAAGAAATTATTGTTAATACTATGAATATTATTTGAAATTTAGTTTAAAAAATTGTCTCAAATTCATGGTTTTCACAACTATTATCATGTTATTTTTTCTTTTTCTTCTCAAGTGGGGTGTAAAACATGCACCTTACTCTCTCTATTCATCTAAATCCAATTTACCTATCCTTTATTTAACATTTTCTCTTACGATTTAAAATTTTTTTATTGAATCTGGTCTTTTGTGCATGAACGAATAGGTAGGCCATTTATTCGTATCCGTTTATTGAGGACAAATTTTTAGTGTTTGTTGGACCTTCTCTGCCACGGTTCACTTTTTCGGTCAAAACTTTATTCATGGTTAAAATCGATCTTTCATGCAAACAGTACCGAAAAAATCGTGCACAGTTCGACTGGCTGCCCGGAACCTCTTTCATAAATTTTTCAAAATGTCCGTCGCACCCGCGTTTTCCGCAAATGATTATGAAGAAGGAAAAAAAGTTGTTCCAAAATCAGTTTGCAGTACGAACGAAAAAAAAATGGAGGCAAAGGAAAACACGTTTAATTAAAAAAGTGGTTCGGCAAATTCGTTTCGTTTAATCAGGCTTATTTCAAAGGCAGATGTTCTTTTCATTGTGGAAAGTGAATTGTAACTGTAGATTGAACGAGAATAATAGTGAAAAAGGAAAAGAACAGACAATATCATAAAACTTGAGTGCAAATGAATAAGTTTTGATGTGTATGTACATTTTTTTTTTAAATATTTTATTCTCTTTGTTTGTATCGACGAAAACAGTTCAGAAAATGGTTGAAAGATTTTTTTTTGTTGTTTTCTTTTAAAAGATTGTAAAATACGCTTGTACGAAGCTTGCCGTACTTGTCGTCAGGTACTTATTCTTTTTCTAGTTTCAAATCGACGATAAAAATTAAAATTAGTCGATTGGTCGTTTAATAGGAAAATAATCGAAATCGAAAGTTTTGAATGGATTGGCGGAAACAAAGGACTGTGAAACGTAAACGAATAAATTAAAAACAACAGCATTGGAATGAAGAATACATCAGTAGTTCTCAAACTTAGGGAAAAATCTATTCTAGTGTATTCTTTTCTCGTTCTTTTTTTTTTTACTTGTGTTTCTATCTCCTATTTTATTGTAGTTAACGAGTGTTTCTGTTATTTCGAGGGCAGGGTGAAGCTGTTTTAGGGGTTTTAAAATTTTTCTACCTATTGAATGTAAAATAGGAGCCAAATTTTGTGTACGGTTGGTTCGGATAGGTGATTAGTTTTGTCTTTCGTAACTTAATTGCAAAGTTTTTTTTTTATTTCGCGAATTTTTATCGTAAGGACGGCGATTACAGAGCAGAGTAGCCGTACTTCCGGACTAAAAACTGACTGCCGTTTGGTATCAACCGCATGAGGTAATGCTGTTGTCTGTTTTTCCTTGTCTGCTGCTTTTTCTCTGTCTCTGTCTGTGTATTTCCGGCCTTCCAATCTGACTTCGACTAGTTTCTGCCAAATAATAATAATAAAAAAAAAAAAAAAGGTTGAAATAAATTTTATTTCGCAGAAACGCTTACCTAACGGATGTAATCAAGAATTATACGACATACTAAATTTACATTTTGAAACGACGTGCACTGTGTAGAGCTGTAAAAAATTTTTTCAAACCGAAAAGACGTACTGGAGCGTGACGTACGAGAACTTTTTCGGTAGTATTCCATTGGTGTTGTATTGACTTTCTTAATCTATGAGGGCATGAATCACGTGTAAGTGTTGTTGTGATGTCAAATTATTGTTGATGAATTATTTCGATATGTTAAGCTTTTATTCGTATCGATGATACGAAGACTGGAATTGTTGCTTTATATTCAAACTTAAGTAGAACTCTCAGTTTTTTGAGTTTGAATTTCTCAGGACTGATACTCAATTAAAACTCTGAAGTATCTAGAATTGAGAACTAACTTTTAATAGAACCGGTCTAAAAGTAAATCTTTTCTTGAAAACTTACAAACCAAATTCCTGCTTTCAGTTTTTTGAATTATCATTTCTCAGCATTGACACCAAAACATTCAAGTAAAACTGAAAACTAACCTTCAAACAGAACAGTTCCAGAACTAAAACATTTAGTGATAACTTCCAAACTTTATTACAACTCTCAGAATAGAAAATTTGAAGTGAAACTTGGAAAAAATAACTTCATGGGGGTTCATAATTTTGTGAAAATTAGTCAAGTTGGAGGAGGCAGAATGTTGAAATAGAAATAAAAAAACTTTAATTTATATTAGATAAGGGTATAAAACCATATGATGATGTATGAGTTTATTGGATTCCGCAAGAAAATTGAGCAATTTTACATTTTTTCTTTTTTCCCTCTTTAAACTGGTCTCTGGATTAAGTTAAATTTAGAACTGGAACTTTGAAATCTTTGAGTTTTTATCTCTCTGAATTTACACTGACTTAAAAACCATTAAGTAGAATTGAGAACTAACTTTTAATAGAATAGGTTTAGAACTGAAACTTATGAACTTGATTACAACTCTCAGAATAGAGCTTTCGAAATGAAACTTCGCGCAAAACTATCTAAAGATAGGCATTTACACAAGGTAAAAATTTTGAGAAAATCCGTAAAGTGGGAGAGACGTGATATTGTGAGAAAAGAAAGAAACTTCAAATAATAATATAGGTAAATATTTTTTCTGATAATTTTTTTTTTGTGAAATATAATTTCAATTTTATTGTTGAGTTTCTCCTATAACATAACCTATGGTGTAAAATTATTAGGATTTTTTTTTCTAATTGTATTTCACTTTTCATCTCCTTCTTCAGAAAAATTTCCAGAGAATCTACTTTTTTTCAGAAAATTTCACCTGAATGAATCAAAATGAGAATAAGTAAAAGCACCCAAACTTTTAATAAATAAGATTGTTGGGTTGGTTGGTCCCATAGGGTGACATACTAAAAGTTACACTCTCTAAATTTCTTTCAATTTTTGGAGCGGTTGTTTATCCCATAGAATTTGGTTGTTCCCGTTTCTTCCACAAATTTCAATTTTATAATAAAAATAGTTCATTAAAAAATAATCTAGCATAAAATTTCCTACTGATGAAGCCCCACGCATTTTTTTATTTGACTCCCACTTCCTTTCCAAAGAGATTTGAAAACAATCTTCCCTGAATAATTTTGTTCAATAACATTATATATGAAATATAAATCGTAATTATCATATTATTTAGATGATTAGTAAACCCAATATATATTGTACATTTTCTACCCAACCACCCATATTTCAAAACCCCTTATTATCTCATCTCATCCACCTTCATAGCTTACATATTCACATGAAGCAAAACTTTGAAGGTGGGAAGGATGATAAGGGGTTATGATGAAACGGGTGTGGATTGGTAGAAAGTATAATGTATATATATATATATATTGGGT
Source organism: Ericerus pela (assembly GCA_011428145.1). NCBI lineage: Eukaryota > Metazoa > Arthropoda > Insecta > Hemiptera > Coccidae > Ericerus > Ericerus pela. The sequence continues at coordinate 471,296 of WOFM01000407.1, read as the reverse complement.
TTCCCAATTATCTGAATAATATATGATAATCATTCGCGTATAATGCTATTGAACAAATTCACTGAAGAATAGTTGTTTTCAAGACTCTTTGGAGTGAAAGAGGGTATTAAATAAAAAATTCAGAGAAGGTTTTTGCGGAAAATTTTATGTTGCGCAATTTTTTACCGACATATTTTTATCACCAAACTGTAATTTATAGAGAAAAAAAGTGAAGAACTGAATTTTAAGGATAAATATACCTCGCCATAAAATTTTAAGAGGCCTCGAAAATTTAACTTTTAGTATGTTACTGTAGGAGATTCATTCATCAATCTTACATAATTAAAGTTCTTTTTTTTTTTTTTTTTTGTTTTTTTTCATAAGATTTGATTGGACTATTAAAAGATTGTAAGAAAGTCTATTGATTTCGTATGTGTCTGACATTTAGCGGTTTTTATTAAATTTTACTTGAAGTCGCTGGAAAATTTGTCTGGAAGTCTATAATGTTTTTTTAGTGAAAATTACATTATTTGAGATTTTTCAAAAAATATTGTTACGAAAAATTCACTGAAAGCAAAGCAGCTCGAAATCAAAAAGTACTTAAAATTCACCCGAAATCTACGATTTTTTCCTATCAGTGTAGTATTGCTATTGATTCTTAAGGATTAATTTGACTTCATTATTTGTCGATTAATAAAATGAGAGTGATTTGAGAAGTTATAAGTTTGTTCCTTATCGTGGTCATTTTGTTTTTTGTTCATTTAATATTTTTATGGTTGAATTTTTGTATTCGTTAAGAAACAGATAAGTTGTGGTTTTGATATTTGGTAACCGTACCCCGTTTTCATAAAATTCCTTCTGGATTCTAATCTCCTATTCGTTCTTTTAAGAATCATTAAAAAAATTTTTTAATGAAAATTTTTCAAACTTTCAAAGTTAAGTTTCTCTTTTTGTTTTGATCTAGAAAAGCGAATTTAACTTTGATGTCTGAATATTCGGGCCTGTAAAAACGGATACGCTACCTTGATTGCAAAAAAATAAAATAAAAAATAAAATGCAAATGATATTTCGTGAATATATTTTGATAAAATACTGTACGTATTTTTAAACTGAGATCAAAAATCGTTATAGTGATTATACCAGAATTAACTGATTTCGGATTGATTTCGGTTCGTAAGAGAAATTAATTATGTTCGAATTAAGAGATACGCATATCTGCCTCATGAATTCCCTTAAAATGGCAATGCGATGATCTCTGGTTGCTAGACAATTTTTCAGTCAAATTTATGAACGTTCTCAACAGAAAGACGTGCTGGTAAAATTACTTGTCACTCCTATAAAAATTCGAAATGTTCCTTTCGTGCTTTTCTTTAAATTATTAAAGAACTATCCCCGATCCTTAATGGACGTGACTCTCTTTTAGTTTTGGATATGATTTCAGGAATCGATAGATGGTATGGCAATAATTATTTTTGCCTAACAAACCAGTACCTAGTCAATAATTTATCGTTTCATAAAAAAAAAAAATTTACTAGTTTTTAATATTTAATACTTAATAGATTACTACTAGTAAAGCAAAGGCTAGAAAAATTCTCCAAGACGGAATGCATGTAATATATGTACTTGAAAAATATACAAATTAATAATAATGTCGGAATTTTGGGAGAAGTAGTAGGAGTCAAACTGAATTACTTATTTATGTGCCAGTTTTTATACGCATTTATTTAACTCACTGCAGTACATTTTTATATCGTTTTGTAGATTTGAATTTAGACTTTTTGTGATTACTGGATTGTCGGAGAACCAAAGTGTAGTTGGTTTTGCGTTTTTTTTGTTTAGTGCAGTGGTCCTTATACATGGGTGTGTTTGTGCGACAGTATAAGGGGCGTGTGTGCGCTGGATTTTCATACAAAACATTTTACATATAATAAAAGCGTATCCTTAAAATTAATTTTTGCGAAATTTATTTAAATTAAGGCAGAAAAAGCAAAATGAAAGTATGTTGTTCTCTCTCGTTAAGGTTTTCCTTTTATCATGTTGAAGAAAATGGATCAGTTTCTTTATATGTATACAGCAAGACAGACTCTTCGACGGAGTTGCAAATGGGGTGAATCGATGGTCAACCCTCCAAAATTTTTTTTCATCGAAAATGTTTAAAACCCCTTTCCCCTTTTAGAATAGCCTGCGTTTTCGCCTGATTTTTTTAAATTTTTATCCCCCCTCCAATTTTTTGTCTGCATGTGCGACTACATAAGAAAAATCCTTATAAATGAGGGCATCAATGTTTAATTCATGGATAGAACTAAAAAATTGGGCATTGGAGAGAAAGCAAGCTTCGCAGCCATCCGGGGTCCTGTGAAGATGGTTATCTGCTCAAGAATTTTTTTGTCCTTATGTGACTTAATGAGAAAAAAGTGTAAACTTATCGATAAAAGCAAACAATCTTACAAATACCTCCAGTCTGATAAGATAACGCGGTTAAAAAGGTTACTTTATTTTTAGATTTTATCTTGTTACTTATTTCAAATCAAACATTACTAAAAAAAATTCACTTGATTTTTTTAATTTTCTTTTGAAGTTGTGATCTCCCTTCGTCATATAACTTATCACAAATATACGTCTCAAATATACAGGTCCTATGTAGGTTAGAGGTGTTTGTTTTCTCTTTAATGACCAATTTGTTTACTATTTTGTGTACGAATTAAACTGTGATCTCCAACTTGATTACAATTCTTTTTCTGTGTACAAATAGTTCAATCAATTTACTATAACTTACTTTCAAATTAACTTAATTAGGGAGAAAATCGTACTTTGATTTTATTTTCCTGTTTTAAAAAAAGTGACACATAAATAATCTTGTTTGATTCCTAGAACTTCTCCCAAAATTCTGAATTTGTGTATTTCTTGAAGACATCGTATGTATTCATTTTAGGATAATTTTTATAGTCCTTGCTATATTAATTAGGTATTCGAACTACAGATTATTGACCAGTGATTTATCAGGCAAAAATGATCCTTGTGATACCATCTGTCGATTTCTATAATCTCATCCACAATTTCTTTGAAGCCTACTTCTCATAAAGATCGGGGATAGTCCTTTACCTTCATTAGATGTCATCATTTGCTGTAGTTTTTTAATATCGGAAAATTAAATCAAAATTTTTGCAGCTCACGTTGAGAAACTCTTTATAGTTTACACACAATGAAATAATGAAAATTAAATAGCATAAAAATGGGATTTTTTCACATTAGTAAGTGGTAATGAAGGTGTATATTGGGTTTGAATTTTCCTTGCCTTATGATAATTATATCGTAATTATTCGTTTTTGCTGCATAATACCTATCCGAGTAAAAAGAAGAAAACTTGTAAAATATTAAATAACTACTCTCTTAAACAAGTGCACTATTAAAAAAAAATTGTATTGTAGCGCAAATTCTTCTTGTAAAAATGGTATATAATATTCCTGACGTGTATTTAATGGATCGATAGTGTGACGTACTCACCGTTCAGTTCTTCGAACTCACGTTCTCCATAAATTCATAAATTTTTTCGGGTAAATTAATCATTTTTAAAATAGTGAGAACTTTCGGTGCATGTTTCGATTTGTATTGAGTTTGAGTGCATTGAAAAATTTACTCACTTATGCAATTCTGCATGCTTATTCATAATCAAGTACATTATCTTTGTTACCCTGATTCTTTCGCAAAATTTTACGGCCAAATTGAAACTTCGGAATTTCTTGAAATAATGAATTATAAAGATGATATTTTGGTTCCGATTCGAGTTCACTAGTTGAATTAATTATGATTTTTTTGTGTTTTTTTTTCGTAAATTTAAGAATGAAATTGTTCGCTGAATGATCTCCTGGACTCGGTACCTTACACCTCACCGGGGAGGGATTAAGGAGGCCAGGGGCTTGCGAGTGATGTCTGCCCAATAATCGTGGAACAAAAAGCCTTAAGGTCGAGTCCTCTGACAGGTAGTTTAGGAAGACGATGTTTATTCTACGCCTTTAATTTTATTGAATGTGTGTGTAAATAGTATTTATTGGGCAGGAGGAATCTAAGGGTAAAGCCTTTCTAGTGAAGTGGAAGTCAAGAGAGTGGTTTTCGAAATTTCGACCTTCATGGGAAATGAACTGACTCACACTTCAAGTGCAAGTCTGGGCCCGGTAATTTTGACACCCTCTCCTCCTTCCTCTCTGAATCCTTGATGTATACCTACACATTTCTGTTTAACCCGATACAAATCGCAGTTCTTATCCCATAGTCACGAAATTTGGTACACTTATTTAGATCTAAATAAAGAGGAACTCTATAGTTTTTTGTCCAGATCGACCATATGGTACATTCGGTATATTGTATTATGTAGCATTTTTGGGGCTTAAATGGTTCTAAAGTGCGTAATTTTTGAACAAAAATCATGAATTTTTGTACAAACATTGAATAAATTATATTTTAACCTTTTGCAAAATTTAGTTTCAATCGGCTTTATGGTTCATGCGCAGAAATGATTTGAAAGAATCTTAAACTATTGCAGAGAAGAGTAGATAATTCTAGATAAAACAAAAAAGGTGTGTTAAAATAAGGCTTGTTATTATTTTTACTTAGCAGTCATTTAATAACTTGCATACGTATTTTATGACTTCACAATACAATAATTCATTATGAATTTCTTAGATACTTGATTTTGAACGTAATTTTTAACCAGCATTTTTCCAAATAATTTTGATTTTGATTTTTATTATATTTATTTATTTATTTATTTATTAATATTTAATTTAATTTAATTCAAATTATTTTTGTTAAGAAACTTATATTTTCTAGCGTGGTTTGCTACGCTAGTTTTTTTTTTTATCTTGACACTTCGCACTTTTTCTGAAAAGTTTTATAGTTCTACTTTTTTTGTTTTCGTTTTAAGCTCTTGATACTATTAAATTCATTGCCTAGTATTATGTTAAATTAGCACCATTGTCAAAATTGTTATAAATAGCTTCCTAAATATTTGAAACTTTTGTTGCTCCTAATTATTCATATTTTATTGTAGTTTTTTTTTCTGGAATTGAGAGATAAGTCTGCCTGTTGTGGAGAAAAAAAAATGAAAAACAGCAAAAGATCAAAATTACACGCACCCAGAATGGTAACGTTACATGTCGACATTTCGTTTTTCTTTTTCATTTTTTTTGTGTTTTCATTTTTACGAAACTTTCTTTTGTCGCTCGTACAGAAAAGTTTTCATGCTTCAAGGGATGAAGAGAATGCGTGGAATTGCAGCAGTTTTTTGCATACTATTCGTAAGGAGCGAGAAAAGGAAATGCGATGCCCTTTTTGTGTGTGCGTTTCGATCAATATTTCCTTCGCTCCAGCGTTTTACCATGAGTCATCGACAATTGTCGGTACGATGAGTGCCCACGTATACAGCTACAGAGAGAGAATTGCGTGTACTCTCAGATGTTCGAGTTCGTTAGGGGTGTATAGGAAAGAAATTTTTATTTTCCAGTCGTAATGCAGAGGAAAAGTTGGTCGAAATTTCTCTGTACGTACGGGATCAAATAGATTTTGACAAAAATGTTTGCAAAAATGTCTTAACTTCTCTTTGGGTATGAGTTTGTCTTCATATGAGGAGTGTTCGACAGGTGTACAATATCTTGGCATTTGCGCACGTACGCGTAACACAGTAGTCGAGTGCCAAGATGTTTAACGCTTACGGATCGAGTAGCCCAAATGTTCGTATTGTTATACTACAAAGTACTTGTATCGTATTTCGGTTTACAAAATAGGACGAAAATGCGGCCAATCCTTTCGTTGGCTAAAGTTCATTCGCACTACGCGGAAAGTTGGGGTGCACTTGGTGCGTAGAGAGGGATGATACGAGTGTAAAGTTTTCCGTGTATGGGTTCGACGGATCGTAGTTCGTACCCAAACAAACTTTATTCTCGCCGACGACGACTGAAATAATGCGTGCTTCACAGTGTTGTTTGCAGTGCATGTGAAGTGAGAGCCGTTGGTTAGGTTAGGTTATTGCCTGAACGATAATGCCATTCTCCACCCCGAGGGACTGGGAAGATGCAATAAACTCATGGCGTCCCTTTTACGCATTCGTATTATTTAATTTTCCATCCTTCATTCTCTTTCTTTTCTGTCTTTGTTTTGCTGTTTATCTCTTTTTTTTCTCTTTTCCCGTCTCTTTCTCTTTTAGTTTCGTGATAACGACGCATTTGAAATTTCTTCACCTTCTCTCTTTTCGTACCAACCCGGCTTTCTATGTTTGCCTGAAGAGCACGTTGATTAATATTTACGCATGGTACATTGAAAATCGACGGTTTGAGATTATTTTATTGTTAATTTAAAGTTATGTGAATACTGGGGCCAGCCAGGTGCAAGCAGTGGGGTACTCGTGTTCATTAATTGATTGACGAGCATGTAGCCTCCTCTCGTAATTGAAGGCTTAGTGACTTATTAACAGGGGTGAATTTAGGCATTATGAGCTGGGCGGTCAGAATTTTTGCTGAGGCCTCAGCAAACAATTTTAAACAGGTAGGAGGAAGGGGGATCACTTATGGTGGAAAAATAATATTTTGGATAGACAGTAGAATATGTCCAGTTCTAATCGTGGTCAAAATCTTCGATTTCTTTTTTTTAAATGGCAAAAATGGAATAAGAAATCTTGTGGGAGAAAAAGAAAAACAAATTAGTTTAATTCCAGTGTCAACAAAAAGTAAAAAATTTTAATTTCATTTGATAACATCCTCCTGTTCTTCTAGCAGAGCCCTTACGCTAAAAATTTTAAAACGTTAATGTTTTTAAAGACTTGTTCTTCAGGTGGAACTTGCTGACCTAGAATTTTTGGAGTTAAAATTTGTGGGTAAATGATAATGTTCAATGTGTTGCTGTAATTGGATAAAATTGAGATGGATGTATATTATGTGGTTCTATATAAGGATTATATGACAAACAAATGAAGGTCAGCCTGAAAGTAATCACGAATAAAAAATTCTGCCAATTTAGTTCAAAGCCGATTTCGCATACTTACCTGTCTATATGGCTTTTCTTGACCCCACTCAATAGGTTTTGATAGAAATTTTGTTCTTTTCTATAGTTACAGAATTTACCTAACCCTTCCCAAAAACTTCAATTTGAGTTCCGTTCTGTAACTAATTTTCCTTATTTTTTCCACTTCAAGGAATTAAGAATTTAATCACAACACAGCATAGCTAGCCTATAATGTTTGTAAAAATGAAATTATTGTGATTTGTGTGGAAAACCGAACAAGATCTTGGTTAGATGGATCCAAAAATATTTCCGAAAACAGTGATGGATGTCAAGATGAGGGAAAATATTTTTTAATTATAATTATGTAAGTGTAAAAAAATTATTATCAGCAGTTGTTCAGTATCAATGGTGCAGGTTAATATGGCTGGGGGAGATTGAGTATTAATGCCCTAAACATTTTTCTTAAGAATGTTCCTTTAAATCAATAAATTACGGAAAAAAAATTTCTTATATTATGTAAAAATATGAAAACATTTTCGTTCCCAGGAGGAATGAATATGTTGATGAATGATTAGAGAGAGAGAAAAAATTAGAACAAGAATTAGACTCTCTAAAAAATGTAGGACCCGCTAACAATCCCATTCAGACTGAAATGCGAAACGTGTCTAGTGCTGCACATACATTGTGTTTTAATATTTACCCAAAGTCAGAGCAAGTCTTATTACTTACTTCTTTCGATTTTATTCTTTTGTGCGTCCTTGTATGCTGGTGCCCTTCTAAGACCCTGTGATTCTGCATTTACAAATCAATTAATTTGCGTTGCGTTTTTGCTGCCGCGACCATTCACCCCATTTCAGACTTAACCTAAAGTTGTTGATTCGTTATAATGGATGGAATCACTAGCATTGCTGAATATCACTTTTGAACAAACAATTATTATTAATTCCTTACTGAAACGAGTTGAAAGTACAAAGGATAATCATTTTGTTTTAATTTTGTAAAAAATAATAAATAAATGAAATCTTTAGGATATCGATGGACAAATGCGCAGAGAAGGTTTGAGATCAATGCAGACGAAAGGGAAGTCGAAGTTACTGGTAATGTGGTGGTTTGTATTTTTTGCAGACCACCCCAATGTTGTGTGCATGTTCGTATTTACACTTGAAATACGTTAACTTTACCTCAACGCAAATGCATCTAATGAACGAAGTGAACTTTTCATCACTTTTCCCTTTTTTTCCGCCTCTCTCTCTTTCTCTTTTTTTCATTTTTATCCATCCCTTCTTTGATATTCATTTCGTTTGCAGATGAGATTTGTTTTGTTTTTTCCGTTTTCCTTCGTCGACTGTAAACCTTAGTATTTCATTATTCTGTACCTGGTGGAGCCCGTTTTATATATATATATATATAATGCGTGGAAGAAAGAAAAAAAAGTTATAAAAAAAATGAAAAGGAAAAAGGCCGCTCATGTGGCAACGTTGCACGTTGCCGGCTGTTTATCTTTGTATATAGGTACATTTTTTCACCAACAATAAAAAGTACTGGTTTTTGTAAGCACACTGCCGAACCGACAGGCGCAGGACGTCGCGTAAAAGCGCGCGAGAGATTTGATCTACGACAGCACAGCCCAAGGAAACAGCTGTCCTGTTAATGTTTTAGGACACACCCGTCTCTCCATTGCCGACACCACCACCGCCACACGTTCCTTCATCCCTTAATGTTTCGCTCATATTGCACATACCGTCTGCATAGTACGCACGGTCACAAGACGTGTTTGTGTGTATTTGCTCGTCCATATGATGCATGTTGCCGAGGCAGTACGTGTGTGGTGTATGCTCTTACGCAAAAATGTGCACTAAAAATTAATGTTAATATCTGTAAATAATATTTTGTCTGGTCGCATTGGTCAATTTTCGTTTATCCTCATTGTTTTTCAACTGCAACGTCTGAAACAGCAATAACAGCATCTGTGAAAATTGTTCATTTTCTGTTCATTTATTTTAAATTTCTTTGATTGGGTACAAAGATGCTTGTCATGATTAGACGAGTGTATCACTGTGACCAAATGGTTAAGGTGGTTTCTAAACCTTGTTGACTCAATGCTACTTGTCGTTCGGTGCAGACGCCTGACTGCAACAAAGTTTGGTGGTCTACTCTGCGGACCGGCTACTTGACTAGCATCTACTACTCTCCTTTATAAGCCGTACTAAGGGTTGTTTATCCTACAATTTGGTCTGACTGCCCTTGTATATTAGCATGAAAATAATCAAGCCCGGCTCTAGAGGGGAAAATGTTTTTAAATTTTTATGCGTGAAGTGTAGTCATCACTTAAGGGTGTTTCAAACCCGAAACTCGGATGTACGCAGCGTATTCTCAGAAAATTTTGAAAAACAAAAAGAACTAATTATTTTGTGATATAAGTGCAAAAAGTAGATGATTTTAATACGAGTATGATAGGCAACACTCGCCGAATGCTGCAAATCACATGAGTATCAATCAGCTTTACACGCATGTCACACGCTATTCACTGCAATACCCTCATCTCCCTCAAAAAGGGGCAAAATTTTTTTTTTTTAACTGAAAACCTCCGCTCCCATTTCTACCCAAACCTCAAAAAAAATAAGTAAAAAAATTTCTTTTAGGTCAGAATAATGAACTTGATAATTTTACTTTGAAAAAAAAATCCGAGAAAGTAGTAAGTAGTCGAGCTGTGCGAGAAAGTTGATTCGAAAGGGCGCATGCTACCAACAATTTTTTTTTTCATGTTGTATTGAAATTTTCTACTTTTTGGTCAGTCAAGGGGTATTAAAAAACGTTATAAAAAGCTGAGTTTCCCTTCAAAAAATTTATTTGGAACATCGCTGGTATCACTACGTATCATTCTCATGAAAACATTGTTCTATCTGAAATAGAATCTTTTTTAGTTTTTTCACTCCATAGAAGTGTTGGATGTATCCAGTGAGATGGATGAACTAAAAATTAGACGTAGCTTTTTTTTGTCATATTAAATACATTTATAATGATTTTTTTGGAAGAAATGAGACAAATATGTTCTATTCAATTAGTTTCTTTCTTTCTTTTTTTTTTTTTTTGAAAATTGGTTAAAAATTTTGATATAAAATGAAAAATTATCTTCCTCCTTCAAAAAAAAAAAAAAAAAATCAATGGTTTATGGAATTTATTTTTTAAATTATCTGTGGAATACCTTGTCGTGAGAGATATTCTCACCAGAAGGAAATTCTACAGAATTTAAGCGTGTTCAACCACTTCGTACGTAAGTATGGGTAAGCCAAAACCAAGGCAAACACTGGCAATTTTAGAGCCGGTTTGGCTGGTTTATATACGGCTTATTTATACGCACACAAACACACGTATGTAGGATAATACGTACATTGGTGAGAACAGCTAGGTCGCATCATCCCCTATCGAGATAAGAGATGGCTGGCTGGTTCGTGTACGAATTGTGACATCATCTTATTGTGTCACAATTCGGTACTCGTACATTACCTGCAAGTACGTGCAGGTAATTATGATCGAACGTATTTTGTGTTGTTTAACGTCGCAAGGACGATTATTTGCCTGCCCTTTGGGGCGGCGACTGTTGTCAAGGGGTCTAAGCCCCTATACCTCATACGGGAGAGTCCCCACAGCTATTCCCCCTAGTTTTTGACACCACAAAAATGATCAAACATGCGCAAGGCCTGGGGGCACGTGTGGGTTTAATGCCATTTTTGATCGGCCTCCCACTTCGCCAGGGTGCTGCCTACTGCAGCCCCGACACACTCGTAAGATTCCTTACAAGCATACATTTGGGCCAGGTAGTTTGCCCAGCTGTCCTCTCCCCTACGCCTCGGTGGTTGGTTTTTGGTATAGGCATAGGGGTGATGGTGGAAGTGAAGGGGCAGAGGACATCTGAACTGAAGCTGCCTGAGCATCAGGGAGTTTGAATTCCCCGATGTCAAGGCAGCCATCTTCGCCTTTTTGTTGGCTGCCCTCTCCGCCATAAATAGGAACTTCATTGGTTCCCTGGTCTCCTTATGCTTCAGCTCCGGCATCGGGGGTTCTGTTGTCGGAGTCGGTTCTGGTGGAGTCCAAGGAGGAGAGATGATGGGTGGAAGTGGAGTCGTCATTTCTGTAAGAACACTCTCCACGGCGGGTGCCGTGTCCATCAGGAGTTCCTCCTCAATTCGATCAAGTTCCGACTTCTGTTCTGGAATTTGCCCAGTGGTCTTGGCAACTTCCGGAACTTTTAGGTTCTTGTTTGTGTTGAGGAAGATTTGGGTTGGTAGCGACATTGGAATAGGTAAGAAGGAAAACGGAGAGCCAAAAATATCGTTTAGAAAACACGTCCAAGTTATTAGACAGTTCTAAAACGGGTGAATTTACTGCTATTTTCAATTTACCATTACACTTTTGTTTTAACTTTTTCGCATCTTCTTATTAGCATGTAGAGGGGATAGCCCTTAAAATTCTCGCCCGTATGCAAGTTTTCCGGTTAAGTTCTGATCAGTTTTACCGGTAGAAATGGCCTATTCTTACCTGTACTGACATCACATGTTAATAAAACATCAGTACTGGGAATTTTTTTCTGTCTCAATTTGAGAGTAGTATCATCGTTCAATAACAACTCTTGCGATTCTGCATCCTTAAGCTGTGCTTTAGCTATTTCAGCATAAGGCAATTGGACAGGAGCCGAGATAGCTTCAATTCTACTCAAGGCATCAGCTGGAGTGTCAAGTTCTCCACTTATATACTGAATGTCGGTAGTCAATTGACCAATATAGTCTAATTGTCGCGCTCTTCTCGGCGATGCCGGTTCTGCTTTTTGTGTGAAGGCATATGTTAGGGGTTTATGGTCAGTATACACAGAAAAACATCTACCCTCTAATTGGTGCCTGAAATGCTTCAACGCAGCAAAAATTCCGATCAAATCCCTATCGTATGTGCTATAATTCTTTTCTGTTTTTGAGAGCTTCCTCGAGAAGAAAGCTAGCGGTAACTTTTTGTTGTCTTTGTAAGTTGGTACAAGGTTGCACCAATAGCAAAATCAGAGGCATCGGTACTCACGCATAATGGCAGACTTTCGTCTGGATGACCCAATAGAGTTGCATTTGCCAGTGTATCTTTGAATTTCTCAAAGGCCTGTTTGTTTTCTTCATTCCATTCGAGTGGAGTTTTATCTTTCTTTTTACTTTTTTACTTGTCTTAATTAGTGCAAACAGCTGACTTTGTTCAGCTGCTGCATTCTTCATGCAATGTCTATAGAAGTTCACCATCCCCAAGAAACGTCTGAGTTCAGCAACATTTGAGGGCTTAGGGAAATTCAATATTGGCTCTACTTTGGTCTTCAAGGGGGAAATACCTCCGGTCGAGAATTTGTAGCCGAGGAAGTCAATTTCAGTCTGTGCATATAAGCTTTTACCTACATTGATAGTAAGCCCTGCAGCATTTATACGCTGTATGACGGCTCTTACGTTCTCCTCGTGCTGTTGCTCACTGTCTTCAGAGCAAATGCAGATATCATCCAAGTATGCATATGCAAACGGCAATCCCCTAAACAGTCCATTGATAAATCTCTGGAAAGTTTGTGCTGAGTTGCGAAGTCCAAACGGCATTCGAAGGTATTTGAATAGTCCAAAGGGGGTTATAACCGCTGTCTTTAGTACATCCTGGTCAGCCATAGGAATTTGGTGGAATGCCCAATTGATGTCTATTTTGGTGAACATATTTTTACCCTTCATATTCGCGTTTAAGTCCATTATATTGGGGACTGGATAGTGATCAGGAACTGTTTTGGCATTTAAGGCCCTGTAGTCTCCAACAATTTGCCACTCTCCACTTGTTTTTTTGGTCATGTGGAAAGGGGAGCTCCAGGAGCTTTTTGAGGGGCGACATACACCCTCCTTGATGATGCGATGGAAGTACTCCCGTGCTGCTTTGAGTTTGTCAGGCAGTAACCTTCGTGCTCTAGCATGGCAAGGCGGTTCTTTAGTTTCTAAGTAATGAACTGTGTTATGTTTATAGGTAGGATGCCTGCAAATTGATGGTTGAGTGACTCCAGGATAGTCAGACAGGATCTGTAAGAGTTGTCCGTCGACTTTTGTACAGCTGGATATATTTGTGTCCAGTCTGTAAGCATGCGTTTTGCCATCCACACAATGTTTAGATTCACTATCGATCAATTTGCCTTTTTTGAGGTCAATGATCAGGCCAAAATGTGCAAGGAAATCTGCACTCAGGATTGGGTTTGGAACATCAGCAACCGTGAAGGACCACGTTATATTTTCCTTAAGTCCGATGTCGACTTTGCTGGTCTGAAGTCCGTAAGCTGGAAGGTTATGACCATTCACAGTACGGAGATAGTATTTCGGAGGAAGTATTTTTTGGTTTTTACTTACTGGCAATATACTGAAGTCTGCACCTGAGTCTATCAAGTACCATCTCCTATTAGTCCTGTCCTTTATGAACAGGTGGCATGAGTGTTTTTCTGAGGGGTCTTTGGCCGCATAGATGGCCCCTTGTTTTAATTTGACGCCTCCTTGGTATAGGATTTGCCCCACTATTTGCACCTGTTGTTGCATTTGTTGGCCTCTGCGTCAAACCTATTATGAAAGAAACAACTCTTTTCATTCCAATTTTGAGACTGGTTTTTGGGTGATGATGTTCTCGGGGGAGTTGAACTCTGACCCCTGTTGTTGGAACTTGATCTACGGTCTCTGGACTGGGACTGTTGTCCTTTGCAGTTGCTACTGTTGTTGTTGTTTCTTGACTTAGATCGTTGTCGCCAGCTACAATTGGATTTTGTTGAGCTTTGGCTTTTGTTCCTCTTTACTTCCTCGGTCAACTGAGCTATTTGGGCTCTTAAGTTGAGCGAGTTCACCAGTCTCTGCAGATACTGCACTTACCACAGGCTTTGACCTGGTATATTCTAGCGCATTATCCGCGGATTTTTCAAGGAAGTCCAAGTCTGCGGATGTATTTATCACGGTCGAACCTACGGCAACTAGGCATTGCACAACACTTTGAGGAAGTTGCTTGCAAAATTGGTTGCCTATGACAGAAGGGGCTACGATATTATCCGCCTTCCGCCTTAATTTCGCCTTGAAGATTGAGGGTTTGTCATCTCCCATCTTCATACCACCCATCACATCATCAATGATTTGATTTTTAGTTTTTCCAAACACATTCTTTATCTTATTGACGAACCAGGCATATTTATCTTCTTCTGTCGAAGGGCATTCCATGATATCCGGAATGTGGTGGATTATCTTTGGGGGCATGCTTCCACAGATGTGGAGATACAGCTGGTTCAGTGTAATGTTTTCTGTCTTGAACTTGCCTTCCAAGAGTGTCAACCACAAGTCTACCTCATTGGGCAGAAATTCCGGGATCTCTATCCTCAGTCTATAGAAGTTGGGGTTCTGTCCTGGCTGTAGTTGCAAAAGCTGCATAATTTGCGGCTAGACTTCAGGCATCAGCTGTGGCTGAGCACTACTTCCCTGCGATGGTTGTGAGTTTTCATTTCTATTTGGTGGTGGAACCATTGCTGTGTCTTTCTGATGACAAACGTATTCCACAGAACTACTTCCTTCCTTGCTAGTTGAAAACACTGGCTCCTGTGTTTTTAGGACAGGTGTTTTTGGGTCAGAACTTTGGCTTAAAGTTCGACCACTTCTCAATGTTTTAACTGCTAGTTGATCTTTGTTTATTGCAGTTCCCAGTCGTGCTAATTCTGGGTGTTGAGGGCCTTCTTCCAGATTTGGTAAATTCTTAGGGTGTCGAGTAAAAGTTGGGGGGGTTGGGAGATGAGTCCAACCTTCTTCCTCCAGGTCTGCTTTCGGGTTTCTCTTTGTTTATATATTTTAAAGAGAGGGGTGTGAATTCCCACTTCAGTAGACTCTACTTCAATGACCTAAAAGGTGTCTTAGTCTGCAAAAAAATAATTTTTATTTGCTGAACAAGCAAGTTTCTCGCCAGCACATCTCGCCAAATTTTTGTAAAAACGCAACGCGCCTCAAGACACCTTACAACGTAGCCAAAAATCACGTCGAAGTCACCACTGTGGAATACCTTGTTGTAAGAGATATTCTCACCAGAAGAAAATGCTACAGAATTTAAGTGTGTTCAACCACTTTGTACATAAGTGTGGGTAAACCAAAACCAAGGCAAACACTGGCAATTTTAGAGCCGGTTTGGGTGGTTTATACACGGCTTATTTACACGCACACAAACACATGTACGTAGGATAATACGTACGTTGGTGAGAACGGCCAGGTCGCATCATCCCCTATCAAGATAAGAGGTGGCTGGCCGGTTCGTGTACGAATTGTGACATCATCTTATTGTGTCACGATTTGGTACTCGTACATTACCTGAAAGTACGTGCAGGTAATTACGATCGAACGTATTTTGTGTTGTTTAACGTCGCAAGGATGATTATTTGCCTGCCCTTTGGGGTGGCGACTGTTGTCAAGGGGTCCAAGTCCCTATACCTCATACGGGAGAGTCCCCACATTATCATTGTGAATAAGTTGGTAACCAAATACCTATTAACCTCATTGGTAATTTATTATTTTGACTATTAATCTTTGGATAGAAATACTTTTTTTTGGGGAGGGGAGGTATGAGTAGAAGGAAGAGGGGACTCATGATTGGAATTTGGTTCACACCCTTAATTCGCCCCGACGCAAATTCTGCGTCTCTCTTCCCTATGGAAAGATTCATTCGAAATACTTGGTCTCCTGGAGATGACTCCCTCAAAATGAAATTCTGGAGCCGTCTCTGGAAATAACCCTCATATAAGAAAAATAAAAGAAAATAATTTTTCCTTTTGATTTGATTGTTTTCTTTTCGTCGATTTTTAATTGAACATTTTTTTTATTTCGCTTCGTCCACAAAAAATATATGAATAGCTGATTGTAGATGTGCATATCCTATATTTTGGGATTATTAAGCATATGATATATAACTTATTCTTTCGAATTGTTAAGTGTTATATTGTTTCTAAGACTGATTTTATTGATGTTAAAAACATTCAACGTTTTCACCCCTCACTTGCAACTTCTTTAATTTGTCCTTGCTCACTTTGGCGAGATATACGATGTTCTATACCACAGATGTAATGGACATTCCTTCTCATTGCCTGTCTTTTACGTTTTAAAAAAATATATGTATTTACGAAAAGGAATTGAGAGGAAAATTATCTATTATTTGAATTTTTAATCTATGTTATGGTACTATAAACCTTTATTGAATTTTGAAACGCCAATTATTGTTACTGCTATTTTTGGAATTCAAACAAAATTTTAGACTTACATTTGAATATTTTTAATCATTAAAATTTATCTCGTTTTTGAAACGCTTCCAACGTATAGATAAGAGTTCTTGAGTTCATTTTATTTTTTGAAACCTCTAAAATTTCATTCATTACGAAAAAGTAACTGTATCATTAAATAAGAGAATTATGGCCAAAAATTCGGGTAAAAACGCCTATTTCTTATGCTTTTCTAATGATAGGTATAGGTTTAATGGAGTTGGGTTAGCTGGTCTCTTTGAACGTCGTGTAAAATGTAGCGTATTGTGCCTCTGGTATTAATTCATATGAGCTGTGTTTGATTGGACTACACTAACTTACACCAACCTACAACGGTATGGATATTCCACAAATATTCATGTAAAACTAGACATAAAGTCATATAACATTCCTACATTTGTGGAATCGCCCTCCCAGTGTAGGTTGGTGTAAGTTGGTGTAGTCCTATCAAACAGAGCTATGCTCGTTGATTGAAACGCTCAGATTTCTGTTCAGCGAACTTTCTCAAACTTTATACTATCTAGATCGTTTTCTTGCCCTTGAAAACCCGATTGTGCATATTTCAGCCACATTGTTGGTCTAGTTATTTAGAACGCGTTTATCTGCACGCGCGCGCGCGCACACACACACACAAAAAAAAATTATTGTTCGTATTATTATATGATAGGATAGGATATCTCGAAGGAGAAAGAAAAAAGTCCTAGTTAGATGATTAACTGTGGTTTTCTCTCTCAAGGAGATTGACCCTGTTGTTGAAACTGTTTGAGAAACTACTTTTCGTGGTATCCTTGGCAATGAAGACCATGTCCTCTATCTTTTAGTTACAGTATACTTGAGTTAATGAAAAGAAGTTGATGCGTTAGTTTTTTCACATTTCAGAGTGAGAAAATAAACATTTACAACATTATCTACGATATGTAAAATTTCCTTGCTAAAACGTTAAATTTATTTACTAGATTAACCTACATTAATTTTCGCGTTAAAAATTCTTATTTCTTTTGCGTTGATTTTTTATACTGTCACTTTGTTATATTTGATTTTCAAATTCCTCTCTGGTATGTCATCGATAGTTCAAAAAACTATCCTTATCCATTATTAATTTTTGTTTTGTAATTTTATGTGCATGTTGCTATATCTAATAATTTCTAACCGTGCTGCATGTCTAAATTTCAGTCGCGCTGGTCATTAAACTTGTTTTCCGCTACGGATAGTATTCAGTGACTAATAAAAATTGTGAATCAGTATGATATTAGCTATCACAACTGAAAAAAAGGTTGAGAACGTGTGAATATTGAAAAGAGCCAAGTTGTAGCTATTATTAATAAAAAAATTGCTTTTCAGTATATTTCTTAGGGATAGTTTTATTTTTATCATCAAAGAATAGTTCTAAACTCCTGTTTTCTGTTTTATTTGCTCGGCTTGTCGACTTTTTTAATCTTCTTTTTCCTGCGCCGGTATTGTGAATCATATTTTGTTCTGCGCTGTTTTGAAAATTTCTCGCCGCCAGGTTCCATCGCCTTTGTTTTTGCCTACGATGTCAATGTCCTTAATCCTGCGTCGTCCGTCAAAATGGAAATGTGCATTCGCAGAATCTGGCACCCGTATGTCGTATCGATTAGATGAGACCACATTTATTTATTTACTATATTTTCATCCAGTCGGAATAAATTATCCTCCCCTTCTCCGACTTTAGCAACTCGCTGTCCATTAATGATTCGAATGCGGAAATTTGTAATGCGTACATAATTTTCTATTATGCGTGCATGGTAATATTGCACGTCAAAATAGCGACGAATATATAGTTTTCCCCCTCTCGTCTTCTTTCTCACTGTTAAATATATAAATATATTCAGTTCATTGAGAGATCAGAAAAGAACGACACAGATGGAAACAAAAAAAGAGCATTGCCTCGCTTTGCACAGCCCACATCCGGTTCCGTTGTTATTCGCCGTCATTCGAACACTTTTTCCTGATAGATTTTAATCTAACAGAAATTTAATACGAGTATAAGGTTTCCTCAACGGCGACACTCTTTGAAGGCAGTTTATGGTGAGTGTTTCCTCAAGAAGTGTTCTATGTAAAGCTGAATGATGCGGCTCTACGATGTTCATCCAGCAGCAAAGACTTTTTGTGAACTATGTTTTATCTTGGGGATGGTTTTGTGGTTGGGTCTTCGATAGAACTTGACATTGAACTATATCGAAAGTTTCGCGTACGCCATAGTATAGGCTCTTTGATCTCAAATCGCAAAGGGGATGATGGTGCTCCCTCTAAAAAAACAAAAGATTGTGGTCATGATTTACCAGCGACCGCTGATAAAATTGGTGAAAATGTGGAAAATATTGCGATAATAGTTCACCGTTTAAAGGCTCTGTAAAAGTTGTAGTTAATGAGCCAACAATTGATCATTTTAGTATGAAAGGAAGTCATTTTTCGAGAGAGTGACCACCTATTTCCACTCCATGAATCATAAGTACTAAAAATTTTATAACGCCCTCGTTTATCGTGGCCGGCCCGAATTTCAGAATCAAATATTGTTTAAAATAGGTAGCCTGCGTAGTCTTTCGTTTGAATGATTTATGATTCAAAATTACGATTTTGAGAACCAAAATATTTGTAGAAGCTCAAATAAATTGAAAAAAAAAATTGCAAAATATCATTTGGCCTTCTGCTTCTTAGTATTTTAAAACTAAGAATATTGGTTACTAACTGCCCATGGTGTCAGCTTTGCTTGACAGTTGCCTAATACGTTTGACCCTAACCCTGAGCAATGTGTTTTTTACACTAAAAAATCTGAAAATATAAAATTCTCCCCGTTCTGGGTCGAAGAATGGGTTTAATGATAAAATTAACATCAGATTCGAATTCAGCGCCTCAAAACACATGTCTAGTGATGTATTTTTGTATTACGCAATTTAATATGAAAATAAATAGTTTTCCCTTTTTCGGGCCCCATGAGGATTAACGAATAGGTTAAATGATAAATTGAGCATCAAATTGGAATTCAGCGCCTCAAAAAACATGTCCGATGATATAAATTTAAGAATCAGAAAAAGGCCACTAAATGAAGCCCTAATAAGTTTGCATAATGTTTTTCCTTTGTTCATTTTATATACACGCAGCGCTATTGATCCAGCCTTCATCGTCTTTCCTTTATAAATAAGTTTTCCGAAGTGATAAAATGATAAAACCAAGTCTACAATCTTCCTAAGTTCATGGAGAATGCACTTACAAAAATTCATCACCATCGGTTTGGTAGATTCTGATATTACGCTTAAAATACATTTTTCCAAATTTTTTTCTTTATATATTAGTATAGAGTATAGATGAAGACCAATGAACAAAAATTAATGTAAGTAGCTATCCAAGGTTTAAATTGAGTTGAAGTGAAAATTTCTCCGCAAGGAAGCTACGAATTTTTCATAAATTTAGACATCCACATGTTTAAATTTAAAAACTATAGATTTACTGAAAGTAGCTGAATGTCAGAGAGTTGGGCCTTTATGAAATTCATAAATAATAAGGTTTCCTTCTTTCAGTAAATAACGCCAACAATTTCTGTTTACACAGGTTTTGTAAGTCAACGTCCTTTAATCTTTTTCTCAGTAATTCAAAAATGGAAATGAATTTTCTTTTCATAAGTATTCGAGTTATTGAGTTTGAAATTGATTTCACTTTCTGATTAGGTGCAAGTCAAAGTCTATCAAAATTTCGAGTCAAGTTCTTGTAATATGTGAAAAGTTACGATGATATAGTTCGAAATAAGTTGGAAAAATTTCATTTTTTGACAAATCTAGTATCTAGTAACGAGCAAATGCTTCCTTGAATTTGCATTTTTTGCAAGTCCAAAAGCAGAATCAACTGGGCAAGACCAATCCTAAACGCAAAACTTCAGAAGAAATAGAAATTAACTG
Source organism: Ericerus pela (assembly GCA_011428145.1). Lineage (NCBI taxonomy): Eukaryota > Metazoa > Arthropoda > Insecta > Hemiptera > Coccidae > Ericerus > Ericerus pela. Next base: position 451,097 of record WOFM01000407.1, on the reverse strand, counting down.
TAAAATATTCGCAATTTTCTATAGACCTATTATAATTTCTCACTGTCTGATAGCATAGTTGCAGTCTTGCAATAACTTGTAAATAGCGTATATACCCATATATCATAGGTATATGGAAAAATGAATCAGTCGTTCATTTCTTATGTTGCCAGCTAAAAATCGAATTAAAAAAACAAAAAACCAGTTGGTTTAGAAAAATCAATCTTTTTTTCCCCCTGCTTTCTAACAAATAAAAATAAAACATCATTTTTCCCCTAAATTCTAGATTTCCCATTGAGAGCAGTAGTTTTTATTTTTATTTATTTTTTCATAAATTCCGTGCAGCGACGTCCTGAATGAATTTTTCAGGGCGTCGGTGGAATGTGTGAATTTGCGGACTAAAAAACAACAAACAAAAAAATCTATAACCTATTGAAAACCTCCTTTTTTTAAAAAAAAGTCCGCTTGTCAAAAATATTTGGATTTGGCTGCTGCTCTCAAAATTTGCGGATCTGCCGACTGATTTTTTGCCTGGAGGTGACTCGCTCCCAACCCCCTCGGTCAGGACGTCACTGATTCCGTGGCGAGCGTTTATATAAAATGTAATCGAACGTAGCGTTTTTTTTTTTGTGTATTTGTTGTCCAGCATTGCTAGTACATTTGCATAATACCTATTTCTTTGTCACATAACGTTTTTCAGCATGTAAGTCCATGAACGATTTTTGATGTCCATTCAAATTATGCGTTCTATCATACTGCGGTCGATGAATATTAGTTATTTGCAAACTTGAAAAATATTGTATACCTGCAGAAGAAAGATATTTGTTTAAAAAAAAAAAAGAAAAAAAAAGTTGAATCTTCCGGTACTCTCTGTACGTCCTTCGTACAAAAGCTGGATAATTTCTTTCCCGTCTGTCTGACTCTGCCTCTTTCCATGTATTTCGTTCGTGTGGTACTTTTGTGGAAAAATATAACTTTTCTTTACTTTCTTAAACCCCTTGTTAATAAACTAAAAAACAGAAAATATTCACTGTTTTTTCGTATGTTTCAGTCTAGTTGAGAAACTTATTAACAACATCTGTCGTTGATTTTTTCTCCGACCTTGCCCTTTTTCTCTCTGAGATGTACGTTGAAATTAATGTGTGAAAATTTTATACCTACCGTTTGTTAGTTCGATGAATCGGTTCTTGTTAAATCATACCTATCGTAGATTCATGCTTAGAATTTTATTTTTATTTTAAATATTATTTGCCCACTTATATTTTTTGTCATTTGTCTGTCGACTTTTAGAACTATGAAAAGTTCTAATTAGGGGTGAAGTAATGTATTTAAAAAAAATGAACGTAGTAATACCAAATTGAGTGTATGTAGTTGATTTTGTTCATCAGCTTTGAAATAGTTTTACTAGTGAGAAATTTTGTTATTGAAGCTAACCTGTTTTTATTTTATCGTACGGCTTCAACTTGATTTGTCTGCAAGTGATGTGTGTCAAAGTCCCGCCTAAAGTTTTCATTTTTTATTTATTGTACTTCGTTCAGTGGATGTGAATTTATACTTTATGTGATAACTGGATTGCTCGAGAACCAAAGTGCAACTTGTTTTTCATTTGTTTTGTTTAACACTGCGGTCGTCATACTGTGAGTGTGTGCTTACAAGAGGGGGACAAAATCCTCGAAAAAATTATTCGAATCACTCAATAAGAAGTGATTCGAATCACAAATAATTTATTTTTTACAAATCAGGAGTCCTCAAAGTCTCGAACGTTAAATAATTCTGTTTGACCCTCTGACTAAATTAGTCAAAGGTTTGACCTTAATATGAAAAAAAAGTTCTGAAGTTTCGAGTACTTTTTTATAAAAAACTATTCTATTTAGGAAAGTAAGTAGAAACAGTTCTCTGAAGAACTGTTTAATTTTGCTTCGATGAAATTCAAAAAAAATTTTTCCAACAAGTTCTGAATTTTCCTGAAATTTCCCGGTATTTCTAGGGAATTTCCTGTCTAAAGAAATGGGATTCGTGACTCTTTGTCCGGCTGTTTCTCAGTGAATGATTCGAATCACGATTCCTCCGTTTCCTTATGTAATTCAAATCACGAATCTTTTCAGCTACAAAAAGGTATTCGAATCCCGTTTTTTCACGAATACTTCCTACTCTTGCTGCCTGTATGAGTGCAGCGGTATTTTCATACATTTTATATACACCTAATAAAAACGTATCCGTTTGAAATTAATTTTTAAGCAACTTATTATACTGAACGTAGAGGGTTGAAAAAAATAATCCTATTATTTAAAGCTTTTTCTTTGTAAAGTTTGTCTCATTGTTTTTTTTTCATACATAATTTGTAAAGTTTCATTTGAAGTCTCACGCAAAAATAGATCAAGTACTTAGCCTAATTTGATATTTTGACTCTTTTCCCCTTAATTCAGAAGCATTCCAATTTTTTTTGACAAATCCTGGAAATTTTAACTGTATTAGGTGCCAGATTCACGTTGATGAATTTTTCGGTTCGACTGGAATGTATTCAGTTTGAAAATGAAGATTGAAGATAAAAATCTTGTCCTATTGCAAATCGCAGTATCATCAGTATGGAGGTGCCGGACGCATACGCATTTAACACATTTCATTGGTTATTCCACATTTTACCTGAGTATTGCGTCTCGTCTATTCATTCTAATACGGTTTCTTCTTTCCCAACGATACTGGTTTTGAAAAGATTCTTCGCCATCTCAAAAAATGACCTTTTTTTTCTCCTCTGTCGTTCTTCGTTGTTCTCTCTCTTCTTTTCATGCCAGAGAACAGACGAAGAGGTATATTTAATAAAGGTTGTGTTTCGGTTCCCAGCACCTGGAGAATTGGTCTTGCCGGGGGATGCTGTAATTGTAAGATTACTCTCCTGCTACCCTCCTTTGCACACTATACCGTTTAACGAATCTGCGTTCCATGTGCCTCTTTATATGGTACAAATTTCATTCCATATTATAATGGATTGACATTTGACCTTTTGACCGGTTCATCCTTACTTTACGCTTTACTCTTAATTAAACCGTTACGAAAAATTTTTTGATCCTTAGTTTGCCTACCCTTGGGAAAATTTCTTGCTTACGTAGATGTAAATCTTGAGATTGATTTTAATTTGAATCAGTTACCTATTTGCTCACGCATTATCTGAAGTTGGCGCAATTTGTTTTTGGGGGCTATTAAGAAAATGAATGTGAAGACATGCTGCGCAAATAGTAATGTGTTTTCAATATTATTGAGTGAAAAAAATTCAATAAGTTGAAATTTTTTTTTTTTAGTTCTCTGTTGTATATGGAACAGTGAAGGAATTTTTGAAGCTTCTGCTTAACCATATTATTCTGTTTGGCAAAATGCATTATGTATTTTCGTGATGGGTATGTTTTTCATGCTCTTCATACATATTCAAACTTCTCAAATTTTCTTGCCTTTATTGCTGTTATGAACGAGGTGTCTTAATTTTTGAACGATGTTTCACGACGCCGTTACTAAATTGATGTCGGTATATTTTTTGATGTACTTAAGTTGATATCGTATTTGTAAGGTGAAAAATTTTGACCTACTGCATTTTTTGAAGGTTTTCGATAACCTGAAATTGACTTGTTATTGTAGTTGGCCTAGGTTTCTATTTTTTTTATTCATTTTTTTTTATTAAATAAAAAAAATATTGCGTTTTCTGAACTAATTTTTTCAAATCGTTCTTACTTGAGTCTTTTGATTCCATTTATAAACAGCTAATTTCTATAGAAGAAATAAAATTTTGGAGAGAAAAGTGTTTCGAAACGAATTAAACTAAAACAGATTATTGTTTCTGTTCGATAAAGGTGCAGTCTGTTGTATTTTTGTGGTATGCGAAATCGGCGAAAGGTATGAATTGAGGTTTTTTGCGTTTTATGGGGGTAACTGAATGGTCGAAAAAATGAATTGCTTTTTTATGTCATATTGTATCAAGTGACTAGTTCATCTATATTTTTTTTTCCTTTCGTCGTATGTTCATACTGCACAAAAATGTGTAGGATTTTAAATAATTCGAACTTTCCCAAATTATCAGTCCGCTGTGATAATTATTTGTCCGTAAAAGTTGTTTGGTAGAATCACACATTTGAGTACATTTTCAGGCCTTCAGAATGCCTTTTTTTCGTATCGTTGAGAAGAAGACGAGCGTAGTTCATGAAAAATACAATTTTTATAAGTTTTTGTTGCAGTTACTAACGTGACGAAATGAGACGTACTTCTAGGCGATAATTGTTGTTATCAGTTATCTCATATCAAGTGACTTTTTCCTTAACTCAGTTACTTTTTGAACTTCCAGTTGCTCAAAAGACGTGGTGACAGTAACAAGGCCCTTCAGCGGAGGGTTACCGTGTTCGAATCCTCACGGAGTCGAATGTTTTTTTCTTTTCTAATTTAAGTTTTTTTTTCGGAGTTTTGGACATGGGACGTTGGTGGGAGGAGTTTTACTCGGCTCATCAAAGCATATTTAAAAAAAATTATTTTTTACGTTATCATACGCTTTTGTTTCACTTGCTTCCAATTTAAATGTCAGAAAGTATTGGACGTTGTCACCAAAGAGCTAGGATCGCGATTTTCGAATTGAACTGTGTGTTTCCGTGTAATTGCACGCGTATATCTGAGGGTGTACGCGCATGTGGCAAGCCGAGGCAGAGTAAGCGTACAGATGTGTACGTCTGCACAAATGCCTCGGGTTGTTCGCAAACGCTATCCGAAAGGAGTCGGTGCATCAAAGATAGTTCGTTTCTATGTGGACGGGATTTTAAACCCATTTTGCCTGGGTCGAACGTTTCCAAAAAAAAAAAAAAAAAAAAAGCTTCAGTATTTATTTTGTACGGACTTTATAAAGCGTGGAGGATAGGACAGGTGCGTGAATATATTTCAGTGCCGTCACTGAAGTGAGACAAGGAGATGAGTGATGGTTTGTTCAATGAATTTCTAGTTTAGGACAAATTCGGTTTAAAGTTTGTTCGCACATCAACCTCATGGTTATAGTTCTGGGTTATAGCTGTGGAGTCTGTTAATCAAAAAATTTGGAACGAACATTAGTACTGATTCAAGGACATCACCTATCGATTTTGGTGCAGATTGGCCGTATAATACTTCCGGTATGGCTATTTTTTGACAATAAAATTTTTAATTTCGGACTAATGGTTACGAAATTTGAAACAAATATTCATTACAATTTATTACAACTTGTTGTCAATTTGGTGTGAATTGGCTGGATGGTACTTCTGGTAACACTATTTTTGTTTTTATTTTGGCTATGAAATGTGTAATTTTTGACCAACCATTTATTATGATCGGTTTTAATATGTTACTAATTTTGGCGTGGATCGGTAGGACGGTACTCACAGTGCTCCTATTTTGGATATTATTTTGACTATAAAATGCTTGATTTTGAACCAATAACTAAAAAACTTAAAAAAAATATTAACTAGATTTAATTTATTACAGTTTACTAGAAATTCTGGTGCAGATAGGCGGAAGATACTTCCAAAAAATATATTTTTATTTCTAAATTGAAAGAGGTAAAATTTACGTCAACAGTTATAAAAATTTAATACAGTCATCGCAATTATGATCTATTAATAAATTTTTAGTAACTAATTTTTTACTTTTCGAAATCATACTTTTTCTAACCAAGCTGCTGCGTTAGAGTTTTTAAGTACGTTTTCTTTAGAAAATCTACTTATTACGCTTGGTGCGGTATTAACACCCTGGGTTGGGGTGGCTACGTTTTTGATTTCATGACCTCGGGAAAATTTTTGCACCAATAACTTTATGTGTGTGTGTGTGTGTGCGTGCGTGCGTGCGTGTGTGTGTGAAGCTAGATGGTCATATATATTCCGTTTTCTTGTACCCGCAGTACAGGTCGCAAATTTTGTTTGATAAATACGAAATTTAGTACGAACATTTGTACTAAGCCAAGGACCAGACCTATTGATTTTGGGGCGGATCAGCTGGACGGTATTTCCGTTATCGCCATTTTGGTTTTTATTTTGGCTATAAAATGTTCAATTTAGCATCAATAGCCACTGTGGGGACTCATCGGTATGAGGTGTAGGGGCTCGGACCCCCGACGACAGTCGCCGCCCCATAGGGCAGGCAACTTATCGTCCTTGCGACGTTAAACCAACACACAATATTACGTTCGATCGTAATTATCGACGTATACGTACAAGATAATATACGAGTACGAATCGTGACGTCATCCATCAATCACTGTCACGATTCGTACACGAACCGGCCAGCCGCCACCTACGATAGTAGGGGATGATGCGACCTGGCCGTACTGAAACAACGTACGTATTTTATTACGTACGTGTGTTTGTGTGCACCAGCCAAAACGGGTATAAAAACTCACAGAACCGGCTCTAAAATCGCCAGTGTTCGGTTTGGTTTTGGCTTGCCCATACTTTCGTATGAAGTGGCTGAACACGCTTAAATTCTGTAGAATTTCCTTCTGGTGAGAATATCTCTCACGACAAGGTATTCCACAGTGGTGACCCCGACGTGATTTCGGCCACGTCGTGAGGAGTCTTAGGCGCTTCGGCGCTATTTCAACTTGGCGCAGTAGCGCTGGCGAGATTCTCGCTTGCTCGGCAAATTAAAAATATTTTTTTACCCAGACTAAGACACCTTTTGGTCGTCGAAGTAAGAGTCTGCTGAAGTGGGAATTTATACCCCTCTCTTTAAAATAAATAAATAAAGAGAAACAAGACAGTAGACCTGGAGGAAGAAGGTTGGACTCATCCCCCAACTCCCCCGACTTCGACTCGACACTCATTGAATTTAGCAAACATAGAAGAAGGCCCTCAACACCCAGAATTAGCACGACTGGGAACTGCAATAAACAAAGAAGATCTTGCAGTTAAAACGTTGAGAAGTGGTCGGACTTTAAGCCAAAGTTCCGACCCGAAAACACCTGTCCTACAAACACAGGAGCCAGTGTTTTCGACCAGCAAGGAAGGCAGAAGTACTGTGGAATACGCTTGTCAACAAAAAGACATAGCAATGGTTCCACCACCAACTGAAAACCCACAACCATCACAGGGAGGCAGTAGTCAGCCACAGCTGACACCCGAAGTTCTGGCCCAAATCTTGCAACTTTTACAAATGCAACCAGGACAGAACCCCAATCTCTATAGACGAAGGATAGATATCCCGGAATTTCTGCCGAATGAGGTAGAATTATGGTTGACTCTATTGGAAGGCAGGTTCAGAACAGAGAACATAACACTGAACCAGCGGTATACACACATCTGTGGAGGCATGCCCCCACAGATAATCCGCCACATTCCGGACGTCATGGAATGCCCTTCGACAGAAGAGGACAAGTATGCCTGGTTCGTCAGAAAAATAAAGAAAGTATTTGGAAAAACAAAAAATGAAATAATAGACGATGTGATGGGCGGTATGAAGATGGGGGACGACAAACCCTCAATCTTCATGGCGAAGTTACGACAGAAGGCGGACAATATCGTAGCCCCTTCTGTCATAGGCAATCAATTCTGTAAGCAACTACCACAAAGCGTTGTGCAGTGCCTAGCCGCCGTTGGTTCCACGGTAATCAATACATCCGCGGATCTGGACTTCCTTGCGAAATCCGCAGACATGCGCTCGAATACACAAGGTCAAAGCCGGTGGTCAGCGCAGTATCTGCAGAGACTGGGGAACTCGCTCAACTTAGAGCTCAAATAGCTCAGTTGACTGAGGAAGTAAAGAGGAACAAAAGCCAAAGCTCGACGAAGCCCAATAGTAGCTGGCGACAAAGATCGAAAAGTAGAGGCAACAACAATAATAATAGCAGCAGAGGACGTCAGTCCCGGTCAAGAGACCGCAGATCTAGTTCCGGAAGCAGGGGTCAGAGTTCAAATCCCCCTAGAACAACATCTCCCAAAACCCAGTCTCGAAATTGGGATGATAAGAGTTGCTTTTTCCATAATAGATTTGGCGCTGAGGCCACCAAATGTAACAACAGGTGCAGATGGTGGGGTAAAACCTTTAACAAGGAAGCGTCAAACTAGAACGAGGGGCCATCTGTGCGGCCGAAGACCCCTCGGAAAAATACTCACGCCGCCTGTTCATCAAGGACAGGACAAACAGGAGACGTTACTTAATTGACTCGGGAGCAGACCTGAGCATATTGCCAGTAAATAAAACCCAAAAAGTACTTCCTCCGAAATACTATCTCCGTACTGTGAATGGTCAAAACCTTCCAGCATACGGACTTGAGACAAGCAAAGTAGACATCGGACTCAGCAAAAATATGACGTGGTCCTTCACGGTTGCAGACGTTCCAAACCCGATCCTGGGTGCAGATTTTCTTGCACACTATGGCCTGATCATCGACCTCAAACACGGTAAACTGATCAATAGTGAAAATAAAAGTGTGGAAGGCAAAACGCTAGCATACAGACTGGACACAAACATATCCAGCTGTACTAAAGTCGACGGACAACTCTTACGGATCCTGTCAGACTATCCTGGAGTCACTCAACCCTCAATTCGCAGGCATCCTACGTACAAACACGACACGGTTCACTACATAGAAACCAAAGGACAGCCTTGCCATGCTAGAGCACGACGGTTATTACCCGACAAACTCAAAGCGGCACGAGAGTACTTCAATCGCATCGTTGAGGAGGGCGTATGTCGCCCCTCAAAAAGCTCATGGAGCTCTCCTATCCACATGACAAAGAAAGCAAGTGGAGAGTGGCGAATTGTCGGCGACTACAGGGCCTTAAACGCCATAACAGTTCCTGATCGCTACCCAGTCCCCAATATAATGGACTTCAACGCGAATATGAAGGGTAAAACGATGTTCACAAAAATAGACATCAACTGGGCATTCCACCAAATTCCTATGGCCGACCAGGACGTTCCAAAGACAGCGGTTATAACCCCCTTTGGATTATTCGAATACCTTCGAATGCCGTTTGGACTACGCAACTCAGCACAAACTTTCCAACGATTTATCAATGGACTGTTTAGGGAATTGCCGTTTGCATATGCATACCTGGATGATATCTGCATTTGCTCAGAAGGCGGTGAGCATCAGCACGAGGAGAATGTGAGAGCCGTGGTACAGCGTATACACGCAGCCGGACTCACTATCAACGTAGGCAAAAGCTTATATGCACAGACCGAAATTGACTTCCTCGGCTACAAAGTCTCGACCGAAGGCATTTCCCCCTTGAAGACCAAGGTAGAGCCAATATTGAACTTCCCGAAGCCCTCAAATGTCGCAGAACTTAGGCGTTTCTTGGGGATGGTGAATTTCTACAGACGTTGCATGAAGAATGCAGCAGCCGAACAAAGTAAGCTGTTTGCACTAATAAAGACAAGTAAAAAGAAAGATAAAACTCCACTCGAATGGAACGAAGAAGCCGAACAGGCCTTTGAAAATATCAAAGAAACACTGGCAAATGCAACTCTGTTGGCTCATCCAGACGAAAGTCTGCCGTTATGCGTAAGTACCGATGCATCAGACTTTGCTATTGGTGCAACATTGTACCAACTGGACACTAACAACATCAAATTACCGCTAGCTTTCTTCTCGAGGAAGCTCTCAAAAACAGAAAAGAATTACAGCACATACGATAGGGAATTGCTCGGAATTTTTGCTGCGTTGAAGCATTTCAGGCACCAGTTAGAGGGTAGATGTTTTTCTGTGTATACTGACCATAAACCCCTAACATATGCCTTCACACAAAAAGCAGAACCGGCATCTCCGAGAAGAGCACGACAGTTGGACTATATTGGCCAACTGACTACAGACATTCAGTATATAAGTGGAGAACTTAACACTCCAGCTGATGCCTTGAGTAGAATCGAAGCTATCTCGGTTCCTGTCCAATTGCCTTATGCTGAAATAGCTAAAGCACAGCTTAAGGATGCAGAATTGCAGGGGCTGTTATCGAACGATGATACTACCCTCAAATTGAGACAGCGAAAAATTCCCGGTACTGATGTTTTATTAACATGTGACATCAGTACAGGTAAGAATAGGCCATTTCTACCGGTAAAATATCGCAGGTTGGCTTTCAACAGTGTACATAATCTGTCACATGCTGGGCCAAAATGTAGTGCTAAACTAATTTCAGAAAGATTTGTATGGCCACGAATGAAGTCTGACTGCAACAAATGGGCTCGCAGTTGCCTGAACTGTCAAGAATCCAAAGTAGGAAGACACACTCGCTCGCCCCTCAAATCATTCAAGCAAACACAGCGGTTTAAAACGGTTCACATGGATCTGGTAGGCCCATTGCCACCATCCCAAGGACACAGATACCTGTTGACGATAATAGACAGGGCAACACCATGGCCGGAAGCAATCCCTCTTCACGAGATGTCAGCTCCAACAGTAGCTGCAAGGTTATACGATACCTGGATTGCGAGGTATGGCGTACCAGAAGTCATAGTCACAGACCAAGGTCGCCAATTCGAGAGCTCGCTCTTTAAAGAGCTAGCAAATAAGCTTGGTGTTCAACACAGTCATACCACAGCTTACCATCCTCAAGCCAACGGCAAAATAGAGAGATGGCATAGAGCTCTCAAAGCCTCCATCATGTCACATGATACAAAGAGATGGGTAGAAGTACTCCCTACCATCCTCTTAGGCCTTCGATCCGCCCTACAAACTGATACAGGTCACTCTGCAGCGCAATTAGCGTTCGGCGAAGAGCTACGCCTTCCAGGGGACTTCTTCACAAAATCGAAAGAAGTTAGCCCCGAAATAATGGTACAAAATATAAGAAATGATGCCAATAATTTCCTAAACCAGGCAGCTCGTCATGGCCAGCCCAAGATTTACGTCTCGAAACACTTGGCCAATACGTCACACGTATTTGTTAGAGACGAAAAAATGAGATCTGCGCTGGAGAAACCATACGCCGGTCCTTACAAAGTAGTATCACGAGATGAGAAAAACTTTGTGATACTCATCGCAGGCGAACCAAGAACAATTTCAATCGACAGATTGAAGCCTGCATACTTGGTAAGTGACGATAAAAGAATTAGAAGGGTACAAAAGGAGAACCCCGAAAATACACAGACGAATTCCGAAACAAAAACGGAAGAATTCGTCGAAAAAAGTGAGAAAAACACCTCACATAAAGAAAAACTCAAGAAAACAGTAAGATTTTCGGACGATGTGATCACCAAAACATTTGATCCTGAGGCCCCCTTACAACCACGTAAAAGAGGTAGACCTCCAGGCACGAAAAAACGCAAAAATTCACATCCTTCCCGCACGTCCGAGAGGTTAATGCGACGAAAATAAAAATTTACTCCCGAAAAGTAATATCCGTAGAAAAATCGAAACCCGCTAAAAACATACGGGGAATATCGGAACTCCGTGAGACAAAGAAACTCCGGAGATAAGCAAACGAGGAATGCCAACAAAAAAAAAGAAGACAGGAATAAACAAATCCACGTGCAATACGGAAACAAAACATTGCAACGTGCGAGTACCGTTAACCGCAAAGATAATCTCTACGACGTGACGTCACAAACGGAGATTCCTTTGTACTTAGAATTCGAAAAATAATATTCACTGAGTTTATTTCAGGCATAACTCTGCTTAAACCGATCAGATCTTAACCGGAAAACTTATATACGGCCGAGAATTTTAAGCGCTATCCCCTCTACGTGTAGATAAGAAGATCCGAAAATAAAGAAAAATAACTGTAAAGGTAAATCGAAAAATGAGGTAAAAACAGCAGTTCTCGAACTTCTGAACTACTTAGTCGCTTCTTGAGCTTTATTTTTGGTGCCTTCTCCTAACTAATAACCCATTCTAATCATGTCACGTATACCTATCCCGATGTCCGCCAGCTTCCACTTCGCTAAGACATCCGCTGAGAAGTCAAAAACTCAGCAGATGACGAAAACGAAAACGGAGCTGGATAGGATAGAGGAGGAGCTGTTGATGGACACAGCTCCTCCGGTTGCCGATGTACTGGCGGAGATGACCACTCCGTTGCCGCCAGTCATCTCTCCACCTCGATCTCCGGAGGAGACGACTCCGACTCCGGAACCCCCGAAGCCGGAGCCGAAACCCGAGGAGAAGAAGGAAGCAATGGGCTTCCTGTTCACGGCCGAGAGGGCCGCGAACGAGCGGGCAAGGATGGCTGCATGGACATCGGGGAATACAAACTCCCCGATGCACAGAAAGCCAGAGTTCAAGCGTCCGCTGCCCCCTCACTCCCGTCATCACCCTTACGCCCACGCTAAACACGCGAAGTCGAGGCACAGGGGTGAGACTAGCCGGAGCAACTACCTGGCCCGAGCAAACGCCCGTAGAGAGTCATACGAGTGCGTTGGAGCCGCGGTGGGAAGTGCTCTGGCCAAATGGGAGGCCGACCAAAAACGGAAGTAGACCCGCACGTCCCCCAGGCCTTGCGCATTTTAGGTCGTTTTTGTGGCGCAAAAACTGGGGGGGAGTAGCTGTGGGGACTCATCGGTATGAGGTGTAGGGGCTCGGACCCCCGACGACAGTCGCCGCCCCATAGGGCAGGCAACTTATCGTCCTTGCGACGTTAAACCAACACACAATATTACGTTCGATCGTAATTATCGACGTATACGTACAAGATAATATACGAGTACGAATCGTGACGTCATCCATCAATCACTGTCACGATTCGTACACGAACCGGCCAGCCGCCACCTACGATAGTAGGGGATGATGCGACCTGGCCGTACTTAAACAACGTACGTATTTTATTACGTACGTGTGTTTGTGTGCACCAGCCAAAACGGGTATAAAAACTCACAGAACCGGCTCTAAAATCGCCAGTGTTCGGTTTGGTTTTGGCTTGCCCATACTTTCGTATGAAGTGGCTGAACACGCTTAAATTCTGTAGAATTTCCTTCTGGTGAGAATATCTCTCACGACAAGGTATTCCACAGCCACAAAATTTGGAATATTTATTTTAATTCATTGTAGTCCACCAATTTTTAAGCGATTGACCGGATAGTATTTCTGGTACCGCTATTTTTGTTTTTATATCGGTCATAAAATCTGGAATTTTGGAACAATATATATTCGAACTTTGAAACAAATATTTACTATAATTTACTATAGCATGTTACTAATTTTGGAGCCGATCGACTGGACGGTACTTTCGATAGAGCTTTTTTTCCCCTCTTTTTTGTCTAATTGCATGGACTTTTCTTTTTACAAAAATTATCCACATGTTCATTTTTTTTTTTTTTTTTATTTCATAACTTTATTGTATTTCTTTGATTTTATTCGAAATTATACGATTATTTACCATAATGCTTTTAAATTTCATATTGTTTGATATTTCGTCAGCACCTAACAAATTTCATACAATCATAACATACCATTTACGCATATAAATTTATAGACAATTAATGTGACCATCAAAATTCATTTCTTTTTTCTTGAAAACCTACTTTTTCTAGCGAGGCTTGCTACGCTAGAGTTTCTTTCAATAAACTAGCCATCACTATAAACGCGGTACTACGCACAATTAAATCATCATTACTCATCATAGCGGTGTCTGAAACCTGAATGTGCGTCACACGGAGGGATCCTTACTTCATTCGATGCCTCGACGAATTATGTGAAACTGTTTTCACCAACGAATAAGGCCATGCGTTTTGCCTCATTTTGGTACACGCTCAGATGTATCTGCGGCTGAAGTGCTCTCAGTAGCTTGCGCATACATCCGAAATTACAATTGCTAAGAAATTAAAAAAAATTTTTTCCAACCCCTCAATTTCTGCCCTATCCGATTTTTACCACCTTGGTCTTCCTTTAATTTTTGGACACCTTAATTTTTGCCAAGGTTTAATTATTATTTTAGTAGATTTCGTAGAATCTACTTATTGTGGAGGGTGGCGTGTCATGATTTCATGAAAATTTCGCTAGTTTTTCAGGTCGTGGTTCTTAAACTTCAAAAACATCCTCCCCTCAAAAGTTTATAGATACATATGATATGAGATATAACGAAAGTTGTCAACAAACTGGAGGGCATACGGATAGAAACAAAATTTGGCATGTGTGTACCTTATGTCCATTTTTCAATGAAATCCACCCATAAGTTTGAAAATGGCGGCTGTTTGAATTTAAAATTTGTGGATAATGTGGACAGATGTAATTCTCTATAAAATTTGACATGTGTATATTTTTGATCTGTATCTCGATTTAGATCGAAGAAGGGCCAAATTCGCTCATTATTTTCTGAATTAGTGCTGTTTGAAATTTTCATGTATAACTAACATTCACAAGCCTCCAGCACCTCAGTTATGACTCGGGTAAAATTTGGTGGAAACCTTTTCCGTAGAAAATTTTATGAATAATTTTTTTTTTTTAACTTCTTTCTCGAAAACTCCACATTTTTGAGTAAAATTGGAAAAACAGAAAATAGTCACTTATTTTAAGCTCTTGTGGAGACGCCTAGGGCGTAGAGATGATATTTTTTTACCATATTTTTGGGGAAAGGTCTCGAACATTTTTCAGGAATAAAAGATTTGCGAGAAGTTTTTTCACGTAATTCTCCTGGTCTAACAATATGAAATGAAATAAGGCTTATTTAAAATTTTTAATAAAGGATTGACAAATAATAACGAATTATATTTGAAACAAGCAAAGCAATGAAGAATGAACAGTGTTATTAAAAAATTCATTCATTTATGATAGTGGATTATTATAAGCTTTTATTCTACTCACTACTGCGATTTTAAAATATACCAATACTGTAGCCAACCTTCCGCATCGAAATAATATTTGTTTCGCATGAAGCTAAAGCCAAAAAAAAAATAAAGATTACAAACGCGTTTTTAATGTAATTTAGATTAATTTTATTATTATTATTATTATTATTATTATTATTATTATTATTATTAATTCAAAAAAAAGTTGCTACGGGTGCTGGGCATCCACGTGCGCATGTCTCTGAGTGCGCTAGAATGTGTTGTGTTTCACTCATAACTCCACACAACATTTTCGTATAATAAATGCGGATTTTATAAAAATTTATTTTTAATTAATGTAATTATTTAAAATTCATGAGAATTTTCAGTCTCAATCTGTTCGAACCTCTCATTTTGTCAAAATACGTTCCTGAAGAAGTTGATGCCTACTTTTCAAGTAAAAAGATCGTTGGAGCGAGCGAGCGAGCGAGCGAGGCGAAGCCTCCCATGTACTCACTTACAGAACAAATTTTGTGATATAGACGGCCGAATCAAAAATTACTAGAATTCTCGAATAACTATTTCAAGTTGAGCCCAATGTCGTGATGAAATTCGATTTTTTATATTTGGTTTACGAAAAAAAAAAATCTGTTTCCCTACCAGGATTTGAACTATCGTCGCACGATCGTTTTAAATATTCAGGAATTTCAGTTTTTTCCGTTCTCATTCCGAATTTCGATAGGCAAGGGGTTAGAATATTCCTTTCTTAAAAATATAGTGATACATCGTCCATTACGTTTTTTGAGGCGCTGAGTTGAAATTTTTAGTTCATTTTTAGATTGAACAACTCATTATGGGCCCCTGTGACCTCAAAAAGTGGTTAGCGTAATTTTTTCTTAAAAATTGAGTAATCCATGGTTGGTTATGTTTTTTGAGGCGCTGTATTCAAATTTACAGTTAATTTCTTGATGGTACCTCTCATTTTTCCCCTGTGACCCAAAAAAAGGTTGATTGGGAAAAATTTTTACAATTTCGTTGGGTGCTACATCCTCGTATTTGTTTATTAAATAATGAAGTTTCATTTCTAACAAGTGTGATCAGGCCAGATACCTACACTTTTTTGGGGGTGGGGTCGTTGAAGGTAACACATTTCGTTTCAGTTATGGTTAAAGGGTTTGCTTGCAACCAGCTCATTCCTGGTATAAATCTTGTAATTGAGATTTATTGGTGCACATGCAATTCAGGAGGAAAACGTTTTTAGTGGCAAAATTAATATTCATTCTCATTCTCGTTTATTTGTTTCGTCTTTTTCAATAGTTGATTTTTTTTTTTTTTTTTTTCCATTTTATTTTATATTACTTTTAAGGTAATTGATGTGTGAATGACGTTTTCTTTTTTTCATAAATTTGAAACTGAAGATTGAAAGGTACTATATACAATTGGTTCGATAATAGCTTTGTTATTTGGTTATGGATTCATACGTTTTTGCGTTTGAGTAGTTTCTCTAAACCTGCAATCCTCATCCACTACCAGTACCAGATTAGTACCCGCTGCCCTATATTCGAATTTTTAATTGCCACCCATTTCCATTGGCCCAAGTAATATTGTGTATGACATTATTCTCTTTTATATTTTTTGAAAAGAACAAAGCAAATTAATTTCTGAAGTCGAAAATTTGCAAAAATTTGCCGCTCTGTGTTCAACTGCACAATCCCCATAATGTGTAGATCTGGCACTGTCTGCTGATTTTTTGTTATTGTGAATCGCTCAAAACAATACATCGTATAACTGATGATGTAAAATTTAAATAATTCGTTTGGAGCTGTGAAATTTTATCAAAACGTAACGAGGTTACTTTAAACGATTAAAACGGATGTGCTTTAACGTTTTTACCACTAGAATCTTACGAATGTCTACCGGAAACAAATTCACACTCATTTAAATTTAGTGTCATAAATTTTTTTTAAATTCGGATGAAAACGCATTACAAACTAAAAAAGAAGAAAACGAAAAACAAAATTGAATCCATTAATTAATCATCGTGGTGTCGTGCGTACGGTAATTTTTTTCGCATATCATGTGCGATGTAGACTCTAGATATTATTTTAATGTTGTAAAATGTGCAAGCAAAAAATTTTTAAAAACGCTAAAGAATTCGTTATAAAAATAAACAATACATTCTGCCTGAATCCGTAATATAAAAACATTATATACGTATATATCGCTCTTTATGAAGTATATGGGCAAACTGAGGACCAAGGGGCACGAGGGACAGGGTACGTGGAGGGTACACCAGGTGTCTAGTTGGGAGACGCCATCTGTCTAACAAAATAAAATGAAATAAAAAAAAAAAAAGAAAGAGAAAAGAAATGAGAGAGAAAGAAAAGAAAAAGAAGGATAGACAGATAGACAGATAGACAGACAGACAGACAGACAACCAGTGAACCGTATCCCGGTTGTCTGTTCAATCCAAAGGAACGTAATTTGTACGTTTTAATACCAGAAAAAATGTACATATTCCACGTATGCTGTATTTATACATTAGTGTTCTTTCTGCACAGAGTACACCTAATATTGGACCGTAGGCATTATACCGTTAAAAATGAAATATGAATTCAACTACAGACTTTTGCTTCTCGGTCTTTTTCTCTTCCAAAGAGTAATTATCCAGGATGATACTTTTCTCTCACCTTTACCATCATATTGTTCGATTGGCTGGAAAACAAATTAGCTTGGTGTTGCACGCATGTTCGTGCATTAATATGAAAATGTATTAATTAATCATGCGTAGTTTCCAGATGAGTTTCTTTCTATTTTAGATTGGTGTGAATGTACGAATTGTCGTTCTGGAAGAATGCTCTTATTCATCTGCACAAGTATTGTTCTAGATCAGATGGATAATTTCTTCGTATTACTGAAGTACCTAACGAAAAAGTAACTAAATACTTCTAAAAACTGTTCGGTCGTCTTATTCATCCATTGATATGGATCAACGAGAGAATGGAGTTACCAGTATTGCATTATATATTTTATATTATTACCAGTATTACTAATAAAAAAATTGGAGTGATAATGGGCTGAAAATGCTGAAATCACAACTTTTAGCTTGCCAATTTGTAATGATGAAAATATTTCTGGATCTTTTAGCGTACATAATCATAAACTGATTATTGTCAGAATGGCGATATCCTTATTTTTCCCTTATTGAAGTGTGTTCGGGAGTACAATTTTCTTCCGACGTTTTCTTATCACTCTCATTTTTCGATTATTAAATAATTTCGGAGATGAACACCGAAATTAATTTTTGTAATTTTATTGGAATTAGGTATTTTCTTCGCAACTTCTCGCTGTAGTCTGTAGCCCTGAGGTGTATCCAGAATGTCAATTATTTTGTTTAGTAACGTGCCTGAAAATTTGGGGCTCTTCAAAATTTTTGTAAGAAGGTCCTATCGTTTTTCCTGACATTAGTTTCTTTGTGTGGTGCGAGCTATGCCTCATATGGTTCGGAGGGCTAACACTGCGAAATCTGCTGGCCTTCTGGTGCACCACTGGTTTTATCCTATCTATCATTCTTGACGTATTAAATCGAGAAGGTGTTTGACACGAAACTTATGACCATAGAATATTAAATTTAAGAGAGGACGCACGTGAAACGGAAAGTGGCACCACTTTCGAGAGTAAATATTCCCACTCCTAGGAAAACACAATTTTCAGTCTCATTTTCATCTATGGAATTCGTGTTTGTTGAGGTCTGAATTAATAATTATATTCATTTATTCATTCATTTAATTTAGTTATTCGAAAAAAAAATTTCTCATTATTGTCAGTGGGTCCGAAAGCTGGGGAAGTAAATTTGAATTTTATATAGTGGGAATGGGGACAGTAGTTTCAAAAGTGGTGACTTTTCTCGTAGCAGCGTTTAGATGAGCGTGCCTCCTCTTTTATATTTAATATTCTGTGTTTACAGCTAATATTTCGAAGAAATTCGTGTCTTCCTATTCTTATTAATCATGTTGTTTTGAATGCAAGATTCTCAAGTTTTTTTTTCGTAATACACCATGTATATGCTACAACAATATATTAGTAATTTCTACATTTTTTCCATTATCAATATATTATATCTATACGTAAATATATACCTATAACTTTGTTAAGGTAAGTAATTCTGAAGTCACTGTTGATACGTAAGTATCATTCTTGCAATAGTGTCCTCAAAACATTGATTTCAGTACCATCGCCAGTAGCATCAGTGATGCCATTCGTGAATGTAATTTTATTACTTTTTGATTTTTATCAGCTTGAATTTGGTGTTTGGTGCCTAACTTTTTTGGAATTTTGATGGTGTTTCCAGAGGGTCAAGATTTTGGAATCATAATTCACGAATGACCGTAGGAAATTTGTTTATCTTTTTGTTTTACCATTTAATTAAAATTTCTTCGTTATTGCTCTAGTATGGTATGTTGGAATGAGAAAAAAATCATATTATCAATATGTTATGTTAATAAAATATAAACGTTAGTCCGAAAAGAAAGAAAATAAAAATGTCCCTAAATTCGAACCCAATTTTACCTCGTATTTTTCATGTAATTTATTATTTAATTTCGAGTCGAAACCGGCGTTCGTCGTAAATATTATTTTTTGTATTTACGTCGTTACTCGAATTTTTGGTTGGGGAAAAAAAGTGGAAGAAAAAATGTACGAATTCCGTATTTAACATATGGTACCGAATCATAATTATTTTTTAAAAATCACGAAATGACTGAGAGCCTCATTTGTTCTGTTTAAGGGTATTTTTATTTTATTTTATTTTTTAAATTAAATTTCGCAAGCGAAAATATCGTAATGATCTTAAAAACTACTGTCCTGTCAGAATTTTATTATTTATTGAGAGTACGTGTTTTCCTCCTGGCAGGAGGACAACTAAATAATTCTCGCTTTGGTCGCGTTATTTAGTTAATTTCAGTTTCTAGTGCGCTCTAAACATGTAAGGATAAGGTGTAATATATCGCTGGTGCAGTTAGTTTTTAAATCCTCGGAAAAAAGTTCGTCTCCTTTTTCTACATTAACCGTCGATATCTGGAGAGTACCTTTAGTCGGGTGAAAACATTGATTTTTCAGTTTTGTTACAGAAGAACCCCGATTAACTGACTCTTGGGATTACATGCTGCCTTCCGCAAGTAATATGAGAGGGATTTAATCAGAAATCTTAAATGATGCAATAGTCTATGAGATTGGTTTTGTAAAAAATGACAAAAAAGAAACTCTTTGTCGGGGCTTATGATCGATAAAGAAGTATTAATTTTCAAGAAAATATTATTGGAAGAGGAAGATGATTTTACATTCAGTAGAGGGCTGGAAAAATCATGGCATGTACAATTTCAGAGGAAGAACTCAGTTGACTTACCGACACCCGACCTTTTGTGTGTTTCGATCATCGCTTCAATCCCATATAGGAATTGGACGATAGAGGTTCTACTGTATTGTGTTCAACAGTCCATTAAACTGTCGAAAAAATCTTAAACTATATTTGATGTATCTGATATCGGAAATTATGTTGTTTATTTTTAGTTTGATTTTCATGATTAGTGCTTCACATAATTCAGTAAAACATAATTAAAGCATAATATCACTTTTTTTTTATCGTACCAGTTATTACTCTCCTCTCCTTATAAGTCAGCACCGAGTTTACTGCTTTACCTTCACTGATCCAAAATTAATTTCGAAATTGGTTCTCTTTTTTCTCATTGGCTGACATACCCTTTACAAAAAAAAAAAAAAAACCACATACGGGTTCATTTTGTTTTTTATTCGTTTTCGCCTGAAATATGAAAACATTCTGAGTCACCCTGATCGTGTATTCACGAATGTGCTCTCTTTATTTGCTCGAGAGTCTCTCACGACCCGTAAACTCTGGGTAAACCGGAAGCTCGTCTTAGAATATTGTCGCAGTATATGCAGTTTGAGGAAGTTTCATATTAAAGATCGTTTATAAACGTGCAAACAACAACAGCGGCACAGGACAAACGTACGATAGATAAAGGCTGTGGTTGTCTGCCTCCTTCTTCCTATGTCCACCATCTCTTTTACTGCGTACAGTAACTGTAGTTTTCTGTCTAGTGCCTTTTTCTCTACGTATCATTTATATTAGACTTTCGATCTACCGCATCTTAAGTACCTTTTTGTAATTAATTAATTAATTAATTAATTTATTTATTTATTGGAAATGTACGAATTTAATCATTTAGAAAGAGTGAAATGATATTCTGAAGAATGTCAGCAGTATCAGTTTTCATATCGAATAAAAAGAAACGCTAAAAAAGAAGGGTTGAAATATTTCCTGGATTCTTTACAAGGTCAATGTCCAGCCAGCGTGATTCCGGAGATGTATTATAAAAAATGAAAGAAATAAAGAAAAAAAGGGTTTCTTCCAATGTTAGGGACCGGATGGAATTCATTCCACCTGTTAGTTTTTACAAGGCAATTTGACATATAATTCACAATGCAAATCACCATTTTTCGTTTTTCTCTTCTTTCAGCAGTTTTTTTTTTTTTTTTTTTTTGAGGGGGATGAGGGTCTTTAACCCGTTAATTTAGGGTGGCGGCTTGTTTGTTTCACACTGTTGGATAGAGAGGGATCAGGTCTCTCTGTCAGTCTGGTCTGTCCCCCTAATCTATCTGTCTTTCACTTGTGTTGTTTCTTTTTTTTCCTAATAGGGGTGGTTTCTTGTACCGTTCAAGAAAAGGTATTTTTAAGTTCTGTTCTCGTACTCTTATTATACTCCCTTTCTTCTTTTCCCCTGTCTTTAGCTCGCTTTCTTACCCACATATACAAACCTATGTGGTTATGAATGTAATGCTCTCTCCCTATCTGCGTGTGTGTCTATTACGATATAGTTGCGCCCGGTAAGTATCCCGTTTTTCAACCCTCATTTTTTCTCCGAATAGGTCAGTGGGTTACCTTGGACAAGTTCATCCACCTTCGAAGTAGGTATTTAAGACAGTCAAGGAGAGCAGTGTAGGGTAGGTGTTGGAACCCTGCATTTTATAATTTCGTTTCTTACTTGCATTCATTTCGTCAAAGTGTGAATTGTTAATTTGGTTCAAGTGAAGGTCAATGTTCACTTTCCACAAAAAATGTACAAAATGTATTCTTCCCTGCTACCTTACACCATTGATAAGTTTTACAAATTTTCACAGCCATTGGGATGTGTATTTTAGGTAATGTAACGCTTGAGCGTTTGCAGCATGAAAAAAAAGTATAGTCGACCCGGTTTTGATTGTTTCTCAAAACGTAGATATATCCGGGAAAGTATATATATATATATATTTTTTTTAAATATAAATTCTTATCCCCTCTTGAAAAAACAGTGTTTTTTCCCTCTAATAAAATACGGAGGTATGTTATATATACGGTATATAATGGGAAAAGTTTGTTATTTTGTCTTCCCATGTTTCATCTGTAAATGCGTATTTGAATAAAAAGGTCACTAATTTTAGGTTGTATGTAGGTATTTTCTTAATGGAAATGAATATTGATAATCTGACGTTGACGGAGCATCTTTGTTTTTCAGAAAAGAGGAAAAGACTGAAAAAACACGTTGTAGTTGTCATTTCACTGACTTTAATTAAGCATTTTAAGATCAAAAAATTTTACGTGAATTCATACTTTGGATGAATTTCATTTGTAATTTTGAATAAAAAATGTCGAAGTTCCAGGTTTCTTTATTTTAATTTTTGCTTAAAAATTACTTACATTTATTTTTGCTTTTTATCTTATATTTTTTTAAATTGACAAAAACAGACAGATGAATGTTGAATATTTATATATCTTTTATTTTCTCACTTTACTCCACCATCTAATGAACTACTCTTAATATTAATATTCTTTAAAGCAGAGAGGGACAAAATTATTTTGTTGATGTCATATTGAGGAATAACTAAGTTATGTTTCATGAAATAAAACAAGTGAAGTTCGAGGGGAAAATACGCTTCCTCTCGACCGCACTTTATGGGCTCATATGACTTTTCTCATTCGCTTCGCTTGTTCGTTTAGTGTATAATAATAAAATAAAATTTTCTAATTTTCCTCGTAAGAACCCAGTTTGCAAATTCAATGCTAATTCAAAATTTCAAGTCATTCAAAAAACAATTTTCAAAAACGTCATCAGACAATCTTTCTAGTTAAGCCACACATACAAATTATACAAAAATGAAACTTAAATAAATATTCCTTTTTTGATAATTCACTAATAAAACCTGTGTTTCGGTTTTTTTCTCCCACCGTGACCTTCCTTAGAGTTTCTGCAGCACAGGATGAAAAGCAAGTCTCAAGAGAAGTTGATTTTGTAAGTACCTACTTTTAAAAATTGAATCTTCTCACTGAAATTGTTTCTTACCTCTTGATTTAGTTTTTGCTTTTGTGGCTTCATATAAATAAAAAAAAGAGTGAAAAAAAAATTTCAAATAATTTTGGATCTGTGTGGATTTGAACCCATTCCCTTACACCACATACTTTAGTTGTACAGCTCTTACCTACTGGACTATGGAGTATAAAACTAATAGTGCGAATTTGTTGCCCTACAAAACATATGGTGGAGCATAAGAAGAGTTGTTCGTGTTTTTTCTTTCACTTCGTTTTAACTGAAAACTGATGATGGAAATTAATTTGTCAGTGCAAAATAGGGGGTTGGTCACCACTGGAAATTTTTTTCTACCATCATTAGTTTTTGAAATAAATAACGATTAAAAAACGAAAAATTTATCTTAAATTTGCAGTTTTTAATGACTTATTTCTGCAAAACTAATGATGATAAAAAAAATTAATTTTTGGTAGAAAATTTAAGAAAATTTTCTCCTCTATTTCCAAACTATACCAATCCCAGCTTTGTAGCTCAAATAGCAATTAAAAAATCGTGAAGTGAGAGAGGAGCAGTTTTAAAAAAAAAAAATTAAAATTGAATTTTGCAAAAATCGCGGATAAATGTACCAAAATTTGGATCGAATTTTATAATATAGGTTCTATGAGGTGAATTTAAAATGGATCGGAGTAAAGTAACTTACTCGCGGAGAAAAGAGCATTGATGTTAATGCGGCATTTATTGATTGGAGCTAGTTTCAGTAAAATAAAATCCTGCATCAGGATGAAGTGAAAATAATAATGTTTGATGGAACCTTGAAACCTCTATCTTCAAAAATTTTTCTTTTGAACATAATTCTCTTGGACCCTAGAATATCATTCGTTAATTTTTAATAAACTAACGTTAATGATAAAATTGTTCCGAAGGTCAAAAATTTTTCAATTTATTTAAAATTGAATGAAACTACTCATCTTGTATCATTGAAGCTGTTTGGGCAGTTTCCCAATTCGTTACAAGTTTATAACCCTGGTTGTAAATGTTTAGTTTTTATGAATTCTGAAAGTGGCCTGAACATGTTATTTTTCTGCGCAACGTTCGAATATTTCAGAAGACAGTTTTTGTGTTAGTATAAAGGGAAACTAAAGAAAAAAAAAAGAATGAAATAAATCGCCCCTTTAAAATGTGAATTATGCAACTCGCGCTATGCTTGTGACAAAAGATTTACATAACTACATTTAATGTATCTGGAAGGACATATGGTAGGATTGATTCAACCTCACTACTACGGAGTTGCGTAATTCGATTCCGTCCCTTTGCTCCCTATGTGTGCTGTTGTAGTGTTGATTGAGAAAGTTGTATTCTTATCATTTTTAATTTTTAATCTGATTTCGGTTCAAGACCCTTCGTATTCTGCCTAGATCTGGAAGATACTTGATGAGGTCGGTGGACCTAATTGTGTTCCATTGGGCTACAATCTTTTGAGATGGATTTTTCGATAATATTTTGGAGCATTAACAAATATCTTACCATCTTGGGTGGGGAGTACGATACGACCGCAGTTGCTCTTGAAGAAGAATTTAAGTACTGTGTCTCTTAGAAATTAACATTGTTATTCGTAACCATTTATCTTGTAACAGTTCTATTATTATATCTGTTATTTTCCGATTTAAACATTTTTTTATTTCATAAAAGAAGTTTATTTCTGTTTTTAAAATTTGTGAAAAACAATAGAAAGGCTAAATCTTTATTTGGAGTAGAAGGGTGATTTGACAGCTTCGTCTTTTTTCATCTTGGATATATTTTTTGTGCTTTATTGTCACACAATTTCTTTATCACCGAAATTATGAGCTTTGTTTTCTGTAACCTGACGCTTCATTCAGGGCTCGTAAGCCGTTGAGTCTTTTGTTTTTCCTTTCCTTTTATGACGATTGTGGTACGTCGTTCAAAATTATTTTTCTAAAACGTGCGTAGTACAATGGTGAATTCAGATCAGTAATCGTAATTTATGTCTCCCGCTAGCTTAGCCTATCTTGAAATTAAAAAAGATAATACTTCGGCATTTTTTGAGTACCTAGGTGATAATTCATCTTGACAAAGTGCGTCTAGTAGTTAACAGTTTTTTCTTCGTCTTGTCCAATCTAAAAAGTTCTGAAAACCCACAATAAAACGAACAGATAGCGCCAATTATCAAAACATGGAAACAATTACACTGGGCTAGGAAATGAAAAACTGATTGTAATTATGAAAATAATTGCCAAGTAGACTCATTTTTTTCTTTGAACTGAAGAATCGTTTTCGTTTATTTTATTTTTGCGTTGTCGTAAAAATTTGAAATTTTAATCTTTGAAAAACCCTTTAGTTTTCTTTTTCGATTTTTCCGAAGACTTCTCTGTACTTTTTCGCTCACATTATTGTCTTCAACGTTCAATAGAAAATTTCAATTTTTTTGTGATTCTGTGGTTCACCGTCTGTCGTAATATGCGCAGATTTGTTCGACTCACGTGTTGATTTTTTTCTCCATCGATTTTGGCCTACCAATTATCAGATTATTTGCATAAAAATTAGCGTACATTCTCGTTTTATCGTGCTTCAGGGATAGAGGAGAAAAAGAACCATTTCGAAGCTGTCGAATCATTATTGCGGAAGAGAGAAAACGAATGAAAATTAAAGACGCGTGCTCCCCACCAGCTAAATTAATGGCGACGAAAACCAATTATAATATACGCCACCCTTCGGAAAAAAAGCTTCCCCTTTTTTATTTTTGGCCTATGTATATTTTTTTTGTTCGTTTCAAGGAGATAGTATTTCGTCGAAGTTTTAATCGGTTTCTCTTTTTTTTCTGTTTGTCGTTATTAATAGTTGCAAATTGTAATTCTCAATTTTATCTTTTTATCTCTTCACATCTGGGCTGTAATCTTGAGACGATTGTTCATTTACTCGTTTGATAACAATTTTTTATGACAAAATGAGATTTAAAAAAATTACTGTTTTGATCGTACCGTGTTGGTAGTCAGTTCAAGTTCTCTTTTTAATCGAATTCATTTATTTTAAACGTGTAGCATCATCGTAGATATTTCAGTTTTTAGCAATTACTAACTCAAACTTGAATATTTTTTCCGTTAGAATTGTGGTTTTTTGGGTATATTACTATTCGTATGCTCTTTTTAAATTTTGTGAATCCATTTTTTTTCTGTGTTTTAATTACGTATAAGGTATTCCTATGGTAAACTTGAAGAATCGCTGTGTCAAGTTGAGAGATAAATTTTACAAGAAGTTATGTGATCGATTAGTTTTTTAAAGTATTTTTTGTAAACGTTCAAATTCAAGAATTTATACTAAGTATTCGCTTTTTGACGCATAAGCCGCTATTTTCTGTTTCTTTTTTTTCTCGATATTTGACAAAAAAAAATTAGAGAATTTTGAAAATACATGTAAAATTTCTAGTTCTGGTTCTTTTTTCTCAAGAGAAGAAAAAGCGTAATTTAAAGATAATTCTTAACGAATGTGTGAATAACTGTTTATGTATAATGAAAACATTTTGTTTGTTGATGTCGGATAATATTTTCAGTACTTTTTTTGCATCGGGTGAGGAGGTAATGCTTCCCTCTCTTGAAGTCTACCTATGACGTAAAAATTATGTTCTCCATACGCGACGAAAGATGAGTATAAATATTTCCTTCGCTTATAGCCCATGTGTTCGTATCATCTATCATGTAGTTTTGTTGAACTTGTCCACTAAACTGCTGCTGCTGCTGCTGCTGCTGCTGCTGCTGCAAAAAAAAAAAAAAAAATTATTTGAATGCACTGAGTATACAATCTTTCCAGTCTGCATAAGAGCTTCCCTTTTACTATAGATGTAGTGATTGGCTCCCTGCAAGCAAAATTGTTATCGTTTTCTGTAACGGTACAGGTTAATCCGTTTAAAATCGACGCCACCGACAACGTGGATGAATAAGTGTCTCGATTTAGGGGTATTTTATCCAAATCAGTGTATGGGGGGATTCTGGCGCCTCGATTTTTTTCCTGTTGTTATTGTTGTCGTCGTCGTCGACAGTAGGCGCAAGGTACATGGTACGTTCGTATACAAAATGCACATGTATACATACAGTGTCTGTATATTTAGTGCTGGGGCGTACACGCACAGACAGGGAAACCTACCCTAATATCGGTGTGTGGGACAACCGCAGACGCTGAAATTGCGATAAAGGGCGGAAAACCCCTTATACGGAATGTTGTGGCTAGTTTAACCCTACCAACGTTATTTTCCTTGTTCCCTTTTTCTTTTTTTCTCTCTCCCCACCCCCTTTTCATTCTTGCCTTACTGAGCTGGTTGTGGCTGAACCTTTTTCCCCATTGTCAAATATATTCGCGAGTACATATTGTTTTAATCAAAACAATAACCACTCAGAGGTCACCTTTCAAATTTCACCCTAAATTAACAGCGTTTATGTGGCACCGACCACTTGATAGATTTAATCAGTGTTGCCCTGCGTTTTTTTATTTATTTTTTTTATTTATTATTTTTCCAAATAGTTGTAAAGTGCGAAAGCTGGCTTTTTGTTTAGTTTGAATCAGATTTTTATTATTACTGTTCGACCCCTCATTTTTTGATGATCGTCTTACTTAATAAAAGCTTTTAACAAATCGATTGTGAGTTTAAATTAACAATTTTGTCTATTTCCGTTCGTGATTTGCTTCAACGTGCATGTTTTCTTTGTGCTTCTAAACCCATGATTTACAGTTCGTTAAACTGAATTTTTATTGTTTACTTACGTCTGCAATTACCCTTACTTCTTTTTTAACTTTTAAAAAATCAGATTTTTTTTTTTAAATTTTCTGGTTTTTTAAAAATGCATGATTTCTTTAAATAAGGGACGAATTTGTGCCCATGCAACTTGGGAAAAAAAAGAAAAAAAGAAGAAAACCCACAGAAGAGTGTGATCCCCGTCTAAACCTAGTAATTATTTCGAAATGAATTCGCCTTCTTTTGTAGATGAAAAAAGAAAATCATGGTAGAATTCTGTGTTACGGGCGATCGACTAAAACAACACGAAGATTGAAATTATGATAATAATAAGTACCCGTTACATTTCTGACGTTATATGATACAGGTGCTTTGTAAGGATGACTTAATTGACGAATCGTTTCAAATGGCTTTATCCTGAGCTTTAAAATGAAACAAAAATAAAAACCTCAACTCTTTTATTGTATCTAATATATCAAAGTATTTCAATAACAGTTATGATCATTCACTGAAAACGAAGAATGATTGTAAGTCAGTAGGAGGTGAGATCTTGCAACCCTCTGTCCAATAACTTCGTTTTTAGAGGAGTTTCGTCATTCATTTCGACCCGATTTTTTCAGAGATTGTGGCCATTTTTTAATTTTTTTATTCTATCAACAGTTTTACTTCCAATTTTGTTTCTAAACATTTTCAAGAATCGTATGTTGATTTTCTACTCTTATTTCGATTTTACAGCTCTCTCAATTGTAAGTTTTTTCAAATTTCGAATTAGAAAGAGTACGAAGGATATTGTATTCGTTATTAATAACAAATTTTTTCTTTAATTAATTTTTACAATTTATTATTTTCAATATTTTAATTATTGACAATACTAATATTCCGAACTTGCTGTAACTTCTTTTAAAGTTTCAGTTGTACAAGAAAGAATTCGTGAAAGGAAAACCCTAAAATTCTTCAGATCTTTCAATTTTAGATTTTCAATCTTTTTTTTGAATTATTGTGATGAATGATTTTCAGTCTGGTTAGTTGTCAAATGAAGCTTTGTCATTTTTTTTCTGATTGAAATTTTTCTACATTTACGAGGGAAATAATTTTTTGAAATGGTGTCATTGTTGGTTTCACTGAAACGTCTTTCTCGAGAAAATCCTCAATACAATAAATTTTTGAATTTTATTGCAGAAGTAATCATCACTCTTTGGAAAATATGATTTTCTTTCAAAACCATTTCATTTATTTCCATTTACACGATTCTCTGCCATTTTAAAACTTGATATGTCCGGTGCAAATTTTTCTCATTTGTTAAAATGCATTTATGTTGATTGATTTTGTAGGATGCGCCAATGAGAGTTTAATGTTTGAAATGAGACTGGGAAGTCATGTGCATCATTTAATAAATATTAAAGTTGGAACAATTGTTGTAATTAAAATATTTAGAGTTTTTCCTTGATGGAAAAGAGATCATCTCGAGGACATTGAATTCTCTAAAATAAAAAGTCACATCTCGTCAACAACACCTTTAACACCCTTTCGAATGCGCCGTTAAATTGCATCAATTATTCCGTTCTCTCGACCTACATAACATTTAGTTGTGGGGCTAAAATTATTCACTGTCAACCCTGGCGTATCCGACTGCAACAAAAGTGTATCTGGTGCAGGGCTAATGCCACTGATTCGGCCCACCGTCAGAGAATTACGATTGGCGCCCTTTTTACACGCACCCAACCAAAATTGAAAAGTGCATCGACGCACGCGCGCCCCTTGTATACTTCGTCTTGCTGCTTTGGTGTGTTTTTCAAGTAGGAAAAAAAAAACAACAAAAAACAAAAAGCAAAAGAGTGAAAAAGCACACTCAAGTAATCCGTCAAGGGTTACCCCAATCCTACCGTTACTGCTGCCTTTGCTGCTGCCGTTGCTGTTGCCGTTTCTACTACTTTTTGAAAGAGTAAAAAAGCGTAGCAGCGTAGATGCCGTGAATAAGAAGAGGAAGAAGAGAAAACGAAGACGGAAGATGATGTTTTTACTGAAGGTGAATGGTCGAGTGGGTGAATGGTGGGGTACTTTTCGGCAAAAGATAAAGAGTAAGACAGAGTTTGAAGAACGAGAGAGAAGGAGTGATTTCGTACGCAAGAGTGGGAGTTCTTTGGAGGATAGAAAGATACTCTTTCTCTGTGTTTCTGTTCTCGTTGTAGTAACCCTGACCTAGGATGTTACATTGAAAGTTCCTTTACACGCGAACAGTTACCTCGAGCGAGGAGGTGGTAAGTCGGGTTGACGATGGATGGAAGGCTGTGAGAAGGACAGAATTTTGTAACAGAATATGGAAATAGTACCGTTTTGGATGTTCGTGTGTAAAAGTGGCTTGTTAGGAAATTTTCTTTTCTATGTGGCCGTCGATGCTGCGCTCATGTGGATTTATTTTTTCTTTCTGTTGCCGTGTGCTGTTGTTTTTCTGGATTTTTAGTAACATTTTACTCGTCTTATTTATACATACGTTCTCATTTTGGCTTTTTGGTTGTTTAAAATTTTGAATTTTAAAAGCGACCAAATTGATTTTAGAAGAAATGAATGTGAAAAATTTCGAATTTTACCATACCTTTTTCATTTTAATTTCTTATTATTATTTCTTCTTCGTCTCGTTCACCCGAATTTTCAATATTTAATTCAGAGGAGAATGAGTCGTGCATACATCTTCTAATTTTTGACTGTAAAAAAGGACAAAATCAATTTTCATTTCCTTTTCTTTCCTTTGGAAAACTTAATTGTGAAATTAAATCCTTACACATTATCGCATGTTTCTGAATCCCTTACATTTTAAGAAAATTTGATTGCTTTTACGGTGTAACAGGGCTCCGTATTTTTATTTCGAAACAAATGGTCTTATTTTGTCCCTTGCATGAAGATTTTTATGCACCTCTGGTCCATAATAACACGTTTTCTGCCCTAATTTTTGGACTGCAAGTTCATATTTTTGAATCAGATGGCTATTTTTTTGTAGTAGGATCGAAAAATTCTGAAAATCGATCACATTTAATTATTTTTGGTCCAAGGACCAAAAAATAAAATTTACAGGTTCAAAAATTAGTGTAGACAATGAAACATCATGAAAATCATGCTCGAAATGACAAAATTTTTATTTTGAGAAAAATTCATGTGTTTCACTTGATGATTTCTCAGCTGCTGTTGAAGCTGGAAAGCCGAAGTTGATATTGCTAGAAAGAGGATAAAATTTACTCAAATTTACCACCAATAAATTTTGCTTCATCATTGATGACTTCTTCTTAACTAAGGAATGAAAAATATCAAATTAATGAAAAATTTGCCGTTTTTTAAATTGTTGTTTGTTTTAAAAAGTAATGATTGTAAAAAAAATTTCAGTGATAATCCGCCTATTTTTTAACGACAAATTAATTTTTATCATCAGATTTCACTAAAAATGAAGTTATTTTGAATTAATGGTGAGTAAAAATGTTAGAAGGAAACTCAAACCCGTTTTTTTTACAATAACGCTTTCCCTCTCAGTTTTACAGTACAAATAGGTCTCTACAAAAATGAAGCCCATAAATTTCCCTGCAAAAAAGTTCTCTTACAATTTTTTCGTAGGGTCAACAATAACGTCGTCGTTGCAAAAAGTACGGTGTGCACCAAGGAAGGAAAGTTTTTTTTGACCGAGCCTGAGTTTTTAACCTTTGTCTTCGGATCCCTACACTCGCCTATGACGCGTCATGAAAACTCAGACTCTGTCAAAAAAAAAAAAAATCCCCTCCTTGGTATACAATGTACTATCATTTTTTCTCCTCATGTTCGTGGCTTCCTCGATGAATGTTGAAAGGAAAAAGAATAGTGAATAAAAGTCACTTCGTTGCATCTGCTGGTGGTGTATGGAACTTACGTTATTATTGTATGTCGGTGATGGAAGCGAGTAAAGTTTCCAACAAAGGTGAAACTTTTTTGTGTGGAAAAAATTAATGAAGGAGATTAACTGCCTTATTATGGGCCTCATATTCATACCTATGTTATAATAACGTACATACAGCTTTTGGGTGTTTTTTGATTTATTAATGACGAGGTACTGCAGAGATCTTTGGTCGTTTGACTCATTAATAAGACAACCAAACGTAATTTCGTCAGTTGCAGTTGTGTAAATAAGTATTTGTATGAGTCACGAGTCACAATCACATGACCTTGATGAAACTTGTAGTATTCAGTAGTAGAAGTTCTTCAGCTGCGATTTTCGACGTAAGTTTGGGCAGAAGGTGTAAAATATTGAAAAAAAGAAAGAACACAACATTAGCATAAAGATTCAGTAAATTTTGTGATTTCATGGGAATGATGGAGAAAGAATTATTTAAATGAGGAGGAAAACTTATCAAAAATTATTCTATTCCTCCCCCGCAT
Source organism: Ericerus pela (assembly GCA_011428145.1). NCBI lineage: Eukaryota > Metazoa > Arthropoda > Insecta > Hemiptera > Coccidae > Ericerus > Ericerus pela. The sequence goes on along the minus strand of WOFM01000407.1, from coordinate 418,925 downwards.
TACTGTTATCGTGGATTACATTTATTTTTCCTTAGTAAAACCGGAATTATTAAATTCCTCTGTTCTGATCAAATAAAAATAATGACAGCTTGAACAGATTATTTTTACTATAACTTTAATATGTAAATGAAAAAACAAATTGGAAATAGGTTTTTGGATTTTCCTTCTGATAAAATCAAAATTTCGGTCAAGGTTATTATTTTCACAGTTGTACTGTTAAAATTAAAACTCTTAGCGCAGCATCACTTCGGTAAGATATCCATTATCCAGTTCGCTTGTTCATCTGTGATTCAAAATCTTGAAATCAAATGAACCTTTAGGTAGGCTTAATAAAAGTTCTTGAAAAATAATATTCAGTTATCTTTTTCGCGCATTTAATGTCAAATTTTGAAAGGCTGCCATTCAAAAACCAATTCACCGATTTTACTCAAATTCAAGTCCAAACCAATCCGTAAGAGTTTTTAACTACCATAAAAATTTCAGGCCAAAATCTTGTAATTTACGGGAATTATTAGTATGTCACTTCTTCCAAAAATAACGAATGAATTTCAAAAATTTTGATTTAAATGTGTAGCCAATGAAAGCCTCCAACGCTCTTCCAAGTTTCATTACTATACGTCAAAAGGGGAGGCTCAGCAGACTTCCAAAAATTGTTAAAATGAGTAAGAAATGGAATATAATGAATTATCCACCCATATATATTATACTGTGTACTGAAGAATTTGAGTGATTTATATATTCGTTGTCTACGACCCGAGATCGGCGTTTTTCCACAGGTCCCAACCCCAGGTTCCATTTTCGTCGGAAAAGACACAAAAACATTTTCGAAAACATAACACACGAGTAAACCAGTAAATCTTGGCTAATTTTCACCAAGCCCAGAGGTATATTTCTTGGTTTTCTGAAACATGATTAAAAAGAAGCGCCTTTGGAAATAGCAGTCCATTGCGCCTTGATTACAAAATTATTTCTAAATGCAATGCATAGAAGGTGCTCGTAACTCCTTTCGCTGAAAATAAAAAAATAGATCCTTTAAACAACTTAGGGGACTTCCTTTTGCCCAGCAATTTATTGTTACATATTTTTCTCGGAAACTACTGAATCAAAAACTCCACAAACTCCCTACAGACCTGTTTCTATATACCTAAGGATTACCTTTCGTGAAAATTTCAGCTCTATCCTTTTTGTAATTTTATCAATACTGTGAACACGAAATTTGGGGGATACATACTTACGTATGTACGTACATACATGCGCGCACCACTGAACCCATACTGAAGCTTTCTAAAACACCCGCTGTTGCTAATATCCACTACTGAGGAGTGATACAGGTATTACTTAATTTTTCTTCATATCCTCAGAAATTTAGACTCCGTTATATCGTACTTAGTTGTTTTGTAAATTTTATTTTGGTCATTTTTTTCGTTTGATGAAAATCATGATTTTAAGTTTTTTGATTTCTGTGGAAAAAAAAGTGGCATATTTCATGTTGGTCTGTTTTATCCACAGCTGACTCTGCTCACTAAAAATGTGCTAATTTTCTAATGAACTCTGCTCATTAAAAATGTAATAATTTTCCAACGAATTCCTTCATTCTGACTGTATTTTTCTCAAACTTGGAGATTTTAACTTCTCATAAAAACTGTTTATGGAAGGATATGGAAAAACTGGAGCAATTTATTGCCTATTGATCGATCGATATGGAATTAGTGTAATGTATATTTTTGTCTATTTTTAGAAATGACAAACATACTCGTCTACACATTTTCGAATACCAAAAACGTAGATATTTATCAACAATTATCATCCTGTAACTCTTTATAAACAACCACTAAATTACCTGTATTTAATTTTATGAATATAGATATACTGTCTGTGTACTCATGACCTAATTGTGCCTGTCCCTCGAGTACTCTACGAGTCAGCACAACCCTATAATAACAACACCCTCTCACTTAGCCTATCCGACACGTACATTTACATACCCTGAACGAGTATATAAACCCTTGATTCAGAGGAATAAGAGACAGTTCCTCGACATTTACTTCTAAGTATCTGGAACCTCTCTAGTAGAAGTCTCTGGTGAACAGATAGCCTTGTCAAATGGATTGTGATACTGTATGTATAAGTATTAACGTATTAATTTATGTACTGTGTTGTACAAATTTATTATTTTATTAAATGTGTTAATTCAATTGTGTGTTTTGAAATACTATTGAGTCTCTGAAATACTTTAAGGTCCACTATAATTTGTGGATAATAAATTAGAATATTTGAATTATTTTAGAAGTATTACTGCTTTTCCAGTACGTGATATTTCGTGTATGGTGTAACACTGAAAATGGTTCTAATTAGGTACATTACCACCTTTTTTGGCCGTTACAATTAGTTTGTTTTTATTCTGTACGCCTTATCTCGTAATAAAATTTCAAAAGTAATGAAGAATTATTTTTGGTAATTATTTTTGTAGGATTTGAAAAATATTAAAATAAATTTCAAAATATCGAAGAAAGAAGAATTAGCCACTTAAGCGATAAAAAGCTTAGAATTTAACAATTTCATTTTGAATATTTGATGGGCAAAAAATGGCTCTTATCCATCACCTCCTTTTATCGACGTTTGGATGATTTTTTTGCTGAAAATCTTATTTGTGAAAACTGTAGGATCCGTGCTACTCTGCAGCATTCGTTCACAAAAATTTATAGGTATGACTTATTTCCATATGATATTTGCCATTTAATTCAATTTGAATCTTTATGGCTTTAATGAACAGTGCTGTCAATATTTCTACATGAAACTGTACTTTTATAAATTGGGGTGGAGTGGTCTCTGCTTTTCTTTACTCTATTCATTAGTTTTTTAAAAAATATAGAGGGCATTCTTTTTGCTGGAAAGCATGCTCATTGACGGAGTAATTTGTTCAGTAGAAACTATATCATTATTTTGAGATCATATTTTATTTTTGTGGAATTTTCCTACTTTTCAAGGCCTTTCTAAACAAAGGGGTGTTCCTCAATAACTTTGGTCCAAGTAAACAGAATCTAGTAAATGAAGGCTCATTTTATCATGCGTAATATTCCGATTGTTTTAAGCTCATGTATTTCATTATTTCAATTTCAATCAGAGGAACATGAAACGTTAGAGCGATAGTCATATTTTATATTCCGTCGTATCTGTGATCCAAATATATCAAATCAATAAAATGTGTGCTCTTGCGAAATTGCGTATCATACCAAATGTTTTAACTTGAGCCCTTTTATGTTATTTTATGTTATTGTGAAGCTTGATTAGTTCTAATGCATATTTCAGTGTGAATGAGTGGTGAATAGATTTGGCTTACTATTTTAATAGTTATATTCGATATGACTTTAAAAAAAAAAAAAAAAGCTACAATTAAAATTTTATCTCTGGACAAGTTCTGTTAGTTCCTTCTTCTTTCTCAGTTTTACTGCATGGTTTTAGTGCTGTGTCAGTTCTGTGAATAAGAAAAACGCCAGCAATATCTTATTTTAAATTATAAAATAAATAAAGTTGCTTTTCTTCGTCACAGCATCATGTCTCTTCGCCTTAACGGATTTTCTTAAAATTTTGGCCTCATGTAGATAACTGTTATTTGATGGTTTGTGCGAAGTTTCATTTAGAAATATCTGTAATCAAGTTTGAAAGTTTCAGTTATAAACATGTTCTATTCAGAGTTATAGTTCTCAGTTTTACTGAAGGGATGGTTTTGTGTTAGTGTCAGTTCTGAGAACTCAAAACTCGTACAAGTGAGAGCTGCAGTCAAGATCGAAAGTTTTCGTTAATAGTTTAAATTCTGGACTTGCAGTTTTTAAAGTTAATCCTCAGTTTTTCTTCATAGTTTCTGTTCAGCGTTAGTTCTGAGAAGTGAACACTCAAATCTTCAAAGTTCAAGTGCCGAATTTCACCTAATCGAATTACCAGTTTAAGGAAAAAAAAAAAAAAGAAGTAAAATTGCTGAATTTTTTTTTGGAATCAAATGAACCCGAACAGTATTATTTACTTTTAAACCCTCATCTAATACAAATTGAAGTTACTTTTTTCTATTCCAGCATTCTGCCCCTCCAACTTGACTGATTTTCATAAAATTTTGGACCCTCATTTGGTTGTTTTTGCTAAGTTTCGGTTCAAATTTTCTATTCTGAGAGCTGTAATTAAGTTCGAAAATGTTCACTAAATATTTTAGTTCTGGAACTGCTCTGTTTGAAGGTTAGTTTTTCATTCTACTTGAGAGTTTTAGGCTCAGTGCTGAGAAATGAAAACTTAAAAGACTGAAAGCTGGAATTATGTTCAAATGTTTTCATGTAAAGTTTTACTTCTGGACTTGTCTGTTGAAACTTCTCAATTAGCTATACTCATGGATTTTAGTTCAGTATTAGTTCTGAGAAGTTAAAAATCCTAACACTGAAAGCTGTAATCAAGTTTGAATATTTTTAATGAAATTTTTATTTCTGGACCTGTTTTGTTTCAAGTTAGTTCTCAGTTCTACTTAAGGGTTTCATTTCAGTTTTAGTTCTGAGAAATGAAAACTTGAAAAAAAAAGTGGACGCTATAATTATGATAGAAAGTTTCAAGTAAAAATTTTAGTTCTGGATCCCTTATTTTGGAATTAATTATGTTATACCTGCCAGAATGGTAGGTAATTCAGCTTGTTATTAATAACTCGATTAGAACTATTTCCTTTGATAAGGTGGGCATGTGATTTAAACGTGCTCATATCATTGGAAGAGAAATTTTCATCAGAACCTACTCGTCTAGTCGGATCAGGAAATTCAGCCATTTCTGAAGAAAAAATGAAAAATTTATTTTCGAGTCTTACCTCAAATAATCGAAAGGCCATTTAAGAGCCTACAAAAAGTGTTGAAAGTGTCGCATTTTTTTAAATATCAAGCAATGCTGATACCTATTTATTTATTGTAGATTAGAACATTCATTTGTTGTGGACGTTCTGCATTTTCGTAACTGTAAATTTGAAATGATTTTCAATTCTGAAAAAATACGTTTTGTTTAGACTAATTTGATTGCATCGTTCGGAGGTGTACGCAGCTACATGCGTACCATATTACTACCATTTCATACCTTGTACGGAAGTACATTTGTCTCATTCCAGCCCGCTTTGGTCGCTTATCTTTCGTGGCAGACGTCGACTATTCTCATTCTCGTGGGTTTATCGTGAAAAAAGCGGAACAAACACGTCGTCCACGAAGATACAGTAACGCAAGTTTATTATAGGTCTAGGTCTAGGTTACTATATTCGGTGCCGTGTTTTTACTACGGTTTACTACTACGTTACTCTGTATACACACAATATATAGACGTTACCATTTACCGCCACCCTTCAGAAGTTGTTTGCTGATTGCGCGAAAGAGCGAAAAAGAGAGAAAGACGGAGGAGTAGCGAAAAAGAGAGAAAGACGGAGGAGTAGCGAAAAAGAGAGAAAGACGGAGGAGTGTATAGGACGATATGGGAGAGGTATAAAAGAGGAAAGAAAGTTGAAGTGTGCGCGAGAGGGAAAGTGATAGGATGATGTAGTAGTCACATTTTTAGTTTAGCACCTCTAACCACATGCTCACCATTTATTTATCTCTATTCTTCCATTCAACTTTACGCCCATCTATTTTTCGACGACCTCGCCAACAGCCGTGGAGATCATTTTCTTACTCATCGGCGCGCTGCACGAACGTGGGAGGAACTTGGCCAAAAATGTAAAAGAATGTTTCGTTTATTGGCTCAGTGGTACGGAGATAGCAGAGGGAATAAGATGTAGTTTTGCTTTTGCGTGCGTGTTATTTTCTTCATTTTTGCCCCAAAATTTTCCTCGTGCTACTTCGTTACGTCGCATTCGAAAAGGAAGATTGACAGTCATATGGTTGTTCGTTTTCATCAAAATGAACTGATTTCTCGCCACTTTCTAGGCATTTGTGATGAATAAGCAGAACAAGGATCGAATTTGAAATGAATCAGAGAACGCGTTGTAGTACGCATTTATTCTTGGAAGTAGTAAAATGTTTATTTAATAAGATAACTCAAAAACTATTTCATCGATTGTAAAAAAATTTAATGGGATCACCATGGGATCATCCTCTATTATTGAAAAAAAGTTCATCAAAGTCGGTGCCCAGGTTATGAAGTTACGCTGGATCAAACATGAAATAAAAAAATAAAAGTTTATAAAAAAAGTACTGATCGAATTGATAACCTCCTCCTTTTTTTAATTTTTTAGAAAAACTGGAAACGCTCCGAAATATTTCGCACGGAACTTGTATAATATGGGCATTATTTCCTAGATCTTGATGAGCACGCGTTTGGTTTTGAGTAAACTGCCTTTTAAACCTGTACGTCCATTATTTAAAAATTCAGAATAATGTTTTTTCAAACACTCGTACATTGGCTGAGAATCATGCTAAAACTCGGTCGCGTGTCTTCCCATTTTTGTTCATCGTTTGGGTGTAAAAAAAAACTTAAAATTTTGAAAACAGATTTATTCTCTTGAAGAGACAAATGTCAAAATGTTCGAAGAAAAAGCTGATTAAAAGTGCAAAATATGCTACCCCGCGCATTTATAACCGAAATATGCGAAAACATACCCATGTATAAATTTGAGTGCTTACCTTTCTTAAAATGTCGCGGTGCGCCATTTTGAGAAAAGTAACGTGAATACTCCGAATAGAGAAAAATATACTGTCATGAAAATATATATGTTATATAGATACCTATCTATAAAGATTAGTGGGAGTTTAAACCACGATGGCTTGACTACTGCTCTTGCTCATTTAAAGCAAAAATTACAAAACCTTTGTGTCGGATTGAACGCGATAGAGGACTTTAGGCAATCGACATTTTGAGCTCCCTTTGGAAATTATTTTCTGATAGGCCCCAGTTTTCATTTGACCAATCCACACTTTTTATCAGCTGTCACCTGACCCCTAAATGTCGTGGAGTCCTTCGACCATGAACTTGCTTTCTATAGTTAGACGTGTCACCGAATTCCATTTCATCATAGTAAACTCACAGCAGTTCATTATGAAGAGATTATCTTCGAAGAAACTTACCATCATAACTTCAAGTTCTAAAATCGATTCAATTGAGAAACTGTATTTTTGCAGAAATGAAGGAAGAAGGTCGAATTTATTGACGCCTGTCTCGTAAAAAGCGGGCAATAATGTTTTTTTTTTTTTTTTTTCCATTTCAGTGCAATACTTTTTGAATGATGAGGGAAAAAATGGAGTATACATTATAACTTTTCACTGCTTATCGCTCTTTCTAGTCTGTTTTTCTGACTTTTCCCTCACATTTTGATAAAATTTTGAAGGAACCTTTACTTTTTACGATAAATTTTGATAATTTTCCGCTTTTACTGAAATTACACGAAAAATTTTTTTTATGGGAATTCCTATCTACTTTATAAGTTTGCGTTAAGTTTGAAGGTAATGTTTTTTAACTTGCATTGATAATTGGATACTGTAAACTAAACAAATTTTTACTCAGTTTTCCGGCAAATGTGATATTAAAATTAATCTCACGAAAGAGTTAGGGTTGGGGATGATGAAAATTATCCGTTTCGTGAGAGAAGAAAACGATTGGTACCATTTTATACACATATATATATATACACATGTGTGTGTTACAGGGAGATTATCTAATCCAGACATTATATAAAATAACGCGGCATGTTATATAATGCCAGCCAATTTGTATAATTTTTATAAATTTTAAATAATGGCCTGGTCACTATGTAAAGTGCTCACAAATTTTTCACCATAGTATGAAATATCTACCCTATAAATTCATTCGCGATATTGTATTTAACATAATATCACATCTATGTTTTTTTAATTAAATAATTATAGTGACGATGGTACTTAAATTCATATTAGTTTTTATGATTTTCTGGTGAAAAATATAAAATTTTATCATTTCTATTGAATGAACATCGTTTCCATGCTGAAGTGTGGAATGTTGAGTGTAAAAAATTATAATTGGGGAGTCGTGAATATTTTTAGGACTCTACTTATTTAAAAAATTGAAATGAGGATGACACTTCATAAAGATTAAACAAAATTACCATTTTAATACATTATTGTGTATGAATGTGGGTATTTAATACTTTGACTGAAAATTGGTAGGCATTTTGCAAAATTATATTGTAAACTTGCAAACTTTGTTTTTTAGCGAAGTATTGCTGCGATAGTTTTTTCAATTCAGAATTCTGCTTGGTGTCTTTACCAGGGTTAATGGTTCAAAGCATTTTCCTCTTAATAATTAGTTTTTATATGTCTTTATTTAGAAAAAAAAAAAAAATTAATACCGCGAAAAATTAATGTTTAATTATTATTAAACCTCATGATTAACATCATTAGCTTGGTATTATTTTCTTCTTAAATATAAATTTTGGTTCTGAAGTTAACACTTGTTTCTTCGAATTATATGCTTGTAAGATTAAGATAATATATGTATTTACGAATAATGTGAAAGTTCCTATTAGTGTAGATAACAAACTTAAAGCATAATTTTTTCATTATGATTTACACAATATATCACTCACATTATCATTGAAGACTGACGAGTATGAATGATAATTCCTACCTTATTCATACGAAGTGATTGTAACCAAGGACGTAGATAGGTCCACCGTAAGAGGTGTGTCCATATATTCTTAGTGGTATCTTTTGACCCCCTTCCCCGAATGAATAATCACCAAAACCCCAATTTTTAAAGGTTGAGCCCTTTTTTTTTTTTTTGTTAACTGGAGGTTGAAATCCCCAGGACCCCATTATATACGTCCTTAACCGTAACTATTGAAAAAATAAAAGCCAAAAAAAATTGAAATAAAAAAAGGGAAAATAGACTAAATTATTGAAAATTTATCATTGAAGAACATAAATTTTATTTAAAAAAGAAAAAAACCGACTGCGTTAATCTAAATGAGTAGCTCTTATAGATCGATATGTCCGAATTTATGACAGTTTTTTCAATCTCTAAATTCTCATTTTCTTCAGTTACAACCTCCTAATAATAGTCTAGGACATTCTCTGGATAAACAGGAACATTTTGAGCCTACCTTCATTAAAATCTATGAAGTAAGACACTTGTTTCGAGCGAACGAAATTCCGTTAGTTCTGGAGATAATACATACCAAACATATAACTTCCTCCATTCGCAGTCGGTAGAAAGTTAGGCTGAAAATGGTCCTTATACCTTCTGATTTTACTTTTGTATGTTCCATATAGTTTGTCGGGACATTGGGGCCTCCTATCCTTTATTGTGTTTGCCCCTTGAACTTCCTAAATATTGCAGAAATACAGTACAATGACATTTTATTTTGTTAAATTTTTGAGTGAAAGTAATTGCCGAAAATAATTTTAAAGAAAAATTTTTCATTTTAACCGCATTTCAAACAGTTGAAATAGCTACAAACGTTACTGTTCCACCAATTAATAGAATTTATCGTTGTACGTAAGCGAAAAATAAATCTTCCAAAATTTCTCAGTACTTGAACATTTTCCATTTGTCAGTTGTTTCGATCAATCATTTATTATGGAAATTTTACAAATTTTTCTAAATTTTAATAAAAAAACGTAAAGAACCGTGAAAAAATGGAAAAAAATTCTACCAACACCGTCCAGTCCAGAGCTCGAGTTAATGAGTAAGAAACGATCAATAAAATGTTGTGAACCATAAAAAATAGCTGTGAAGGGATGGTAAGGGATTTGAAGGAAAAAAAGTAAAAGAAGAAACCGAAAAAGAAATAAAACATGACTGGAAAGAGGGGAAGAGGGGTTAAAATGGTTAAACGGTTTGCGTGGTGGTACATGGTGATGTAATTTCTTCGATCTGAGTCATTTACTAGTTGTACCCTTCTGTAACTTTTGTGTGTGTGTATCTTGTGTATCTGTATGTATGTGTGTGTATGTGTGTATATATATGCTTCAGTAATTCGTGTATATTTACGTGTCTCTGTGTAGCATCATCATTACAGAAAAAAGTTCGGTGTATGTGTGTGTGTTTTTTTTTTAGTACGCAACCGCCAGCGGATCGATATTTAAAAATGACAAGACGATAACCAGCTCCTGTAATTTTTTTCCTTGTTTTTTTTTTTTTTTTTTTTTTTTTTTCCCATTATTAGCTGGTGTAGTTGTTGATTTATATTTTTAATTAATTTTTTTTCACCAACGGTTGAATCGATTATTGCTGAGGAGTGGAGGTAGGGTATCGAAAGTTATCTACCTCATGGTGGTTTATATAGAAGTAAAACATCATATAAAGCATAAAAAAATTTCCGTTTCACTCAAAGTGAATAGTTCTTTGGGAATTATTTTGTAAAAATTGTGGCGATCCGTAAAAAAATTTGAAATTTTATCCTTCATATCCAAACTTTTTCAGGGTAGATTAAAATTTTTTTTAGAAAACTAGATTGAAAAAATAAAAGCTTTTCTGGGTTTTAGAATTTAATCAAATCGTGGGATGTATTAATTTAAATTTCTGGTACTCGCATGAAAATCAACCAAGTAAAAAAGGTGTAAAATTGTTGTGCTTACGATCGAAGTGAATTGGGAATTTATGAATGTATATTCACGCATAAAAAAATAAAGAAACTTGGTGAGCACAGACCTATCACCTCTAGAAAATCCTCCGCTTTCCTCTATCCCCTTCGGCTCCTCTTTACAACCTCCTTAAACAAATTTGAATCAACCTTAGGCTGCTGCTTTTACATTGACTATGTACCAAGAACAAAAATAACTACACCAACATTTACCCTACGAGAACTTTGAAAGATAATGTTAGTGCTAATATATTGTCTGAATAAGGTCACGTGGTGAGTGAGAAGCGTTTCGTAATGAAGTTTTTACTTTCGCAAAGGAGTCAAGTTAAAATTTATTCCTAATATTATTTTTTTAATGAAAATCATAAAATTGGTTCACATATTGACAAAACTATAAAAATTTTCTGGAATTTTCGGGGGTTGCTGCAGCATTCCAGAATCCTCGTATCTATGCGTTACTGCAGTAAACGTCAGGTCTTTGTTAATGGGGTTGACATTTTACGATTGAAAAATTAACTATGCATTTTATTTGAATTGCTTTAAAGCGTGAAGATTTTTTTATGGAATTTATTCCTGTCTCGACTTTTTGCTGCTATAAAATTTTTACCATTCACTTCTGTTTATGAGAAAAAAAAATTGTAAACAGAATCCAATTTGCTCGGGTGGACCCCAATGAAAACTCAAAGAAAAACGAATTTATTTTTTAATGTTCAGGAATAAAGGTAATGGCAAAATAACAAAGCGTTTGCGATGGTCAAGAGTATCTTCTGCTGTGCAATAAATGAGAGAGAAAAAATAAGGAAGTGAATGAGAGAGTGAGAGAGAATGTGAAAAAGAAACAAAAGAAAATAAGAAAAGGTTGGGTCGGGTACAGTGTAACATGACTGGTAGGTGTTATATAGTTGCGAAAACACCAACTAAGAGTGGAAAAGAAGAGGAGACAATATCTTGAGAATTGGGGTGGATTATAATGGGGACGGTTGAACAAGGATGATGGGAGGTGGGTCTATCACGCTTTGTTGAAGGTCGACTAAAGTGAGACACAAAGAAACTATGAGATGGAGACATAATGCGAACGTTTTGACATATTCGCATTAAAGTCGGATTTTCGTGCTCCCACTGTGCTAGACAAACTTTCAGTTTTACTTAAAATCGTTTAGGTCACCTTTTATCCTTTTTATGCGTTTGTGAAACGTTTGTGAAATGTGTCGTTGAACTTGTTGTTCGATTTTCATTACTTTCTGCAACCTTTCTTTCTGGCAGTTTTTGCATGCATCGAAGTAGCGTAAGAAAATATTCAGTTGAGCATTTGCAGAAGTTATAAACACGTGCTCGAATTGATATATGAAATTCAAAAAGGGAAAAAAGAGTAAAATAACCCGCTGCCTTTATAGGAAAAGTGTAGCCGTATTTTTCGTGATTTATCGCTGCCCGATACAACGTTTCGTTTTATTAAATTTTTTTTTCTTTCTCCCAGACTTGCTTTTTTTGTTATGGTAATGAGCAAATCGGATTTTAGTTATCCGTTCCTCTCGGTTATATTCAAGGCGAATACAAACGGAAATTGTACGTACATGGGCAAGTTTTGCAACTTTGAACTTGAGAGTCCGGCTTCAAAACAATTGGCAATTTGAAGGCGTCTTCCAGATAGTCTGCTTCTCTCGAGGGGTTTTCGCTTGTTTGAATACTCGAAATAGCTGCATTCTTCAAATGCGGTTCTTTCTTTTTTTTTATTCACAACTTCTCATGACTGTTAAAAATGCTTCGTACAAGCAGTCGAACATGTGCCGTGTGCTCTGTGTTGGTAATTTTATGGAAAAATTCTTCTGTTTTGAAATGCATCGCTAACTGTGTATTCCAGCTCATCTCGTCATTTTTTCAATGGCCATTCGTTTTTAGTAGTTTGGAATTTGAATAGCGGTCGTTGACCCTCACTCGGCCAAATGTTTGTGCTTTACAAACAAGATTTGGGGAGGGTTAAAACGACGTAGGTTTTCAAAATTAGATTATGTGATCATAAAAATTTTTAGTATCGACTAAAATGTGTCCTTTTTACTTAGATCATAATGATTCTAAGGTTGACTAAATGAACTGGTGGAAACGATATTACTCTCATTTATTTAAAAATTCACCTACAAAATAAAATAGTGAAATTCAGGCTCTCTACAACGAAGTGGTTTGATGTTCAGCTTTACCGGAAATTTCATTTTGTTAAACCATTTGTCACCGAATTCCGACCCTACCAAGTCCCAACCCACAAATCGATGTAAAATATGGGTAAAATGGCTACGTTACCAAAGTTCAATTTAAAGAAAAAATAAAAAAGTTTTTCCGGAAAATTCGTAACCTTTTCGGAATTTCCATCCAAGTAGGCACATGATTTTAGCTTTCGTCGTGTATCTTTCGTTGTATTATGCGTCATCATGGACTTTCTATCCTGTGTGAAGATTTCGAGAAAAGCGTACTTACAACCTTTTAAAGGTAGATTTATTTGTTCGAATTTTATAAAATGTCGACGTAGTGTATCGATCTTTGCACATTTTTGAGACCTTAATGTCGCTAAAATATTATTAAGAAAAAAAGTTAAATTGAAATTTAAATTATGTTGTGTTGCTAACATTTTATCTGGCTTGATTAAGGAAAATGGTTATTTGTGATATAAGTGTAAAAAGTAGTGCTACAATTCACACTAGTAGATATCAATCACCTACTTTGCACGCATATTACACTCTATTTTTTGCAACACCCCACCCCCAAAGAGACAAAAATTTGTTTTATTTTAAACAAAAATTTTTTAGTAAAAAAATCTCAGCATCCCTCTCAACTCTAACCCCAGAAAAAATGATTCAAAAAAATTTTTTTATAATCAAATAATTAACTTATAATTATTTTACTTCGGAAAAAATAAACAAAAAACTAAGAAAGTAGCGAAGCTGTGTAAGTTCGAGCCGTGTGAGAAAATCAACTCAGAAGTGCGCATGCGAACAACAATATTTTTTCGCGTCTTATTAAAATTCGCTACTTTTTGTTCAGTCAAGGGGCATGAAAAACCGTATTTTTCTGTTGGGTGTTTCAAAAAAGATTTTACCAATTTATATCTGGTTGTTGTTTTCTTAAATTTTTCCTACGGTATTTTTTGGTGCGTTCGAAAGCTTACTGGATTACCTTCACGAATTTTCCTTATATTTCGTGTGAGTTTTTAAAATCGTTAATCCAACTTTTCGTGCATTCGTTTACTTGAAATACTTTCCTCTCGTCGCATCGAGGACCAGTGGTTTGCAGTCTCTGCGCCGCCTATAATCTATGGCAGCAGCAGTAGCGCATTACGAGCACCACTGGTAATAATTTTAATACCATAGACTGTGTGCCATTCTGGTGTCGGCAGATGTCCAACAGATGTTTAAAATGTCTCCGGCTTTTTACTAATTCATTCATGTCGACCCGAAAAACTACCGTGAATTTGTAACGTGCGCCTACATGTATCATATGTAGGTACGGAATTACTGTTTCTTCAATAGCTTCGATTCGTTTTTACACGTACGAAAAATTATATTTCGTTTTCGTTAAACGTCAATTTTTGGGGCCTTGCTCCAATCAATTATGTCCGCGTACGACATATGATGAATGGCAGGAGGACATGGTGGTGTACTAAACATAATTTTACGAATTCGTTATAGTTTCCTGTTTTTGTTCGAATTTGTCTTCGGCGATGGTGGTTTTTCGCAATGGTAGTGCCTTCAGTAAAGTACCACTTTAATGGATTATTGATAAATGAGCTGCAGAGGGTGGAAATATGGGTTTTCTCTTATGGGCAAATATGCTGGTGTAATATGCGTGTGCTCAGCGATAATCATTGGAGGATTGCTATATTCCTAGGATGAAATGAGTGTGTCAAGATCATACTACCTAAAATCCCGTAGTAACATTCTTGAAACTAATTGGTTGTTTGTTTCCTTCAAAGCTTCAAAAGTGTAAGGTTGCCAAGGTTTTGGCTTTTGCATAAAAAGTGTGAAAATTTCATCGAATGCTCTTTTATTACTTCAAGGTAGTCAAATAATGTTGCAGTTTGTTTCCAGTTAATAAAAATAGAAATCACTAGAAAAAATCCATAATTATAAGCTTTTTATTCTACTCACTACTGTGATTATAAAATATACCAATACTTCTGCCAATCTTCCCAATGAAATAATGTTTATTTCGTATGAAGCTAAAGCCAAAAAAATAAAAGCTTATCTTTTGAAAATTGTTTTTAACCTAAACTTATTTTTATACTTGAAACTTGTCATCCTTTATTTAGAATCAACAAACACTTTGCAAAAAAGTTCGATAAATTTTTGCGATCCTTTTGAAAATTTTTATTTCGACTTAATTGGAAAAAATTGACCTTCAGTTGTTTAGGATGTAGAAAAGAATGGTAAAACAGTGAAACTCTTTGATGTATTTACTAGTTTTGAACGTTTTTCTACAGTTTCAATGACCTTAACACGTTTGTGATCTGAATTATAATGGATAGCTTACATTTTCCATAATTTTAATAAAAAAATGTTTTCAGTATTTAATTATAATTCGAGTGGTAGATTAAACGTCACGAACTAGGTACTGACACGTTTTTGGTAAATATCTCGTATACATACAATGGACTCAGAGCTAGATATCGAAATGTCCCTGTAGTACCGTGATGTGGATCACCTAAAGAATTTAAAAGTGAAGAAAATTATTACTATTTCACGAGGAGACGGATCAATTATTGGATTTAGGAAATAATTTCTTCCCTTTGAAGCTTATCAATGAGAAAAAGAGAGGAATAACGCACAATAGACGTTAACTGCTTAATTTTTCACTAAATTTTCATAATAAATCTTATCACAGAAATTGAAATGAAGTTTATAAACACTAAGCACAACAAGCTACAAATGAAATATATTCAAATCAGATTTTAGCCTGTGGTGAAATTTAAGAAAGCTTGTTTCGACAAGTTTTCACTCAAGTTCCCCACTACCTTAATACTTCTAGTATCCACTTCAAGCGAAATTTCTTCTCTCATTTACATTTGTGGATGAAATATAAGATCCTTATGTATCTATTGATAATTTCCCCTACTTGATTGTAATTATAGGTAATGGAAATTATTGTATTTTCCGCTTTCGTTGTATGAACATCGTTTTGTGTCGAGTCCAATTAATTTTGTTGTCTAAATTTGTCCATTTCGTCCGATTTGCAATTCTGATTATGTGATGAAATTGTGTAGTATGTAATTGAAAATTTTGTGTATAATGAATGATGAATACACTAATTTTCATTAGCTATCATAACTTAGTGTTTTGTTTAGTCATGTTATACTAGGCGGTTTTTGTGTTGGCTTTACCTATAGGGGCAAAGTATATTCATTATATCATCAAAGTTAAGATGCTTAACTTTCAGTGGATAGCCATTCTAGTTTTGTGCAACTTAGTATAATGAGAATATAAGGGGCCTAGTTGTAATTCTGGTAGCTACCCGGGTCATTATTATGTCAAAATTCTGTGTTCTTTAAATTCGCACCTCTAGGAAAGTAAAACTTGATTGTTCAATTTGATAAATAAATAGTAAGTTGTAGAATTTGTGTCGTCAACCGGGTTATTTGGCGGTGGTACGTGGTCACCCATATTGGCATACCACAAAAAAAAATCTGGTAATCCATTATGAGGTTTTACTTTCCTCCCCCTTCAACGGTTGAAATTGTTGACTCAGATAGGAAAAGAGAAAACTGACATTTATTTTTTCTATTTAAATATATTTTTGTTAAAGAGCTTTTCTCTTTGGTTCTTGGTATAAATCATTGAAAATTTATTTCCTCCTTAAAATGGCTTTTCATTCGTAAATGGTTGAGATTACCGATATGCATCAGATACGAATTATTCAAGAAATAATGTAGCCTACTGGGATCATAAGAAAATTATATAAGAGTCACAAATGGAGTTACCGAGTCGCTCATATTTTCATGCTTTGAAAAATTAAATTAGTTAACGAATTGGATTTTTCTCATTGCCTTCAAACTGTAGGAATTTGAAGTTGGAAACGAATCAATGCAAAAATCTCCTGAATAACGGTTGTCGAATATCCGACCAAACATTTATGAGATATTTCATCTATGATTGACAAAAATGTCATATTGGTGGAATATACGTCTAATGTTACCAAGAGTGCAACGGTATCTCGTAAAATTGATGGAATTTTTAATGTAGTAGGGAGAGAAAAAAATTTTTGATTAAGCATTTGTTTTGTCATAATGGTATATAAATTGAAGTTTCAAAAAACATCCATTATTGTTTGGAAAATGTTTCGAGGTTTACCGATTGAACCGTGGAGAAAACTCATTAGTTGGTGTATTACTCTCTTAGTGTTCCAGATGTTTGCAAGATTTTGAAATTCAACTAGTGGAAATCTGCTGTTCAAATGTACTATCTTTGTGTTGGTCTTAATTTTTTAAATATTTTTTCTCTTCTGAATCGTAAAACTTTCTACCGTAATTTCAATTACCAAAAAAAAAAAAAAAAAAAATTCCGTGACATTTCTGGTAAAGCCGCTCAAAAAAAAGAAAAAAAAAGAGTATCCTCATCCAATCAATTTGTTGTACTACAAGTATTGAACTTTGGGATGTATAGTTCGAGCTCGCCGTTCAAATCGTGACAGAATTCACCTATAAACCTTCAGTGTTTCATGTATTCGTATACGAGCTTGTAAATTAACGATTTTTCTTAACGAGCTGAGTTTTTTTATTCCTGCTTTATTTTTTATATTTATGGTGTAATAATTGCCGAACGAATTATCGAAATTCGTTTTTTGTATGCCTTCAGCCACGTGTCTTGAAAATTATTCATTGAAATAGTAGTTTAAAAATGCAGTGGTACACATATATTAGAAAGAAAGACAGCCAGCCAGCCAGACTGCGAGGCAGCTAGAGGATGAGAGGCAAAGTGAAATGGAGACAAAATAAGAAGGAAACATCTGCTCCTCTTATGCAGTTTTTATTTCATGAATGACTACCTTCAAAAATTATTTTTGCCATACTGTGAAAATGTGTAAATCGAGAAATAGAAACGACTTTGGTTAGTTTTTTCTCTTTTAAGTTCTTACGGTAAAAAAAAAAAAGAAAAAAAAAAAGAAAATTGAAAACTATCAGGGTCGTACGTTGTAGTCTCAAGTTTTATCACGAGGTCAATTTCAGTTAGACAGCTTTCGTTTATAAATTTGCTGGGGAAAATTAACTGGTTATAGGATGAGACGAATTTTACGGGGAACCTGCTAAAACTTGTACGCAAACTGATGTCTTCAGGTGAATTGATAAAGGCTTTTTGAACGAGGAAAAAATGGAGAAAAATATGAATTTGAATTTTTTATATTAAAATATTCGGCTTATATTTCGTGGAAAGAATTCGAGTAATCGATTTTTTGTGGCGTTTTGTTTTTTTGTTTTTTTAGCACGCTGACTTTTTTTTTTTAATTCATTCATTTGTGATGGTATTAAATCGTCCTTATCGTGGAGTATTTCCAAAAATTATGCGCAGCGTGGAATTTTTTATTTGGTGTGCAGGGGGCGAGAAACATGGTTTTTGCTTCGCGCTATTTAACAAAAACGAGACAAATTCGCTTTTTTTTTTTTTGATTTTATAGCGTTTTGGGTAATTTTTTCGATTTTATTTTTCTAAAAGCGCGGAAAAGAGATTTAAAATTGATTTTCTTTTAACTACCTATTTCAAAATTTTGTGTTGAAATTAATTTCTCATTCTGCCAAAATTGCAGGTAATGATTTTAACTTCAGTGGAATATTTAATATTTTACTCATTATGATAAAATTTTTTTTTTTCGATGATTTCATGTTGTGAAATAATTGAGGCCTGTTTCACGACTATGTTGAGTAATCGAAGGTGACTGAGAGCACAATAATTCGTAACTAATGTAACAGAAATGACAAAATAGTTATTTGTGATGTGGGTGCAAATAAGTTAAATGAAAATGAATTTTTTTAAATACCCTTTCATTACGAAAACGCAACTCCAAAATGAACATTAAAATTATCATTAGTGATAACACTGAATATAAATATTAATACGAAAAGTCGGCATCTTGATATCTTCTTAATATAGTATTACACTAGGAAAGTCTACTGGCCAAAAGTAACTGTTTCAAACTACTTCCCTAATACAACATGTTTTAGCAAGTAAAGTAAATCACTTTTTATAGTAGAAAGTAGAGTTAAAATAGGTTCAACTTTTTTGTTTAGTTTCCACTATTTTCCATCAATTTGTATGTGTGTTGGTGTGATTTTGTTATAAAATTAAATAATTGTTAGTGAATATTCGTGATAATGATTCGGAAAGTAGAAAATGACTTTCCTTAGTTTAATTTATAAATTAATAGCAAGTAAAGTTAAAATTAGTTTCTTGAACTACTTTCAGCCGGTAAACTTTCCTAGTGTAATACTAGCTTTAGCATTTGTGGTGGTTGCCGCGCATACTTCGTGAAATTGAAATTGAATTTGGTGAGCAAGTAGGATAAAAGCAGATAAAAATAGGTGATTTGATACGAGTGTGAATTTTTCTGCTCTTGCTGAATGTACTGCAAATCACACGAGTATCAGATTTGAATGTAAGAACGATACTCAAGTATATTAACAGTGACTTAATAAAGTTATATTTATATATTTTTATATAGTACAAGCTATGATTCTGCGGCGCTTTGGCTTGTGACCCTGAATTTCTGGTAACATTGTAGAATTCATTGTTTTGGAGGAGATAACGAACATTTTTTTTTTGTCTGTATGTGGGTAGTGAGAGATAGAATTGATTAATGGAAAAAAATGTGAAAATTATTTTAGTGTCGTTCTGCATTTGGCCATCAATCACCTACTTTGCTTGTCTTACAATATTTTTTGTACCAACCCTCAACCTCCAAAAAAGGTGACTTTTCAAACAAATTAGTTATTAATAATCAACCACAGAAAAAATGACAAAAAGTTTTTTTAGAATCATATAATTACCGAATAATTTTACTTTAAAAAAAAATAAAAAATTTAGGAAGTATTTAAGCGTTGCAAGAAAGTGATTAATCCGTGCGAGAAAGTGAATTCAAAAGTGCGTATGCGCCCAACAATATTTTTTCATATATTGAAATTTGTTTCTTTCTGTTCAGTCAAAGGGCATTAAAAGACGTATTGTTTGATTGGGTGTTGCAAAAATCATACATTGTTTATATGTCTATTAATTTTTCATTTAACATAGATTTTTTTAATGAATTTCTTGTGGTATGTTCCATAATTATTCACATCAGAAGTAGTCTATGTAAATGTAAAAAACTGGTTGTGCCTTAATATTGATAATAATTGACCAGTCTAATCATTTTAACGCAATCAGTCTGGGCACGCCTTTACTTTTCTTACCCTAATATTCACTCCCCACCTCAATTTTGAAAAATATTAATGGGATTCTGGCATTAAGCTCTTAAAGACCATTCCATTGATACCCTTTTCATGAAAGTTTTCCCATCTGCTCTGGCTCAGAAGGGAGAAATAGGTGATGTGACTTTACTCTATTAATATATTATATGATACGATGATAATTTTCAGAATTTTGAAATAATTGTTTATAAATTTAGCTTGAGTCTGACTGAATTTCAGGAATTTATTCAATATTTTATATTCCAATAATTTGAATTTATGATTCAGTGCTGGGGTCTGCAGGTCTGCATGTTGTAGTGATTAGTTACTCAGTTTTGTAAAAAGTTATGAATTCAATAAAAGCCTTCACTTCATTTCTTAACCACAATGGCGGTACGTTCTGTTTGGTTCTGTTGGTGCTCCTATATGTGATTGAAAAATTCATGTTGGTAACTCATTGGATACTGGATCACAACCATCCCTCATCCCTACAACATATTCACAGTCGCTGGATAAAATGGTCTTGTAGCCTAAGCTCAATTAAAAAAATTAGTGTATCATGGGACTCATTGTGGAATTGAAACTTCTCCCGAGATATTGCTGAAATGCTCTTAAATTCATGTAGTCTTACATTAATAAATTTTATTTAAAAAAAAAAAAAAAAAAACATTGACATCGTTAATCGGAATGAATAGCTCTTATCGGTGGATATACCCAAATTTATGACAATAATATTTTCAATCTTTATTTTCCCATTTTCATCTATTAGACCCTTCTACTTTTTTAATTTTCTAACATGAATAGTCTAGGACATTCTCCAGATGGTCATGAACATTTTGAGTATACTTTTATTAAAATTTATGAAGTAAGACACGTTTGTATTTTTTGCACAGTTGAGGATACCTCGGAAATGATGTTTGTATTTAATTTTCCTTTTGTTAAATAAACGTACACATTTCATTTTTAAGTAGGTTTTCTATTGAAAATGTACTCACTAATCTTTGTTTCATGGAACAATCTGGTGGTTGGGGTGGGTATGTTTTTCGTTTTATAACTCGAGGAAAATCTTGCCACTAATAATTCAAATTCGTATATATATGTATATATATATGTAAAATAAAAAGATTCTCTTACGTTATCTTCTTATTCTTTCTTGCTTATCGTTTATTCACGCTCTACACTTCCTTATCACTCTATTGTCCATCTCTCGTACAGGTTATAGTCATTTTTGCTCTCATTCATCGTACGTTCGCCAGTTCATGCACTCTAATTCTGTTTTAGCTTTCATACTTTGTATACTTTCCTATGTGAAACGACTTCGTTTTTGAATTTACTGTATTTTCAATAAAGTTAAATTCATCCAAGTCGTTTACTCTCTCGTGAGATTTTCAAACGATCTTACAAATTCAAAAACTTTTCGTTTTCCATAATTTTTATTTCACCTGTGAAAAAAAAAAAAAAAAAATTTATTATGACGCTGATTGCTACGCCGTCTATTTCTCGTAAAGTTCGCTTTACATTACGGGCCAAACCAAAACTGACTGACCCAAAATCTACCGTCACACGTTTGTATGCTATGCAGTTTTTGGATGATGAGGAGGATGAAGTTACTTACGTGTTTCCTGACTCTCATAAGGATCTGATTCACCACAATCAATTGTTCGTGATTGCTGCTGCTGCGGCTGCGAAGAGATCTGAATTGAAACCGAGATGGAAAACACGCTTGTTCAAAGTCCTGTTACCAGAAGCTGTCGCTAAGCTATATATCGATGAAGTCGGAAATCCCGTCTTCAGTGGCATTTTTTTAGATGAACTCGAAGACGATGGTCATAAGGCAAGTCCCATTAAACCTGTTGATGTTTCTAACGTTACTCCTCCACCTCGTTAGCTCTCATCAATCGTTAAGGACGCCGTAATCACAAAATTCAGTGGGTCCAAATTTGGTGCCTCTAATGCTACGGCCTAGCTGGAAATCTTTGAGTCCGAGTGTAAACGTTTGACTATCGCCAAATCGTCGTATTGGGAAGTACTTCGACTTTTTCTTGTTGACGCCCCAGAAAAATGGTATGGTACAATGCGCCTTTCAAATTTATCTATGTCTTGGTCGTTCTGGCGAGAAAGTTTTCTGGAAAACTTTGGTCAGATAGGTATCGCCTTCGCACGTTCTGCTTTCACTTACCGTTTCATTCAAGGCTCACTCAATGATTATGTTCAAACCAAGTTGAACATGCTGGTTTCATTCAACCCTAAGATGCATGAGTTAAACAAAATTGCGCATCTTATCATCAGCCTTCCAACTCACCTGCAGAACGTGTATCGTTGGCAGATGACCCGTCTCTCGGTAAAGTTATTTCAATTATTTCTTCACTTGATCGTCCCATTACGCGTACTACTACTAATTTGTTTACTTCTAAGCCCACCACATCGGCCTTTTCTTCCCTCCATCCTAAATCCCCGTGCCCATACTGCAAGAAGAAAGGGTTTGACGACCAAATTCATTTTGAGAAAGATTGTTTAACAAAACTTCGTGATAATTCCCATAGGGATAGTCCTCAGTCAAAACCCGATTATCTTGGGCCGAATTCCGTTCAACCTCTCCAAGACAATTTAGTAGCCATAAACTCCTTCCCTGTTCCTTCCTCGAGGAAACAAGTTCGTCAATTCCTCGGTAAAATAAACTTTTATCAAAAATTTATTCCCAACTCAATCACTCTTCTTGAAACATTCCACAATCTTCTCCGGAAAAATGTTCCCTTTTCCTGGTCTTCCAATTGTCAAGATAGTTTTGATAAAGTGAGGGCCTTTTTAACATCTGTGCCTATTTTGGCTGTGTTTGATCGTACTAAGCCTATTTCCATATACACCGACGCCAGTGGAGTGGGAATTGGGGCAGTACTCAAACAGGAGCAAGATGAAGGACTTGAGAAACCTGTCGCTTACTTCTCCAAAAAATTGTCCCCCACACAGATAAAGGGAGCGATCTATATTGAAAGTATCGCTATCCGTAAGGCCGTCTGTTATTGGTGTTTCTGGTTGATCAGGCGCCATTTCAAAATTATTATCGATCACAAGCTACTCCAAAACCTCAATTTAAAGGCTTGGCTGGACGAAGAGCTAGGTGATTTAGCCTCAGAGCTTCTCCAGTTGGACTTTGAAATCCTTTATCGTCCTGGTTCTGAGAATAACGAAGCTGATTGCCTCTCTCGTAATCCCGTCCTTGAATCCTCTCCTGAAAATTCCCCTTCTGAACATATTATTCCAACTTTGAATTTTCTTAGCCTCGGTGAAATAACTTCTTTTCAGCGTAATGTAGATAGATTAGATTCTGACGTGTTAAAACACGGAGTAATTTTTTGCAAAGTACATGGTTGTTATAAGATACTTTTAGATTACAAATCTGGTAAGAAGTTAACTCATGATGTACATTCTATCTACGGTCATGTCGGGCCACAACATGTATTAGGGATTATTAGTGCATTATTCACTTTTCCCAATTTATACCATTGTGTTCGTGATTTTTGTAGATCTTGCCATGTTTGCGCTTGTAATAAGTCTCGTTGATGTAAGCGAAGCGGCAGGATGGGTTTCCTCGGTCCTGCTACGGCACCTTTCCAAATCATGTCACTAGATACAATTGGTGGTTTTGTAGGTAATAACTCGACCGTGAAGTACCTTCATATCTTAGTCGACCATTTTTCACGTTATGCATACATTCTATGTTCTAAGGGACAGTCTGCCAGGGATATGATCTTGCCGGTTGATTCTGTTCAGAAGTGTCACCCGATAGGTACGCTTCTGACAGATCAATACGGGGGTCTAACCTCAGATGAATTCCGCAATTTCTGTTTCTTGTCATGTATCCATCATGTGTATACCGTGGTGGACAGTCTATCTTCAAATGGTTTGAACGAACGTTTGAATCAGACGCTGGTGAATGTGCTTCGCTGCGCAAAGCATGACAAAAATGCCAATCCTAAAAGGAGTTTTTACTACTAACGCTGCGCAATGCGTTAGTCAGTTCAATAAAACTCCGTATAGCGTTACTAAATTCACTCCTCAATATCTTATGTCTGGTATTACCGATGATATCGTCCCATCCTGTTCAATTTTTGACCAATAGCTACGAAATTTGAAACAAAAATTCATTATGATTTATTATAACTTGCTATAAATTTTGTTGTAGATCGGTCGCAAGGTACATCCGATAACACTATTTTCGTTTTTATTTTGGCTATAAAATGACTAATAGGAACTAATTCGGAACAAATATTTTTCATAATATATTAATAACTTTTTAAAATTGTATTCCGTTGAACCGTAATTTTTTTTAATTTTTTCTTTCCTGTTTGAAGGTATGTATTTGGAATTATTTTTTTGTATTTCTGTCGAACTTGTTTGAAGAATTCACGCACTTAGTAGATATTATATCGATTTCTTCGTCGTCATGTTTCATACGATAATAGTAGACTACTGATATTTTTGTTAAAGAAATAATGAGAACGTTAAATATTTAAGATGAGCCTGGACAGTGTAAATCCGGTTACTGAAGTAGACCATGTAAATTTATACTACAGCAGATATACCTTCTGGAATGTCCGTTTGGTTTGCTCTCATCGCAACTCTCTTCGTTTTAATATTGTAATGTATATGATACAAAAGAGTGACGTCAGAGCAACACGTTTCATTTGGCAAACGATTAGTATCCGTTTTCAAGATTACCCGGTAACCCTTTCGTCGACAAGTTGCTCTTTTCCACCCTTCCCGTTTTCAGTTTTTGACAGGTCTCTCGTATTATTATTCGCGCCCCATCGTCAACACGTCTGCTAAAATCACCCGCAACCCCCTTCATTTACTCCCCATGATACGAACACTTGCACACATTGCGCCATTACTTTACACCGCAATTCGAGATTTTGTGACGAATTTGGATGGGATTAGAGGTTCGCATGCCATTGCATTTGGCTGATGTGCTCGGATGCCTGTCATTTTTTGCAGACGCAACCGCTTTGAACATGCGCGTTTCGATATTAGTGGATTTCTCTTTCTCTTCGTGTCGAATTCTGCAACGTACATCTTCAGGCACCAGGAAACCATTTAGTCGACCCCCTTATTTCGTTTTGCGTCGTTCGAAGTTATTTGCAAGGGTTGTGGGTGGTAAAATTAAATTTTAAATATCTCATTTCCTCAATTTCGGATCTTTCCCTCAGGTAGAGGGAATTTGTGTATAAAAAAACGACCCTCTTTCTTTCTGGAAAATTTAATATTGTGCAGCCAACGTGAAATTGTAATTGAAATTTCTTGGATAATTTTTCAATTTATGTAAAATAATTATGAATTTCGTATTTTTTATCAATCATTTTCGATTATTTTGGTTAAGTTTCTTAAATGTAACTTCTACACTCTCCCCCGTTTAAAGCAGTTTGCTATTACTCGTATTCAAGTACCTGGTGTAGAGCAGTGTAAATTTAAGTTTACGATTCCTTTATTTTGTTCTTTTACGTACTGACTTTAGCAATGGTTCCTTCAGTTTCTTAAAAATTGAATCTCAACGAAACCAGAACGGAATAGATCATCCTCAGCCTCCTAGACAGCGACTTCGTGGTAGATAACTAGATTCACAATACGTGACCCTAACTTTTTCAAATACATCTGGACTTTATAATTAGCTTTTTCGCGTGTCTTAGCTTTTTGTATTTGATGTTTCTACACACCCCTTGCTGGGATCTATTTTTGTACCCATTATCCGTGGACTAAAGATTGAATACCACTTACCAAGGTGTTTGTTTTATATATTTGGGAGACAGAGATGATGTTCTCAAATCAGGTTTCGTAGTGTTCTTTATTACAGAATGAGGACAATCTTCGCAGGGTTCATTGACTACGATTTTACTGAAACCATACCATCTTCGAATTTTTCAATTGGGACGTATGGCATTCCATGTCTCAATATTTGAAATAAAACTGGCAAACCTTAGTTTTGTTCATAAAAAATACTTGATAAATTGTTAGGTTCATGATTGTTGGATTAATTTTTTTTTCCGATTTGTAGTAAGTGAAGAAACATTAGTGGAATTTTCAAACTTTTTCCATCATTATTTATAGTTGTGTTCAAGTTGAGCAACCAATGCGATGGTTAAAAAAATAATTGGTGTAAAAAGTATTTCATAATTCAGGTTTAAATTCTTCTGTACACTATATATATATTGTGGCGACGGGTGGTCGGGGCGAGGAGCTTCCAGTCAACCAGCACCAGCCGGTTGACAGCTCAGCGCTGACGTTATCCCTTATCCTCAATCATCAATCGCACCGGCAGGAAGCAAATTCTGCCGCAATTGGCTGTACCACCTTGCCTCCTTTACAAGCCCATCCCCCGCGGTTACTCACAGGCCTTCCACCGTTCAACGCTGAGAATGTGCGTCTCTGGCTGCAGCAGATTGAGAATCTTGCTCGCGCCAGTGGCAATACCAGCGAGTCTCAGCTCTACCTGGCAATCTCTGGCCACTTGCCAACACAGGTAGCCAATGCTGTGTCGGAATTACTTTACAGTTCCGACGACTCGCTGCACACTTGGTCGAACCTCCGCAACCAAATCCAGCAGGAATTTTCCCCTTCCTCCTACACCCGAATAAGAACTCTGCTGGAGAATACCCATTGTCAACCTTCCAAGAGGCCTTCGGCGTACCATCGCCGCCTTGTCACCCTAAACGAAGGAAGAGTCAATGATGATGTCCTCCGCAACCTTCTTTTCCAATCCCTCCTGGTCAACATCCGCTCATGAGATCACAAACTCGAGTGCGTCCTACTCCTCAGCCTCGAGCACCCTGTACACGTCCTTCCCGTCCCACTCTCCCAGCCAACTTTGGTAAGCCCAAACCGAAGAGACCTGGCGATCCTACTACGTAAACGACATCCATGAGCATAGTAGTGAACGCTGCGTCACACTTGACTGGCACCACAAGTCACCGTAAGTTTCCTCGGAAACTTACTAGGAGGAGAGTGGTGTGGCGAAGGGTGGTTGATGACAAACGAGTGTGTATTACACACTCGTCGACCACCTAGCGGGCCAGTGGGGTAAAACCCCCCAAACTATCTTTTGGTGCTCACGGCTGTATATTTTGTTTATGCAGCTAAACTTATTTACTGGGCTCGGCCCGCACACACTCCTCGCTGTACACGCAACCGACCGCTATTGGTATTTGTGTGGTGTCGTGTACACTTATACACACACCCACATATATATATATTTTTTTAAACTTTTTACTCATTTTGGCACCTTTTCGGAGTCTGTGGGGCCTCCGCTGTTTGACCTATGAGAATGAAACTTGGAATAGTGTTAAAAGCTTTCATGGGCTACACATTTGTGTTAAATTTTTGAAATTCATCTGCTAGTTTCGGAGAAAGAGGTTTTCAAAGTGTTGTAAATCCACCATATTGCCATCACGATAATTCCCGTAAATTTAAAGATTTTGGTTTGAAATTTTTATGGTAGTTGGAGACTGTTAGAAACTGATGTGGTATTGAATTTGAGCGAAATCGGTCCAATGGTTTTCGAATGGCAACCAGTACAAAATTTGACACTTTTGGAAAATATACATAAAGCGGTTGATGCGTGGCAGAGATATTTCGACATTTCAGCCAACAACAAGTTCTATGAATTTTTAGTATAATGGATTATTTGAATTGATCTTTTGGACTTTGTAAGTTTTTAAATTCAAGAACTAAATGTAGTTTTTTCTGAAATTGACCAAAATTTTGTGATTGGTAGCCGGTAGGTGACGTGATCACCATTTTTATGCTTACGTATTATATGTAGTTTAGTGCATCTCTTTGATTTATTCAATTTTGGAGCTCAACCTTTACAGTTTCAACGTTGTTAAGAAGTCTCGCGTTAAATTCTCGCATTTCAAAAGTTAATCCCGTACTTGGGCGGTGTCTTATGCTTGCAATTTTATGTATCTGACTGAAATGGTTGGTCAAAGTCGAGTTTGAATGGACCATTTGAAAACAGGTTCATGAATTATAGGTGGTGAACATGAGTTTACTGGAAAGAAGTTTTTGAGACACAGTTTGTTGATATAAGTTTTAGTTAGTGTCGTAAATTTTTTTTTTTTTTTGAAAAGAAATATTTAGATTTTTCTAGTCGGGTAAGGGAGATGAGCTACCCAAATTTCGTTTTTGGGCAAGATGATTCTGTCAGAATTCTTTGTATACACGCTAAATCGAGTGTGAATTATGCGTAATAGGTTTATGAAAGTTTGACTGGAATGTCAGTAGGTATAATTTTTGTGCACTAGTTAGATGTGTTTAATGTGTTTAGCGTTCGTGCTTAAAATTCGGTTTCACAAATTTTATTTTTCTGAAAAGAAGTAGGTTATATTTTGGAATGAATCGATAGGTATTATAGCGTATTTTTCGCAGATTTTCACGGTGTACGTGTGAAAACATGGGAAAAATGTCAAGAAATGAGAAGAAAAAATTGTGATGACAAATACCATTTTTTTAAACCATCGTTTTCGCATCTCGACGAAAATATTTGAAAGTAACTTTTGCGGAAGAAATGTTGTGGGCCGTGGTGTGGGAGATACCGTTGGGGATGCTGATTATGATGTTGGTTTGTTGTACCTTGAAGCTGTGGCTTTGGATGAGTTAAAATGCTAAAAACTTCTACACCATCGAAGCGTGAAACGAACTGCGACGTTTATTACGCGATTTTCAGCTTGTTCGCCCTCCAGCTATATTTCAAGGTCTACATTTTTTCGTTTTGTCGTTTTTCCCCTCCGTTCGTGCGGTTTCCGTGCGATGTTAAATTAAAAAATGAAAAGCAGAGGAAAAAATGCCGAAGCTTAGGGATGAGCGGGAAAAAAAAATTGCGTATTCGGTAAATTTTTACCTGTGCTCGTTTGGTAGCGTTGATTATTTCATTGTACTTGTTTTCGAAACCAACTTTTCCTTCAGTTGTACGAACTACTAGCATATTGTCGATGATGCTTGTACAAGTGGAGGTGGTATTCTGGATAAGGAAGAATGAAAATATTATTTACGACGTTGAGTGGTAAAACGAATAATGCTATCCTTCCGTTACAAGAATAAAAATCATTCAAAAGAATATACTAAACCAATCCGAAGAATCGAATACTATGCTTCGGAATTTTTACTCGAGTGAATAATAATATTTCTTGACTCTCTTATTTAGAATTCTGGCCATCTGGATGCAAAGCTTTTTTTTTTTTATATAGAAATCTGTAATTTTTTGTTATTATGACACCTTTCAGTGATGAAAAATTCAGTCAAATCAAATATTCATTTCTATTCGTATTGGAGATTCATGATTTGTAAATAAAAACGCTTTGAAAATGTCTCCCCAAAGAGGAGGATTATTTTAATCTGAGTATATTCCGCC
This sequence comes from Ericerus pela, assembly GCA_011428145.1. Taxonomy (NCBI): domain Eukaryota; kingdom Metazoa; phylum Arthropoda; class Insecta; order Hemiptera; family Coccidae; genus Ericerus; species Ericerus pela. Next base: position 389,549 of record WOFM01000407.1, on the reverse strand, counting down.
GAGTTCACCTTTTCTCTATATCACAAGAATTATGCTGATGTTATTAGTGCTGTACTGCTGTGTAACATTATTCTGTCTGTTGAATTCTATAATTTTTCTTAGATTTTTTCGTTTGGGAAATATTTTATCGAACCGTCAGTGTCATTAGAGATCTTTTGAAAATTGAAACTCTAAAACGATCGTCATATTTAACAAATTTGAAGGAGTAATTGAAGGTAGTTCTCTCGAGTGGTATCCATGTCGGTATGGTTTTAACGAAACTTAATCGTTTCTCTTTCTTATGATCAGAGTGTCTTGTTCCTCTTAGATGCTGATATTTTAGAAAAAATTACTTTTTGTGAATTACATATTCGTATAAATGAAGTACTTAGTGCTGGTTATATCAAACAGTTAAACCACCGATGAGTAGGGTTTAACTTCATTTTATCATGCATCTTATCAGTTAAACCTAGTTTATCTCACAGTTAAAAGTAGGTACAACCAGGACTTAGTAACATTTTTTTAGGATTTATATTTTGAACTTTGGTGTGCTATTCATACTGTATCAATTATTTCGAAAATTTTGTCACTCAGTTATTAGTTTGAACACAAGTGAGGCTATCACTCTGAGTTTATGCCCTATTGGATTAAAGCTGTTGACTCATTTTCATGCCTGAAAATTTGTTGGTTTCTTTCTTTTGATTCAATTTTAGCTCTTATCAAATATTTTAACTGTATGATACATGCATGAGTGGTGGCCTTGAATTAAATCAAGTTTTCCTCTCTTAATCAAGTTACCAAAATAAGTTCTTGAAATTTAGGAATTGAAGAAGTCATTTTGATTAGAAACATTCTATGTTTGTTAATTCTTGTATAAATTTTTGAAGAATTTAATTTATTGGTTGAAAAGAGACAAAAAAAAAGTCTTCGGATTTTGAACATAACTCTTCAGAACCATTTTACTTAACCGTTTAGCCTAATGATACTTGAAAGCATTCAAATAGCGCTCATAGCTCTTAGCTTTCGGTATACTTTGCTACTTTGCATCTCGTTGTTGTTAGTCCATTACTTTAACGCCGTATGAATTAATTTCCTAGCTATAAATACTAAAAAATAAACGAGTATAAAAAAAAAAAAACTTTTAACACTATTATTATTTTTAAATTATTACGAAGTTTCACAGGAACACAGTATTTGTATGAATTTTGAAAGAATATTGAAAGTGAAAGTAAGCGGTAGAATTGTGTGGTTGCTAAGGCTGAGATTCTGAAGCATTTCATTTTTTAAAGAGAATTTAGGTTCAAAACCTAAAGCTGGTGTGATTGATTTGTGTAATCTGGAGCTGTGGCCTACTCTTCAGCGTAGGTTCTCAGCTCTGTCTTTTAGACGTCAGCACAAATCTTCAATTGCACGTATATGAATATTGATTGATGGTCTGCAAACTTCTGTTCATTTCACACAGCATCGTTTGACTATTCAGTTTTCTCGTGCGCCTAAGTAAGGCGACTGGAATGCCACCAGTTCTACGAGGCTGCGTCGCGTACTATCCGAATACCTTAAATACGCTCACCCATTTCGATCCTCATATTCTGTCTAAAAAATTTTCCCGCGATATCGAGGAAAAGGAATATTGGAAAAGAAAGACTGGAAAGGATTTTCTCTCTTGCCAGTATTGGTTTTCCATGTTTTTCAATGATGACTCTCAAACTACGAGTATATATCCTTTTCTTTGCTTCTTCTCTTCTTGATTCTGATGTTCGTGATGATGATGATGATGATGGTGATTGGTCAAGAGAGGTAAATGCTTGAAGAATAAAACGAAAAGAACGACCCCCTCCCCTCAAAAAATGATGACCTTATAATTGGCAACGTCGCACCTGGGGACGGAAAAGCAAGAAGTTAAATCTGTTTATTTCCGCCACGATGCGAACGATGAGTCTGCTAAAAGTAATCAATATTTTATTCGAAAAAAAAAGGGGTGCACACGCGATCGAAACACGTGGGGGTTGGGCTGAGGCGGAGGGCGCGAAAGGTTGAAAATGCGGAACAGCCTGAACAACCAATAGTACGTTACTTTCTTCCTGCGGTGTTATATTTTTCTTTCTCTAGTTGTCTGTCTCTTTCTCCCCTCCCCTTCCATTTCGCGCCCCTCTCTTTCTCTTCCACTTTCGTGTCGCTCTTCTGTTCACTTTTTTCGTTTTGGTGGCTTTCTCGTAGCTTTTTCCCCCCTTTTTCCTGCTCATGCTTTCGCTAGGCGTACGTATCCTCGTACTCGATGTTTTCGCGCTTTTTTCTGATTCTGTTGAACTTGATTTCGTTTGAAGGTTACTGTCACTGCGTCGCTGTAGCCGTTTCTGCTGATGCTACGACTTGTAAAAGTGTGGCAGGGGTTGTGGGTTGAGGTGTGGGGTTAGACTGCGTCGAATAAGACGGCGTTGTTTGCGAAAAAAACTTCTCCGGACCGAGCGGTATCTGTCGAAATTTTGTGAACAAGGGCTGACTGATAGTGTTTCCGTCCAGAGAGCGGTGTGTTCGTGTTCACTCTCTGAGTACGGAGGAAAATTTCGATACGAATTAGTGCGGCGGGGGAAGGCAGTGTGGTGAGTCACGTGCGAAGAAGGATGTTGATGCATATGCGTCGACTTCCCGACGCGAGAGGTGCAACGACAACGCGGAAGTGATTATTTTCAGTGTTGCAGGGAAACACTGAAAATTCATTCTCCCAACTCACAAATTTTTTTTTCATTCCAATTGACTGTTTTCCACTCATTTATAAATTAAAATTACTCAATTTGGCAACACCGAAAGAAACTAAAGTCGGCGCCTATGTTCTGATGGGTGGGTAGCGTGCGTATTTTCATTTTGTGTGGAGATATCGTCGAATGTACAGAAAAGTACTTTTTTTTTTGATAGCACCTGAAAAGGATCTTTCTTATGTAGATGTGGCCTATTTTTAGCCAAAGTTTAAGTTCAAAAATTTTTCATTTTCAATGTTTCGATTTTTTGCGTACAAATTATAATTTTATTGTGACCTCGTTGAATGTTGCTTTACCTTCCAAACACAAGACTTATTTTGTTAAGGCCCGGTTGTACCAACTTCTAAACTTGTGTATACGTTGAGTTAATTTACAAAAATGCGTGGTAAAATCAAGTTGAATCTAACTTATTCACCATTTGAATATTTTGTAAAACCGAGCTGTTGAGCAATTGTACTCGTAAATCAGTTGGTACGTTTAGCTTCATTTTTGAATTTCATTTATGGATATACCTAATACTTTTACTCTATTGAAAACAAGAAGGTAAACTTTTTCAAAATTAGCCGCAGCTTAATTACACGCCACAGCAAAACAGAATACAAACTTTACTGTTGTTGTTAGTCTTGCTCGAATGTGTGAATCTTTTTTTTTGTGTATTGCGAGTTATGGATTTACCTTCTTATCAGTCTTTCAAGAAGGTGGAAGGGGGTTTCTCCCTTGTCCAAGACTTTTAGGGACCGGGCATTTCCCCTTTCATAAAAAGAGAAGAAGAAGTAGATTTTCATGAAAAATCTCATAAAAAACGCCTAAAAATTATTTATGTTCGCTCCGCTCGCGAAATTGACTTCCCCAATACTCCAATATTGTAAAACTCCTTCCACAGATGAATCCTGCATACTGCGCCTGAACACAAATGCGATTTTCAATGTTTTGGGGGCTCGTAAATATTTTCTTTCTTGGGCTCGAATTTCCTCTCTACAGCCCTGCTTATTTTGAATAAGGTATACATATTTACATTGAGATAGCTTCATAACGTGGATTTCTTCGGAATATAAATCTTAAATAACCTGAAGTGACAGTAATTTTATTAGGGTGCGGTGTACAGTTGAAGATAAACCTGAGTTCACGTTAAATTTGTGGAAATTGGTGACTTTTTCTCAAATTTAACTTAACTCAAATACTCACTACTTCGCACTGTAAAACATTTTAACCAGCCAAGTAATTTGTGCGTTTTTTGTTCACATTACCATTATTATAAAAAGATACAAAAATAATTAAAAGTACTTCAGTTTGGGAATTTGTTTTTTTCTTCTTGTGTTTCTTATTATTATCTACTACAATTGCGATATAAAACCAAAGGATCAAGTGGTAAAAACATCTTCTTAATTAACATCAAATCATCATGGCTACTATGATCAACTCAACGGATTTGTAACATCAAGAATATAGAACCTTAAAGTATCTCATCATAACATTGGTAACTATAATGATGAGGTTTATTTATTGTTCAAACTGTAAAAGAAAATCGTTTTCTCTCGAATTAGAGTCTTTTAAATCTCAATTATGGGAAGTTGTGTGAGATATCATGAGGCAAGACCTCATGGTTCTATGTAGTATGTAGGCAAGCTTGTCTCACATTGTTTTCCACTTCTGATCTAAGACATTAGTATTTCTTGCAATCTGCGATCTTGGGCTGTTCTTCAAAATTTCAACTTTTGACTATTTATATTTTTTAATTAACTTTTTTAAATAATCATGTGACAATCATTTTGGGATGTCACATAATTAATATGGCGGTAATTGAGTAAATTTTTTTTAAGAGAATTTGAACGTTATCATTTCTTTCACTACCATGTCTCTGGAAAGGGATGATAATTTTTATCATTAAAAGAGGTAGAAGGAAACAAACAGTACAAATGTATTCAGCTGAAAAGGATGTAAGTATTTGAATGTGGGATCTTTCTGGTAGTTAATACCCAACTGATGAAATAATTAAATATACTTCAAATCTATTTAATACGATTTTTCTGTATAAATATTCTACTTTCTCTGTAAAATCTTCTTTTTTCTCAAAAGTATCAACCCTGTGAATATTTTCTGATTTGTTCACTGTTCAACAAGTTTTTCATATTAAAATTTTTCTGAAGGAAACTTGTTTCTTTATGTAACCATTATTAGTATAATGGCAGTAGTATTTTTTTTGTGTCTAAATTGGTGGTTGAAAGATGAAGAAAACTAGTGGTCAGTATCAGTGGCTGAAGCTGATTACAATTAATGTGATAACATTTTCATATTATTTGACTTTAATCCATCGATGGATTCTACTCGATTCACGACCGATTTTCTTCTAGTAAATATTTTAGCTACTTAATATATTGATAAAAATTCGATTTCGATGTTAAATGGGAAATACATGTAAATAAATATCGATCTGGTTTATAAAAATTCGATATATAAAAAAATCTATATTTTTCGATGTTAAATGGAAAATGCATGTAAACCAATATCGATATTTTATCGATGTGTGAGAAAAAATAGGAAAATAAAGAAACATCGAATTCAAAAACAGATCCAGAAAATAAAAATGTTATCACATTAAAAAACTAAATGGTTTCTCGATAAAAACCTTTCAACTTCGAATCTTTATATTAATGATAGAGTATGTAAAACTATTTTTCTGAGAAAAATATTGTCCGATAAGGTGACAAAAAAATGTATATATTATACATGTAAATAAAAAATTTATGTTGTTCTTTTAACACATTTATTTGGTTTTCTGTTTTCAGCATTTGTTATACCTTCAAAATGATTTTACCAGAACTGAAAGCAGAAGAGGTCGTGGAAAAGGGACCAGAGCTGTAAGTAATTCTTGACTTATTTTTGTGTCATATTTAATGAATCCAAGACTTTAAAACTGTACTCGGTGAATGAAAATTGGAATTAGAATTCATGATTATCATTTATTCTGAATTTACCTACGTTAAATTGTAAAATATAATTTCTCAATCCTTCAACTTGACAAAATTAAGAAAATTTCACAGAAAACTCAAAATTCATAATCTATGTCCAATGAAAAGAAAGAAAGGTGTAATCTTGTGCCAATCAGACTCTCTGGGTTTAGGTTTTTAGAGTAAATTATTTAATCTATCTAAATCAAGAAAATTAAATAAAACTGAAAAAATTTTATTGAAAACTGGAATGAACCACAGCTTACCTATTTATAGAAAATTTTACCTGTTTAGTTCAGTCATCTCTCAGCATAAGCGAGGTATATGTTTGTAAATTTCTTCCACAAATGTGGAATTTGCGAATATTGAATATATATAGTAATATATTGAGTGAGAATCGGTACCAGTGTGAGAAAAAGGTGCTATTCCTAATGATTTGAAGTAGTTAAGTAGTCACTAAATTGGATAATTTGAATGAAAAGTGTTTGCTAAAGGGAGTTTACAGAGCAACTAGAGATAAGATTTTCTTTGATTTTAAACATGGAGAAAATGCAAACATAGGTTCTTTTTCCTATCTTAGATCACACTGATACTCTAAACAAATACATAAAGTGGAAAATTTGAAAATGTGTATGTTTAGGCTAATCTCATAATATACCTGACCAATTTTTATGCATTTTTGTATATTATGTATTCTGTATGAACCTAGGAAGGTTCTGAGCTTAGTTTTGTTATTTAATTACAGCTTTTATTACTTAATCACACAGGAAAACTTATTTGTAAAGGAAAATAAATGAAGACTATATTGATAGTGCTGCGTGTTTAAGATGGACAGAGGAAAAACATTAGACAGACTCTATATTGCTACATTAAGTAACTGTGGATTACCCATGGTTGTGGCAATACAAAACTATTTGCAAGTCAGCAGTACTAATTTGCATGTCTGTTCAAATGGGCTCTAAAATACAGGTGAACCAACTTCAACAAACACTGGCTAACAGTTACTGTGTACAGAAGCTGCGGAGAATGTGTGGACCCACTTACATGGAGCTATCTATTCTTTTGCTGCTAGTTTTTTACTATTCAATATGAAAAACTAAAGTTAACAAAATTATTGAGAGAGGGGATCTAAGAAAATATTTGCCCTCTCCTAAAAAAAAAAGGCCATGTTGGCGAATTAAGTAAATTTGTTACATTATATTTTGTACATAAAAGTGTTTCTTATTGTGAAATACATTTGATTATGGATATATAAAAGTATTCACATTTCAAAAGGTAGTCAAAACATAATTTGTACATTTGGGTCTGAGGTGTGATACATTATGCATACTATCAAATGCCATTTTGCGATAATTTTTTTGGTAAGACTGGCCTATTCTTACCTGATGTTCCATGTTAATAAAATATATTTTTCAATGTTTGAAATATTCTGGGGAAAAAAGTGAGCCGTAGTTTTTCACCATGTTCAGTTTGGTCCAATGTAACACTAATAGCGAAGTCATAAGAATCAGTAGTGATTCATAATGGCAGATTTTTTATCTAGGTGAGACAGTAGAGATGCTTGTGTCAGAGATTCTTTGGTTTTACAAATTCCTTTTTGGCTTCTTCAATCTAGGGCTTTTAACCAAAATGTTTTTACTGTTACTGGTTACTGGGAACCAATAAAAATCCATATTGCTTACTGTTTACTGGTTATTGGTTAAAAATGTACTTATTTTGATACTGGTTATTGTTCTTGTTAATCAAAACAACTTTTCTGGTTATTGGTTAAGACAAAATTTGTGTTAAAATAGACAAAAAAAATTTCATCCAGGTCAAATTATCAATAATTCATAATTTTCTAAGAAATAATCGGTAATTTCCAAAAAAAATAATCAATAATATTAATATTTCAGAATGTGAGGAGGTTAGTGAACCGTGAATTGTATTTCCATGCAAATAATCACAAAAGAACATAACAAGACCAGTTTAATGAAGCAAATGAAAGCAATAATAAATTACATAGAGTCATGTGGGTAAAGAAGGTAAAGAGTCCCCACTTATTTATGACAGCGTACAAAGGTGTGAGAAAATATAAATGTACAAATATATGTTTAAGGCTCTGTAGTCACTAACAATTTGTTACTCTCCACTTGCTATTTTGGTTATGTGGATTGGGGATCTCCATAAACTTTTTAAAGAGTGGCATATGCCTTCTCCCACAATTCAATTATAGTACTCTGATGCAGTTTTGATGTTACTGGGAAGTAGCCTACAAGTCCTGCCATGGCATGACTGTCCTTTTGTTTCTACATAATAAATTATATTATGTTTATTGGTAAGATGCCTGGGAATTGATGGCTGTGTGACTTGAGACAAGTCAGATAAAATTTTTAGGAGTATTTCTTTGATATTACTACAGCTGGAAACTATTGTCTCTAGTTTGTACAATAGTGTTTTGCCTTCCACACATACTTTTATTTGACTATCAATCAGTTTTTCATTTTTGAGGTCAATGATCAGGTCAAAGTGTGCTAAAAAGTCAACAGCTAGGGTTAAGGACCATTTGATATCTCTTTGCAGAGCAATATTTATTTTGCTTAATTTAGTTCTGTAAGCTGGAAAGATTTGACCATTCACAGTAAAGAGGTAGTATTTTTTAGAATGTACTTCATGATTTTTTTAACTGGCGGTATTCTCAGGTCTGCTCCTGAGTATAAATAATTTCTCCTTTGTGACCTGTCTTTTATGAACAGATATCATGAGTAGTTGTCCAAGGGGTCTTCAGCCAAGGAAACGGCTTGTCATTCTAGTTTGACATAGTTTTTTCCTCACCATTGGCATTTGAAATTGTATTTGGTCACTTCTTCAATAAATGTGATTTGAAAAATTCAGTTTTTCACATCCCATTTTTGAGGTGGAGATTTGGATGAAGGTCTTGTTTGTTTTTTACAGGGAGTTAGACTCTGACCTCTATGTCAATTACTATTTCTTTCATCTCTGGATTGGGATTTATGTTCACTTCAAGAATTTCTGCTTTTGGAATGGTTGTTGCATCAGTTATCATTCTTTTTATAAAAATCGTGATTTTTATTTTTATTTTGCAATTGTGGAAAAAAGGCAGTTGCCCATTATTAGACCCCATGCTGGCAAGTAAACAATAGTTTACTGTATTTTGATAAAAATAATGGATATTTGTATTTGTAACAGAGGAATTGAGACTTAATTACGTGCATTCCCAATAAGAAAGATTAAAAACCCAATACTTGAATTTTAATGATGATTTAATAATTAATCGAGAATTTCTTGGTCCAAAACTTTGTTAATTAATGTCAAAGTGTGAAAAACAGAGAAATTAATTTTTTATCTGAAACATCTTATTAGAAATATTTCTTATTTTAGGAGGATTTACTTATTCATGCACCAGTAATGAAATGAGCAAACAGAATCTTCTACTAGAGAGAAGGATTGTGTGTGTGGATGAATGAGGCAGGAATAGTATATTAGACACAAAGGTTCAAAAGTGAGCAATTACATGTTAGGGAGTTTGCAAAAGGAGCACATTGAGTGAGCAATTCCCAAGTCATATAAACTCACCTTGAATATTGTTGAGGGAAGATATTTTATATAATTAATGACCAGAAAGCAATGAACCGTTAAAATTCTATTATAATGATGTATTATTCTTAAAAATGATAAAAAACAGAATAAAATAAAAACCTTCTTATTGTGGCAGATTGTAACATTTTATTTAGAAAATGTAACCTCTGCCTCGATATAAACTGAACATGCTTCCATGTAAAAATATAGTTCACGTTTTTACATGGAGATGTGTTTACTTATTATCGAGATTATATTAATCAATAATTCTTGTATTTTGCTAATCAAAATCGATTTAATAATAACCTCTTTTTGGTATATGAGTTGAGAAATATATTCTACAACACTACGATGCGCACCAAGCGTATTCTCCTCCTTTTCGTGAAAGTTAAATTAAAGTTGGTGAACCATCGAGAGGATGCGATGAGGAGGGTGGCGAAGGGCTGTTAAGCAGAAGAAATGTTAATAAAATTATTCTTGACGCGAACGTGGTTGTAGAGGGAAAAACTGGAAAAACTAGAAATGAAAATCTGGAGGGAGGGAGGAAAATGAGAAGTACATGACAAATATATATATTTATTTTTTAGTTCCGATTCCACGTGTATAGATGTCGTTACTGGGTCCTTACACGCGAGGTTACTTTGTTGCTGGGTCTATGTGAGTAAATTAACATGCATCAGATGTTAAAGAACGCCTCTTTTGAGTCTTTTTATGGGCCGCTGACAAGGGCAGTTTGCGGATTACTAGCGTTTGAAGTTTTGCTTCGTGCGAACCTGCGAATACATCAATTATCTACTCTTCCATTTTATTTTATTTTTAATTTTATTTTTTTGTTATAATTTTGTGACAGTTTGACGTTGTGCCGATAAAATTTTTAAATAACTGAGTCTTGCTGAAAAATTTACGACTCGTTATTTTCCATTTTCGGGGGATGGTGAGTGGAATGATAGTGTTTAAGAAGCTTAAAGTATGTGGAATGTGACTCAATATACGAAAATGCTTTAGTAGAAAGAGGAGCACGAATTAATTGGAAACTTTTACTAAATGAATTCGAAAGAATTTTAAATTTGAATTTTTATTTTAGTATGCAAAAGTAGAGGCTTAATTGATCTTTTGATTCTGTCTATATTCATAATGTTGTCTGAATTGCGTCTGTGGGGTTCACCCGCACCCGCCAAGATAGGCTCGGCCTATACGCGCACGACGACGATGCGCGGGCGATAATAAAACACGCAAACCGCCGATCGAACTCACGTCGATCGGCGGGTAAAAACGCGGCACTCGCTCACGATGTAGCGAGTGACCGATGGCGTACGGCGAGTAGCGCGGGCCTACGTGAACACACGTACACGCGCACTCACCGATACGCCGCCTAACTGCCCGCGTATATACGCACGTCGTCGTGTCCGCTAAATGCCAGCGTGTGTAAGGACTCGGCTCTCCTTACGTACCTTATACGGACACGCAATAGGGTGTACATTTGTACACCCCAATATCTTCTGGTGGGAAACTCCCGTTCCCACAGTGGTGACCCCGACGTGATTTAAATAAAAAAAATTTTTTATTTTTTCCCTCCTTCCCTCCCTTACCGGGGCGTTTCGGCGCTATCCACAGGGGGGCAACTAGCGCTACCAACCTCTCGGGCGCAACTAGCGCTGGCGTGAAAATGCTTGTTACGAGAGGACTAGTAGTACCGAAAAATTTTATTTTTCGAGGAACAGAAAATCATTTTTATTTTCTGCTGTGAAGGGTAGAAGGGGGTGTCACGCATACAAGTTAGCGTAGACAGGGAAATAGAATCTCAAGTAGCACGCACACTAAGGGTGATGCTGCATTACTGAGCATCCCAATTGCTGACATTACAGAGGTTGTGACTGTGCATTTTTGCAGGCAACCAATTGTAGACTAATTCTGTTAGTGGTACTTACCCCCCTGTTCAAATAAATTTGCCTGTCTTCATAGGACTGGGCAGGGATAAGCAGAACTGGAAAATTTAAGTGAGACTAATCCACTCACCCCTCCAGAGTCAGCAACAAACGTCGATACCTCTGTGTTCAATCTTGACTCAGAGAAGAAAATAAGGAGAACCCAAGCACAATTGCTTGGAACCCAAGTCTCCCAAGAGGAACTTGGTATCCGGATACTGAGGAGTGGCACACAGCTCCCTGCAGAATCTGTCACTGCACAGCCTAGCACTCTCAGTACCACTGCAGACTCACAAATATTAGAGCCTTGCACATTTCCGTTTGGCAATATTCTACAAAGGAGAAATAGCATGCCATCAGCATTAGAAACAGCACAGCAAGAAGCTGAGGAGGCCCGTAGACTAAAACAAGAGGCCCAAGCTGAAACTGAAAGGCTTAAGGCAGAACTAGCTAGACTCAGACTCAGCCAACAGCCACCAGCAGCACAATCTGCTGGTCGGCCACAACCGGCTGGTGGAATCGATGACATACTTGACCAATTTGTAAATGTGCTGGACTTGCGAGAGCAGAACCGAGCTCCCAGACCAGCAGAAAAGAAATACAAAGTCAAGATCCCCGAATTTACACCACGGGAACTTGACCTCTGGTTAGCCTTACTGGAGTGCGCCTTCCAAAGGGAAGAACTCCCAGATCACTTAAAATACAAACTGATCTGTGGAGAAATGCCGCCCCAGATAATGAGAAGTGCACCAGATGTAATGAAATGTCCAGCCGAAATAGAAGATAAATTCAAATGGTTTTGTGACAGAGTCAAACAAGTGTTTGGAATGACTGACGACCAAACACTGAATAGAGTCCTAGGCGGCATAAAACTGGGAGACGACAAACCTTCGGTTTACATGGCCAAATTAATACAAACCGGAGGAACTATGGTCACCCCAGCACTAATTGCCAACCAGTTCTGCAAACAATTGCCAGCTGATACTTCAAGACTTATTTATACTCTTGGAGCAAATAGAGCTGATACTAAGGCAAAGCTAGAGTATCTGGCCAGACTGGCTGATGATGCACTAGCGGCTGATGCCAATTGCACAACCATAGCTGCAGTATCATCAGAGGTTGGAACTAACGAAAATACACTGGCAGCCCAAATTGCTGAAATGAACCGCAACTTCAGGGACCTAAAAGAGGAGAATAAAAAACTCCGAGACACAATCAACTCTGGCAAAAATTACAGCAGCCAGAGAAACAGGTCTAGGCAGTTCAATAACAAATCTAACAGACAGAGTAGGTCAAGAGACCAAAAATCTGATAGATCAACGAGTAGAGATAGGAAACACACACCTCCTCGTAACAGCAATAAAACCAAGAGTCCCAACCGAAAACCTTGGAATGAAAAATGGTGTTATTACCATAATGTGTTTGACGCAGCAGCCGCCAAGTGCACTCCAAAATGTGCCTGGTGGAATGCGAAAAAGCCAGAGTTAAACTAGAACGAGGGGTCATTCTTGTGGCAGAAGCCCCCTCGGAAACATACTCGCGCCGCCTGTTCATAAGAGACAGGCAACACAGGAGAAGGTACTTGGTAGACACAGGCGCAGACCTTAGCATTCTACCAGCTAGCAAATCTCATAAAGTACGAACTCTGAAATACCACCTCCGGGCTGTGAATAACCAAAGTATTCCAGCTTACGGTATTGAGACTAGCGAAGTTAACATCGGACTGAGAAGAGACATGATGTGGTCCTTCACCATTGCAGAAGTTCCAAACGCTATCCTCGGTGCAGACTTTTTAGCACACTTTGGTCTAATGGTCGATTTGAAAAATTCTAAGCTTATCGATTCTACAACAGGATTATTTGTAGAGGGCAAAACGCTAATGTATAAAATTAACGAAGCGCTAGATAGTTGCACTAAAATCAACGAAAAACTAATGAAACTCTTTGAAGATTTCCCTGGCATTACACAGCCATCCTTCAAAAGAGACGCTCCATACAAACACGATACAGTCCACGTGATTGAAACTAAAGGGCAACCCTGCGTGGCTAAAGCTAGGAGATTACCTCCCGAGAAATTAGCAAAAGCCAAAGAACTGTACGATCAAATGGTACAGGAAGGTATTGTCCGCCCCTCCAAAAGTCCATGGAGTACGCCTATCTTAATTAAAAAGAAGGCTAGCGGCAAATGGAGAATCGTTGGTGACTATCGAGCCCTGAATGCCAAAACAGTCCCTGATCGCTATCCAGTTCCAAATATAATGGACTTCAATGCGAACATGAAGGGCAAAACACTGTTCACAAAGATGGACATAAATTGGGCATTCCATCAAATACCTGTGGCCAAAGAGGATATACCAAAGACGGCGGTAATCACGCCCTTTGGGCTATTCGAATATTTACGAATGCCATTTGGACTCCGCAATGCGGCACAAACATTCCAGCGATTTATCAACGGATTGTTTAGAGATTTACCGTTTGCATATGCATATCTGGATGATATATGTATATGCTCAGAAGGCGGTGAGGTAGAACACGAGAAAAATGTAAGAGCTGTACTCCAGCGTATGTACGCTGCCGGCCTTACTGTCAATCCTGCAAAGTGCGAATATGCACAATCCGCAATAGACTTCCTCGGCTACACAATCTCGACCGAAGGTATTTCTCCAACGAAGACTAGAGTGCAGTCAATAATAGAATTTCCAAAACCAACAACCATCGCTTCTATGAGAAGGTTCTTGGGGATGGTTAATTTTTATAGGCGTTGCATGCCCAATGCAGCTGCTGAACAAAGCAAGCTATTCGCATTGTGCACTTCCAACAAGAGGAGAGACAGAACTCCGATTGTTTGGAACCAGGAGGCTGAACAAGCTTTCGAAAATATAAAAAATCTGCTAGCAAACGCAACGCTACTGGCTCACCCAGACGACAGTCTGCCATTATGTATATCAACCGATGCTTCTGACTTTGCGATTGGTGCCACGTTGTACCAAATGAAAAATGACATCAATCAACCACTCGCGTTTTTCTCGAGAAAGCTATCAAAAGCTGAAAAAAATTACAGTACATACGATAGGGAGTTACTGGCAGTCCATGCTGCGATAAAGCACTTCAGACACCATGTAGAGGGTCGATTGTTCACGGTTTATACCGATCATCTTCCCATCACACATGCCTTTACGCAGAAAACTGACCCAGCAAGTCCTAGGAGACTAAGACAACTTGACTTTATCAGTCAATTCACTACTGACATTAGGTATGTAAAGGGAGAACTTAATATCCCAGCAGATGCCTTAAGCAGGATCGATGCAGTCTCAGTCCCAACTCAGTTACCATATCCTGAAATTGCAAGAGATCAGACAATGGACTTGGAACTCGAGGAGTTACTAACCAATGAGTCATCCAACTTAAAACTGAGACCTAGGAAAATCCCAGGTACTAGCACTATCGTTACATGCGATGTTAGTACTGGCAAGAACAGACCGTTCTTGCCCAAACAATATCAAAAAATGGCGTTCAATAGTGTGCACAACCTGTCACACCCAGGACTCAAATGTACTGCAAATTTAGTATCATCGCGATTTGTTTGGCCTCGTGTGAAAGCCGACTGTAACCTATGGGCAAGACAATGTCTGAATTGTCAACAGTCCAAAGTCGGTAGACATACAAAATCCCCACTCAAACGTTTCAAGAAAACCGAGCGATTCAAAACCATACACATCGATTTGGTTGGTCCATTACCACCATCTCGAGGCAAAAAATACCTGTTGACGATGATAGATCGAGCCACAAAATGGACAGAGGCAATCCCAATTGCAGAAATGACAGCCCCTATAGTTGCTGAAAAACTGTACATTAATTGGATAGCCCGTTTCGGCGTGCCAGAGGTAATTGTAACCGATCAAGGCCGCCAGTTTGAAAGTTCACTCTTCAATGAACTAACGTCCAAGCTGGGTGTAAAACACAATCACACCACAGCATACCACCCTCAAGCAAATGGTGCTGTAGAGAGGTGGCACCGTGCTCTAAAAGCCTCCATAATGGCTGCAGACACGAAGAGATGGATTGACGTCCTTCCAACCATCTTACTTGGCCTCAGATCTGCACTACAATCAGACACAGGATTTTCTGCAGCACAACTTGCGCTAGGCGAAGAGCTACGCTTACCAGGTGACTTCTTCACAACTAGTGAAAATATAAGTCCCGAACTGATGGTCCAAAACATCAGGGATGACGCAAATAGCATCATATCCCAAGCAGCTCGACATGGCCAGCCCAAAGTCTATGTATCAAAGCACCTAGCCACAACATCTCATGTGTGGGTGCGCGATGACAGACTTAAAGGCTCACTTGAAAAGCCATACGCCGGCCCATACCAGGTCATATCACGTGACGACAAAAACTTTGTCATCGTGATAGCAGGGGAACAAAAAACAGTCTCAATTGATAGACTTAAACCTGCATTCCTGGTTACTGAGGATAGAGGACAGCTTAAAGCAACAATCAAGCAAAAGGAATTAGAGATCAAACACAATAGTGATCTCGCATCCTCAGTGCCTGATCAGACTGACACATCAGTCGAAATCAAAACTAAAAATGATTCACCAAACGCAGAAATCCTTAAACAACATTCAGAGCCTAACCCAAACAAGTTAGAGTTAGCTGCTCCGAATCAAAAAACAAAAAAAAGTGTCAAATTCAATGATGACACTGTGGAGATATTATTCGACCCTTCCGAGCCACTCATAAAACGGAAGAGAGGCAGACCCAAGGGCTCCACGAAAAACAAAAACTTACATCCTACTCGCAAGTCTGCTCGGATTGCACAAAAATCATAGAGTCACAAATTACAACCTATACTCACGAGTAATTTGCAGTCAAAAGTTAACATCCTCTAAAGATTAACTTTGACGAAAATCCCAGAATTTAAGCCAAACTAACAAAGCTATTCTGGAGAACTAGCAAACCCAATGATAGAAAATAATAAAACACCTCTAAAAACACCGAGGGAAAACCAAAAATACATTCCCCGTTGACTGAGCATTTTTAAAAATTAAACTCAGCCTAAAAAATAAAAATAAGTGATTTGCCGGAGCCAGGAATCGAACCTTTACTCCGCACACTCGATCGAGCGTTAAAATACGGCGCGTCACAAAAACGCGCCTGATAAGAACTCATCATCGAGCACAATAACCTCGATGACGAGAAAACACGCACGTGCGTAATCCGCCCACGATTGAGAATTCACATCACTTCTAATCAACACACAAATGCAGGTGAAAATTTCTATTGTCAAATATTGTGAATCTTTGAAATACGATTCCTCGACTTAGAATAAACCAAAACATGTCGAGTTTGGCATCAAATTGCTAGTTTTCACACGACCTATTTAACTGTGCGAAGTAAACGACAGATAAGGCGAGAGAAAAATAGACCAACCGTAAACATGAACTTAGAACGAATTTCACTCGTCTTACAAACGTTCATGCGTTTAGGTCGTCTTTCTATTTTCTTACTTTCTGCCATTTTTAATATTTTCGTGTAATTTTTATATTTTTGCTGTTGCAAAAGCCTTAGAACAGTTCATCTGTCTCTAAACCCTCTCCTCACACAACTTTTATATCTTTTCGAATTCACTTCTCGAAAATTGAAACACCCGATCATGTCTGAAAACCAGATCAGATCCGAAACCTCACCCCAGCCTGATGAATCTGCAGAGGAACGCCTCTCGGACGAAATGCGCCGACAATGCATTGTTGACCAGGCCAGGGAAGAGGAACTACTGCGAGAGGAAGCGGAGGATACTTTTCTAAACCTACCTCCTCCCTGCAGTCCAGTCCGAGAAATTCTGAGGGAAATGGCTCCCCTTGTTGTGCCTTTCCTCAATCCCACCACGGACGATGCCCCGACTGTGCAACCACCACAGGCGCTCCCGATGGAAGTTGCACCCTCGGTGGCAGAGGCAGTGGAACCCATTGTTTCCCCTCCCCCACAATGGTCAATCCAAACTCGAGCAATCGAGTCAAGACCGGAACCCATTGTGGTAGCCAGGCTACCCACACTTTGGGGTACGCCTAGGGGCCACGTTGCAGGGTCCATTACCCAGAGCAACGCGCCCCCATCTCAAACCCACTACCCTAACCCTCGCCCCACTCCCTATTCTCGCCAGGACAATCGAGCCCAGCAAGCCCCCCATCGACGGGGTAGAAATAGTAGGATGTCCTACAGGGATAGACAAGGGGCCCGCACCGATCAATATCGTAGCCTAGGTGCGGCCTTAGCCTCCTTCCTCCACAATTGGGAGATGGAGAAGAAAGATGAAAGACACTAGGTCCCATTGAAATATTAAGTTAGGGTAGGATTTGGCGGATGAACTCCCCCTATTTTGGTATCGCTTTTGTGCGACGTAAAAGCTGGGGGGAGTGCTGTGGGGTTCACCCGCACCCGCCAAGATAGGCTCGGCCTATACGCGCACGACGACGATGCGCGTGTGATAATAAAACACGCAAACCACCGATCGAACTCACGTCGATTGGCGGGTAAAAATGCGGCACTCGCTCACGATGTAGCGAGTGACCGATGGCGTACGGCGAGTAGCGCGGGCCTACGTGAACACACGTACACGCGCACTCACCGATACGCCGCCTAACTGCCCGCGTATATACGCACGTCGTCGTGTCCGCTAAATGCCAGCGTGTATAAGGACTCGGCTCTCCTTACGTACCTTATACGGACACGCAATAGGGTGTACATTTGTACACCCCAATATCATCTGGTGGGAAACTCCCGTTCCCACACGTCTATAGTATGCTGTATTATTCTGAACCTACTCTAGGAAAAATAGTGTGTTTCACCACATGTGGATAAAATACTGATTTATCTGGCGCGGCAAGAAATTAATGAGTTTCAAAATTTTTCTAACATCTATGATGAATATTAAATTGGAAATGCACAAATTCAAAAGTATTGTGGCCAACTAGGAGGCCTTCAGCAAATTCTTGACAAACTTTCTTTAGAATAAAATAAATAGTAAAAAATAGAAATCCTATATTCCCATACAGTCAAGTTGGGTGTCTTCGGATAAAACTAATTCTCATAAAAGGAAACTTAAAGACTTACCTGCAAGCCCATTTGTTGCAGTCCAACTTCATTCGGGGCCATACAAACCTTGTCAAGATTAAATTAGCACTGCATTTTGATCCAGCATGTGACAGCTTATGTACACTATTGAAAGCTATTTTGCGATATTTTTTCAGTAGAAATGGCCTATTCTTACCTGGACTGACCACAGGTTAATAGAACATCAGTACCAGGAATTTTTCTCTGTGGCAATTTGAGAGAAGTATCATCTTTTGATAACAAATTTTACAATTCTGCATCCTTAAGCTGTTATTTAGCTATTTCAGCATAAGGTAATTGGACAGGGGCCAAGATAGCTTTGATTCTACTTGGGGCATCAGCTGGAGTGTCAAGTTCTCCACTTATATACTGGATGTATGCTTCCGTCTTGAGGGATTTGCCCCACTATTTGCAACGTTTGTTACATTTGGTGACTGCTGTACTAAACCTTTTATGGTAAAAGCAGCTCTTTTCATCCCAGTTTTGCTACTGGGTTCTGGTAGAAAGTGTTCTAGTGGGAGTAGAACTCTGAACCCTCTTTTAGTTATTAGATTTTCAGTCTTTGGACTGTGACTGTCTGTTATTTTTGTTGCTGCTTCTAGATTTCAATCTTTGTTGCCAGTTGCCATTTTGTTTATTCAAATTTGGGCTTTTATTTTGTTTTGGTAACTCCGTCGTCAGCTGAGTTATCTGGGCTCTAAGCTGAGAAATCTCCCCAGTCTCTGCAGACACTGCACTCACAGAAGGTTTTGATCTAGTGTATTGTCTGTGATTTTTGCAAGAAAGTCCAGGTCTGCTGAAGTATTAATGGTGGTAGATCCCATGGCTGCCAGGCACTGCACAACACTTTATGTTAGTTGCTTGCAGAACTGATTTCCTATTACAGAAGGGGCTGCAATCTTATCAGTTTTCTTTCGCAGTTTGGCCATAAAAATTGAGGGTTTATCATCTCCAATTTGCATAATGCCTGAGATGTCATTGGTCTTTCCAATCACATCTCTGAATTTCCTGACAAACCAGGCATGATTATCCTCTTCTGTCGAAGGGCATTCTATGGTATCCAGAATATGGTCAATAATCTGTGGTGGCATGCCACAGCAGATATGGAGATATTGCAGATTATACTGAATGTTCTCAGTCTTGAATCTGCTTTCCAGGAGAGTTAACCATAATTCTACCTCATTGGGCAGAAATTCTGGAATCTGAATCCTCCAACTATAGAAATTAGGGTTTTGACATGGCTGGTTTTGCAGTAATTGTAGAATTTTGCCAAGACTTTGAGTGTCAGCTGTGGCTGTGTGCTTCTTCCTGCTGATGTGTGTCTGTGGGTTTTTTGGGATCTCGGCTCTGATAGTTGGAGGTACCGTCTCAGTTTTCTGCAGACTGGGGTATTCCTCAGATACTTCCACTTGAACTTGCTTACTAATTAAAAACACCAGTTACTGTGTTTGTAGGTTGGGTGTCTTCAGGTTGGAACTTTGGCTAATAGTCTGATCACTCCTCATTGTTTTAACTGCTGGTTCTTCTTGACTAACTGCAGTTCCCAGATGTATTAGCTCTGAATATTGAGTTGCTCTCACCAATTCTGAAACATCTTCAGATTGTCTAGTCTAAGTGAGAGGGGTTGGAAGATGAGTCTAACCTTCTTCCTCCGGGTCTATTGTCTTTTTGTTCCTCCCTGTTTTGAATTCTCTCTTTGTCAGACTCTGCTTCAACAATCAATGGTGTCAAGTCTGAAAAAATTTTTTTATATTTGCCAAGCAAGTAAGAATCTTGCCAGTGCACTGCGCTAATTGAATGTAATTCGTGCAATTTGTTTAACATCATAGAGACGTGTGTTTGCCAGCCTTGCAGCTGCAACTGTTGTCGGTAGTCCAAGCTCCATCACCTAATACAAGTAATGTTCTTACAATGGTAAACCAAGTAAAATAACATGCGATAATGGAAAGCATTTTGCAAACAAATATGTTAAAAAATTTTGCACCAATAATGGTATAAAAATTTTCTAATCAACATCCTACTCACTGCAAACACAAGGATAAGTAGAGAATATGAATGGTGTAATCAAGAAAGCGTTAAATAAATATGAAAGTACTGATAGCGAACAATGGGTGGACCAAGTGCATAATGTGGCATTGTTTGACACTTTCTACAATGAACCATTATAGATTCATAGAGATTAAGTTTTTATTGAGAATAAGGTCTAAATTAGTATGACTAAGTGTAAGAAATTGAAGAAAGTCAAAATTTCAACTTAGACAATTTGTAAAATATTTCCTGTTATGAAAATTTTTACACTTTGATAATTTTTTTTTTTGTGTAGTAATAGGCCATGATCAATTCCACAACATAAGTCTTAAGTGATGTATGTAAAAACTTTGTATTATGATTAATTGACTAGAGTTGGAAGAGATTAAGCCTGTCAAAAGGGAACTTTTTGAATGCTAAATTGAACGAAGTAGGAGCTTTGGTTTTTTTTTAGCCCTAGGGACCTTTGTTCTGTTACATTTTTATAGATTTTTATCATTAATAGGAACCGCCATATCTTGCCTAATACAATATACATATGCCAGTTATAATTGGCGGTGAGATGGGCTTTTAGCTGAAAAATATGTAGGTCCCTTTGATTTCCTGAACTGACAAAACCTATAGATACAAATAGAATCTCTATTTTATTGGGTTTTCCAACTATTTGGAAAAACTCAGTACAATCAAGTAATAAAAATTTACATAAATATTTTTGCACTGACTGTGTTATGTTTATTTTTTCTTTGTTCTTTTTGTGGGTTATTTTTCTTTTGTATTGAAATGGCTTTTCTATTTATAGGGGAGTTGAGAAAAATGTGGATAAAAGAAGAGGGTTTATGTTAAACGGTGAACTTGAACATGAGATTTTTGGTCTGTATATAATCTTGAGGAAAAAAAAAAACAAAAAAAATGAAAGAAAAGAAATATTATGGGGACAATACTCGTATGAGGTAATAGGGGCTTGCACCTCTCAACGACAGTTGCTGCCAAAGGCTGGCAATAATCGTCTCTATGACGTTAAATGAATTTACACTGGTGCATTTGTATGTTCGTACCTGTACGTACGTACAGGTAAGATACATTGCACGGGCTGAGATCAATTACCTGATAACGATCTCGGTGATGTCACGGCACAGTACCAAACGCGTTGCGTCGTTTCTTATCACCTCGACAAAGGCAAGAAACGACGTAACGCATGACATAATTACATACATGTACGTATGCATGTGTGTCTGTGTGCATGTACCAAATCCTGTATATAAACTCTCAGAACCAACTCAAAAATTGCCAGTGTTCGCCGAGGATTTGGCTCTCCCATACTTAATTGTATGAAGTGGCAGAACACGCAAAATACTGTTGAAAACCTTCTGGTGTGAATATCTCTCACGACAAGGTATTCCACAAATATAAAGAAGGTTGGACTTGAAATCGTGAACTTCTTTTCTTTTTGATAATTTTGTTTAGCTTCCTTTTGGCCTTTGATCCACTTTTATTGTTGTTAAAGGGTTTTTTTGGGCTTTTCTTCTATTTTTTTCTGCTTCTGTGTTGTGTTCTTTTTAAATTTTAAAATTGTTTTTTTTTGTTCTTTTTGTTTCTTGCCGGATGGAGAGATTCCTACATTTTACAATTAATTTTGCAGTGGTGACTGTTGATTTTTTTTTCAAGGTTTTCCCTTTAGAATTTTTGATGATTTGTGCCTTTCCATTAAGTGTTATTGATAATTTCAGAAAATATTTGATGAGAAATGTCATTCTACTTTTTTAACCAGCGAATACAAGTGATGATATGTGAGTGACTACAAAAAGGTGTAGTAAAGGCCAACATTTGTGACAATATCTTCCTTATATTATAAAATGGTCTTAGAAAATCACTTGTTATGAAATATCTTATGATTGAGACCTGTATGAGATACAACAACAAATGAGAGCTCAAAATAAGCGGGCAATTTTTTTTATGTAACTTTTTCTCCCTCCTTTCTTTTTGACTCAGGTTTATGCATATTGTCAGAAATTTCATTAATTAAAACTACAAGAGGATTTTATGAAATTCCACTGCTAAGGGGGTCATATGAATTTTTACATAAGGACCTATTTGTTAATATCTTTTTGATTTGATGAGATATTGAACCCGTTTATGTTTTAATAGGTAGTTACCAAATTTTTGAACAACCCTAATAGGAATTTATTCAAATTAAAGACCTTTATATTCTGTTACTGGACACATAGAATAATTTCAGAAATTCTGAAGTGATATTGTTGATAAATTGTCAAAAAAAATGAAAATTGATGAATATAACAAAAATGTTGATACTATTAATAGGAATTGTAATAGACTTTTTGTTTTTGGATGCCTTAGTATCTACAGTAATATCAAAATTCCCATTACCAGATAAAAAAATAAGAGATTGTTTTGTAGGATGGGAAGTGCAACTTAAAATATGAAATGGATAGAAAATTTCAATAATTTCTGATTTTTTATACCCTGTTATCTGAATGAGAGAAATGTCGCTGACTACCTACCTCTCAATTGGCTTTCAAGAAAAATTGTACTGCAGAATTCGTGAAAAATACACACATTTTTTGTATTTAATATTCTAAATCCCAAAAATATTAATTGTCGATGATTCTTTTCCATTTCATTTGAAATTCCATTACCAGTACGCAGCAGTTTATGAAGTTTTTTCAGATAATGGCTAGAATTAGTCCCAAAAATATTTTTACCTCAAAATATTTGAGTGAAAAAAAAATTATTCTCAAATGTAAGCAGTGAAATTCAGTAACATGAAAAAAGTTAGGGATTCATAATATTTGACGAATTGATATTTTTCAACTCGAATCGATTCCTATTATGGTTTTTAATAATTTGGTCAAGTCTTATTGTTCTATTACAGTTTTTTTCATCTATACTTTTTTCATCTTAGAATATTTTCGATTTTATATAATGAAAATCATCGAGGTATCCACAGTTTGGATTTTGAAAACAGGAAGAAAACTATTTTCATCTTTCTTATTAATATAAATTTTTGTGTTTAAATAATTCTGGGGCAGAAAATTCCAGCAGTTTTTCTTGTTTATTATCCAGATAAATTTTTAGAGATTTTTGTACAGCTTTAATAGGAAAATTTAAAAACTCGGAAATATTTAACAGTTTGTGATTTACATATTAGTTCAATTTCCTATTTGATTTTTAGAGAATTTTCTATTTTAAATTGATTTTGTATGAGTAGCGAGTAGTTCCACACTTTCACTTAAGAAGTTTTTGACTTCTATCAGTGGAAGTATGAAAAATGAAGAAAGGATTAATTAAAATTCTGGTTTGAATTTTAGTTCAGTATGAGAATGTTGGAAATAAGAAATATATCATGGTGTAAATCTCATTAGATGAGAGAATTGATGTATCATAGACAGTAATGGAAGGTGAGTTTGTCTTATTTATGGAAGAAGCATAGGAATGTGACAGTTATCTGAATGTAGTCGATTGAGTAATTGTGCATATGAAATGTTTTGATAAAGAGTGAAGATTGAATCATGGTAAAAAATGAAGATAATACTGACACTTGAATGAAAAGATAATACGAGTTACATTCAGTTTCAGACCAGGTATTGAACTTTTCCTGTACTACAGCCTTTTTAAGGAGGGTGAGTGTACCTCTCTGATTGGAGTGTGTGAAATTGGAATAGTTTTGTTGGTATATGACATTCTGGCTTTAGTACTTGATATCATCATTATGTATAAATAATTCTGCACAAATCTCATTTTTCCTGCTTGAAGAATTAAGTATGAAAGGGTCATTACTTTAGGCATAGCTAGGAGGGAGCTGGCGGGCTTAGCTCCCTCAGCGAGTTGCTTAGTTTCCCAGAATGTTTTCAAAAATCTAATAAATGCAGTCAACTGCTGTTGGTTGAAAATAAAAGCCGATATTCTGCTGAAATGATGAAAAAAAGATAAATGTTGGTAATTATTTGATACCTATATTACTATAATAAACATGAAGGAATATAATTCAAAAGTTGAAATTACGGCTAACAGCACATGCGCCTCTATCCACACAGCCACTCACAGACACAATAAAAATTTTTAGTTTCTTCCACGAAACAACAAATTCTACAGTGTAAAAATTCACAGCTGGCATAAGCCAAAGAGCCACTGAGTGGCGCTTCAGGGATTGTAATTATATATAAACACAAACTATTGCATCATAAACTTTCAATTGGTAATATTATATGTTGAAAATAAGCAAAAATAGTCTATATTTAGAGATGAATTTTCCCAACCTACCTTAGTTGGGATTGAGGACCCCTTAAAGAAAAAAAGAAGCTATAGGTAGTCTACTTATACAATTTGTTTTTCAACTAGCTGCTTAAATCTCAAATACAGTAAGTACTTTTCCAGCATAGTGGTTTTGTAGCTGAGTTGGAAATGTGTACACTGGAACATTTTGAAGCGCATTTTTTTAGAGAGATTTACCAGAATCTTTATTTATTTATTTATTTATTTTTTCAGTTTTGAATCCAAATTATCTTTCAAAAGTTTTACAGTTATTACCTAAAGTGAGTACATATGGAACAATTAAGGTAAGGGAGTTAGGGATGAGAATGAACAGGGTGAGATTATTATATAAAAAATTTTGTAACCTTTTAAATTGGAACTCTAGCCTCCTAGAAAAATTGCATAGTTAAGCCTGGGTTATTGATAAATGTATTTTGTACAGACAATTTTAACTATTAAATTCAGTGCAGTAGCAGGACCTAGGGTTGGACTTGTGGAAAAGCACCGATCCTGTGTCGCAAATCACAAATATATAGGTCACTAAAATTCTTCTGTTTACAATATATATGTAAGATCGTTTGAAAATCTTACGAGAGAGTAAACGACTTGGATGAATTTAACTTTATTGAAAATACAGTAAATTCAAAAACGAAGTTGTTTCACATAGGAAAGTGTACAAAGTATGAAAGTTAAAACAGAATTAAAGTGCATGAACTGGCGAATGTACGATGAATGAGAGCAAAAATGACTGTAACCTGTATGAGAAATAGACAATAGAGCGATAAGGTAGTGTAGAGCGTGAATAGACGATAAGCAGGAAAGAATAAGAAGATAAAGCAAAGAGAATCTTTTTATTTTACATCCCCCTTCCCCACTCCTTTAAGAGTGGTCAAAGCGAGAATGCAAAGAAAAGGAGAGTGAAAAAGATATGAGGAAGATAAGGAAGCAGGTCACTGCCTTACAGGTTTTTTGTACGGTAACATTTTACTTGCATGGTATAAACGCGTACCTAAATAGCCATTGCCAAGCTTAATTTCAAATACATTATTCGAGATACGACTAACAATAGTATACGGTCCAATACGAACCAGTGTCTGATTCAAACGTTTGTTCAAACCATTTGAAGATGGACTGTCCACTGCGGTATACACATGACGGATGCCTGACAAGAAACAGAAATTGCGGAATTCATCTGAGGTTAGACCCCCATATTGATCTGTCAGAAGCGTACCTATCGGTTGACACTTCTGAACAGAAACAACCAACGAGATCATATCCCTGGCAGACTGTCCCTTAGAACATAGAATGTATGCATATTGTGAAAAATGGTCGACTAAGATATGAAGGTACTTCACGGTCGAGTTATTACCTATAAAACCACCAATTGTATCTAGTGACATGATTTGGAAAGGTGCCGTAGCAGGACCGAGGAAACCCATCCTGCCGCTTTGCTTACATCAACGAGACTTATTACAAGCGCAAACATGGCAAGATCTACAAAAATCACGAACATAATGGTATAAATTGGGAAAAGTGAATAATGCACTAATAATCCCTAATACATGTTGTGGCCCGACATGACCGTAGATAGAATGTACATCATGAGTTAACTTCTTACCAGATTTGTAATCTAAAAGTATCTTATAACAACCATGTACTTTGCAAAAAATTACTCCGTGTTTTAACACGTCAGAATCTAATCTATCTACATTACGCTGAAAAGAAGTTATTTCACCGAGGCTAAGAAAATTCAAAGTTAGAATAATACGTTCAGAAGGGGAATTTTCAGGAGAGGATTCAAGGACGGGATTACGAGAGAGGCAATCAGCTTCGTTATTCTCAGAACCAGGACGATAAAGGATTTCAAAGTCAAACTGGAGAAGCTCTGAGGCTAAATCACCTAGCTCTTCGTCCAGCCGAGCCTTTAAATTGAGGTTTTGGAGTAGCTTGTGATCGATAATAATTTTGAAATGGCGCCTGATCAACCAGAAACACCAATAACAGACAGCCTTACGGATAGCGATACTTTCAATATAGATCGCTCCCTTTATCTGTGTGGGGGACAATTTTTTGGAGAAGTAAGCAACGGGTTTCTCAAGTCCTTCATCTTGCTCCTGTTTGAGTACTGCCCCAATTCCCACTCCACTGGCGTCGGTGTATATGGAAATAGGCTTAGTACGGTCAAACACAGCCAAAATAGGCACAGACGTTAAAAGGGCCCTCACTTTATCAAAACTATCTTGACAATTGGAAGACCAGGAAAAGGGAACATTTTTCTGGAGAAGATTGTGGAATGGTTCAAGAAGAGTGATTGAGTCAGGAATAAATTTTCGATAAAAGTTTATTTTACCGAGGAATTGACGAACTTGTTTTCTCGAGGAAGGAACAGGAAAGGAGTTTATGGCTACTAAATTGTCTTGGAGAGGTTGAACTGAATTCGGCCCGAGAACGTGACTGAGATATTGAATGGAGGGAGCGTCGAAATTACATTTTTTAAAATTAAGGCGAAAGCCCTCTTCATAAACCACAGTAATTAACATTTGAATATGACAAACATGCTCTTCAAAAGAACGAGAGAAAATGAGTATGTCGTCTAAATAATTTACGCGAAATGAAGATAGATTACGTCGCTTAAAAATACCGGCTAAAATGCGTTGAAATACTGCCGGAGCATTTTTCAGTCCAAACGGCATCGAACGCCACTTGTAGTGACCATGTTGTGTTACAAACGCGGACTTATACCTATCCAATTTATGGATCGGAATTGACCAAAACGCCGCGCTTATGTCTAAAGGGGAAAACCAAGTGCAACCACGAGTGTGAGTAATAATTTCATCAATCAGGGGAAAGGGCTGACTCTCAGGTATAAGCAGTTTATTTAATGCACGAAAATCAATACACATACGAGTCTTAACATTCACAGCAGACAGGCCATCTTTCCTGAATTGCATGGTAACAGGGGACGCAAACGGAGACTTGGATTTGGTAATCATACCATTAGCCAGTAGTACACCACATTGTCTTTCTATCTCCTCCTGGTCCTCAAAAGTACATCTATAAGGTTTTTTTGCAACATAAACACTTTTTTCCAAATTAATCTGGCATTTGTACTTCGTAACATTGCCGACATCAAAGGCATCCTTTGCAAATGTAAAATTGTTTTTCTCGATTAATTTATGAATTTCGACTTTACAATTTACGTTAAGATGAGAAGTCTTTTTATCGAACATCTCTTCAGTCATGTAATCATTCCAAAAATTATTAATTGAAACGTTGGTTTTTACGCAATTGATTACGTTAATTCTCAATACATGCTGATTAAGTTTTAAATTATGGTACAATGATAAACCGAAAACGGGGATAAGATCAAGACCAATAATAAAATCAAACTTTAGAGTGGGAGAGTCAAGAACATACAAGGGTACTCTCTTAGAGATGGTAAAGATCGAAATGTCAAGCATCGTAATGCCTAGAATGGAGCCCTTGCCGCTTGGCGTGTTGAAAGACGATATTTCTGGAACATACTTAGTCTTTCATTTTCTGTAGAGCGGAATACGTGATAGCAGAGGTATTCGCGCCCGGATCATAAAGACCAGTCCAAAATTTTTCGCCTACGTTCACTTTCAACACGACGAACGAGGGCTTCACTCGTTTTTTAAATGCTTTTGGATTTCCTCCTGTAATTCCTCGACTTCGACACTGTGCACCGCTTTTACGTTTACATTATAATTGGGTTTTGACCGAGGACTATCCCTACGGGAATTATCACGAAGTTTTGTTAAACAATCTTTCTCAAAATGAAATCGGTCGTCAAACCCTTTCTTCTTGCAGTATGGGCACGGGGATTTAGGATGGAGGGAAGAAAAGGCCGATGTGGTGGGCTTAGAAGTAAACAAATTAGTAGTAGTAAGTGTAATGGGACGATCAAGTGAAGAAATAATTGAAATAACTTTACCGAGAGACGGGTCATCTGCCAACGATACACGTTCTGCAGGTGAGTTGGAAGGCCGATGATAAGATGCGCAATTTTGTTTAACTCATGCATCTTAGGGTTGAATGAAACCAGCATGTTCAACTTGGTTTGAACGTAATCATTGAGAGAGCCTTGAATGAAACGGTAAGCGAAAGCAGAACGAGCAACGGCGATACCTTTCTGACCAAAGTTTTCCAGAAAACTTTTTCGCCAGAACGACCAAGACGTAGATAAATTTGAAAGGCGCATTGTACCATACCATTTTTCTGGGGCGTCAACAAGAAAAAGTCGAAGTACTTCCCAATACGACGATTTGGCGATAGTCAAACGTTTACACTCGGACTCAAAGATTTCCAGCTAGGCCGTAGCATTAGAGGCACCAAATTTGGACCCACTGAATTTTGTGATTACGGCGTCCTTAACGATTGACGTGAGCGAACAAGGTGGAGGAGTAATGTTAGAAGCATCAACAGGTTTAATGGGACTTGCCTTATGACCATCGTCTTCGAGTTCATCTAAAAAAAATACCACTGAAGACGGGATTTCCGACTTCATCGATATATAGCTTAGCGACAGCTTCTGGTAACAGGACTTTGAACAAGCGTGTTTTCCATCTTGGTTTCAATTCAGATCTCTTCGCAGCCGCAGCAGCAGCAATCACGAACAATTGATCGTGGTGAATCAGATCCTTATGAGAGTCAGGAAACACGTAAGTAACTTCATTCTCCTCATCATCCAAAAACTGCATAGCATACAAACGCGTGACGGTAGATTTTGGGTCAGTCAGTTTTGGTTCGGCCTGTAATGTAAAGCGAACTTTACGAGAAATAGACGGCGTAGCAATCAGCGTCATAATAATTTTTTTTTTTTTTCCACAGGTGAAATAAAAATTACGGAAAACGAAAAGTTTTTGAATTTGTAAGATCGTTTGAAAATCTCACGAGAGAGTAAACGACTTGGATGAATTTAACTTTATTGAAAA
Organism: Ericerus pela; assembly: GCA_011428145.1. Lineage (NCBI taxonomy): Eukaryota > Metazoa > Arthropoda > Insecta > Hemiptera > Coccidae > Ericerus > Ericerus pela. Next base: position 359,995 of record WOFM01000407.1, on the reverse strand, counting down.
TACAGTAAATTCAAAAACGAAGTTGTTTCACATAGGAAAGTGTACAAAGTATGAAAGCTAAAACAGAATTAAATCGCATGAACTGGCGAACGTACGATGAATGAGAGCAAAAATGACTGTAACCTGTATGAGAAATGGACAATAGAGCGATAAGGAAGTGTAGAGCGTGAATAGACGATAAGCAGGAAAGAATAAGAAGATAAAGCGAAGAGAATCTTTTTATTTTACATATATATATATTTTTCCCATTTTTTCTTATTTTAGAAATTTTTTGGGAGTCTGTGGAGCCTCCGCTGTTCAACCTGTGACAGTGAAACTTGAGGTATTGTTATATAAGTTTTCATGGGTACACATTCTTTAAAATTTTTGAAATTCATCCGCTAGTTTCGTTGGAAGGGGTTCACGGAGTGTTGCAAAGCCGCCATATTGTTATCACGGTAACTCCTGCAAATTAAAAGATTTTTGGTTGAAATTTTTATGGTAGTTGGAGACAATTAGGGACTGGTTTGGTATTGAATTTGAGCAAAGTCAGTCAACTAGTTTTCAAATCGCAGTCATTACAAAATCTGACCCTTTTGGAAAATACATACTTACTAGTTTATGCGAAGCAGTGATATTTATAGTTGAAAATACTTCAATATTTACAACAGAGAAAATAGAGCAAATTGAAAGTTGAAAATGCCATCATTGTGGGCTAGTTTTTCGTAAGCAATTTAAACCAAGTTCAGAGTTTAAACTGTATTCAGAGGTAAAACATCGTTCTACAATCCGTTAAACCAAGTTCAACTAATGTGAACTACAATTTGATTTTACCTCTGCTGGATTTTTGTGATTTAACTAATGGTCAAGTTTTTCAGTGGCTGGTTTATCTCGAGATTTTATTTATTGGTCAACTGAAAATTTGTATGGTTACTAAACACTATCCAATTCTCAAATATTGTTAAAATACTATAGTGTTATCAGAATTATTTGTTTATTTTATTTTGCTTGGCAGTGTCACAAATTAAATTTCCACCAGTGAAATGGTAATATTTTTTGAAACATTGCAAATGTACGAAAAAACATAGATTTAATTTAACCACAGCTGATAAGTACTTGTAAAACAAAAACAACTTTGAACCATGGATCAAAATTCAGTTGAATCAAGTGTTTAAACCTCTTTTGTAAAACTACCCTTGTATCGAATAGTAAGAAATTCCACTACAGTTTCGTATGATTTAGATGTCACTAAACCTTTAAAAAACGCCTGTTTTCCATTTGTTGAACAATATTAAACGAATATTGTTACTGAAAAGAAGAACTCTGGTCTATACACCAAAGTCATCCTCAAATTAATCCTCGACCATCCAAAATTACTGTATCAAGCTGAACTTTGTAATATTATCATATTCGATTTAGAGGCTCTCGACTTTTTTTTTAGTGTTTTTTCTGATTGTTATTGGAAATGAAGAGATCTGCTAACTTCTATTATTTTGTGTGTATGTGTGTGTGTGGTACGCGTTATATATGTGGTGCACACGCTCTGTCTCTCTCTCTTCATAATAGAATGCTAGATTATAATATTAAAAGCTTCGTTTCTATGGCAACTGAAATTCAACCCTTTGCTTCCCATCCAGAAACGTTTTTTGCAAGATCGATCAACTTCTGTTGTCGGAACACAATTTGCTACCGCCATCATCCCCACCAACCCCACCACTACCAATCGAAAACCTTATAATATAATCGTAGTTTAGACTTGTAATTAACGTTTATGCGATAAAATTTTCGGATTTTGATCCGATTAGGGCGGACTGTAAAAACGAAGAGGGAACTTTCAGTTTGATTCCTAAACGTAAATTTTATCCATTTTAATTTTTTTACCCTCTATTTATAAAAATCTTACGTAAGTATTTACATTTGCGTGTTAGTTTTCGATTGTCCTTTCGATACAAAGGTTACCTATGCAAAAGTTAGTATTTTCGATGACGACTTTTTTGTCTTACAAGTTGAGGGGAAGGTTGTCTCTTTGTTTATATTTTGCGAGATCTTGAAATGAAAAAATCAACCAGTTCATACTCAGTATATTTTATGTTGACGGCGGCGGCTTCTTTAGTTAGAACAATGTATTCTCACGTAGTCTTTTCGGTGCGAAGTAACAGCTCTGGAGCTCGAATTTTAATTTCTTTGCGCCATATCAAATCACGTTTGTTAAACAAACATGTTAGCCGAAAATACAGTACAATTTAGGTTATAAAACAACAGAATTTAAATATTTAATTGAAAATTGGCATTTCTTGCACAGTCGAGGATACATTGGAAATGATTTTTATTAATCTTAGTATCGTGGAACAATCTGGGGCCAAGAGTGGGCATATTTCTCAAAAAAATTATTCGAATCGCTAATACTTTCAGTCTAGAGATTAAAAGTTATTCGCACTAATCATTTTTCTACGAATCACCAATCCTCAGTCTCAAACGTTAAATAATTCTGTTTGACCTTATTATGAGAAAAAAGTTCCGAATCTTCCAGTATTTTCTGATAAAAAATTATTTTATTTAGGAAAGTGGAAACTAAAAATTCTCTGAAAAAAACTGTTTAATTTTACAAGGATGAAATTCATGAATTTGTTTTTCAACCATTACCAAATTTACGGGAATTTCTCTGGAATTTCCTGATTAAAGGAATAGGATTCGTGATTCGTTGTTCCGCTGTTTGTAAATAAATGATTGGAATCGCGAATCAAGTTATTTTTTAATTAGTGATCAGAATCACGAATCACAAATCCTTTTCAGCCCCTTAAATTTGAAACCCGTTTTTTTTCACGAATTCTGCTCGTTCTTACTGGTGGCGGGGGTGAGTACGTTTGTCGTTTAAAAACTCAAGCAAAATAGGCAATTTCTTGTTACCACGGATATATATATATATATAAAAGACATTTTTTGTTATCATCGTACAGGTCACAGTTTTTATCCGATAGTCACGAAATTTGAAACGAACATTAATACTAAGCCAAGAACATCGACCATAAGGTACTTCTGGTGTGGCTAATTTCGTTTTTGTTTTGGCTATAAAATTTTCAATTTTTGACCAATAGCTACGAAATTTGAAATATGTATTCTCTATGACTCACTATAACTTGGTATAAATTTCGGTGTGAATCGGCCGCACCATTGCTACTTCGTACTTAGGGTATGGCTATTTTCGTTTTTCTTTAAGCTATAAAATTTTCAATTTTTGACCAATAGCTACAAAATTTCAAACAAATATTAATTATGATCTATTATAACTTACTATAAGTTTTGGTGAGGATCGGTCGTACGGTACATCCAGTAACACAATTTTGGTTTTTATTTTGGCTATAAAAAGTCTAATTTTTGACCAATAAGGATGTAATTCAGAACAAATATTTATTATGATTTGTTAATAACTTTTTAGTGACTACGTAATTTTATAATCTTTGAAAACCTACTTTTTCTAATGTAGTTACTGCTGCATTCGAGTTTTTTGTGTTTAATTTTCATTTTGTTAAATAAACGTACAAATTTCATTTTTCATACTAGGGTAACCCTGTTAAATTTGTTGAGTCGGGGAAAATAACGAATTTGGTTTTGTGTTAGTGTGCGTGTGTTGAATCATGAATACAATCAAACACACACACACACACACACACAGAACAATCATGATTTTTCATTTTATTCACATTTTTAACTTTTCGTTGCACATGATATCATCTTTTTGCTATGTACCTCAGGTTAAACATTTTCAATGTTAAAAGTAAAATTGCTGGCGATGCCACCAATTGAGATTCTTCAAGCAGAAGAATATGAGAAATTGAAAATTTTGACTCTTCAGTACAAGACTTGAACTTCTGTAGAAAAAAGCAAAGAAAAAAAGAGAAAGAAAACTGAAATCCCTTTCATAAACAAAAATTACGTTTTCTCTAATTTGTGAAAATTAATGCAAGTTCACCACCGTCTATCGGTCACCCCTTTCACCAATAGGTGAAAGACCTAAGAAATTTTATGCTGATTTAAATTATTGTCGGCCAGCTTTCAGAAAAGTACGTTTTCATTGATCAGTTCCGTGGAATTTCAACGATGGGGTGATTCTGCTTACTATTTTGATTTTTAATGAAAATCTGGTGTTAGGCACTTAGCTAACCTTTTAAACTTGATTTATTATTTGTTGTTATCTTTTCTCCACTTTTTCAGCAGAATTTTACAAAAATTTTGGACTTTGTGTTTTCAAAGAACTCAAGGAATAATTATGGAAATGAATGTATTCAGCACCAGTAGTCTAGGTTAGTGATCATTGGTCTGAAGATAGGGACTCTTTCTTTCAGCTGAGAACAAAGTGATTTGTTTATTTTGGGTGAATTTCTCTTGTGCACTAACTTTATAAAATATGTTTTGCTGCATATAACTCTTCATTTAACCTTATGATTCTATGTGGTTTTTTTTTTGATTTAGGTGATTGTGGAATACCTTGTCGTGAGAGATATTCACACGTAGGTTTTCTACAAATTTGCGTGTTCTGCCACTTCGTACATAGTAAGTATGGGAGAGCCAAATCCTTGGCAAACACTGGCAATTTTGTAATCAGTTTTGAGAGTTTATATACTGGATTTGGTACACTCACATAGACACATATACATACATATACGTATGGTATTATGTCATCAGTTGCGTTGTTTCTTGCCTCTGTCAGGGTGATAAAAAACAATGCAACGCATTTGGTACTAGTCTGTGACATCACCAAGATTATTATCGGGTAATTGATCATGGCCTGTGCAATGTATCTTATCTGTATGTACATATAGGTACAAACATAAACATACAAGTGTTTTTATTGTTTAATGTCTTATAGACGAATATATACCAGCCTTTGGGCAGAGACTGTCATTGAGGGGTGCAAGCCCCTAATACCTCATCCAAGTATAATCCCCACAGCTACTCCCCCCAGTTTTTTTGCTGCAAAAATGATGTCGCTTGCCTGGGGGGACTTACCAAGTCTAGTGCTGTTTTTGGTCTTGCTCCCATTTGGTGAGAGCCAACCCTACCACCACTCCAACACACTTGTAAGAGTGTTATGGGCATTAAATCAAGCCTGGTAGGACTCTTGGCTCTGCTGCTCCCTATATTTGGGTGGTCTATTTTGTTGTGCCAGACAAGTATAGGGGTGGAAGCGAGGAAGAGGATCAGAAGGGGGTTTCTCTGGCTTGGACCTTTTGAACATTGGGGAGTTCAAATTTCCCAATGGTCTATAGGCTAGGCTAGAAGGAGGAGGAGGTCGTATTTTTGTGACTTCTTCCTCTGGAGGTTGCCTCGTCTGTTCCAGAATTGCTAGGGTGGAGGATTGTTCCATTCTTGGGATCTTCTCCAGGGTTTCAGAGGGGCAACAAGGGGAGGTAGTGGCATAGACATAGTTTTGATTATGTCTACAGGCAAGGTCGTATCCATTAATAGTTTGTTTTCTATCCTCTCTAGCTCCTTTTTGTGTTCTGTCTTATCCTGGATCTTCACAGGCTCAGGATTAGGCGGAAATACAAATTGGGGCTTTGGGATAAAAAACGTAGTATTGGTAGATGACATTACAAAGAAATACAGTGTTAAGGAAAAGAAAATAGCACAGGAAATTAAAAAGGTTAAAGTTCGGCTAATTTAGTCAGACAGCAAAAAGCGAGTGAAGAATGTTGCGAGAATTCATTCGATCGCAGCTTTGTTACATGGTGTTATCTGGCTTTAGATTTGTGTGGAGGGGATAGCGCATAAAATCTTGTACCACTTAAAAGTTTTCCTGTCAAATTCTCTTGGTTTCAAGCAAAGTTAAGAGTGAATGAATTTCAAATGTATTAAAAATTCTTCATCTCACAAAGAAATGCAATTTTTTGTTTGTGACGTCACAGTGTATTGACATTTTGCTTATCTTTTATTCAGACAATGGAAACACGTTGCAATGTTTTCTTCCATATTGCACGTGGGTTTGTTTATTCCTGTATTATTTTTATTGCACGCATTTTTACTTTGCTTATCTTTGGAATTTCTTTTGTTCGAAGAAACTCTGGATTTTTGCTTATTTTTGAGCGTGTTTGCAGAATTTGTTCAAGTATTAATTTTCTCGGGAATATTTTATTTTCTCCGCGCTATCTCTCAGATTTGTAAGTTGGAATTTGGGTCTTTAACTTTTTGTTCCTAGGAGCCTACCTCTTTTTTGTGGGTGTAACGGGGCTGATGGGTCATATTGTATTGTCACGACGTAATCATTAAATTTAACCAATTTATTTTTCTTCTTTGTTTTTGTATTTTCTGTTGGTGAATTTTGTATTGTATCACCTTTTTTGACTGGTTCGTCCTCTACTTTTTGTGTTTGCGTATTATTGGACTGTTCAGTCTGTATATTTTCTTCTACTTCTTTCTGTATGTGTTTCTGTGCTACTCTTTGGAGCATTTTTCTGTTGTCGTTAATAAAGTACGCAGGTTTCAATCTCTCGATTGAAATGGTTTTCTCTTTACCTGCGATTAGTATCACAAAGTTTTTGTTATCTCCTGATACAACCTTATAAGTACCAGCGTATGGTTTTTCCAACAAAGATCTTATTATTTTTCCTCGTACAAACTCATGAGATGTTGTGGCCAAGTGTTTGGAGACATAAATCTTCGGTTGGCCATGACAAGCTGCCTGCTTTAAAAAGCTGTTAGCATCAGTCCAAATTTTTGAGGCTAGTTTTCTTCGAGAGTGTGAAAAAGTCCCCTGGGAGGCGTAGCTCTTTGCCAAGTACCAACTTTGCTGCAGAGTTACCTATGTTGGTTTGGAGAGCAGATTGAATGCCCAAGAGGATGGTTGGTAGTATGTCAACTCATCTCTTGGTGTTGCAAGCCATAATTGATACTTTCAAAGCTCTGTGCCATCGCTCAAATTTTCAATTTGCTTGAGGATGGTAAGCTGCGGTGTGATTATTTTAGTCCGTGTGTATATATATATATGAATTTGGTATTAAGTTTCTTTGAAATTAAATTTGTTTGAAAAAAAAAATTTGGAACTTGTATTTTAGAAAAAATGTTTCTCAACCCAGAGATAATATAATTATGAGCCATGATTATGAGTAATATTCATTTTTTGCGAGCAATAATTAATGATTACTCTAATTACTCAACCGCGGTTCTTACAATGATTACTCATAAGTTACCCGATTAATTACTTATGATTACTCGTGATTAATACTTTCGAATTATAATATTTACTTAAATGACGCCCAACATAACTGTGGTCTTCGATTTTTGAAATAATAAATTCGTTCGCTAATTCGTTTTAAGCACTCGGAAAATAGCCTAAGCGGCGAAGCGCCACTTGTTTTTGGCTGCAAGGAAATGTTTCCATATTGGCGCCATTGAGTTCCGTTCAATGGGAATCGAGGTCACCAGTCGATAGTTGTTAGCAAGTCTATGATTTCGTTGATAATGTCAACAATAGTAAGTGATAGTATCAGGTTTTGAGATTTTGTGTTCAAAAATTTATATTTTTTATCAAGTCCATTCGGAAAGTGATTTACTCGCATTATCTAAATGAAAAGACCGCTGCAATAAAAATAAGTGAGCGGACGCGGGTCAAACGCGGTTGTTCGTCATTATCGATTAGAAAGGGGAAAAGGGGGAATGAAAGACTGAAAAAAAAAAGAAGGTAGAAGAACGTAGAAGGAAAAACATAATGTGAGAGGAGTCCCGGAATGAGAACGAGGAAGGAAAAGATGGAACAAAGAAAACGGTCGGGCGAAGAGTAAAAGAAGGTATAAAAACAGTCGATTTCGAACGATATCGTGCGCCGCGTCGTGAAGCGGACTATGCAAGAAAACGAACACGCGTCTTGTGTGGGTCACATACGCGGCCGGTTGCAGGCGAAATTCGAAAAAAAAAAATTCCTGCGTTCGCGTACATTTGTACTTCGGCGTCTCCGTTTCGTTTTTGACGTGCATTTTTTTTCTCGGCGTTTTTCTGTTTCCTCTTTTGTCATCTCAATTTCTATCTCGGTGCGTGTAGCTATTTTCTCCTTTTTTTCCTTTCTTTTTTCCTTTCATTTTTCCTCCCTTTGTGAGCCAGACATTCGATGCGATAACATTTCCTTCCGCGTATCGGGAAATTGGCTTAGTTTCTTTTTCCTCTTCCCCATTTGGAGGGCGAATGTGTTGTAATCGCGCCGTGTAACTTGTCGGCTAAACAAAGTGTTGGAGAGACCGAGAAAGAACGCAAGAATTCGGGAAAATAAAGAAAAAGAAAACTTTATTATTTTATTTTAAGTACCTATGTAATTGCTCTTGAGCGATACGACGTACGAGTACTACTAAAAACCGAGTAAAATCGGTAGAAACGTGTAATTTTTTCGCCCCTTCTCGCTCTCTGTGTCTGTCCGCGCACACGTACACTCGTTCCGTGGTGTGTCTGGCTGTTATCGTGACTTGACTTTCGGGTGTTTCATTGCGGGATTATTTTGGTTTGTCCGTTGGCTAACCTGATTTTTCGCGATAATTTAAAAACTGTGTAAGCTTAAAGCTACAATGTGCCCGCCGCGGTCGCGGACTCAGCAGGATTGGGTCGTTGTCGTCGTCGTCAGTTCGTCTTCGGTCGTGTGCACGCCTCCGCTAATGCTCTCCTGCGTGCCGTAAAAGAGTAAGAAGCTCATGCGCGTAGTAGTACTCACTTTTTTCTTTTTTCTTTTTTTTTTTTCTTTCTTTGAGCGTTATTCGTCGGATGAAATAAAACCATTAGTTCGCGTGCATTAAAGTGAAGTGAGGTGAGCGAGCGAGTGAGAAAGCGAGTAAAAGCGAGTAAGCGAGAAAATAGTGGAGAAAAACAACAACAAAAATAACAAAAGCGAGGATAGTGAATATTGTAGGAAGAAAAAAATAAAAAATAGAAAAGGGGTTCATGTACTGCGGGAGCTGTGGAGCGGCAGTATTCAGACGATACACACTGTAGGTGTTCGTGTATGCTTGTGTTTCTGTATGCGCGAGTGGGAGTGTCTAGAGGGGAAAAAAAAAATTAATACAAAAAGAGTGTGTTTTCCGGTGAATACGTTGTGGGTGTACTTTTCGAATATCGGTTTTTCGAACACGTCGGAATTTTCGGATGTAATTAAAAAATTGAAAAAAAAAAAAAATGAAAATTACCTAATAAACTTTAATTTTTTTTTCTTTTGTTTTCCGACTAAAGAAGTGGTACCTAAACGTTTTTTATTTGTTTATGTTTTTTCCTCTTTTTTGACAAGTTCATTGTGTCGATGTGAAATAATAACCAGTTTTATTCGTCGGATAAATTTTTGGAGTGCGCGAATTTTCATGTATATATTATTTTGTTTCCTAGTTAATTTGTGAGTGAGAAGTGTGTGTGTGTATGTGTGTGTCGTGCACAGTCTGTGCTTGCGAAACGCAGCCGATATTTTTCTATTTTTGGAGAAAGATGAATCGTTTTTGGCAGCGCCGATGTCGAACGCTTTTCTTTGGTGCGTCGAATGTGCGAAACTCTTAGGTAATGTGGAGTATTACTCGTGATTCAATTTCGATTTTCTCTGTTATGGTCGTTGCGACCAATCTTCGATAGTTACCACCAGCCCCACACCGTGTTTTATTGGTTAAAAGTGAAAGTCCCTAAAAAATGTGTCATCGTGCGAATATTGGCAAGCCTGCACGTGCTTAAAAGTCCATTCTCGGCGGTGAAGATGTAAATGCTCGTTGTTGTGACCACTACTTTTGTCACTGTTGAGCTTGGAGTGTTTTTTTGATCATTTCAACATAGAAATGGATTTTTTTTTCTACAATTTAATATTATGTTCAATTCTGAAACATGTGGAATTAGTTCTTTGAAGGGGCCATTCGATTTTTGAGATTAGAACTTGCAAAAAATTTATTTCTCAAATTTCTTCTTTAAAGTTCTTTTTTTAAGGTGTGATCGTATTATTGTGTAACATGTCCTATTTGCCCTATCATTTCCCTATTATCGAAAAAATTCCTTGAATTGTTGTAATTTAAGGCATCTATTTACTGATTGTTTCCACTTCACAGAACCAACGAAGAAGTGAAACATTTGGTTTATTTTTCTTTCTCTTTTTTGTGTTTAGATTTAAATCTTCTGGAGCGTCACACTATTTTGCGATATCGAACTCAGATGTAAGCTCCGTTCTTGCTGGATAAAAGTACAGAACTAAGTTTTAGGTTCTCGAAAAGTTCTATTTGGAATGAAAACTTAGATCAACCCTATGATTTTCGAATAGCTTCCTCAGAGAACTAATATCGCCCTGTTCTAGATAGAAGAAAATGTACTGTTTTCCCATAAAGAACTGAGCTATAGGCACCTATAGTTTTTCTGTTCATAAATAAGTTAGGATAAATCTCTGAACTAACACTTTGGAGAAAAAAAAATGGTATCAGCTTCGTTTACTATTATTACAAATGTGTAAAAGTATCTTGCGAATTAATTTAGCTTGTATACTTATCTCTGTCATTATTAATTTTATTGTAATACTAAGAAGTGATCAATATTCATCTTCTATAACCAGTTTTTTCGTACAACTTATCCAACTTTGAGCCAATGCTACTAAAAACCAGGGCTATCAGTCTAGTCAGAAGCTAAAAGCATTTAAAAAAATGCATTTTGGTTTTTTGTAAGCTAAGCTAAGCTTGTATTTATTTTTCTCGACATAAAAGCGAATGACTGAAAGTTACTTTGTTTTTAGTTTTTGATTTTTTCCTTCTTTTTCAGTTTCTAATTTCTAATTAAAATTTTAAACAATTTATAAGTGTGGGGCTATCATCCCGAGTGCGAATTAGGGGCTTGGTCCCCTCTACAACGGTTGCGCCACCAAAAGGTTGGCCAAATTTTGAATCAAACATTTTCAAGTTACTTGTTGCACTTTGCACGTGATACATATAACCATTTATACTGAGCTTATTTGGATGGGCGGTGTAATGCGGTTGAAGGCAACGTAATTAGTATCATTGGAGGAATTGGAGGAATAAGGTGATTTTTATCGTAAGAAGTGTGGATACTTTACTGTATTTGAACTTTAAATTTTCAATTTTAGTTATAATTTTATTAAAATCAATTTATTTCTTATATGTTGGACATTCTCAAGTATGAACAATGTCAAAAATTGTCGATTGATAAGGATAATTTCACTACTTAAGTGACAGGTGAGTAAACAAATTATTAAAATGTTGTTTTTTTGTTCACTGTAACATTATTCCAATTAGATCAAATTCAGTAAATGTGGACTCATTGAATAATTTGTAATGCCTCAATTGATTGAAGACTATGTGTGTCATTTTTGTTTGATTATAGGTCTAAGATATTATAGTTTAAAAGACAGGTGAGCTGGACTGAACATCCTATATTTCAACAACTTTACTCCGAATATTTCTGTTGAAGTGATTGGGGGATTATTTAATAATGCACAATATCCCTAGTATCATGTGCCTATATACACCACTTTAGCTCAGTTAGATGTCATGTCATGATAGTTTTGTTTGAATGAGAAAGGAATAGATTTAAGTATTTATTTTTTCATATTTACCTGTAACTCTGGTCCAAGTGGATCAAATAAAGTGAAAGAGGACTCATTCGATCATTGGCTCACCTGTACTTTTGGTACATGATAGTAAACACATAAATTGTCTATTGTCTAATTTTTGACTTGTGGATACTTTTGTATATCCATAACCAAAGGTATTCCACAATAAGTAACACTTCACTTTTATGTAAATGGATAATGTAACAAATTCACATAATTCCCCAAGTTGTCCTTTTTTTGGTTGGGAGAAGGAAAATAACTTCTTAGAGCCCCTCTTTTAATAATTTTATAAACCTTAGTTTTTCATAATGAATAAAAAAAAAATGACTGCAAAGGCGTAGATACCTCCTTAATAAAGGGGTCAACACATTCTCAGTGGTCTTTTCTAACAATCTGCTCCTACAAAAAATCATCAAAACCAAAATATCTCTATCTCACCTCAACCTTGATAAGTGTGTATTTTCCAAAATTGTAAAATTTTGTAATTGCTTCCATTCAAAAACTAATTGACCGATTTCGCTCAAATTCAATACCAAACCAGTCCTTAACAGTCTCCAACTGCCACAAAAATTTCAAGCCAAAATCTTTTAATTTACAAGAGTTACAGTAATAACAACATGGTCGGTTTGAAACACTTTGAGAACCCCTTTCTCCAAAACCAGCGGATGAATTTCAAAAATTTTAACGAATGTGTAGCCCATGAAAGCTTATAACTACTCCAAGTTTCATTGTTATAGGTCAAACAGTGGAGACCCAACAGACTCAAAAAGTGCTAAAATGAGCAAAAAGTGAATATATATATAGATATATATATATATGTATATTGTGTACAGAAGAATTTGAGTGATCTATATATTCGTGATCTGCGACTCATGATCAGCGATTTTCCACAGGTTCCACCATTGCACTGAATGCAATAGTTGTATTTTCCTTTGGAAAATATCCTAAAAAATACACTATTTTCAGACGTCAAGCTTTCTTTTTCTTTGCTGACCGTTGACTGGCAGTTTAGATTGAATGTGAACCAAAAAATTTTCACACTCTTTCAGCACCGGCCATTTATAATTTTATCAAGTTGGAGCTTCTGTAAGTGTACAAAGTTTAAAATCGATACACTTGTTCAGCAGAAAGCCTAAAGCTGAAGCTTAATTTTCAGAAAGGTAAACCTAAAATTTAAGCTTTATTTTTAACTTGAGAGTCCTGCTGAGAACCATCCCGTTACATCACACATTCACCCTCCACTTTTTAAATTGTTAGTTGCAGTTATAGCTACAGTATACGTCAGTCTTTTTTTACTTACCATTTAGTTCATTGTGCGTGAAAATTAATTTAACTTTGAAAAGTACAACTATTGCATTCAGTGCAATGGCGGAATCTGTGGAAAAGCGCCGATCCTGAGTCGTAGATCACGAATATATAGGTCACTTAAATTCTTCTATACACAATATATATACAGGGTGAGTCAGTTTAACATGCACCACAGGCGAGATTCATTTGGTGCGTGTTAAACTGACTCACAATGTAAAATAATATGGGCGAGATAGAGTCACACCAAAACGTAGCGAACAAAAAGTAATATTTGATAAACAAATGAGCTTTAATTATCTAAAAAAATGTTCCTTCAAAAAGTCTGTTCAACTTCTAAAAACAAAAAACGAATAAAAATGATATAAAGAAAAAAAAACAGTCATTTTAAAATCTCTCCACTAAAATTTACTGAATTAAGATGAAACGAAAAAGCATTATAGTAAATTAATAATTTTTTTCAAAAAATCAAACTAACTTCAAAAAAAAAATAAAAAAACAAGTACCTTGAAAAGATGAAAATAATCCTTTTAAAATTTCTCTCACAAAAGATGTAGGTCCAGGAAACGGCATTATCGAAGTCGGCACTCTTTTCCTTACCATGTAGGTAGCCTTTATACGTACATTCTATGTATCTCGCCCTTATCACTTTGCATTGTAAGTCAGTTTAACACACACCAAATGGGTTTCGCTTATGGTGTGTGTTAAACTGACTCACCCGGTATATATTATATAAAATATAATATATATATGTTTCCACTTTTCGTTCATTTTGACACTTTTTGGGAGTCTGTGGAGCCTCCGCTGTTTGATCTATAGCAATGAAACTTGGGGTAGTGTTATACGCTTTCATGGGTTATACATCTGTCAAAATTTTTGAAATTCATCCGCTAGTTTCGGAGAAACAGGTTTTCAAAGTGTTGCAAATCTACCATGTTGTCATCATGATAACTCCCGCAAATTTGAAGATTTTGGCTTGAAATTTTTACGGGAGTTGGAGAATTATTGACTGGTTTGGCATTGAATTTGAGCGAAATCGGTCAACCGGTTTTCGAATGGCGGCCATTACAGAGTTTGACACTTTTGGAAAATACATATTTACAACAGTTGATGCTCGGCGGAGATACTTTCAATTTCCAGTTAAGTGTTGAACATTTTGTATTCAAACTATTTTGCTATGAAATTAATATATTGATCGAGATATGTGCGAAAAACTTATTTAGGTGGCACCAACGTAGAAAAAATTGTGTATGTTTATACCGAGAAATTCATATTTTAATAAAGAGTAATCGTTCTCTAAGTACTTAATTTAGAAAAGAAAAATTAAGATAAAAATTATAGTTTTTGTCAAATTCGTACATTTTATTAAACTATGTACTTAAGGTGAAATAAAATGATCAAATTAGGCTATATCAAAATAATTCAGTTTCAAAGAAATGAAAGACCCCACAGAACATTAAAATATCCATTGTTTTTTATGGTATTGATTCCCGATTTATTATCATTCCAGCATACTGACCTTTTGTTTCTTTATTATAAATACAAGCTTTTATTCTACTCACTACTGTGATTTTAAAATATATCAATACTGCAGCCAATCTCCCGCATCAAAATAATGTTTATTTCGTATGAAGCTAAAACCAAAAAAAGAAAAAAATAAGCTTATATCTTTTAAAAATTTTTTTTAAACTTAAACTTATTTTAGGTGAGCTTCCGTGCAGTAATGAGTTTTATTTCTCCCGATATATGACCCGGCCTCTGACTGAATATTTGTAATATTATCCCTTATCAGGCATCACTTTGAACTTTGCGTATCATAACAGATAGAGTGGACAGATATGAGATGAGAGTTTTGTTAATATTTTATTATAATACTGCAGATTTCATAGAAAAATAAATTAGGCTATGACCAGATTTTCATTTCATTCGATTTTTTTTTCTTTTAAGCTAAGAAAGAAAATTGTCCTCTTATAATACTCAAATGAAAAATTTTTGAATTTGTCTTTGAATTCTAAAAAAGAATAATCATTTTTTTCAAATACTCACTGTATTTTTGTGGAGTTTAAAATATACATAGTTACTCTTTCTACAGGACTGAGAGACAGTCTAGTGTCCAGAGACAACATGAATTCATTCATTAGTACCGTATATTTTTTACGTCTCTGATAGATGAACAGTTCTGAGGAAGTGGCGTTGAAAAGTTCTCATCTAAAGATTTGATTGATGAAGAGTTTTCTTCTCAAGATGTGATTTATTTGTAGTCTGTATGTCTTTAAAAAATGTTTATGATACAGGTAGTGATGAACATAGATTCTTGTTACATGTGGTCTTATAAAACGTCTGAAGTATATAAATTATGCATATATCTATTTATAAAATAACAGCCCGTAGGTAGTTTGGAAGACGAAATTTTTTTTTTTAGTGTAATGACGTAATTGTATCTTGAATGTTTCTATGTGGGGTGATATGTTTAGGGAAAATTTTCTTTCTTGTTTCAAAAGAAAAAAATCGAAGGAAATGAAAATGAAAGTACTGTCTTCATTTATTTTTTATCAAATTTGCATGAATATTATGTAGGTACTTATTAACAAAAATACTAAATTTTTTCTCACTTTGGTTTACACATCGTTATGATCATTATCATGATCATTATTATGATTATTATCATCGTGAATCATGATACTACTGCTTAATGTATTAAAAATAAATCTGATATAGAGATGTTAAACATATCGATAGTTATTGATAGCTTTTTTCAAAACAGCTTATCGATAGTTACCGATAACTTTCAAAAAATATCGATAGTTATTTTCAATTTTTTTTGTTTCGCAAAAATTGCAAATTTACTTGCATAGTAATTAATTAATTCGTTATCGTTATCATTAGACGTTGATTAATTGTAATATATTTCATCTCATTTTTTATCAATCGTCATGAAGCGGTGGTTGAGATCCGAACAAAAACCACTTGCTCCTGGTCCGTTTGTCTCTTCACCACCAATTCTAACTCTGTAGTTTCTATTTCGCCCAAAACCACCATACATGAAATGAGCAGAGTGAAATTGAGAATTTTTAGTTTTCAAAATACCTACCCTTTTTATCCCATATTTTAACTGCAGAAGAGGTTCCTGGAAGATAACCCAGATGTTCTTATACGTCGTCATCAGAATTGTCAAACATATCGATAGTTATCGATACTTGACATCTCTAATGTGATAACACAGATTCTCGTCAGAAGTGATGATGTCATAAAATCAGGAAAAATAAAATTCATTATTGTGGGAAAACTCTCTTGTTCTAGGAAATAGTTCCTTTGTGTAAAGTTAGAATGTGTGTTGGGTATAATACCACGGTGCGTTGTACAAACTCAAGGATGAATAACATTTTTATTTGTCAAAATCAGTTAAATTTTGATTTGAAAATGAACAATGAAAATAATTTAGAGTAATTAAATGGGTGGATTAGAAGTTGATGTGCAGCAGTTGTTCCATCAATGAATCAGTCTTTTTTGTTTTACCCTTGAGAACATATCGAGCAAGTATACTACCTGCAATACATGGAAAACTCGGTAGTGTTTAACCTCTAAGTAGCCAGGAAATGTGAAGTGAAGGTAGATGAATTTATTTCACATACTTAGTTGTACTAATATAAGGACTAAATCTTCACACTTTGAAATCCCATCTATATGATGAAATGGGACCGGAAAATACGATAATTTTCAAAATTTGATGTGATCAAAAACCTGCATTTCTGGAATCATCAGAGGTTGTCTGAGGTTGCATTCAAATCATGAGTACGGAACACCATATATGGAACAGATGAAGTATTATTCAACTCATTTAAAACACGTACAAAAATCTGGAAATGAATTGAAAATCCATTTTCGCTTTTACGTAATCCATCCAGATTGGACAAAATCCGTTTATAAACTTTGTTCCATACCATCATTGACAGTAATCACAGTAGAACACCCGTACTGATTAGTTTTCGAATAAAGATGTTCTTGGGCCCAGAATGAAAAACTTAGTAAGAACTTTCAAAGAACTGAATTTGAGAAAAATTTCATTTTTGTGATTTGTAATTTCCAGATACATTTCTCCTGATTGAGAAGACTATGGAAGATCTTAATTTTCCCACTATACTTATCTAACTAATTTTACGGAACTAATTATTCAAATGTAATGAAAATCTCCACAACACTGGTATTTTCATTTTGAATTCAGATTTGAAATTTGGCATTGATTTTTAGTAATAGACTATAGTTTTTCTATATTTTATTTCGCACTGTATATGTGGTTTTCTTGTTTTATAATACTTGGTGATAATCAAATTGGATACTTTCCAATGGTCTACCCAAAAAAATTCTGTAATCATGCCCATACATGCATGTTTATGAAACTGCATTCAGGGATGCAGATGTTTCACAATTATTTCCAGTTTGATAAACAATTATAATGAAATCTCACTGTTTTACAGTTTTCAAACTTTATATACTATTGTATGGAGCAAATTCATAGTTCTTGTTGAATTTCCCCTATGGTAATATGGATTTTACAAACAGGGCATTTCCGGACCCAAATTTCCTGAATCTAATAAATCATTTAATAGGTCCTATATATGATGCTGTGGAACAAAGTTCATGTTTCTTTTTTCTTTCTCACTTATGAGAATAATTTTATTCTGATGACAAAATGAAGAAATTAGATTTTTCATGATTCTGGTTGTCAAATTGAGTACTATTGTGATTGTTTTTTTCATAATAGTTCCACATACTATGTGATATGAAGATTAAAGACTGATAATTTTGTTGAAAGTAGGTTTTTAACTCCTGGTATTGTCCCGTATTTCACAAATCTTAGAAGTTTAAAAGTTTGTTATTTCCGAATCCATTTAACCAAATTGAAAAGTTTTTATAACATGATAATTCTCTGATTATATAAATTTGTCTAATTATATGGATAAATTTGTCTAATTATATGGAATGAATTTCAATAAATGTAATAAGTATCTCTCAGACTGTATCATCTTCATTCAGTATGCAAGGGTGAAGTTTTATTTTGATTTGTGGTAAATAGCATTATAATTTCCAGTTTGGGTAATACTGATAATGAAGTCTTGCACAGTTTTACAGTTTTTGGACTTTAAACTATAAACACTAATATGGAACAAATGTACTTTCTTTCTTTTTTTTCCTTATAATATGAAACTTTGATCCAGTTGCAGTTCTGGGTCTAGAAAAACCTTTATCCTAAATCCAATCTGTATGTGTGTTCTACTGTGATTACTGTCTATGCTAGTATGGAACAAAGTTTAGAAAGGGATTTTGTCCAATCTGGACGGATTACATAAAAGCAAAAATGAATTTTCAAGTTTTTTTCAGATTTTTGTACTTGTTTTAAAGGAGTTGGGTAATACTTCATTTGTTCCATGTATGGTGTTACATACTCATGAGATAAACATAATATTTGAAGGGCAACCCTGGACAACCTCTAATGATTCCAGAAATGCAGGTTTTTGATCACATAAAATTTTAAAAATTTGCGCATTTCCGGCCCTGTTTCACCATATAGATGGGATTCTGAAGGCTGAAGATTTAGTCCTTATATTACTTCAACTAAGTATGTGAAATGAATTCATCTACTTTCACTTTCCATTTGTGGCTACTTTGGTTAATAATGGAAAAAAGTGCGAATTAGTTCTGCAAAGAGGCTGTTGTATTTGTTAGAGTGGAACTCAAAAAGTACTTTTGTTCTTATAAATTGTGAAACTTCTGACCTCGACTCAATAGATTCGGATTAAGTATCTTCGAACGATATAACCCTCGTGATTTCTGGTCATTTTACTGAATCCAAATTACTCAGTGGAAAATATACCAAATTACCATTTAACCAAATTCTAATTTACCAAAACTATTTCACCAAAAGACTTTTCACTGAAACGTATTTTTCCTAAATAATAATTATTGTAATTTTGAATTCTAATAAAAAAGAGGGAATAGAAAAATTCCAATTTTTTAGTCATTTTTATTCCACAGACACACACAGACACATACACACACATACCTCACTTTGCTTTCTACCCTACGATATAAGGATAGAAAAATATTTTCAGTACCTATTTTATAATAATAAATAAATAAATAATTTAAAAAAGCTTCATCTTACTGACCACCAAATGATAAAGGAATAGAAAAAATGCCAACTCGAGATCACCTCACCTTTCCTCCGAATTTATGATTTATTTATTACTCGCCATAAAAACTGCGCTGCGTTCAATTTGGGACTATCCAAAGAAATGCACATTTTCAAGTGACTATTTAATAATGACAGAAAACAAAGATTTTCAAATTTTTGGTCTAGTTTTTTGGTGAAGTAGATTCGGTAAAATAAATTTGGTATAATTGATTTTGGAATAATGGCCATTCGGTGAAATGGTTATTCTGTAAAAAGGATTTAGTAAAACATCCGGATACCGACTCTCACATACCATTCTTATCTAAAAAGTTGTTTAAATTATTTAAATTCTTTTGATTTTCATCACTTTGCAGAACTTACATAGAACTAAAACCTTGAGGTGATTTGAAATCATTTTTAACAGAACTTGAATGCGTTACTTTTTCGTTATATCGCGCTTACCTAAATGACTTAAATTAGACTTCCTGTTTCAATTAAACAACAAACGTATACTGCCTAGCCCTTTTTATACAAATGGAGTACCATTCATTCTGGAAATATTTGTGTGGGAAACTCTACTTGGATTGTCATCGCTTTTGAATTTCGTATACTTTTCTTATATTTTCTTTTTGTTATCTGCCCTTGAAAAATAATTTTAGTTTTCTATCAGAAGCTTTTTTGATTTCGTCATGTGGCGTTTATTAGGGCCAAAAAATAAGTGCTAATTTTCTTGACTGGGCAGCACTGTAATACTGCAAGAACCTATTATAGCCAGGAAAATAAGGGTTTTAAATTGAATTATTAGTTACGAAAGGTTTTATGACAGCAATATGTTTGGAGTGAACTTCTCAAAATGGAATAAAAATGCTCCACCATCACATCCTGTACTTCCATCGAGATGAGGAGGCTATGGCGTACAACTATTTTTAGTTTTTTCAATTTTCCTCGATAGTTAAGCAGTCTACAATAAAAGTAACTTCGTCTGTATGAAGTTGAAGCCCATAAAATTTGAAACAAACAAGTTTCTGCGTATTTTTCTCATATTTATTTTCATTTCTCACAAAAAGATAATAATGCAGAATATTATGATTTTTAAAAAAATACACTTTTTTACCATCTTGGATCTCCGCTACTGTTTGATAGTTACAAGGAAAATGTGTTAAAACTTTTTTATTTGAAAAATGTTATGCAGGTACACCAACTTCATACTACAGTACTTTTACTGTATTGCTTAGCTGTCGAGGAAAATCAAAAAAACCAAAAATAATTTCGTGTTGTAGCCTCTCTTCCTGGTGAAGTATAAGGTTTGATTATTTTTATTGCATATGAGGCACACACTCCCAGCGTATTGCACCCATGAAGACTTTTATAACTATTAATTTAATTTGAACCCCATTTTAACCGTCTTTTACTGACTGTATAAACGAGTCGATTGATGTAACCAGTTGGACGTTGAAAAACTTCTGTCCAGTCGCATACCTACAGATTTTCTGCCACCTTAATTGCCTCAAAAAATTTATAATTTCTCAGTAATTATCTACTTGCATAACTCGATTTGAAGCTTTTTTAGGCTACCTAGATAAAATTTGGTTGGCATCGTAACATTTCATTCAGAATGTGTGACGAATCTCACACACACTCACGCACACACACAGATATATATATAATATACGCGCGCGCGCACACACACACACACACACACACACACACACACACACACAAACACACACACTTACCTCTCCTTCCCGCCAGAGATAGCCTATATTAACGCGCAGCGTGTTTGAACGAATGACCATGCACTGCGAAGGCACCAACCAAAATTGATGAAACAGGTTTCGAATAATACAGAATCCTACCAGGTGAAGGCTCAGTGCCTTCGATTTTTCTGTCTGTGATGGGTTGATGGAATTAAAGTGCCATACATTACCTACAAAATAATTTTCTCTCATTGGAAGATACCTGTGCCTATGCGTATAATTCTTACATGCTTTTGCTCATTAAGTGAATGAAGTGGTTAATCAGAAAGTGTGGTGTATATATATATACGTGTGTGTGGTGTGTGGTGTGTGTGTGTGTGTGTGTGTGTGTGTGTGAAAGAGATGCGAAAAACCATAGATGTCCCAATGAAATCGCTTGTATCGCCATTTTATTTTTCTTTGAGAATAAACTTATAGATATCGCAATTACAACAATTTGGTTTCGTATAAAAATAAATGTCACTGTCAAGACTTCCTGTGAGAGGAATGGGATGATGTAATTTGGAATTTTAAAGCTCGAGAAGAAAGTTTTCTTGTTTGTGAATTTATTTACTGAAAGATCTAGTACTATGATTCTTGACTGATGCATTAAAATAATGATGCTATTGATCAAAGGAACACTGCAGAAACAAGAAAAAATATATAAACCTCCAAGTCCACGAAGAAGTACCCGAAAATAAAAGGTGGTAAACAAATGAACAAAAGAAATTAAAAAAAAATATATATTTATAATGCTAGTGGGTAGAGTATACCTATAGAACTCTGTAAAACAGTATTCTGATAATTTTGTAGCCCTTTTTGGACTTTGTTATTTTTTTCATTAGTATGAAAAATATTGAGGTTTTTATTACTATACACTTGATTAAGCAAAATATGCGTCGATAATTTTAATTTATTGGTTTTACTCGTAATGCATGCAAAAATATTCTATGACAATGTGAAATGTTCGTAAAACATTCTGTTTGAAACTCGAATAGGCCTAATATAGTTACGACTTTGAAGGTCTTTACGATCATGTCATAGTTATGTATTCTTAATCTATTTTCTTGAACACTTATATCCGTCATTTCACATTTCAAATGAAGTTGACTCATATAATTGTTTCATGTTTTCAAAACTTGTGAAAGAATCATGAGGAAACCAGTTGAGCGTTAAAATGAAAAGTGTAATATTGCACGAATATTCTTTCAAAATTGAAAATTCTTCTCAAAAAACTAAAAAAGTCTTTTGTTGATTAATTAAATTTACTCCATAAAATTGAAAAAAAAATCAAGAACGAGATTTCATTACATCCATTTGAGCAATATTTTTGTCATTCTACCTCTGCCTGGCTGCAGTTCTTCGGTGTTTCAAGTAATGAAAGCAACGTACGTGTGTTTCCCGTAGAAAACTGTTGTATAATTGTTCGTTTCAGAAGTGAACATTCCTTTGTTGTAATTTTAACCATTTGCGTTGTGTGTATTATTCTGTTGAGAAGTCACGCATCATAAGCCTTCGTAAGTTCAGTAATAAAGTATTTAACTTAACTGTTAAGGCATATTTGTAATTTGTAGAATTTGCGATTTCTTCTTGTTTGAAATTTACCATTTCCAATTTAGTGGTGCCGTTTGAAACATCAAACGCAATTTTTCGAATTTGGGAGATGAACGTTTACCAAAAATGTGGTTTTCAATAGATCCCGAAAAAAAAAATTAAAATTTGTACTTGGCTAGTTTAAATGCGTAATTCATTTTTTACCCCAAGTTGATCACGAATGTTCGCAACTTTTTGAAGTTGGTCGCGATTCAGATAATTTTATAAAAATACTATACTGATGAAAATCAAACAGATCACCAAATATTAATCAAAACTGATAATGAGCTTATTGTTGTTTGAACCCTTTGTGATTTTAATGCTGGCTTTAGGTCTTCTTGGTTTTCTTTCATTTTCCCGGTGTATTGAATTTCGGAATTGCCATCTGATGTAATATTGAGAAGTCCTGTTTCAGTTTCAATCAATTTGGAAGTGGGTGTTTGTACACATTGAGACTTTTCAAGTATTCAACTGGTAACTTGAACTGAATACATAGTTCGATCAGCAAAGTGTTATCAGGGAGAAAATAACACCCCATTGTATTTTGGTTAATTGATTATGTACTCACCGAGGATAAAAGTTACGAATTGCTATTGAATCTTTTTATGAGGAGAGCACCACATTTTCAGAAAGTAATATTTTTGTATCAGATAAATTTCTGGAAAAATATTTCTGTTTTATTGCTTTTTTTTCATGGTGAGGGGAGAGTGAAAGGGCTTCCTCATTACTTGTAGCCCAGGCTTCCACAAAGCTAAATCCGGGCTAGAATGGTATAGTTTGGTAAAATCATTATAAAGGTCCATTTACATACATCTGTGACGTATTCGCGACGGATTCGCAATGTAATCTGAACATGACTGCAAATTTGTTCTTGATAAATGAAAAATAGTTCAACGAATTTTTAACGAAGGTATCCACATTCATGCGGCAACAACACATATTTTTGGGATACAGAAATTGACGGCAATGGTAGATTCCGGATATGTCACGTATGAGTGTGCAGAGACCTCAATAGGGAAGTTTGAAAATGTATTTTCGTTTTTTCGAAATATGTTTACCAGCTTTTCAGTTTTTGAAATTTTCATCGAAACCAACAACCACCCGTTTTGTTTCAAAATGGCTGTTTGATAAGTTTGATCTATTTTTTATTGGTTCCACGTACGGTTGAAAATTTCATCTTGGGAAACAATTGGCCTCTAAACTATTTTCGTAGGAAGGGTGGTTTTGGGTTAAACTCCACGCCTAAATTTTTTGATTATCTCGCATACTCTCGAATAAAAAATCGTCAATTGGGCTGTTGCTCAAAAAAAACTTGTCAAACTTCCCCCCGCCAAAAAAAAAGCGCTATAATTACGCCACTGCTTCAAACTTTCAGAACATAACAGAAGAGTTTTTGTGAAACTCAATACCTACGAAAAAAACTCCAGTTGTAACTTGATTAATGTTTAAAAAAAATTTTTCTTTTTATTCATACATAAAAGTAATCGTTTTTTGACTGAAGAAATAATTTGAATTAAAAATTACTGAATAGTTTTTATATCAACTTCTTTTACGTTATGTATGTATGTATGTATGTATGTATGTATGTATGTATGTATGTATATAGATTCTGTATCATAAAGGTTGTCGTAGTATTGACTTGATCCACGTTATTCTTGGTATTATTGCACGAGGTAATTATCTAGAATGATTATTTATAATTTCAAGGCTGGAACGTTTACTAATGTAACAGTATTTTATTTTTATTAATTTCTTTTCCTCGTTTAGTATCAAGTTGGTAATGTCTGTGTGTGTATATATGTATGTGAGAGTGTGTTACGTGCGACAGGGGAAGGAGAAGAAGAAAGGTCATCCTTTAAATCGTTTCAAATTAAAGTTTTAGGTTTTATGTATCCCTACCACCTACTCTTTCGATCTTTTTTCTCTGATGCCATAACGATATTTATCCATTCTTTACAGAATGACCTCATCAGTGCTTAATGTTCTTTTTACTGTGGTATTTTTTCCCCCATTGTTTCCTGTTATTTTTTTTATAAAGGTACACTAATTGTCGTTCGTTTAAATGGTTGACTTTTTTCTACTGCTTTCGTGAATAAAATGGCGCAAATTTCATTGTAATTTACACACATCCAATAATTAGTTGTCATTTTCTAATCGAGTGACATGAAATATTTATCGGCAAGCGGTGGAAGAAAATAAATTGAAAAAGCTTCGATATGTCAAAGTGATGTGTCAATTTCAAAACAATTTAATCTATGCACACGTCGTGCCTCTTACTCTTATCACGTATCGTTGAAATTTGTTAACTTTTTAAATTTTTATCGATATATTGTGCTTTTAAATTTCATTCTCAATCCCATTCTACAATTTTTTGAATTGTAATCTTTATTTAAAAGTTGTATTATTTAAAGTTACCAAATTGGTTTTATCATGGTTTTGATCCCAAATTCCTAAATAGTAAAGGTGCTATTTTCAGTCCTCATAAAATGTTGTATATTACAAGACATCTTTGGGAAATGAATAATTTAGTTTGTCCGAAGTAAATAATTTTTTTTTGTGGAAGAAGAGATTTCAGTGAAAAGAATTTACGTTTCTTCGTAGTATTCTAAAGGTAATGACTAAAAATTTTTTATATCCCAAACACCATATCAAAAATAATGAAATGAAAACTTATGAAAGTGCGGCTGGCACGAATTTATAAATCTAAAATTTTGGTACACGTTTTTTTTTCTCTACAATTACCATTTTATCGCCTGGAGACATCACATCTTCATATTCTTTTCAGAAACTGTCCTTGTCTAGAAATTTAATATTTGCCATTTATTAGTTCAAAAAGAACTGTCAGGAAATTCAAAATGAACAATAATAAAGCTACAACAGGCTGATTTGAAGAAATTGTGAAATTACATTTAAGTTATAATAAGTTGATATTTAGCGAATAAAAATCACAGCAAACTTGGGATTGCTTTCCTTTGGACTACTGTGGCTCATTTGGAATTTATCCACCTTTTTTATCAAATTTAAAAACGGCCGTTTAATAAAAACTTAAAATTAATCTACCGTGGAATTCGGGACTACATATTTTTAAGTAATTAAGAGGCTTACTTGATCCCACGTGAAGTAGTAAAATTTCCTTTGTGAATCTAATAATTCTGAATTTGTTGCATTATTTTATTTTTTTGATATTTATTTTTGTTTTCTATAAACTTCTTCAGTGGATTCAAAAACTTGTCTTAGGTTTTGTAATAAAATAAAAAAATTTAGTCCTGTTAACCTTCACGTAAAATTTGATTGAACTGACATCAAGCGATGTTCAACAAAAAGTTTTCCTTGCAATGGCCGTCTTGCTAATTATTTTAATTATAATTTATAATCTTGAGCAAAGTATTTTCCCACTCAGAAATGTTCTCTTTTTCGTGGTAACCTTACGCATGTCTTTAAAAAGGAGAACCTATACATTGATGTACCGTATTTTGTGTTTTCCATTTTAAAGTTATTGGATTCATGTTGAATTTTTTTTTTCTTTTTAATCTACCATTGAATGCGTAATAAGCTTGTATTCACCCACGAAAGTAGTGGTATTATCGAATTAACTTTGAATTTTTTTTACTATTTGGCTTAGTTCTAAAAAATTTTTTATAGTTTCGTATTTTATGTTTCCTTATTTTTATTTTTATTTTTATGGAATAACTCCTTCAGTGTTTAAAAATGAATTCAGCACCTACGTAGGTATGAAATTGAGTAAAACGAAAAACGTTGAAAAATTGACTTTTTTTAAAATTAAGTTGTACGAGTATAATAATACTGTAATTGTGACATTAATCAAAGCCAAATTATGCAAATTATTGTTGTAGTATAATTTTTTTGCTGTCACCAGTTGTAATAAACTTTTGAACTATATCCTTGAAGCTGAAAAATGTTTTTTTAATTTAAATGCGAAGTACTGTGGAAATTGTGTCATTTTATGTGGTTAATAATTGTGCGAAGTAAATGCGAAGTCTCATTTTTGTATAAACTATAATCATCCATGACAATTTTGAAATTTTAAGGTATTAAAAAATTTGAGAATGATCAAAATTAAGAGGTTGCACTCTAGCATGGAGGCACAATTTCCGTGGTGTTGCATTAATTTAAGTTATGGTAAAAAATTACCATTTTTCAAAAATGCTTCTAGTATCTGCTGGCATTCAAGAATATCGTATTGCTATGATATTTTGCTTAGCTATTGTAGATAATAATTTTTGAATAATTACAATGAAGTTTAAAACAATTTTCTTTTAATGTAGTGTACATAATATTACATTTCTGCATCATTATTGAGAAGTTTATTCATTTGTTTGTTTATTAATACTATTTGAAAGTGGGAAAATAAATTTAAGCATCAAAAAAATTATTACCTTCAACGAGTTTGACGTGTTATTCTTTCATTTCTTTCATTTTCGTTTTTATTTATTTATCCATCATTAAATATTTTTCGTAGAAAAAAAAGCAATTAATTGGATACAGCTGTTTCAAATTTTGTATAATCCAGCAGTCTATTATGATATTTTATGCGACAAAGTTTCTCTTTGGGTTGCATTGTAATTAACTAATTGTAGTTATTATTTTGTTTCTTTGCTCAGTTTCTATTCCGACCTACTTGAATCGGAAATATATATTTTATGTAAAACGTTTGTACTCGTTTGTCCTTTTTGAAATTGTCAGTTATATCGTAAAAATTAGTTTTAAAGAGAAAATAATGTAATGTTTTGTGGGTGAAAAATTATAAATTAGCTCAACTTAATTTTGAAATTTGTTTTGAAAAATAGACTATATGAACGTGCAGTCGTGTAATGGCTTCGACTACCCCCTCTACATCCCACTTGTCTAAATGTATTCCAGTCGAGTAGTTTTTTTTCTGTTGTCAGTTGAATTGGGTATCAACTATAAATTTTAGTCAACAAATGACGATTTTCTGAGCTAAATTTGTCCTTATCACTCATGTCAAATTGAAAAAAATATGTATATTTTGGGTGATGAATTTCGAGTATCTACGTAATTTTGGTGACATGTTCATCGCTACAAATGCTTCGGTATTTACAATCACATAGGTAATTCAACGTTCTTTTGAGTTTTTAGAAAATTTATGATTTCGTTGAAAGAGAAAGCAGAGATTTTAATCCTCATTTTTTTCGAATCCTAAAATCTTTGATTATATTTTACTTGAATTTTGTTTTTTATTATGCTGCCCCAAGGAGCAAGTATTCAACATCCAGTGGAAATATTTCGTGAATTAGAAAGATTGTTAAATTTCAAGAAGTAAATTTAGAATATTCATACTCAAATGTATGTATACTTATTATTTCGGTGTTCAATCCCCCTCCCTGTCAAAAATACCCTCAGAATCTTGATTTTTCCATGCTACTGCTTAATGTAGCAATAATTAGCGCAGTAATTTTTTGTTTCTTCTTTATTGAAGGTTAACAATAATTAAAAATTTGAAACATAAAAGTTGAAAGAATCATATCAGTGACTCGCTCTACAAGATCGTTAAAAGGACTGTTACGAAAATTATTTTGTCCTCCCTCCTTATACACTTACTTTGGAAGCATTCTCTCGTTCAATAAAAACGGTACAATGTTTTGTTATCTTCTCACAGATAACACACGTGAACTATTGAACTTCTTATACTACCAAAATCTTTTCTAATTAACGGCTATAGTCGCTACATTCGGAGATTATAGTCATGTCGTACGATTTTTTTGAACAGCAAGTAAAATACCCTTGTTTGAATTATTTTATTTTTTCGTTATAATGCAAATTCATATAATCATTAATCAATATAGAAAAAGTATTCGTGTAAGATATGTTCATGGGTCAATTTCCTAAAAAAAAACGTTTCTTCAACTTTTCTTGTAAAATTGTTCATACCATCTCTTATCAGTGATGAAAAGAAAATTGAAAATCGAGAGAGGACTTCCCACAGATATCTACACTATATATAAAACCTAGATACCTAACTTGCCGCTTTTATTATGTTGAGCATTCACTGTAATGGAGTGTTGAGATGTTGCGTCAATCCTCTGGCCTGTTGTTAAAAAATCGTGTACAACGCCTTTTTTATGCAGAACAGGCTATTTTCAGATAAGTGCTGCATTTGTTCTGATGTCATATTTGGTGTGGATGTTCTATCAGTTATCAAGATTGAAACCAGAATACCAAAAATTATTGTTACAGGGTAAAAAAATAATTTTTTGCAACTTTTAATGAGCTATTTTGTATTCAGACATTAGATCGAGTGTGTATAAGTGGGTTCACTTGTGTGTGCAGGTAAAGTGCTTATAGCTTTTATTTACTTTGGTGCAGTGTGGTAAGGGGAAGCAAAGGTGGCTGAAAACAGGCAAGTTAGGTATCTACGTTATATAGTGTAGAACTGTAGATATCTGTGGGACTGCCTTCCGTAAGTCATATACATGAAACAAGTCTGTTCACTCTGATGAGAAACAGGTACCCTGTTGATTAGATCACTTTGTTGCCATTAGAAGGTCAAATTTACCTGTTTTTCCGTTACAATACTTGGGAAGTAGATGAAAAATAATAGATATTTGGTGAAAAATTCAGCTTTAATAAAAATGAATAATTTTCCTGAAAAATTGCCTTCAATCTTTCTTTATAGAAACAAATTTATGAAAAAAAAAATTAATTTTTCGAGGATTTTTAATAATTTCAGACCCGGTTACCTAAGTATTGGGCTAATTGTAATGACATAATACAATTTGCATCATCTTTAGTATTAACAGATAATTAATTTCGATGAACATAACTTCCAATATTTCTTTGAGCTTGTTCATTTTGATAATAATGAAGTTATGTAGACCAAAATTAATTATCACTAAAATATAAAGAAAAATTAGATGATTGGTGGCAACATCACTTTTATAACTTGATTATTTAGAAAACAAATTACTTAACCTCACAAGGAAGTTTCATTGATAATAGATGTACAAAAATGCGCCTTGAGTTCTTTACTAGGAAATTCGTCTCCCATCTCTTTTTTTATGAGTAGAAAGTTTTTTGTTTTCCGATCAAATATTCAGCAACGAATGAGGCTCTGAAAAAGAAAAAATAGAGGTATAAAAAATCTACCCATATAAAACCTCAGCTTTAGGTCAAGAGAATAAAAACTCACCATTTAAAGGAGGCGGCCGTACGAATGAATGTCGTAAGACTTATACTTGATGTCTTTTGGCTGGAGGAAAATCACAATTGTCAGCAGGAGCAGGAGGCCATTATCTTTTGGATTTTTTATTTCAGAAGCAATAAGAGGAAAATGTAACACATTATCTCCTTTGGTCTCTTCATTAGAGCTGTAGAAAGCGGGAATATTTTATACATTGATATCATCAACGTAGAACTATGAATACAAATGAGTTTGAGAGATCAGCATTTGGAGGATATAGAAAAGTAAATAAGTTATTCTTGATTGGATTTTAGCTGAAAAGGCTCATATGATCAATTCTCAATTATTTAGGAGTGGAATTACAAATGACTGATAAAATTTAAAAAATTTATATATTTTTCTGTAGACATGTTTTTATTACTGAGAATGCTAATATTATTCATAATTTATAAAACGTACATGGGAAACAATGTACTCTACAGTGATAAAGAGTAAAATGGTTTGTTATTACTTAATGTGAAGAAAAACGATGGGTCACTTTTCAGTCAAAAAATATTTTTCTATTCAAATAAATTGGAAACCTATCATTTTTTACCGATTGGGTGCGAAGGAGGTTATATGTTTGGTATGTCAATCTCCGGAACTAACGGAATTTCGTTCGCTCAAAACAAGTGTCTTACTTTATAGATTTTAATGAAAATAGGCTTAAAATGTTCCTGACCATCCGGAAAATGTCCTAGGCTATTCACATTTGAAAATTGAAAAATTGAAAGCGTTTAATTGAAGAAAATGAGAATTTAAAGATTGAAAAAATTATCATAAACTTGGGTATATCCACTAATAAGAGCTATACTCATTCAGATTAACGCAGTCTTTTCTTTTGTATAGGTAAAATACCTTTATTCAGTCGAGTAGAAGTTCTTCTTTCATACTGACTAGGATCTTCACTAAGTTACCTTCCGATACTTTTTTCAAAAGTGCGTAATGCGCATGTTGTTTCGTAGAACCAAGCACACACATTCACCATCGCCAGAAAAGAAAAGTTTTTTCCTCTCGGTTCTGTAAAAATTTGAAAAATTTCTAACATATCAGCGGAGAAATCGTTGTAAATTCGAATTAAATTGTAATAAAATTTGTAATTAATTTGAAATTCGTAAGGTCCGCTGAAAATTTTATTCAGTCAATTGCGGATTTAGACGATATTTTGAAAATCGAAGGTACAATTTGAATCAAATTTTCTCCGCATTTTAAGTTACTATCAACGAAATAATCCTGAAAATTTCAGTCTGTAAGGTAAGCGATTCTTCTACACATAATTCCGTTCGATATTTTATAATTTGCTTCAGATGAATGGATAATCAAGAATTTATTTGATAGGTAATTGTAGGTCGGTCACAAATCATCAAATCGAGTTCATTCAGTTATTAATTTTATCATAATCCCAGCACAATTAATGAAATATACACATGAAAAGAATCCTCTGCTAGTTTGCAACTTCATAGTTTCACCATCCTGTTCACATCCACATTGTCAGTACCAACCATATCAACAGAGCAATTTTCAAATTACTTAATGTCTTTTTTGTAGAATTAAATAGAATAAATCAATGTACATAATGTACAGGGATACTGTGTTTAACTCAATTTTACAATTCTTAAGTCAGAACTGATCAAATGATTCAGTCATACAGGATTACAGGCATTGGGAAGCCGAAAAACTAAAAAAGTAGTGTTACCAAAAAGTGAAACAATAATGTTTTTTCAATAATTTTAAAATATTCCTAATTGTATAGCTATAAATTTAAAAATCATGTTAGAAATTTAAAAGTTGAAATAATGTTCTTCGAATTGTTATTATGAGCTCATCTTTGGTTTTTATGGAATAATTAAAACTTGAAGATTAGCATAACGTAGGTACTTTATACAGTATGAAGAATTTATTTCCGATGAGAATTATTTTTTTATTAAAATGAAAAATGGTTTAAAAATCACAGATTTTTTTTCTTTAATTCAGTTTGTTGCCCTATCTATCGTCTAGTTTTTAAGGAGAAAAATTTTTTACAAACATTGTTCCTCTTTCAAATATTTACAAAAAGGTTTTTTGCCATTTTGTTTCAAAAATGCACTTTTTAACATGGTATTTGTGTTGGATTTAATATACGTCAACCCCTCCAATGTGGAAAGTAGACAAACAAGTATAATATTATAGTCAGCTTGTGTTACTATCTTATCGAAAACTTATGAAAGCTCTAGACTTGGTTGTCTCTATAATGAACGGAGTTACAGAATTTTATGATCGTAGTGCTGCCAATTATCGACTTGCTTTAAGAATTAACTTTTGTTTTTTCCATAATCTATGGTGGCCATCATAAAATCGAATAGCGTTTCACAGGATGGGAAGAAAATTTACTAAAAATTTTTTATGCAAAATTTAATTTTTTTTTTTTTTTGTTCACCTTCTCATAGCCCGTAAACAATTTGAATCCGTGGCAGCCATGTTTATAATTATATTTTTCATTTGGTAATATGTGAACTACTTCGTTGATTGTATTTTCCAATGGTGGACGGCTGCGCTGCGATGAATGTAAAATAGAAAATGGATTTTGGCAAGAAAACGGTGTCGTGAGAGGGATGTGGATGTGAAAAGAATGGCGAGTCGTATATCCAATATTAAAAGATGTCTAAAGCATTTAAGCGCTGTTGTATGAATATTGGAGAAGGATCGTTATTTCCTCCCCCTATTTCTTGTATGTGCATTACACCGATACGAAATGCCTGTTCTTCCTTTTTTAGTTTATCGCGGCAAGAAGAGAAAAAAAAAGAGAAACGTTGTAGTAATTTTGACTAAATAATTTACTGTCTTTAAGCAGAAACAATACCAGCTGTATAATCACAGCCAGTGAAAAGAATCGTAAGTTTTGCTCAAATTTGTGTTATTTTTCTTATTCTAACCAAAGTTTTAGATTTGAAATTTGAAAACGTGATTTGTATACAAAAAAAAAATTGTAAGAAAAAGAATTGTAAGAAAAATTTTTTATTACGTTTGTGGGGATTAGACCATTACTCGTATGAGGAAATAGGCTCGGCCTATCGACGACAGTTGTCACCTTTGGTGACAATTATTCGTGCCTTGCACGTTAAACCATATACATATGTATGTTCGTTTGTACTTGTCTATTTTTGCAGATAGACAAGTTACAAATCTCGGACCGTGACGAATCGATAGATAACGATCTCGGCGATGTCACGGACCGATACAAAGATGCATTCTCCGTACTTTACCATTGCCATGACAACTGTAAAGTACAAATTAATTATCTACACTATACCTATGTAAATACTACATAGGTGTGTATGTGTGCGTGTAGGGAGCTGGGTATATAAGACCAGAAAATTATAGACAAAATCGTCAGTGTTTGCGCGGTCTTGGCTCCCTCATACCTTTCTGGTATTTTGGCATAAACACTCAAACTGTTCTGTTGAACACCTTCTTTATTAGTTTTACTTTCCACGAAGTAAGGTATTCCACAGTGGTGACCTCGACGTAATTTTTTGGTCACGTTGTGGTGTCTTCTGGCGTGGTGAGCTTATACTAAAGTGGCGCGGTGCGCTGGCGAGCAACTCGTTATCTAATTAAAGTAAAAATAAAATTTTCTAACCAGAAATTTTATTTTTATAAAGACACCAGGAGCTCTCGAAGGTGTCTGCTAAGTGGGAATTTACACCCCCCTTCTTGAGTATACTTACCAGAAGGAGAAACAGCAGACCCTGGAAGGACATAGTTGGCCTCATCCACCAACTCCTCCACCTTTGACACACCAAAGAGAATTCGAAGACCTCAACCTCTCAGAAAATAAGAAGAGGAATAGACGTTCCGAACTTGAACGTCTAGGTGTGACAATTGACCAACACAAATTGTCCACCAAATCTCTGTGGAGTAGAAACATACCGACTCCTCCAACAGATCAGCAAACACGATCTGCCCCAAATTTTGGTGAATCATCAAGATCATCCAAAAATATTAGCCAACAAGGTTCAATGGCACAGCCAACCGAAAACCCACCCACCCACCATATCAGCAACCGGATCCTCACAACAAACGCTAACCCCGGAACTAATAGTCCAAATAGTACAGTTATTAAATACAAGAACTGAGCAAAATCTGGCATTCTATAGACGGAGGATTGATATACCAGAATTCCTCCCAAATGCAGTCGATGTCTGGCTGACTCTTCTCGATGGTAGATTCAAAACCGAGAACATTCAAGCCAACCAACGATATACACACATTTGTGGAGGCATGCCCCCATAAATAATAAGAGGAATCCCGAATATCATGGATTGCCCTCCGGCAGAAACCAATAAATATGCTTGGTTCTGCAAACAAGTTAGAAACGTATTTGGCAAAACAAAAAATGAAATAATTGATGAAATAATGGGTGGAATGAAGATAGGGGATGACAAACCCTCCATCTTCATGGCTAAACTACGAAAGAAGATTGACCACATAGTAGCCCCTTCGGTAATCGAAAACCAATTCTGTAAACAACTTCCACAACATGTTGTACAGGCATTGGCAGCAGTAGGATCAACAATAATAAACGAATCTGCTGATCTAGATTACTTAGCCAAAAGTGCCGACAATGCACTACAATACTCGAAGAATTCACCTTCAATTAGTGCATTGTCAGTAGAGACAGGAGAAATTGCACAGCTGAGAGCATAAATAGCCCAGCTTACTACACAAGTGCAAAATAAAAACAAAAACAATAAAAAAACAAAAATAAAAATCAGCGAAATAACCAGTATAGAAGCAGAAATGGCAAAAATAGACAAAGCCGATCAGAAGATCGAAGAGATGGTAATCCTTGCAGAGGTCAGAGTCCAACTCCCCATAAAAATCAAAAAACTTCATCCAAATCTCCTTCTCGAAACTGGGATGAAAAGAACTGCTTCTTCCACAATAGATTTGGCGAGGCCGCCACCAAATGTAATAACAAATGTCAATGGTGGAGCAGGACCTACAAGTCCGAAGCGTCAAACTAAAACAAGGGGCCATCTACACGGCCAAAGACCCCTCTGAAAACTACTTATGCCGCCTGTTCTTATAGGACAGGACAAGCAGGAGAAATTATCTAATAGACTCAGGCACTGACCTAAGTATATTGCCAGCAAATAGAAAACACAAGATACATACTCCGAAATACTATCTCCGTACTGTGAACGATCAAAACCTTCCAGTCTACGGACTTGAAACAATCAAAGTTAACGTCAGACTGCGAAGAAACATGACTTGGTCTTTTACAATTGCGGATGTTCCAAATCCAATCCTGGGTGCGGATTTCTTAGCTCACTACAGCCTAATCATTGACCTAAAAAATGGTAAATTGATTGATAATGAAACAAAACTTTGTGTGGATGGCAAAACACTAGTGTCTCAACTGGACACAGCTATTTCCAGTTGTAGTAAAGTCGACGAACGATTCTTACGGATTCTGTCAGACTATACTGGTGTCACACAACCATCAATTTGCCAGCACCCAACCTATAAACATGACACAGTTCATTATATAGAAACAAAAGGGCCGCCATGCCATGCTAGAACAAGAAGGCTTCTGCCAGACAAGCTCAAAGCAGCTAGGGAATACTATGACCGAATAATAAAAGAAGGTATTTGCAGACCTTCAATCAGTTCATGGAGTTCCTTAATCCACATGACTAAAAAAGCAAGTGGAGAATGGCGAATTGTTGGTGACTACAGAGTCCTAAATGCCAAAACAGTTCCCAACCGTTACCCAGTTCCAAACATAATGGACTTTAACGCAAATATGAAGGGTAAAACGATGTTCTCCAAAATAGACATCAACTGGGCATTCCACCAAATACCAATGGTCAAACAGGATATCCCAAAAACGGCACTCATAACGCCCTTTGGACTATTCGAATACCTTCGAATGCCTTTTGGACTCCACAATTCAGCTCAAACCTTCCAAAGATTCATCAATGGATTGTTTAGGGATTTGCCATTTGCATGTGCATATCTGGATGACATCTGCATATGCTCAGAAGGCGGTGAGCAACAGCATGAGAAGAATGTAAGAGCCATTATACAACGTATACACACTGCCGGCCTTACTATCAATATAGGTAAAAGCTTATATGCACAAACCAAAATTGACTTTCTCAGCTACAAAGTCTCGACCAAGGTATAGCCCCACTAAAAACCAAAGTTGAGCCAATATTAAATTTTCCAAAACCCTCAAACGTAGCTGAACTCGAGGTTTCTTAGGGATGGTAAATTTTTACAGGCGCTGCATGAAAAACGCAGCAGCTGAACAAAGTAAGCTGTTCGCTTTAATAAAAACATCAAAGAAAAGAGATAAAACTACTCGAATGGAATGAAAAAGCTGAAAAAGCATTTGAAAATATAAAAAATTTGCTGGCCAATGCAGCCCTCCTGGCTCACCCAGACGAAAGTCTGCCATTATGTGTCGCATCCGATGCCTCTGACTTTGCAACTGGTGCAACACTGTACCAAAAGGAAAAGGACTAAAAATTTCCACTCTCTTTCTTCTCTAGAAAGCTATCTAAAACAGAAAGAAATTACAGTACTTACAATAGGGAATTACTGGCAATCTTTGCTGCGCTGAAGCATTTCAGGCACCAACTAGAGGGTAGATGCTGTACTGTGTATACAGATCATAAACCCCTAATACATGCCTTCACGCAGAAAGCAGAGCCAGCATCACCGAGAAGAGCACGACAGTTAGACTACATAGGTCAACTAACTACTGACATCCAGTATATAAGTGGAGAACTTAACACTCCAGCTGATG
Organism: Ericerus pela; assembly: GCA_011428145.1. Classification (NCBI taxonomy): domain Eukaryota; kingdom Metazoa; phylum Arthropoda; class Insecta; order Hemiptera; family Coccidae; genus Ericerus; species Ericerus pela. The sequence goes on along the minus strand of WOFM01000407.1, from coordinate 323,659 downwards.
CACTCAGTAGAATCAAAGCTATCTCAGCCCCTGCCCAATTACCTTATGCTGAGATTGCAAAAGAACAGCTTAAGGATGCAGAATTGCCAGAGTTATTGTCAAATGAAGACACATCTCTTAAAAAGAGGCAATGAAAAATTCCCGGTACTGATGTCTTACTAACATGTGACATCAGTACAGGCAAGAATAGGCCATTCTTACCAAAAAAATATCGTAAATTGGCATTCAACAGCGTGCACAATTTATCGCACTCTGGCCCCAAATGTACTGCTAACCTAGTATCATCAAGATTTGTCTGGCCTCGACTTGAGTCGGACTGCAACAACTGGGCTCGCACTTGCCTGAATTGCTAAGAGTCCAAAGTAGGAAGACATACTCAATCACCACTCAAATCTTTTAAACAAACAGAGTGGTTCAAAACAATCCATATAGATTTAGTGGGTCCATTGCCCCCTTCACAAGGACACAGATACCTCTTTACTATGATTGACAGAGCAACTCGTTGGCCTGAGACAATACCATTATATGAAATGACAGCACCAACAATAGCTGCCAAATTATATGAAAACTGGATTGCCCGATATGGCATCCTGAAGTCATAATAACAGACCAGGGTTGCCAATTTGAAAGCTCACTCTTTCAAGAGTTATCAAAAAATCTTAGTATTCAACACAATCACACCACAGCTTACCATCCTCAAGCAAACGGTAAAATTGAGCGATGGCACAGAGTTTTAAAAGCCTCAATAATGGCTCATAACACAAAAAGATGACTGGAAACACCTCCAACCATCCTCTTAGGCCTACAATCAGCTCTCCAATCAGACACAGGACATTCTGCAGTGTAATTAGCGTTTGGCAAAGAACTACGCCTCCCAGGGGACTTTTTCACAAATTCGACAGAAATTAGCATTGAAATCCTAGCTCAGAACATACGAACTGATGCCAATAAATTTCTAACACAGGCAGCTCACCATGGCCAGCCAAAGGTCTATGTCTCAAAACATTTGGCCACTACCTCACACGTATTTGTCAGAGACAAAAAAATAAGATCTTCATTGGAAAAACCCTACGTCGGTCCTTATAAAGTGATATCACATGACAACAAAAACTTTGTGATATCCATAGCAGGTGAAAATAAAACAATATCAATCGATAGATTGAAACCTGCATATTTGGTAACAGACAACAAAAAAATAATTAGGAAAATAAAAGGAAACACACAGACAATTTCCCCCAAAAATACTAATACACAAATAGTACCGGAAGATCTAGTCGAAACTCACAACAAAACACAAAAAATACAAAAAGAAAATTCACAAACAAATAAATTAGCAAAGAAGAAAAAGACAGTAAAATTTTCAGACGACGTCATTACAATAAACTATGACCCTACGGACCCCATAAGCCCCTGTAAAAGAGGCAGGCCCCTAGGAAGTAAAAAAGCAAAAAAACCAGCATCCAAGTCGAAGATCCGAGCGATTAGCACAAAGAAAATAAAAATCTTTCGAAAAATTAATATACAATACAAAATTGAAAACCCGCTAAAAATGACAACTGTGGAATCCCTTGATAAGAAAAAGTGTGTGAACAATAAAACAACAACAGGTATTAACAAACCCACGTGCACTCGATGACAACAAAACATCGCAACGTGTATCTGTTGTTAAACAAACAAAAAGAATAAAAACGTTCATCTTACCGATGATGTCAGAAGCAGAGATGAATTTCTATTCATCTCGAATTACCTATAGCTTCAGAATGTTCAAACACGCCTAAGTTTGCAGAAAATGAACAAAATTTTTTTGGAAAAGCTGCAAACAATAGAGAATTTTTATATCTATCCCCTCCACGGACGTACTCGCTCAAATAACGACGACGTTTCGATGCAACGGACAAAAGTAAATCTTACCAAGTCCTCACTCGCTTTTTCTACTGTCGCCTCAACTGTCGAACTTAACATCTCTATTTTTCTTTTTCTTGTGTTTAATTTCTTTCCTAAATATGTCGTCTACAAACCAAAAACAATTGTCCGCTGATTTTGACCTTCAGATTCCTTCGTGTTCAAAAGGCAATGTTGTGCGTATTGACAATATGCAACAACAGTGTCTTATGGAACACGAAGGAGATTTGGCCAGAATTGAGGAAGAATTGTTGATGGACACGGACCTATCCCTGGTGGAAAAAATCGTCACCCACATGACGAAAGAACTGCCACCCCTTATCTCGCCTCCCAAAATGCCCGTTAAGGAGTTACTATCTTTGGCAACCCCAAAGATGGCAACCCCAAAACCAACGATGAGGGAGTGAGCTAAGTTCTTATTTGCCGACAAAAACCCTGCATACCAGGTAACTCCTCCTCCGGCTTGTATCCCTATCCAAACACAGGAGTTTATGGCAACTCCCAAATCAAATTTGCCACTGCTGACCACCTCCGGACAATTCAACCCCGACCCCTGATTCCCCATCCATAATCACCCTTATCATCGCCCTCAATTCCAACCACCAAGACAAAGGGGACAAAAGAGCAGGGATAATTTCCTCTGGTGGCAGGCCCAACGCATGGAATCCTACAAGTGCGTTGGAGCAGCCATTGGAAGTGCCTTCGCCAAATGGGAGAGGGAGCAGAAACAGCGATAAAAAATCTCTAATCCCCCAGACATGCGATTAATCGTTTTTACAACGCAAAAAATGGGGGTAGTAGCTGTGGGGATTAGACCATTACTCGTATGAGGAAATAGGCTCGGCCTATCGACAACAGTCGTCACCTTTGGTGACAATTATTCGTGCCTTGCACGTTAAACCAAATACAAATGTATGTTCATTTGTACTTGTCTATTTTTGCAGATAGACAAGTTACAAATCTCGGACCGTGACAAATCGATAGATAACGATCTCAGCGATGTCACGGACCGATACAAAGATGCATTCTCCATACTTTACCGTTGCCATGACAACCATAAAGTACAAATAAATTATCTACACTATACCTATGTAAATACTACATAGGTGTGTATGTGTGCGTGTAGGGTGCCGGGTATATAAGACCAGAAAATTATAGACAAAATCGTCAGTGTTTGCCGAGGTCTTGGCTCCCTCATACCTTTCTGGTATTTTGGCATAAACACTCAAACTGTTCTGTTGAACACCTTCTTTGTTGGTTTTACTTTCCATGTAAGGTATTCCACAACACATCAAAATAAAATTTTCATTTTCAATTCAGGATATAGCCGAGTCTCAAGGAATCACCCAAATGAATGAATTGATGTAAAAATTTCTGTGGTCGAAAAACAAAGTTCCTCACGAAATGTCTGAAAATCATTAATTTCCTGGTTTCCACCACCCCCTTGAAAAGTTGAAGAGCAAACACTGAAATTTTGCTGTAACTTACCTAAAAGTTACCGAAAATAAATAAAATTTTATATAAGTTAGGGGTGTAAATATTTATGTTTTTATACAGAAAAACAAGTCCCACTACCTTATTCCGAAGGGACTAATACGTTTAAAAGGTGTATCTTCTTTTGTGAAAACTCGTTAGTTTCAAAATTATGTGTAATATTTTTAGATGCCTTTCTGCTTTTGCAACGTCTTCTACGTCCAACCATCATCCTTGATTGCGGATGAAATGTTAATAGCGTTGACATGAGAAATGGACATTGAATGATTGTCACCCTTCTACAAAATGTTCTTCTTCATCAAATATTAGACAAGAGTAGTATTTTTTGCAAAATGTGTACAAAATTATGTATTTTCAAGGCATTTATGCGTGATGAAATTGACTAATTCCGGACTTCTTACGTTTCTCCCTCCTTAATTACCTTTTTTCACTCCTTAATTTTTTTTCCCCACTCCTTAACTATTTTTTCTTACTCCGTAATTTTATTATTTTTCTTAAATCTCAATTTTCTCTCTCAAGCTTAATTGATTCCTCAGTTCCGCCGAATATTTCATTGCCTTACTGTTCTCTATCGTTTAAATTTTTTTTCCTTTAAAAATTCTCTGCCGTGATGAGGATTCTAATCATCGACTTACAAATTGCATAGCCGACATCCTACTATCTAAGTTACGAGAGTTTTGTTATAAAGGTAAGAGTTTTCCTTCACTTCTTTATCTATATTTTTTTTTTTTTTTAAATTTCATTGACATTCTGCTTATACATCAATTGCCAACAAGAATTTTCTTAAATGCGGAGTGAGGTGATGTTTTGGATTTTATTTGTCTTCATTTCTTTTTTTAATTTTTCCTCATTTCCTTTTTTGTTTCATTTTTTTTTCGTCATTTTTTCACTCTTATTTTCTTCAGTTCTTGGATTTTTTCATTTATTTTCCCTGTTTTATTGCCCCTGGGCATCGATCATGAACTGAATTGATATGAGTTTATAATTGACAAGAGTTGATAGTATGTGTGTTAGGAATGTAATATCAACGGCTATCAGCTATTAATTTATATCAATTCAGTTCATGATCGATACCCTGCCTCAAATACAGCCTTCCTTTACAATTGTTTCAAAATGTATTGTATGCAATTTGGTTGGTTGTAGTAAGTAATTACCAACTTATGTGATTAGCGTACTTGTTGGAAATTGCTCACTTTCTTCCGTAGTTGCGTAATGTACAATTTTATCAATACTCACTTTTTTCATTAAATAATTTGGATAAAAAAAAAAACTGACTGACATTACTCCTTTCTTTGTCAGACATACAATTTTGCATTAGTGTTATCATCAAATTCCTTGTTGAATATATAAATCATTTAACTCCTCGTCATATCACTAAAATTTTTGTACCATGTTAGTTATTTCCATAATTTGCCACCACAGCGCCCTGTGAGATTAGTATTTCCAGAATTTCCATTTAATTCCATGCCAGTCAAAGTTATTGAGAACTATTGTGAGAGAACCGTTGCTTTTAGAGAGCTGAAATTTTTCAGAGATATTTTCATATGTTAGGTCAAGATTCTGCAAAATTTTGATAGAGATCGTACGTTTGGTTATGATGATATCGCTGAAATTGTGTCATAATATAAATTATATAAACTCAATCAATTCTCAAGAACCCAATTTAGCATTGAGCTGAAATTTTGAAGAATCATTTTGATTTCAGTGTAATCTCCCGAACTCAACGTACAATTTCATGCAAATTTTCACGGATTCTCAAGCTAACTCATCAAAATGATTCATCAACATTTCAGCTCAATTCTACATATGGTTCTTGAGAATTGATTGAGTTCATACAACATGAAGCAAATTTTCTATTTCAGAGATATCTTGTGAACAAAATATACAATTTTGATCAAATTTTCACAGAATCTGAAGCTAACATTTGGCAATATCTCTGCAAAACTTCAGTTTTCTAAAAGCCATGGTTCTCTCGCAGTTGTTTTCAAAACTTCAATTGAAATGTAACTAGTATAGAATTAAAGAGAATTGCAGTGGCGATTTATGAAACTAAATTTGATCGGCCTACTTTTTCAGGAAGTGAAATGACTTGTATATTCGATAAAGACTATAATATCATTAATCATTAACAGTTTGAAAGTAAAGAAAAGAAATATGAATAAGTTAGGTTAAAAACGAGTTTTAAAAAAATACGCTTTTATAATTTGAAGACGAAAATAATGGCGAAAGAGAAAATAAAATTTCTCACTTTTTTTTCCGAGACAGAAACAAACAAAAATTGAAAAACAACTAAGAAAAACGGATATAAGTGTATGTGTGCGTGTGTCGCAACATGTGAAAGTAGCGCTGAAGTTGGTCATCCGGTGTACTTCAACAAATTGAGTGAGTAGAATAAAAACGTATAATAAAAAAGAAAAAAATTTTCTTGATCAGTAGGTAATTAAATTCAGAGAAAATATTTTTATTTCCTTAAAACGGTAAAGTATGTGCATAAAATATTTCCTTATACGTGTTGAAATATGTCAAAAGTATTCCCTTTCAAAAATTGAAGCAATATGGGTATCAAAACAAGAAAATTTTTTGTGGTTTCATGGGAAAGCAATATTCATACTTTGATACCTAAAAAGCAATTGACAAGAAGTATTTAAAATAAAAGAAATTGAACTTTTACTGCGGTATTTATTTGTAAAAAACTCATCTACAAAAGAATTCAACTAGCCAAAAAGAAATAAAAAAAACCAAAAAGGTTTTGAAGCTGGAAGAAGAAGTATTCCTTTTAAACCAAAAAATCAGCCAAATATTCCATAAATATGTGCTAAAAAGGTTGAAATAGGAAATAGGTTTTTTCGATGTGACAAATTCGGTGCAGATTTTGTATAATTAATGGGGCTATTCCGCTAAAATTCAAATTACTGAGTAAATGGAGTAAATGCTATGAAAATTTTTCGTTGAGTTGAATAACCCGTCCTTAATTTTACAGAATTGGTAATTTGTTATCACGAACAAATTTTATATTATGTATTGGTAGTATCCGGATAATTAAGAATGCGGATCAAAGACACAACCAAGTCCATGTTCACAGATACAATATATCTGGCTAGTTTCAGATAGAGATATAAATCTGATCTTTAGATCTGTCCTGATTATCTAGTGTGGAAATTATCTGGATAGTTTGAAGAATTTTTGCAAGAAGTTGAATTATCAAACAATTTTATTTAAAAAAGAAAGTTATTTAAATATGTGCCTAGATCTCAGATACAAAAATCAGGATATTCAAATTTAAAAAATACTATTTATCCGCATATCAGAAATATTTGAATCTGAGATTTTTCAGTATCCTCTGTTTGGATAAACTAATAACTGGATGTCCCAATCTCAGATTATAAAGATAAAATTTTGACCTCTAATTTATATCCCAAATGTCAAAATATACACTAATGAGTTCGACTCTATTTCCTCCGAACTTAATGAAATGTGAAGATAGTGTTCGTATTCTGAATAGGAATGAAAAGGAAAAATATTCAAAAACATAAAAATCTATTCCTTAGTTTTATGAAACTTACAGGATGAGTAACTGATGAATATAAAAATTATGTTCATGATGTACCTTCTTGAAGTGAAACATGGTTTTGTTATATTTAAAAACAATCTTGTTAGAAGTATAGAAATGATATATCAATGGCAAAATTGCAGTTACATTACTGCATAAGTATACCTAAAGTAGAGATGGAGGGTCAGAAGTTAGAACTTACCTAAATAACGGAGAGAGAATAGCCAATGAATGTATATTTAAATTTCCGATGAATCATACAGTATATTTTCATTCAAACACTTAGCTAATCTGTTTTGTTTATGTTCATAATATTGATTAGAGGCTTGAAATTTGATTCGGGTGATTTAGATGTTTCTGTATATGTTTATACAAATAGTAGATATTGAGTCATCTCAGATCCAAGGATTTCTTCGTACATCCGGATAGTTTTGATCCAGGTATCAGGCTTTTTTTCTTCTATTGTTAACTTATTGCAAAAGTGCCTCAAATTATCTAGGTAATGTAGGAACTGAATAATCTGGACAGATTCAAAGATTTTATCTATCTCTTTATCCTACATGGGGATCTGTAAACATAGATCCGGATAGTTAAAAGTTCTATCGAATCCTCTATATACTAATTAATAGAAATAATTACAACTTACATTCCAGAATGTTTGCATAATATTTTGACAATCGGTAGAGAGCCATAGAGCATATTGGAATTTACATAAATGATAACAGCTATCCGAGACCCATGTCACATGAGCAGTACCTAAGTGTTGCGCAGTAAAATACTGCACGAAACTTATTTTATTGTATTATTTTGACCACCAGTACGAAATTCTTCTTGTTTCTCATACTGCAGCAATAAAAATATAATACAATAGAAGAGTAGTTTGGGTCAGTAATACGGCATAACACTTACTGCTTATGTGACATAGGCTTAACTAAACCGAAGGTTAGGTGCATTTCTTTCTCATTTTCTCACTGGATCAATTGGAGAGAAAAAAACAATTTTTGAGTTTCCAGTGATACATTTGTGGTATGCCCCCCAGGTTTCAAGTTACCCTACTAAAGTGAACCCACCAACCTAAAGAATATCTTGAGCAATGTAGAAAATTATTTCTTGGTTGATTTTAGGATCATTCATAGCCGCCTGACATAAACTGCAAATATGCCAGGCTACTTACTCCGGATAGTTCAGCCAGAATTTATATTTTACTCACTTGAAGCCATACTTTAGTTTATACATTGTTAAATTCAGCTGACATCTTGGGAAGAGGCTCACATAAAGAAAAAACTAGTCCCAACTAAAACTTATTACTCAGCCTGGCTCCATTTCCAAAAGCAATTTAACACATTTTAATGAAAAAACATTATGTGTTGAAAAGCATTGCACATTATGAAATATGGTTAAATCACACTAGTAGAAAATCACATTTACAGAAAAGATGTAGTATAAGAACATATGTTGCCTCATGGGCAGCAAAAAACTGAAAAAACGGATAAAAAATAAAAGTTTGCAACGTAATAGAGTATTCAGGTCATTTTATGAAAATGACAAAAATTATGGAACCAGTAAATATCTCCATAACTATAAATGCCAGGAATTTGATTTTTTTCAATTTAATAGATAATATTATCTACCCTATATCATCGCCAATGAGAAGCTCTTTTCATCAAATGTCTCTAAATTAAATATGCCAATAAATTATATGAAATATTTCATCACCATGGATGTAAGCACCTGTGTTTTTCATATTATTTTTGATTTCATAAACTCTTTTTCAGTGCTGAATAATATCGTTCATAGAAAATGTAGAAAGGATAAATTAAAGGAAAAGTTGGTAATAATAAAAAAAATTTAAGAGACCAATAACACATTGTAGCCTGCTCACAAGTTGCGACACCAATTTTTATTTCTAAAATATAACCGTTTTTATAAGCTTTTATTCTACTCACTACTAAGATTTTAAAATATACCAATACTGCAGCCAACCTTCCGCAATGAAATAAACATTAATAGGCATCAAGCTAAAGCCAAAAAAAAAAAAAATAATAGAAGCTTATCTTTTAAGAATTCATTTGTCACCTAAACTTATTAATCAATTAATTATTCTTATTTCCATATATTTTAATGGGGAAATGGTAGACTTTTTTTTTTATCTAGCAACACCATTCAGTCTGAAAAATGTCTTTATTTCAGGTAATTTCCTGTATTTTTAACAAATTCCCCAAAAAATAATGATTTTTATATTTTTTCTTTCCTTCGTAATGGATAGCCATAAGAGGGCATATATTAGTCAAAAAATTTCAAATAGGATATAATATGTACTAGTAAGTATTGCTATTGACACTGTCTTTCTGAGTTTCTATTCAGTGCCTGTTTATTGGTTGGCAGGTTCAATTCTGTATGAATTTTTCCTTCATTGTGGACTATTTTTTCTTTTATTGTCATGTCAAAGGTAATTTTTTGAAACATGATGAGGGGACTTGTGTATGACAAAAAATATATGGTGTGGAAGGGTGTAATTTATTATATTTAAGTGAAGTGATATATTGACAACACTGAATTTACATTACAATAATCTCATTACTGCACAGCCAACTTTAAATATTACTCGTACTATCTGAAACAAATTTAATTTTTATCTCCCCTCCCCATTGGGGGTAGGATGTGGCCTAATATTATATTTGAATTTTCCTCGATAACTAAAAACAATCTCGCTATAAAATTCTTAAAAAATAATAATTGAAATTTCAGAAATAGAAATTGTTAATTTTTGTCATTTTCATGGAATGACCCAGCTGCCACTGTCGTCGCTCAGTGTGGAAGAAAGAGGGAGAAATTTTGAGAAAAGTTGGAGAAAAAACTAGTTCTTAGGAAGCAGTACAGTACTCCTTAGCGCATCAAGCCAGTGTGCTGCACACAAAATTGAGGCTTGGCTGAGATAGTGTCATGCACAGCCAAGTATAGAAAGAGTAAGGAGTGGAAAATGGGCGAATAATGCAAGATGCGTGGTGGAAAAAGTACAGCAAAAAAATATAGGTTTAGCTTGAAAATGCAAAAACAGAGCAGAAATCTGTTTTCATAGAGGTGAGGGGGAGGGGTCCATTGAAAATATATAAGGTCTGTTCTGTCAGCCACGACAATCAACACTTACAACACCAGTGTTACCCTCAGTGTCAATCATGGCTCTCTTTTTGGTCCAACACAACACCGAAGGTTATCAACTTGACATTCCTTTTGTGCATGCTGGTAACACAAGGTAACACAGGGTCAGCAAATTCTACACTAAGTGCTTGGGAAGTAGATGCAAGAAATTGGGACATGGTTAAAGTGTTCTGTTTTGGTTGATATCTTGTGTTGTGTTGGTAAAAATATTCGTTATCAGCAATTTAGTGAGTTGGTGTTAGTGATGTTACTTAAAGTATTATTTTTCAACGAACACTTTTTAACACCAATGTGTCTTTTGAGATAACTCGCATCTAACCAGGTGCTGACCTGGTGTTTGGTGTTACCTCTGCCTTTACACTAAAATTTGGAAAATAGAACAGGCATGTTAGTGTCAGCTAAATGCGTCATATTGTACCTTACCAGTTTTTATAAAATTATAAAATTAAAGAAGTGTCAGATAAGATCGTCAGAATCGAATTAGTTTCACTAGTTTTCCTCCTCATTTCAGAAAAATTTTTTGAGCTATCTACAAATTAGTTGAAGGCGCTTATGTAGACACCATGGTAAGTCATCTTCATATAGATAGGCTTTGTAAAGGTGAAAGAATTGAACAAGAGCCTGCAGTCAGACAAAGAGGATGTTTTTCAGTTGTTTCTGGTTGCATCTGTAAACAGATGGCAAATGAAAAGTACTAGAGAGAATAAAATAAAGACTTTGGAAATTTTGGAATAGATACAGTGTAAAAATAAAACAAAAAATTAATAATGAAAAAATAAAATAAAAAAATTTTTTTTCGGAAATATCATGAAGATTCAAACACAGGTTACAGGGAACAGTCTAGGCTATTAACACAGAGCTATGGAGAAACTTTCAGAATTGTAGATTTAAACATAACTACATACAACACCACTCTGAAAACATCTATTATGACCTTTGATAAGCAAATAAAAATATCCTCTTTGACTGAGTGTGGACCCTTCTGTAAATTTATTGCTAGTCAGTAAAACGGCCGACAATATGGAGGTAATAGGTATATCTACGTTATTGATACCGACTTCTCAGTTTATGAACAGATTTTAGTTACAAATTCAAAATTCATTGTTGTACCTACGATGTCGCTCTATGTTTTCCTCAAAATTATTCCAGAAAAGTCATTGATCTTTGAAGTTCACTTGTAGTATTAGTATTATCGACTTCGTTTTAGAGAGTATTACATTAAATGTATGTGAACTATCTAAATTTTCTATATAATTTTTAGAAAGTTACATTTCATTATTACTCCGCCCTTCCTTTTCCACTTATTGAGCTGCCGTAAGCAGAAATACCAACTTATGTTGGATGTTATAATATGGATTCTGCTGCTAATAAGTTTGGAAATTATGCAAAAGGGGTGAATGAAACTCAGTTTATGAATTGGCTCTACATGTTGTCTATTGTGTTTGTAACGATTTTGCTATTCATGAAGTGTCAATCGGTAAACTTATTTTTGCTCATCTCGGTATAGTTGCAGTGTGGCAATAAAAGAATATCTTCTACAATTACCAAAAATTAGGCGAATATAATTACTGTGAAGCTGGAAAAATTTTCATCTTAATTTTAATTTAGTACTGTGAAAACTGTGTTATTTACAAAAGGCTAATAGTTACGTGAATTTTCCTGTGAATTCAATAAATTATTTTTTGTCGTCGAAGTACTACATTTTTCTACATTAAGTCATCACCGAAAGCCGAAGATTTTGTACATACGTCAAAATGCATCCTCGCTTAACTTTTAACATTCACTAGTATCTCAAATAATCCAAAATATGTCCTCTGTGTTACATATAAATTTGAAGAAAATTGTTTTCGGTCTTAGGAGTACGTTTCAGAAGTTACCAGTGTCTGAAGGTAGGAGAAAATATTATGGATTGCAATGATATTTTTAATGACCATTAATTATTATAGGGGTGAGGAGACGCAATTTCTGCTCTGTTATGAATCAATTAACACTTTTCACCCTTATTTATTGTTTCTTCCTTCTACATGATGTTTCTCAATTGACCCAGAGTTACCTCATTGCTGCGGTACAACCAGAGGTGGAAACTGTGATTACTTCAACAATAGATAATGTTTTTCGTCAAAAGTTATATTATTTTTTGTAAATTTTGTTGTTGTTTTTTTCCCATCGTTTTCTTTACTTCCCAGTTAATGCATCCGTGCTAAATTTGGTCTTCGTGAAAGAATTTTAAAAGTTCGAGATTTGTATTCGTTGTGGCCGAAAAATTTTCAACAGCAGCAACTTTTGTATATGCTATAATATTATCAGTGTTAGCGAGACGTTTCCCCATATGCATGTAAATTTACTTGTATTTCGTTAGCCTGCAGCCAGTCAACGTTCCCCGGCGCAAGTGTTAATTTGTATGTGGCAACAACGAAAGTAAGATTATCGAAGATCAAGGTATGAAGTGCATTACCCTGTTGAAGAAAACTGCCTGTGTCCGCGTGCATGTCGGATGTGAGTCAAGGCCGTCGACATTTATAAGCGTACAGAATAAGGAAGAAAAAAAGTTTACAAAATGATGGTATCGTGCATAGCAAACCATCTTATGTATCGTTCGTTTGCTCAAGGGCTCGGTACACCGTTTCCTCGAAGGTCTGGACTCTGGATTATTGAACTGGAAACTTAATGCTCTCGGTTGTGATATCCGTCAATGTGAATATCTCTTGATGAGTCGATGCGGCCTCTACGTTGTTGATGTGTGTTAAAGTGGTGGTTGGGAATGTTAGTGATCATTTTGTTGAAACCACCGTAATCCATCCTAATTGAATGAACATTTTTTATAAAATTACTTATATTTTTTAGAGTAGGTATTGTTTTGAATTTCATTATTCGTTTCTTGAAACACACAATGATTTTCGAACTGATTCGCTCGAAGAAATTACAACATGTTTGTTAACGTTTATCCTGATGATTCTTTGAAATCCCAGTTTCAGATTATTGTCGTTTTAAGTGTGATGAATGGTATTTCAACGTATGTTCTTACATTTCTTACGATTTTTTTTGGTAGGTAGAGTTAAAATTGAGAATCAAGCAACACTTTTTCAAATATCTTTCCTTATTCCTGTTGCCATGGAACTCTATTAGCTGATGACGATAAAAACAATATTTTTAGGTGAAAATAAAATAAATAAATTCTATAATAATGGAGCAACATTTTTTTTCGGGTAGGTACAAAACAAAAAAAGTAATTACGGAATGAATTTTGATCGATTTCGAGAGTAAATTATGACTGAAACTATGTTTCCTTGAACAATATTTTCATTGTTTGCATAGTTATACTTCTCTTTTTGTTGGGCTGAGAAAAAAAAATACGGAGGTGTTGATAATTGTTTTGAATTTATGTGCCTCGCTTACTATGCACAGACATTTTGTGCATTACATCACTCGTTGATTTGAACATTTCGAAAATGAGTAAATTTTTATCTTACCATTTCTTATAAAAAATTTATTATATATTCCTTATTAGATATTTGTTAAAAAACAAATTTCGTTAGTTTTTTCCAAGTTATATTATTTTAATTCATGATTCTTGGGTATCACTGTTCGCATTGAAACATGTGTGAGAATTGTTTTGGATACGAGGTTGTAAGATTAGTAACTTTGTGAAATGTTTTATGTATATTCATTACCTATCGAATGTGGTAAAATACATCGTCGAAAGTATAATAAAAAAAATTCTAGCGCAGCAAACCTCTCAATAAAAAGCAAGGTTTTCGAGAAAAAGAATTATGAATTTTGATGGTCACATTATTGTCTGTAAGTCTATATGCTTTATTGGTATGTTATGATTGTAAGACATTTGTTAGCTGTTGACAAAATATTAGACAATGTGAAATTAAAAAGCCTTGTTTCTTGAAATGAAAAATTGATTATGAAGATAAAGTATGATAAATAATCATATAATTTTAAATAAAACCAAAGAAATATAATTCCGTTGTGAAATAAAAAGAAGAAAACATGAATATTTAGTTAATTTTTGTAAAAAAAAAAAATTTATATAAATTAGAAAAAAAAAAAGAAGAAAAAAAACTTTACTGGAAGTACCGTCTGGTCGATCCAGACCAAAATTGGTAGCATGTTACAATAAATTACAATAAATATTTGTTTCAAATTTTATACATACGGTTCCAAAATTTTGCATTTTATGACTGAATATAAAAACAAAAATAGCGGTACTGGAAGTACCATCCGGCCATCTGCGTTAAAGTTGGTAGTACTACAATGAATTGAAATAATTATTCGTTCCGAATTTTGTGACTATTGGTGCAAAATTGAACATTTTATAGCCAAAATAAAAACAAAAATGGTGGTACCGGAAGTACCTTCCAACCAATCCGCACCAAAATCAATAGGCCTGGTCCATGGCTTAGTATAAATGTTTGTACCAAATTTTGTGATTATAGGAAAAAAATTTCAACCTTTACCGTGGGAAAAAGAAATTGACATATATATCTATGTATCATATATATATAATATATGTGTGTGTGTAGTAGGCCCTGAAGCGCCATTTCACGGCGTTTTGGTTTGTAGTAGGCTGGCAACACTGATCAGTTTGGTATTAGGATGGAAACAACCTTCGAACATATACTAGATAGACTGGCCCTGTACAATGCTTCAGAATGCTTCCCATTGAAGCACTGATAAATACGGAGTGTGACGTCACATTGCAGCAAAAAGTTGTTTTACCCAGGTTATACTACTATTTCCAGGTTTTTGAAGTTAATTTTAGCCAAGTTGAAGTTTTTTGTTTTTTTTTTGTTTGAAAAATTGTAAATAATTATCTTTTTTTTTCTATTAAAAAATTCATTTTGGAAGAAAAAATGAACTTTTTTGATTATTTTTCTTCAAAAAATCCTTTTGGGATTTAACATGCATTTGTCAAATTGTGACATCATTTATGTGTGCTTTAATTTCCATTGACCTAGCTAGTCTATCTAGTATTTGGTTGAAGAAAACAACAAAACATTTTTACTTGACGGATGCGCCTTGAATTTTGTCTGAGTAATTTTCGTTGAATTTTGTCTTAATAATATTGGTTGAATTTTGTCTTAAAAAATTGGATTATTTGTTTATTATAATGATATATGAATTTGAGTTATTGGTGCCAAAATTTTCCTGAGGTGATGAAACGGAAGACCTACCCACCCCCAACCTTGATGGCTAATACCACACCAAATGTTATATAAGTAGATTTTATAAAGAAACCTGCTTAAAAACACTATAATATAGGTATTATGTTTTAGTATGATTCATTTTTAACTAGAAATTGGATACAAGTGAAAATTTTGAATGGAATGTTTGAATATTTGATATTAATGGGTTTTGGTACCTTGAAGTTATTTTTACTGAAATTTGTCCTTGACGTATTAGTATTTTGTATCATTTTCTTTCGATTAAAATATCCTTTATTAACATTTTTTGTGTCGTAGTCCAGTGAAATCGAACGTCTAAACCCCCCCCCCCCATATTAAATCCAAACAATTCTTGATTGAAAAAAAAAAGTTATGTTGAATTTTTTTTAATATCAGAAATTTAATGCAAATTTTAATCCTAAATCTAAAATAATTTTTTAATGCGTGGATCTTTAATTTTTCTAACCTGTGGTTTTCTCAATTTCTTATCATTTTTTTAAACTGACGTGATCAACTTACATCAAACAGTGTTTTATTATTTAGTGTATTGTGAGGTGAGATAGAGTTAAGTTACGTGTGAGTAAAGTAGGTCGAAGTAATTGTTTTGAAAACTGTCATCACGGACCGAAAGACTCAACAAATATTTTCCGAATATTGTGATTCAAATCGATTTATATTTTGTTTGGATGTGTATCAACAAACGATACAATGCGATTGTATGTTTAAGGAATGCCCAAAATGTAAACATTTCCATGGAATCACAATATTCGGTTTTTATTGTATTTACTTTTAAAATCTAAATAATAATCATTAAATTATAATCAACTGGTAATCACCTGTATAAACACATTTTTTCATTACCAATGAAATTTATTATGAAAATATGGTTTTTAAAGTACAACGAAATAAACATTATTTCACTGTACCTATGTAAATTAAAAATTGAGTGATCGTGATAAAGTTGGTTGTAGTACTTTATTACACGAGTTTTTTTTTTGTATGACCTATTTTTCTACCCTTGTCGCCTTTCTTCATACTTCAGAATACACCAACGTTTTTACCGCATTTATGTGTAATTACATTCGTATTCCAGTGCTTCGACAAAATTAATGAATCATGATACTCACTCGACTATAACAGAGTTACACGATTTTACGTCAGGTCACCAACTATAGATAGCTCTTTTTTTTCAGTGTTCTCCCATCTATTACTTTTTCTTCGTTGATTTGGTTCTTATTGTATGACCTAAATGTTGGGTTGACTTAATACTGGTTATGACCGTAATCATTGTAAACCTGAAAGAAACAAAAATGTTAAGTGCTTCTTAGGAAACTTCGAAGTTTGTCTTTTGCCTTGATTGTAAATGGAGGTAGTATTCCACTCATTTAGGGAGGGACGGAAATTCTGGGGACAAAAAGTTTACTAAATTGTTCCATTTTCGTGGAAACTTGAGGTATGGAGCAAGTACATCCTCCGTGAATCGGAAATACAGGTCCCACACCTTACGCCCTTTCATATTCATCCTTTTTTTTTACCATTCTTAGCTTTTAGTCATTAGATATTCATAGTTTAGGCCTAGAAGTACCCGTGGTATGGTGGTTAGATGCTCGGCCTTACAACCGAAATGTTGTACAGATTGAAGATTAGCCACGGACATATTCCACACTCAAAATGGCGGTGTGTTCAGTTGTATATTGGTGCTATCGAATGTGATTGAAGTGTTCATACTGTGAGAGACCATTGGCCATCACATCTGACGTTCCCCCTTTCTCTAAATCGACATTAAATATCTTCCAGATGTTGGATAAAATGGTTGCATTGCTGGAAGATAGTGAAAAGAATGATCCATAGTGGGTACCTGTTGTGGGTTAATTAAGTTTTTTGAGCTTATTTCTCATATACGAATGTTGACGAAGTTTTGTTTGTTTTTCTTTTTGTAGAGTTACCGCAATAAAGGTGGCCGAGGAGGAGGCAACAGTAATCCAAGTCAAGGTCCTCCAACCCCTCAGCAAACCTCATCTTCTGGTACCGTGACACCTCAGCCTACAACACATCCACCTGGTGGCCCTGCTATTGTCACGTTAAATGGTAATGATCCAACGCCCAATGCTACTATGATGACAACCACTGATCATTCGGTAAGTAATTCAAACATGTTATGTGTACATCTGAAGAGGGGAGAGAATTCAGTTTTTAAGCTGAGTATCCTCACGAGTTTAATTTTCCACGCCAATCATACTTGAAGAAGTTAACTACAGATAAATGGAACACCTGAACATCTTTAGTCTCAATTAGCTAACTAAAATTCGAATTCAAGTCGATATCGTTCATAACTAAGTTTTAAAACCCTCGTACGTCGTATCGTTTGATTAGATGTCATCCAGTTTGACTTCGAGATGTTCAGCGTCCAGCGTCCAACTGCCGAAACTGATCATAACGCGTACCATGAACGTGTAGATTGTTTTTCTCTGTTTCTTTCTATGTTCCCTTCAGAGATTGAATGTCAACAACGATGTCGTTCCTCCACATGACCTGCCACAACAGTTTCATTTATGAATGAATTGGTTGTATTTTTGGTATGCTCGCTTTCTGTGGTGCGGGATACCACCAAAGCCTGTCGTAGACGTATAAAAAAAAGTCTAAACGCATTTTGACGTGAAAATACAAAGAGTTGTGACAAAGGGTAGTTGTGTTGGGGAAGATACGCCAGGATAAATGGCGAAGATAAAATACAGTGGAAAAGGTCTATCGCTTTTCGAGCGATATGAACTTACGATTAAAAAGAAAGGAACTGTTGAACGTGCGAAGACGACGTGCAGCAGCAGCAAAAGTTTTATTCGGCTCCCAAAAGGCGTACTTTTTAAGCGGCAGCTGTCGTGCTGCGAAAGCTTCCTCACCGAAAAATGCGTATCTCTTTTTTCATCCTTCTATCCTTCCATTCGTTCATCTTTGGATTTCTTGTCTCCGTCTCTCGTTCTTTTTCTTCTCGAAAAACCTTTTTATCGTGTACCCCATTTCATCGCTTTTTGTTCTTTTTTTTTTGTTGCTTTTTTTTATATGACTTCTGTACATTCAAGTACCGTAGGTAACCCTTTTCTTTCATTCGTTTATTGTTTTTTGCTCTTTTTTTTTTTTAAATTTCTTTTTTCTTCCTTTTTTTGTAACCGCCGACTACGAAAGAATCTTTCTATAAGGCTGCTTCTGTGTACCACTTTTACTTTGTTTATTTTGCGCAAACTGAAAATGTCAGACAGTATTTTCATAGGGAATCCCTTTCTATGGAATTTTGTTGTGTCTGGGCCAAGAGAAAAAAAAAAAGCGTGCGAGGCTCCCTTTCACATATTTAATTTGTAAACATTTAGCTGAAACACGATAAATATGTATCTAGTGTATGTGTACGTGTATGTATCACGCCGCCAGCTTGCCACGGATGTCGGCTTATGAGTGTG
The DNA here is from genome assembly GCA_011428145.1 of Ericerus pela. Lineage (NCBI taxonomy): Eukaryota > Metazoa > Arthropoda > Insecta > Hemiptera > Coccidae > Ericerus > Ericerus pela. Next base: position 304,931 of record WOFM01000407.1, on the reverse strand, counting down.
TGTGTGTGTGTGCGTGTGTGTGTGTGTGTGTGTGTGTGTGCGCGTGCGTGCGTGTGCGTGTGTGTGTGTGTGTGTATGTATGTGTTATGTGACAAACAGAATTTGAAACTGGACAGTGCGCCGTGCAGTTTTTTTATGCAATCTCAACTTTTTTGTATCTAATATTTTTTTACACCCAGGAGGAAGCAGACTAGAGATCAAGAATGTTTACTCATTAAAAAAAAATTTTTTTGTGTACAAAGCCTTTATGGCCAAATGCAAGAACAGTACTTGAACAATTCTCAAATTTTTTCCGTTAATAATTATATGTATTCATAAGCATGTGTAGATATAACTTTGTTGTGAATAAGCTTATTCTTAAGTCATTAATGATACTTAGGTGTAGTTCTTGAATTTTGGCCTTGTATACATTGTGCTACTTTATAGGAAAATTGTGTCATGCAAGGAAATAACAAACCATGTTTTTGATATTTTTCGATTATTGTAGACTATGGTTTTGAAATTTTGTTCATATCTGCTTTTAATGGAATCATATATTGTTTTTCACATTTGAGTGGAAACTTCGCTTTCGTTTAATTTTAGTGGGGTGAGAGCTGTCACGCTTGGAGAAAGTACTACAAGTACAGATGTGCAGTAAAAGATTGTTAAAGTCGATCTTCTTCCTTGTTGACCTTCTTGTAAATTGATGAAAGTGTTTTGTATAGGTAGGCAGAGTCCGAAGATGATTGATTAATTTTTTCATGGAGTTGAAGAAGTTGAAGTCATAGTGTGGTTTATGTTACTTTTTTGGTCTATCTAACTATACTATACGTGTAAAGCCAAATGAAGTGACGAAAAATGAAATCATAACCCATATTCCTTGCTAGTACAATGCAAGCATCTGAACGAAATAAAGGTTTTGTAAATCCGGCTACACCATTTATAGCTCTCACCATTTCAGTTACTGTGACGGACAATTCATTTTACCCCTCTTGCCCCATGATTACCTCTTTTCCCAAACAGTGACAAATTCGTAGCAAATAGTATGGTTCCTTTATGATTTTGTTGTTTAATTTTCTTGTTTGGATAATTTTTCATGATAATCCACTTAACTTTTCGTAACAATTCGCTAGTTTCAACATTTTTAACCTAAACAAATGCATCCGCGCTCTGCGCCTCCTCTCTTCATAATTTAATTTTCTCCCTGTTACAGAGCTTCTATACTCATGAGCTATTTCTTTGTAAACCTTTTTTATTCAAATTGCGAAAATACTCGGAAAAATCACCTTGAAGTTTTTACTTTTTCTATCTTCATAATTTTTATTTTATTTTAATACTTCTTTAGCTATATATGCTGTCGTCTCACAGTACATAATAAAACTAAATTTGAGGTACAAAAGGCTTCTTTTACTCACAAAACGTTTAAAAAATTGGTAGGTTTGTTTCCAATATCAGATCAAGGAGGGGAAAACCGGAAATTTTCCCCAATGGCAAAAAAAATGAAATACGACCGCAGAATTGTGAAAACTGAAAAAATTAGTTGAAGAGCTAAAAAGAAAAAAAAAAGAAAGTTCAACTCCCCAAAAGTTTTATTTCCCTTCCACCTACAATGACTTTCGGAATCAGCTACTGTTCGTGCCATAAACAGCTGTCGGTATAACCTTCTGTTTTTTGCGTGTATTGGAACCTTTTAATCAATGTAAAAATGTTTCCATCCACCACCCACCGTCTTATAGAGAGAAAATATGCTGAATTTCTTGTACGTTTTCTTAAATATAGAAGTAAATAACTTGAAAGTAATACCATAAACATTCGTATCGTTGACATATAGAATAGTGTTAGCTGTTTTGAACAGTCCGCTGTCCGTGTTGTTTAATAGGTTGATTCAAAAGACAATGACTGTCACAAGTTCTCTTCAATAGTTCTGAGTAGGGAGTGGATTTTCATGTAGTAACATATTTTTCTGCTATTGTAAAATAATCTGAATAAACTATTTTTCTATTTCACATCATTCTGATTAAAATGAACCCAACTTATTTTCGCATATTTTACATATTTTAGGTATAAAAACATATTTTCAGTAAAAATATATATTTTTAACATTTTTTGTAAAAAAAAATTGAAAAAATTAGTATGTTGAGTTGAAAATAATTTTTTGCCCTGTAAGCAACAACAAGCGCAATCAAAAATTTTATTCACGAATGTTTGTCTTTAATGACTAACATAAGCCGATGTTTATCAGCTCTAAGCGTCTGTATATTTTCATATCAATGTGAATCCTTCAACCAATTCGCTGGAAATTGTGATGAAGATAATGACCAAGCGTAATGAGTAGTATTTTTCTTTTTTTAGGACGTGAAAATCCGCTCCTTAGTTCTGAGAAATATTTCAGAAATAGACGACTCCCGTTGAAATGCGGTTAATAAATGCTGTAACATTTTGTTTTCCCCTTGAAAAATTAATCCAGACTGATTATGAATCAATTCGTCAATTGCTTCATAGTCCATGCCATTGTGTAGTCCTAACCTAAAGTACATTTTTCAAAACTCTTGTTTTCAGTAACTGTTTACACATATGGGAGTTCCATATGTGATGCATTTCTATCGTTAAAACAACATACCTAATGTATTGACTTCTCTCTTTCTTTCAAGTTGTGTGTGTAAACATAGGTAATTCCTACTTCTTTATACTATGAAAGTGGTGTCATATAGAAACTCCAAAAATGGGTTGTGATTGGCTGTGAAAATGATCGGGCAAAGAAGGGAGGATCACTTACTTCCAGAAAATCTGTAGCTCCATCAAAAAAGTTTGGATTGCTGGTATCACTTTTTTCTTTCAAATCACTAGTCATTTCTATTTTGGTAATATATGATCCTGTTACCCCATGAAGTTAAAATTTGAAGTTTTTAGTTGGAATTCTTTCAGACTTGAAGGATGAGATATTCCTAATAACTTTTAAAATTTCTTCCTGTTTAGATATTGCTTATATTTTTCGCCTAAGTTTTCAAGGAAAATGTTTGACTAATTTGAGCTTGAGAATTTTTTTATATTATGGGGAAAAACTGGTAATTCCATGAATTTGTGGCATTGTATTCGATTCCCTGCGAAAAGTTACAATCCAGTTTTTTCAGTTTTTTTAAATAGTTTTATACAATTTAGGCTATATTTTAAAATTTGGATTGAATTTTTCATCAGCAGATATCCAATTTCGCTTGCTCTTTCCTCCCTTTTTTACAGAATTTAACTAGCTCACTATCTTATTAGCCTGCTGGTGAGCTGGTATCAAGCCAGTATCCATTTGTACAAAGCTGGTTTAGCTGTAACTATTGGAGTACCTAGCTGGCTACTAACTTAGAAGCCAGCCTGATGTGAACAATACTTAAGCCAAATTTAATGTTGTTAATCTGCTTGAAGTGCAATATTTAGAATCAGGCTCTCTGTCTATATAAATATTTAACATTCTGAGAACACGTTTGTGGGGACTCTCCTGCATGAGGTATAGGGGCTCGGACCCCTCGACAACAGTCGCCGCCCTAAAGGGCAGGCAAACAATCATCCTTGTGACGTTAAATACACAAAATACGTTTGATCGTAATTACCTGTACGTACTTGCAGGTAATGTACAAGTACCAAATCGTGACATCACAAAACAATATCACAATCCGTACACAAACCGGCCAGTCATCTCTTATCATGATAGGGGATGATGCGACCTGGCTGCCCTCACAGACGTACGTATATTCTTATGTACGTGTGTTTGTGTGCGTGCAAATAAGCCGTATATAAACCACCCGAACTGGCTCTAAAATTGCCAGTGTTTGGTCTGGTTCTGGCTTACCCGTACTTATGTACGAAGTGGCTGAACATGCTTAAATTCTGTAGAATTTCCTTCTGGTGAGAATATCTCTCACAACAAGGTATTCCACAGTGGTGACCCCAACGTGATATTTGGCTACGTCGTGAGGTGTCCTTAGGCGTGTTGCGCTTTTACAAAAATTTGGCGCTGTGAGCTGGGGAGAAACTTGCTTGCTTGGCAAATACAAAAATTTTTTTGCAGACTAAGACACCTTTTAGGTTGTGGAAGTAGAGTTTGCTGAAGTGGGAATTTATACCCCTCTCCTTAAAATATACAAACAAGGAGAAACAAGACAGTAGACCTGGAGGAAGAAGGTTGGACTCATCCCCCAACCCCCCCAACTTCGACTCGACACTCTAAGAATTTACCAAATCTAGAAGAAGGCCCTCAACACCCAGAATTAGCATGACTGGGAGCTGCAATAAATAAAGATCAACTAGCAGTAAAAACGTTGAGAAGTGGTCAAACTTTAAGCTAAAGTTCAGACCCAAAAACACCTGTTCTACAAACACAGGAGCCAGTGTTTTTGACCAGCAAGGAAGGAAGTAGTTCTGTGGAATACGCTTGTCATCAGAAAGACATAGCAATGGTCCCACCACCAAATGGAAATGAAAATCCACAACCATCGCAGGGAGGTAGTGCTCAGCCACAGCTTACGCCCGAAGTCTTGGTGCAGATTATGCAACTTTTGCAATTGCAACCAGGACAGAACCCCAACTTCTACAGACAAAGGATAGAGATCCCGGAATTTCTGCCCAATGAGGTAGAGTTATGGTTGACTCTATTAGAAGGCAGGTTCAAGACTGAGAACATAACTCTGAACCAGCGGTATCTACACATCTGTGGAGGCATGCCCCCATAGATAATCCGCCACATTTCAGACATCATGGAATGCCCTTTGACAGAAGATGACAAATACGCCTGGTTTGTCAAGAAGATCAAAAATATATTCGGAAAAACAAAGAATGAAATTATTGATGATGTGATTGGTGGTATGAAGATGGGGGACGACAAACCCTCAATCTTCATGGCAAAATTGAGGCAGAAGGCGGATAACATCATAGCCCCTTCTGTCATAGGCAATCAATTTTGCAAACAACTTCTCCAAAGTGTTGTGCAATGCCTAGCCACTGTAGGTTCAACCGTGATAAACACATCCGCAGACTTGGACTTCCTTGTGAAATCAGCAGATAATGCGCTCGAATACACCAGGTCAAAGCCCGTGCTCAGTGCAGTATCTGCAGAGACTGGAGAGATCGCTCAACTTTGAGCTCAGATAGCTCAGTTGACTGATGAAGTAAAACGGAACAAAAGCCAAGGCTCAACCAAATCCAATAGTAGCTGGCGACAAAGATCTAAAAGTAGAAGCAACAACAACAACAGTGGCAATAGCAGAGGACGACAGTCCCGGTCCAGAGACCGATGATCTAGTTCCAGTAACAGGGATCAGAGTTCAACTCCCCCAAGAACATCATCTCCCAAAAACAAGTCTCGAAATTGGGATGATAAAAGTTGCTTTTTCCATAACCAGTTTGGCGCAGAGGCCACCAAATGTAACAACAGATGCAAATGGTGGGGCAAATCCTATACCAAGGAGGCATCAAACTAGAACGAGGTGCCATCTATGCGGCCAAAGACCCCTTGGAAAAATACTCATGCTGCCTGTTCATAAAGGACAGGATGAACAGGAGAAGGTACTTAATTGACTTGGGAGCAGACCTGATCATATTGCCAGTCAACAAAACCCAAAAAGTACTCCCTCCAAAATACTATCTCCGTACTGTGAATGGTCAAAACCTTCCAGCTTATGGACTTGAGACCAGCAAAGTTGACATTGGACTCAAGAAAATCATGACGTGGTCCTTCACGGTTGCAGATGTTCCAAACCCGATCCTGGGTGCAGATTTCCTTGCATATTTTGGCCTGATCATTGACCTAAAAAACAACAAATTGATCGATAGTGAATCTAAACATTGTGTGGATGGCAAAACGCTAGCTTACAGACTGGACACAAATATATACAGCTGTACCAAAGTCGACAGACAACTCTTACAGATCCTGTCTGACTATCCTGGAGTCACTCAACCATCAATTCGCAGGCATCCTACATACAAACACGATATGGTTCATTACATAGAAACCAAAGGACAGCCTTGCCACGCTAGAGCACGAAGGTTACTGCCTGACAAACTCAAAGCGGCACGGGAGTACTTTCATTGCATCATCGAGGAGGGTGTATGTCGCCCCTCAAAAAGCTCATGGAGCTCCCCTATCCACATTACCAAAAAAGCAAGTGGAGAGTGGCGAATTGTTGGAGACTACAGGGCCTTAAATGCCATAACAGTTCCTGATCGCTACCCAGTCCCCAATATAATGGACTTCAACGCGAACATGAAGGGTAAAACGATGTTCACCAAAATTGACATCAACTGGGCATTCCACCAAATTCCTATGGCTGACCAGGATGTATCAAAGACAACGGTTATAACCCCCTTTGGACTATTCGAATACCTTCGAATGCCATTTGGACTCCACAACTCAGCTCAAACTTTCCAGAGATTTATCAGTGGACTGTTTAGGGAATTGCCATTTTCATATACATACTTGGATGATATTTACATTTGCTCTGAAGGCGGAGAGCAACAGCACGAGAAGAATGTAAGAGCTGTTGTACAGCGTATACACACTGCCGGGCTTACTATCAACATAGGCAAAAGCTTATATGCACATACCGAAATTGACTTCCTGGGCTACAAAGTCTCGACCGAAGGCATTTCCCCATTGAAGACCAAAGTAGAGCCAATATTGAATTTTCCAAAGCCCTTAAATGTCGCTGAACTTGGCATTTCTTGGGGATGGTGAACTTCTATAGATGTTGCATGAAGAAAGCAGCAGCCGAACAAAGTAAGCTGTTTGCACTAATTAAGACAAGTAAAAAGAAAGACAAAACTCCACTCGAATGGAATGAAGAAGCCAAATAGGCCTTTGTGAAAATCAAATATACACTGGCAAATGCAACTCTATTGGCTCATCCAGACAATTGTCTGCCGTTATGCGTGAGTACCGATGCATCTGATTTTGCTATTGGTGCAATCCTGTACCAACTTGATAAAGACAACAAGAAGTTACCACTAGCTTTCTTCACTATAGCACATACGATAAGGAATTGTTCGAAATTTTTGCTGTGTTGAAGCATTTCAGGCACCAATTAGAGGGTAGATGTTTTTCTGTGTATACTGACCATAAACCCCTAACATATGCCTTCACACAAAAAGCAGAACTGGCATCTCCGAGAAGAGCGTGACAATTAGACTATATTGGTCAATTGACTACCGACATTCAGTATATAAGTGGAGAACTTAACACTCCAGCTGATGCCTTGAGTAGAATCGAAGCTATCTCGGCTCCTGTCCAATTGCCTTATGCTGAAATAGCTAAAGCACAGCTTAAGGATGCAGAATTGCAGAATTGCAAGAGTTGTTATCGAACGATGATACTACTCTCAAATTGAGACAGCGAAAAATTCCCGGTACTGATGTTTTATTAACATGTGACATCAGTACAGGTAAGAATAGGCCATTTCTACCGGTAAAATATCGCAGGTTGGCTTTCAACAGTGTACATAATCTGTCACATGCTGGGCCAAAATGTAATGCTAATTTAATTTCGGCAAGGTTTGTATGGCCACGAATGAAGTCTGACAGCAACAAATGGGCTCGCAGTTGCCTGAACTGTCAAGAATCCAAAGTAGGAAGACACACTCGCTCGCCCCTCAAATCCTTCAAACAAACAGAGTGGTTTAAAACTGTACACATGGACTTGGTAGGCCCATTGTCACCATCTGAAGGACACAGATACCTGTTGACAATAATAGACAGGGCAACACGATGGCCAGAAGCAATCCCTCTACACGAGATGTCAGCTCCTACAGTAGCTGCAAGGTTATACGATACCTGGATTGCGAGCTATGGCGTACCAGAAGTCATAATTACAGACCAAGGTCGCCAATTTGAGAGCTCGCTCTTTAAAAAACTGCCCAATAAGCTTGGTGTTCAATACAGTCATACCACAGCTTACCATCCTCAAGCCAATGGCAAAATCAAGAGATGGCATAGAGCCCTCAAAGCCTCTGTCATGTCACATGATACAAAGAGATGGGTAGAAGTACTCCCTACCATCCTCTTAGGCCTTCGATCTGCCCTACAAACTGATACAGGTCACTCTGCAGCGCAACTAGTGTTTGGTGAAAAGCCACGCCTCCCAAGGGACTTCTTCACAAAATCGAAGGAAGTTAGCCCCAAAATAATGGTACAAAATATAAGAAATGATGCCAACAATTTTCTGGAACTGGCAGCTTGCCATGGCCAGCCCAAGATTTACGTCTCAAAACACTTGACCAATACTTCACATGTATTTGTTAGGAATGAAAAAATGAGATCTGTGCTAGAGAAACCATACGCCGGTCCTTACAAAGTAGTATCACGAGATAAGAAAAACTTTGTGATACTCATTACAGGCGAACCTAGAACAATTTCAATCGACAAATAGAAGCCTGCATACATTCTAAGCGACGACAAAAGAATAGAAAGGATACCAAGAGAAAACATAGAAAATATCCAGACGGATTCACCAATAAACATAGAAGAATCCGTCGAAAAATGTGAAAATAAAAATTCACAATTAGAGAAAACACCAAAAATAAAAAAGTCTGTGAAGATTTCGGACGATGTTATTACCAAAACATTCAATCCCGAAGCCCCCATATGCCCACGAAAAAAGGGCAGGCCCCTAGGCAGTAAAAAACGCAAAAATTCCCACCCTTCTCGCATGTCTGAGAGGTTAATGCGAAGAAAATAAAATTTACTCCCAAAAATGTAATATCTGCTACGTAAGTTAAAACCTGCTAAAAAATATGCGAGGAAAATCGGAATTCCGCGAGACAAAAGAAACTCCGGAGATAAGCAAACGAGGAATGCCAACAAAAAGAAAACGACACGAATAAACAAATCCACGTGCGTTACGGAAATAAACATCGCAACGTGCGTTTACCGTTAAGTTCAAAGATAATCTCAACGTCGTGATGTCACAAACGGAGATTCCTTTGTAATAAAATTTGAATAAAATATTCTCTGAGTTTATTTGAGGCATAACTTTTCTTAAACCAATCAGAACTTAACCAGAAAACTTGCATACGGCTGAGAATTTTAAGCGCTATCCCCTCTACATGCTGATAAGTAGATGTGAAAATAATGAATCAGAACTGTAATGGTAAATCGAAAATAGCAGTAAATTCACCCATTTCAGAGCTGTCTTAACTCTCAGACGTGTTTTCTGAATGATATTTTTGGCTCTCCGTTTTCCTTTACACCTATTCCAATGTCGCTACCAACCCGAATCTTCCTCAACATGACCAAGAACCCAAAAGTTCCGGAAGTTGCCAAGAACACTGGGCAAATTCCCGAACAAAAGTTTGAACTTGATCGGATTGCGGAGGAACTCCTGATGGACATGGCACCAGCCGTGGAGAGCGTTCTTGTTGAAATGACAACTCCGCTTCCACCCATCATCTCTCCTCCCTGGACTCCACCAGAACCGACTTCGACAATGGAACCCCCAATGCCAGAGCTGAAGCCAACGGAGACCAGGGAACCGATGAGGTTCCTGTTCACGGCGGAGAGGGCAGCCAACAAAAAGGCGAAGATGGCCGCCTTGGCATCGGGGAATTCAAACTCCCTGATGCTTAGGCGGCGTCAGTTTAAACGTCTGCTGCCCCCTCACTCCCATTGTCATCCCTACGCCTTCACCAAAAACCAACCACCGAGGTGTAGGGGAGAGGACAGCTGGGCAAACTACTTAGCCCAAGCACAGGCTCGTAAGGAATCTTACGAGTGTGTCGGGGCTGCAGTGGGTAGTGCCCTGGCTAAGTGGGAGGCAGATCAAAAACGGCATTAAACCCACACATGCCCCCAGGCCTTGCTCATGTTTGATAATTTTTGTGGCGCAAAAACTGGGGGGGAGTAGCTGTGGGGACTCTCCTGTATGAGGTATAGGGGCTTGGACTCCTTGACGACAGTCGCCCCCCCAAAGGGCAGGCAAATAATCGTCCTTGCGACGTTAAACAACACAAAATACGTTCGATCGTAATTACCTGCATGTACTTGCAGGTAATGTACGAGTACCGAATCGTGACACAATTAGATGATGTCACAATTCGCACACAAACCAGCCAGCCATCTCTTATCATGATAGGGGATGATGCGACCTGGCCGCCCTCACAGACGTACGTATATTCTTATGTACGTGTGTTTGTGTGCGTGCAAATAAGCAATATATAAACCACCCGAACTGGCTCTAAAATCGCCAGTGTTTGGTCTGGTTCTGGCTTACCCGTACTTATGTACGAAGTGGCTGAACACATTTAAATTCTATAGAATTTCCTTCTGGTGAGAATATCTCTCACAACAGTTATAATGTTACATTTATATGAAACGGTAAAAAAATGTAATAATGATGAAAAAAATTTACTATAAAAATAAACTTTATCTTTAAAATACTTAATTTGAAACATTATAAATTATTCGGTTCATTTTGTGCGTTCATGCTTGCCATGAAATACAAAATTTATCAGCTTCACTTGATAATTATTTCCAACTAATTTTTACCGCCTGCGTCAGAAGGAGGTCTTGTGTTCGACTCTATTTGTGGCAATCTAACAAAATTTTGTGCCACTCTACAGCATTCAATATTCATCGTACAAATATGAAATAGGTCTTAAAAAATTTGTATTTTCAAAGTGAGTAACAGTGGCCAAAAAAAATTGAAAAATTCCCCATACCAGACCCACAATTTTCATTCAAAATTTGGGGATTTTTTCAACACAAAAAGCAACATAACCAATCACAATTCAAGATTCAACATATTAGGAAATAATGCATGCTGATTGGGTCTCCCAAAAGTTCATAAAGTTATATAAATATTTCAAATCTTACCACTTCTCCCAGTAATATATTAGCACTAGTAGATGTATTATGTAGGATTGGCTCATTTAAAGTCTGTTGATATCTGCTTAATAATAGTTATAATGAAAAATAATATCAGGAAGGCATATGTTTGAAAACAAACTGTGATTGGCTCATTTAAAGTCCGTTGATATATCAGCTTCAAAATAATAATTATAAGAAAAAATGAAAATACCATGTTTTCCAAATCCCTTAAACCAACCAATCAGGAAGGTGTACTGAAAAATGAACTTATGGTTGTTAGTTGATCACTTATATATAATTATATTTCATATCCCATCATAGGTATCCGTCAGCTTTTTATTTCTCTGTGTCCAAGGTCTATATTATGGCGGACTGTGTGAGGAGGTATTATATTTACCAAAAAGATGCAAAAGTGCTGAATAAATACCCAAAAATACAAGCAGAACTTAGGTGAGGTCTAACTTTTACTTTCAACAAGAATCATTAATTTAGAGAATATCAGATAGGTATGAAAATAACTGGAAAAAAAATGTATAGACCCCCTATTTCACATTCTCTTTATTAACATTTTATAGTTAAAATCAATTTTAAAGATCTAATTAGTTTTCTTAATATTTGATTAAAAGATTGAAATTTACTCATTGACCAATTCCAAAATTTAAAATAAATTCAAAGTTCCCTATTGACCAATAATAAAATAGGTATTAATTAAAAAAAAACAATAGGCTGGAAATGAAATTTGCTGTTACATAAATATGGCAGCATGACCAAGCACCTGTCACTTGAATTTTTTGTATTAGGTATTTCATCATTATCAGAAACTATGAAGGTAAATAAGAATCATGGAGGATTGAAGCAAGAAGAGGAACATGGGCAGATATTAAAGATTCGCACTGAAAAATATTTGCAGCAGAAAAATCTAGAAATAATTAAATTTAAAAAAAAAATGAAACCGACTGCGTTTAGGAACATAAAACATAATAGAACTAAAATGTTGAAAACAAGTTTTCTAGGTTTTGTAATAGTAATTTTTTATAAAATTGATTTACAACTAACACAGTCGCTGGCACAAATAATACATACATACATACATACATACATACATACATACATACATACGTACATACGTACATACGTACATACGCACATACGCACATACACACATACACGCACACAAGCGCGCGCACATGTATATATATATATATATATAATGCAAAATTTTTAAATGGTTACATATTTTTCTGATGCAGTTTGTGGTAAATTTCACATAGATTTGACAATATTCTAATACACAGCATTATTACATCTATTTAAAATATTGGGGTACCAATCGTTAAAAATATGTAAATTACTTATATACCTAATGTGTTGAAAACTCTCTCCTCGCCTATTGATTTCAATCCAATATTGATCTTCATATTAATAACAAAAGCTATTTGTGCCAGCGCTAATTATAAATCAATTTTATAAAAAATTACTATTACAAAACCTAAAAAATTGTTTTCAATATTTTAGTTCTATTATGTTTTATGTTCCTAAACGCAGTCGGTTTAATTTTTTTTTTTTTCAAAAGTTTAATTATTTTCACGCATGCTTAGGAATAGGCTATTATCGTTTGGAAATAAGTCAGTTATACATTAAAATTACCTATATATATATATACATACTATGTTCTTGACTGACGTCGCCACATTTTACGATTGCATTTTTCTACAAGGTAATTCTTCTTTACAAGCCTGTAGACAGTTCTTCACAAACTTGATTTTATTCTTTTTTTCAGTTTTTAGAGAGAATTGTATAATACCGCGATTTGTAACGAAACTGACGGTAGCTGTATCGAAGGTTTCAAACAAAAATTACAATATATAATGTAGATGTGAACGAATACCTCAAAGTTGATTGAACGTAAAACCAATTATCTTTGCTTTGTCGTCTGGGAGGATGGAAAAAAGTTTTTCAAACTACCCTAATACCATCTGTCATATGATGCATGATAAATGCTTGTATTATTTTAGAAAATGAAAATTTTTTTTCAAAATACTCGGTGATTGGATTACTTTGCCCCTTTCTATTCTATTTCCCTTCTTCACGTTCCAAATTTATTTACTTTCTTAGGGGAGTAAGATATTGTCAACCAATAATTTTTTCCCTGTTTCATTTTCTGTAGTTGTTGAGTAAATTTATGAATGTTTTAGTGATATTGTGTGGTACTTCTATGTAAAGTATAAGGTAAGAAATCGTATCTTATAGCCGATGAATTTTATGGGATGTATAGAAAGTTAGTTTAAGGATCTTCATTTAAATATACATACTTGAACACCAGTTACCAATTTTCGATAGTTTAAAATTGGCCACCAGATGCCGCCAACTTTGCTTTCTTTTATCATACCCATTAACGAAAACTATGAAACATCCTAACAATTCCGTCCATTCTTTCTGGCTCAATTAGTGTGGATCCAGCTTTACTCTTTTTTCTCTTTGCTGTGACCTTATCGTATTAATATAGGTATATGATCAACTGAACTGGTAAGGTATTTTTGTTTTTATATTTTACAATGAATTGATGTCACAAAAACTGACTTTGATGATGGGAGGCTACAATTCTATTTCGATAGTAATTATTAAATTATGAAATTTTGTAGAATAAAAATTAAAATATACTTTGCATAGTATCATTGACGATTGGACCTAAATATGAAGTATTTATAAGGGTTCGTCACAGGATCAAGTGTCCTAAAAAAAATTTTGATAAAATATTATTACCTCTCCTAGATTATACATATAATCTGATAGATATTATCCGCAGTTTAGCCTACACTGCGCCCGCGATTCGCCGATTTTTTCGCTTTTACTCCCTTTCCCGTAAATGCTGAATTTTGGTGAAAATGGACAACTTTGCTCCCATAGGGGCTAGAGACTTCGACGATAGCTTCAAACATGCCTCGAAATAACACATATAAATTCTGAAAATTTCATCTCGATCTGCTGAGTGGTTCTGAAGTTATGGACGAACAGATATACTTATATTGATTTTCATTAATATAGATTACTTTGTACTTTTGAAAAGTTACCCCTTTTCAATTTCCCATTCTTAGAAGATTCTCAGTTGAAATTTTCTTACTATTTTTAAGGAAATTTGAAAAGTTTACTTACAGTTTAAAAACTGATTGTGGAAAAAAATTGATATTCAGTTCTTCCAAGCTTCAAGGGCAATGTTTTAGTAATTACTGCCAAGATTTCTGTATGTATATACTTGCTGACTGCCAGACATTCATATCCTGTGGTGTAGTTGGCGAAAAGTTGAAGAAACAAAAATATGACCGCAAAAAATGAGAAAATTGTGTTACTTATGAGTTTAAAAATTAGTCTTTTCCCCTTTCTGCATCGACAAAATTTATGATTATGTTATGTTATGTAATCTAAAAATGTTGAGCGCCGCATAATTCAACTACTGCGTGCACCACTTCTTTAATGTGCTATTTTGCAATTTATGTTGCAGCCGAGCTCGGTATTGCCGTTTTACGGTTCAAACATTCCAGCTGGAAATATTGGCGAAACGACGCCTGGATTTCCGCAAGCAGTTCGAGAACACCGATTTCCAAACGCAGTATGGCAGCAACCTACAGTTCCTACAGATGCGACCGCAATGAGTAAGTTAGCTGTCTCCGTATAATTTTATTCTAAGCTATAAATGGCGGAGAAGCCATGTATGTGTTAAGTTTAAGGCTTCTTGTTGTGTAAATAAAAAAGATGAGGAAAACAAGAAGCAATTGAAATTTCTGAAATAATGTCTAGAATTAAGTAATTGATTATGTAAAATTAGTTTTTTCAATTCCTGGTGATATAATTGAATGTTGTAAATGGTCAGTAAGGCTATGTTATTCCTCGAGTTAGGCCTCTTTTTTCAACTAAAGCATTCATATATTTCATGGAGCAGTTTTCTTCATATGAATATGTATGTTGTTGTTATCAGTCTTCAGTATTTTTCTATCGTTTTTTTCTTTGATTTTTCCTTATTTAATTCTGTTGAAGTAAGTGCAGGGTTCAAATATTTTTTTGAGGGAAAAAGTGTATACGATCAAAAATTAAGTGACAAGCGTGAAAAAAATATAACAAAAACAAACTGGCCGTGCCCTTGCGAAATAAAAACTAAAACGTCGTTACAATTTCGTCCATTCATTTCTGGCGCAATTAGTTGCATTTTGAGAAATCGACTACGTTCGACATGGGAAAAATATGTGACACTAAAAATTTTTCGGAGGCTCATGTAAGTCATATGCGCTTTTTATTGGCGTATATTGATAACATTAGCGGACAACCCACTCTAAAAGTTTTTAGTTCCGTACTTTATTATCATGTCGAACACAGCCATAACCATAAGATATAGACCTAATCTGGCGTCATCAGGCTAGGCCCAACTTTATTTATTTATTTTTTTCTCTATAATAATTTGTCTATCTTTTATCATGCAATCAGTCTAGGCCAACCTATATTTTTTTACAATCGTAACAAATTCGCCCATCTGTTTTGGCTCAATTAGCCTGGACACTCACCTGTACTCTTTTTTCCTCATTCTGATTTCCATTCTCAATTTTGGAAAATATTAATGGCATTCCGGCATTATGCTCAAGCCCTTTTTATTATAAACCTTTTTCATAAAAATCTATCTATCTGTTTTCGTGTAAAGTGGAGAAATAGGTGCTGTGACCTTACCGTATCAATACATATAATGATGATATTTGATGATCCTTGAATTTTTATTCATTTTTGCACATTTTTCGATTACTTTAGTGGGGCAAAATGAGACAAAAAGTTTATTTTTGTAGAAATTTAGCTACTATAGGAAGGTATACATATACTGTGGGAAAATAAGAAGATAGTATATTGAAGATTTTAAACCAAAAGAAAGGGTAAGCGTACTTTATTTTTTGTCAAAAAAAGAGAGTAAATAGGTCTCTTAAAACAGAATATATCTGTAAATCCTGAGTAAATGTATTTTATTAGTTGAGAATATGAATTTTGGATTCTTGAAGCTGTGACATTAGTGCAAGTCGTTCACTTTTGTTTCAGAAATTTTGACTGAAGCTTTTAATCAATGTTTGGAAAGCACTCCAGGTAATTTTGTGGAAATTTGACTCAACCCAATGTTAAAACTGTTCCATGTCGTCTCCATCATATATATATCCTCGAAGGTCATTGTTATCCAGTTTTTCTCCATGGATAAAATATTAGTTTGAAATGTAGCTGCTGTCATTGACAATGGTTATTCCTCCTTTACTTTTGGACGAAAGACGTCATCAGTGTGACCATCGTATGATAAAAATATTACAATTATTTTTTATATTAATGTGATCCTTTTTATTGGTCATTCACCAGAATTAAAAAATTATTTTTATTATTTTAATATTTAACGTTATTGCTTGTACACGTGAGGAGAGTTGTTTTATTTTGCCTGAAAACCAACCTAAAATGACGTGAGGTTAGGAGGAAATGTATTTTTGTATTTTTGAGAAATACAAAAATGTTTGTATTCGATTAGAGGAAAAGCGTCGTGTATCTTTGAAATATTGAATCCAGTGGTGAATAAATCTGGTCGCGGTATTTGCTACAATTACCATCTAAAAGCTTTAATTACGTTTTTATTGGAAAACTTGCTTTTTTTTTTTTTTCACTAAAGGATTTTCGACACCATCAAAACAAAAACTGGATTTTTAATATTTAAGGCTTATTGGTACCAAGTATTAAATGCTCTGTTTAACTGTGTATATTTTGATTGAACCGAGCTGTTCCATTGATTAAATACTTGATACAGCCAAGTCTAAATGTGTTTTTCGTTTATACTGAAAGGTTTTCATATTTTCTTCTTGAAAATTTGCCGCTTTTTTTAATTTTTAGCTTGATACCAAATATTGCTTGTACTCCACAATATCTTTCTCTTTGAGCCACATTCTGTGTTTGTGAACATTTTCAGTTTCTTCTGCGAAAATCATTTGCTCATCGTCGGCTGTACAATTTATAATTATATTTACATCATCGTTTGAAAAATGATGTTCGTGAATTTATGTTTATTTACAGATACGTGGCCACCGCAGGGGCAGTTTATCCAGCAATTACCACCTCCTCAGATCGACGATATAAGATATCACACGCAGTACCCGCCAGCTGCACCAGTCACTGTGTCAACGTACGCGCAACCCTCTCCTGGTATGTACCCGTTCACTTCGAGTTGTCTGTTGACTACGTTTCGTACGTTAATTTCATTTTTTTTCTCTTTTGGTTCGCAATTCTCATTATGCTCTCGTATATTACATCGCTTGATTGCTGAGTAATGGGGATCGCTGAAAAGACCTCTCGTGGCTTTAGTGATTTTTTTTTTTTTCTAGGATATCAACCCGTGCAAAATAGTTTTTTACAAACTAACGGATCTCCGTATCAAACAACGCAACCCCCAACTCCGTCACCAATGTTGAACGGCGGTAATCCACCTAGAGCTACTAGCAGTGTAAATGGCACAATAGAATATGTGGATGCCTCTCCTAGACCAACGGAGTACATAAATGGCGCCTATACCGGACAGGTAAGTATCGAATAAGCATCCTCGAATATCCAAGTTTTGGCAGCTTTTTACTTTTGTTTTTGTTATTTGCTTATGCTTGTACTAACGCTTTTCATGTTCTACCTCATTCAGGAGTCCAATTTAGTTCCTCAACCACCGAGCACACCGAATAGTAGGTGTAGTTCGGTTCAAAATCTAGATAATAACGCCAACGATTCGGTGAGCGCCGTAATTCCACAATCAAAAACACCTACCACCGTAAATAATTACATACAGCCAATTGGTACTCCATCCCAAGTGACGAATCAGGGAAACGCGATGCCTGGATACCCACCTCAACAACCTCCCCAATCACAACAGAGTTTACACAACTCTAGTGGGTAAGTTAACCGCTGATATTCTCTGTAATGTTTTCTTGCAAGAGAAACACTTTGAAATATTTTGTACGCGTGAATGTTTTTCATTAACCTAAAAATTACGTATACAGTGTCAAAATTTCCGATGATATCATCTTTGTTTCATTAAATAAGTCTGTTTCTTATTTTGTGGATCGAAAGTTCTCGAATTTTTTGCATTATTTGTTGAAAATCGAACATGGAAATCTCGTTAAACTTGAATATCGTCTTACAAACTGGTTATTGCCATTTTAAATAAGTAAGTGATCGATAAGTGACTCCATTTCCTGCGAACGTCGAAAATGATATTTTAAAAAAAACTAACGCAGCAGCAGTTCCGTTAGAAAGAATATTTTCCGAAAGTAGAAAATTGGTTACTAAAAAGTTATTAATAGATCATAATGGCGATGATTGTATTGAATTTTGTAACTGTTAACGTAAAATTACGTAGTTATAATCAATTATCCCTTTAAAAATCTGAACATAAACATTTTTTGGAAGTATCTTCCAGCCGATCCTCACCAGAATTTCTAGCTTTTTGAAAGAAATTATAGTTGATATTTTTTACTAGTTGCTATTTTTTACTAGTTGCTATTTTTTGTAAATTTCTGAGTTATTGGTTCAAAATCAAGGATTTCATAGCCAAAATAAAATCCAAAATAGCTACACCGTAAGTACCGTCCGGCCGATCGGCACCAAAGTGAAAATAAATAGCGTTATCGGAAGTACAATTCGGCCCGTCCGCAGCAAAATTGGCTACAAGTTTCAATAGACTATAATGAATATTTGTTCCAAATTTCGTACCCATTAGTCGAAAATTAAAAATTTTATAGCCAAAATAAAAACTGAATTAGTGATACCGGAAGTACCGTTCGGCTGATCCGTAACAAAATCAATGTGTCAGGTCCTTGGCTTAGTACTAATGTTTGTTCAAAATTTCATAATTATCGGACAAAAATTGCGACCTGTATCGTGGTAACAAGGAATTGGCTTTCTTATATATATATATATATATAAAATAAACATACAACCCAATTTTGTATGGACCTGTATGAATTTAAATTTTTTGTGCCAAAATTTTCCTCGAATTATAAAAGGAAAAGCATATCTATCCCAACCCCCAGGTCGTTTTATCACACCAAGATTAATAAGTGAATTTTCATAGAAAACCTACCGAAAAATTCTTTAATTGTGTGTTTTGAATTTGATTTGTGATTATTACGTTATTCGCAGGATTGTTTAAACCACTGAAATGGACCGTTTTGCTGGACATTACTCTAATTATTACTTGTTGCATGCTTTACACTTCTTATACGATATTAATTTTATTTCATTTTTTATTTTATCAGGTATCCAGGCCAAAATAAACAATCTGTGACTCACAGATTTATGGGGGAGGAAATTAAAACACCTTATCACGGTATACCTGATGAAAAATTGACGAATAAAGAGTGGTCGCCGCAGCAAGAAAACGCCCGTAAAACACCAAATTCTGTGTGGACGGCGTTGAGTGTTGCAAATGATGAGGTGAAAAATAGTCCCACAATTTACCAGACTGCTGATTCGATTCATGGCAGTGGTGGTTATCGCAGTGACGACCGAGTGAACGTCAACAGCAAGCTGAAAACGATGATACTCAGTAAACAGCAGCAGCTACAGCAGCAACAACCACCATCGCAACCACAACAACCTCATCCAAACCAGAACCAAAATCAACATTTTTCTTCAACCACACCGCAAAATTACCATACTAACCAAGAAAACCAATTTTCGCAGCCTCAACCACCGCCCATACATCAGCCCAATCGACAATTCTGCACGCCAACGCCGCCACCCATGTCTCCGGTTCATACGCAGCCGCACAACGTGCCGCAGAACTCGCCTTCTAGTTTGCAAATTTCTAGTCAACATTTTCAGTTTAATAGTCAAAATCGGGTGACGCCGCATTCAATGCCGTCACCGGGGCAGTCGCAGCAATCGGAGCAGATACGGCAGCAGCAACAGCAACAACAATTCCATCAACAAATGCAGCAGCAACAGCAACAACAGAAGCAGCATATGCATCAACAGATGCAGCATCAGCAGCAAATACAACAGCAACAGCAAATGCAACAGCAACAACAAATACAACAGCAACAACAACAAATGCAACATCAGCAGCAAATGCAGCAGCAATTACAACAGAAGCAACAGCAACAACAACAACAACAGCAGCAGCAAATACAACAACAGCAAATTCAACAACAGCAACTCCAACAACGCCAACAAGTGCAATTCCACCAACAGATGCAACAATTACATCAACAGCAAAAACAAGAGCAACAACAACAGTTGACGAATCACCTGCAACAGCAGTCATCGCACCCACTGCAACCATCTCCGCAACAAATTCACCAACAATCTGATGATCAACAACAGCAACAACAACAACAGCAGCAACTAAATCATCAGTATCAGCAACAACAGTACCATCAGATGCAACAAACAAATAATGAAAATTCAGATATGAATGCCAAAAATTTCTTCGAAAATCAAAATAATCGAAATAATTTAGAGAAAAGCGCGAGTGGAATATCCAATAGTCCTACGCAAAATTTTGCGAATCAGTCGTCTCACCACTCGTCTAAACAATTTTTAGAAAATTATGCCAGTAAACAACAAATAAGTAATGGTAATTTTTTAGCGCTAGGCCACCATCCTCGGAACTCAGTTACTGAGGGTGGTGGCTTTTGGGATTTTTCTCCCAGTAGTAATAGCAGAGGCAATAGCAACAGCGCTAGCTCTTGCCACAAAAACGTAGGCGTAAATCCGAGTAGCAGTCGCACAAATAATTACGAACGCCAGTGTCAATCCCTGGTACCACCGACTGTAAAAGATACTGAGCAGTGCAGCAATGGACCCTCCTCTGTTCGAACGCATTTAAATTCGGCACCCTCTCTAAGTTCTAAAAAAACTGTTTCCAGTTTTGGGGTGCAGACCGATGGTGAAAGTTTTACACAAAATAGTGTTCACGTTGTAGACGGCTGCAGCCCGTTGGATAAAGTGGAACCATCCGTGACTCCACCACCGATGACCAATTTACAAAATTGCATAAAAGTAAAAGACGATGGAGGTGGTGATGGTTTGACTAGGAGTTTTTGGAAAAGTTACCCGCATAGAAACGGTGCGAGTTTGGCGCGCTCTAATATTCATTCATACTTAATACCGTCTGGAATAAAAGATGATAGCAGGAGTATATTTATTAAAAACGAACCTCTGAAGGAAGAGAATATGGAACGTGTAGCTGAAGAAAAGGCTATTACAGATAATATTATACGGTAAGCTATCAGACTTTTTTTTTTAATTTTTGAGAAGCCATGGTGAAAAAAAAAAATTACTTATGCAATAATTTGAATGTAAATTTCGTCATTAACAATCCTTTTACAATGCCATTGTCTCGTATCTTCTGATTTTTCTGAATATTAAAACATGTTAGTAGCGAAATGCGAGGAACGACTTTGTGTATGGCTGATATTTTCAGTGCTCATACTTCATTGTTTTAGTGGACTTCTTCGTAATTTATTCGGGTTTATAAAACAGATTCAGTGGTAAAAGCGCTGTAACTAGTATCTTCAAACTCATATTACTTACGTTGTATATAATACGCTACGATGCATGTACAAAAAATGAGGATCCCGAACTTACCATTTCAATGTGAAAAGAAAAAAACAACCGTTGTACATAATTTATTTTGCTAAAAGGATACCGAAATTTTTCAAAACGTTCAAAAAATTTTCGTTCATTTTTTTAAAAGTAATATGAAGTGAACATGAATCCATTGTTCATTCCAGTTCTAAAAAATTGTCGAAAAAGGAACAACTGGGCACGTTTTCAAATCATTATTCTTGTTTCATTGCTCGAATTTTATTATATTTCTAACATTAATTTTTAAAATGAATAGCATGATTCTTTCAATTCATTTTATCTTGTCGAAAAAATTAAGAATGTAATTGAGTAAGTATTTCACAAAAGTAGAAAAAATGATGGTGATTCGAAAAAAATTGTGTTAAAGTCACTGAAAGAGTGAATGGATTTTTTTATAAGCGATTTTGTAAGACTGGTCTGATTTGGACTTTTTTTCAACGCCTGTGATAGAATGCCTTTAGGAATAACGAATTTAGTTGAGTGATATGAATTCTCTTTATAGTTTTGCGTTGTAAAGAATATTAAATATACCCGGTTATTGTTAGGGAGTAAAGGGAATTGGAGACTTTTAGATTTTTAGATTGAAAATCAGTTGAAAAACGAAAAAGTTTAGGTAATGGGGAAAATATAATCCAGTCTTTGAAACATGTAATATCTATTCCAAAATATTTTTCATTGTCTTTGAAATATTGAATGCGTCGAAAATTTTGAGAAATGAAATTAATTGACCGTAGAGAATCTCGGGTCTCATCTAGTTGAAAAAATATTTAAAAGGCGCAAAACATTTTTATTAGGTGATGTACGTTGCGCAAGTGATTTATTCTGTTCATTTCGTTCTGTAGGTTGAAGAATAACGTGAAATCTGAAATACCGGATTGCGATTGTTTTCCTCCTGATAAATTACCTCCTGAACCCGGATCGTATTACTCACATTTGGGAGCAGCTGCAAGTTTATCTGATTTACGAAACGATTTGGAGCATCGTTCTGGATTTAAAGGAAATGCAATTCGAATGGAGAAGGTAAAGTATTGTATATCAAGCTGAATAAATGGTGGAGGAAAAAAAAACTAATGCAGTTTAGCTGCAACTAACTATGCTGTTTTTTTTAATTGACTTTCCAAAACGAAAATTAGTTTTAAAAAAAATAGAAGTTTATATATGCATAAAAGCAAAAGTCTTCAGAGACTTCAAAAACCTTACCTGCCTTGTTAGAAATCTACCGAAAAAACAAAATATCATAACATGTTTCTAAAGAAATTGAGTTCAAATTTTTTATTTTTCCATTGCCTTCTCGACGCTGAAAGATTTCAAATGAAACCATTTCTCAACCACCTTATTTTGTGCTTGTCGATGTGTGGGCATAGACTACTGAACTATTATCTATACATTTGTTTTTTAAGAAATCAAGTTCGAATTCCATTTTAGTTTTCACCCTGCTTCTTTTTGTAACCACATATTCGTTCCTTATTGAAACTTTTTTCGTTTTTTTCATTATTTTTTGTGAATGATATTAGGTTAGATAATTTATGAAAAATTGAAGTTTTGAATAAATTTTGTTATGTTCAAAAATGAAATAAAAATATTTACTCCGGTACGTAAAGGTGTATCGAGATTTTTAATCATTCTTGTTTTCTCGTCCAGATCCTATACACTGGTAAAGAAGGCAAAACGCCCCAAGGATGTCCGATGGCCAAGTGGATAATTCGTAGGGCGTCGCTCGAAGAGAAGATACTAGTCATTGTAAAGCATCGTCAAGGACATTCGTGTTCCAATGCATGGATTGTAGTTGTGCTCGTGGCCTGGGACGGTGTTATACAAAACGAGGCCGACATGCTGTACAATATGCTGGTGCATAAACTAAATAAGTATGTAATAGTGCTAGTTCAAACGTATTATGTTTTAGTGATATGGTGTCAGTTCTCTTTATGATGACTGAGTGTGTGTCATCTTTTCTATCCTCAGATACGGTCTTCCAACGCTGCGTCGATGTATGACCAACGATTCGAGAACTTGCGCATGTCAGGGTTTGGACCCTGAAACTTGTGGCTCTTCTTTTTCGTTTGGCTGCTCGTGGTCGATGTATTATAATGGATGCAAGTACGCTCGCAGTAAAAATGTTCGCAAGTTTAGGTTGTCTGTACGATCAGAGGTAAGTAAAGTGTAATATGTAAGAAATTGTTGCTGTGTTTAATGCTCGTTCATACATTGGAATAGTGGACGTATAGACGTATACAGAGTAATCATCCTTTTGAAACAAATGTTGATTGGTGGATTACAGGAGCAAGATGTGGAAGATCATGTAAATACGCTGGCCTCAAATTTGGCGCCACTGTACGAGAAACTTGCACCGTGTGCTTATAAAAATATGACGCTATTCGAAAACGAAGCCTCAGAGTGCCGTCTTGGCAACAAACCTGGCAGACCATTTTCTGGAGTTACCGCCTGCGTTGATTTCTGCTCACATGCGCATCGAGATATGCATAATATGAATAATGGCTTGACTATGGTACGAGAACAGTAGACTATTATTTGTAACACATGTAATATAATTTAACTAAAAGTTTCCCCGTTGAGTATTCCGTAACTTTGTTTATAAGTAATTCTCCAAACTTAAGCATATGTCGTACCAATGTATCAATTTTTTTCAATCTCATTGTTGATGAAGCCATTATGGCTGAATTTAGTCCACCGTTAGTTATTAACACGGACATGTTTTTATTCTGGGGTAAAATGAAAATTTTCGACCCTTTTTTTTAGTCTGGAATTAGACCGAAAATTTGCGTCATGACACTTTTTGTGTCACATTCTTTTATTAAGTCTGGGAGTGAACCGAAAATTTGCGTCAGTATACTTTTTATATCAAATTTTTTGACGTCATCTTTGATGTAGACTAAAAATATGGGCATGCTTCAGTGTTTCTTTTTCCAAATGAGAAATTTTTTTGCATTGATAGCCTAGTTTGTCTGACATTTTCTTGGTCATTGGTCGAATTTTCCATCTTAATGAATCTAATTCGTTTTTTTTTTCTGTTTTTTTTCCCTTCAAATTCCTTTTAGTATTCATAAACTTATGTTATTTGAGAGGTAATTCAACTCTATTACAAACTTTAAAATTGGTCGATTTCATTATGATTCATCTACAATCTTTGAGGCACTAGTAATTCCTCATTTAACCGCAGGTTTTTTCATTTAATCTTTCGAATATTTCCACTAGCCATTTTGTTCTGGTTCATTATTTTTGGGGCCAATAATCGCTTATTGGGCCACTATCTGAGCCTATCTTTAGTATCTAATTTAACCATTCTTCAGGTCCCTTTATCTTGCTTTCGGGGTTCTTTTTTTCCCCAGATCCATGTTTCTTGTTTTTGTGACTCGTATTATGCTCCCTTTTAATCGTACCTTCAAGCCTTAACTACTTGATTTTAGAGTCTGACTTCTTTCTTTCAAACCACCAGTGTTTCTTATGAATTATCATGTTTTCATATATGCCGTTTCCAGGGTCGAAGTGATGGGCACTCGCTTCGAAATTTTATTGAACATTAATTTACACTCACGTCTTCGAGAAGATAAAAAAAACAAAAAACTGTGGTTCTGGTGGAATATGTTTTCACGTGAACATGTTTTGATTCAATTTAATGAAATTAATTGTTTTAGGTTGTGACTTTAACCAAACACCGAAGCTTATCCAAACCTGAAGATGAGCAGCTACATGTGTTACCATTGTACACTATTGATGAAACGGACGAGTTCGGTAATCGTGAAAATCAGACGAAGAAAACCAAAAGTGGAGCTTTAGAAATCCTTACCAGGCTAGTTATCTATTATTTATTTCAAAATTTGAAACATAATATAAAAATTTGCCTCTGTGCTTGTTTTCTTAATCCTGTCTTTATTTTGTTCAAATTAAACAAGTTTCATTATTCTAATTTTTGGCTTTGTTAAAAAAATTTTTCATGATAAGACTGACTCGGTATGTTTCTGTGTCGCATTTTTCATACATTGTCTTAATTTTACATGAACAAATATGAAAATTTCGATTTTCGTGAATATTTTCAGTTTTACTACTTTTCTGTTACAAAATTAAATAATTCGATGCATATTCATTTCGAACTCTTCATTGTTTCAGGTACGAAAACGAAGTTCGAGTTCGTACCATTCCTTTACAACCATGTCGTCGTCACGGCAAGAAACGTAAAGACGAAGTGATTGACAGCATAAACGTGAAAAGAGAGCCACTTACTCCGAGGCAATCACAGATTTTCGATCCATTATCGAGGCCCTCGTCAGCTGCATCCGATTCATCGCATGGTTTCGACGGTATTGATTCGCAGCTGCAAAGTTCACAAGTATCATCAACGGTTTTCGACGGACCGCATCCATTATGGCGCTGTAGTCCACCATTTGGTGCTCATAGTTCCACCGCCGATTTAATCTCTAACCGCCATTCAGTTTCTCCCTGGTTACCAACCACCAATAGGGCTCGTGACTGGCCTAAAATAACGTCATCTGAAGGTACGAGTAATATTCATTTAGTTCGTGAAAAGTTAACATTACCTGAAATGGAAAAATAACCTATGTTCTGGTTAAGAACTGCTACTAAAAGGTCTTCTTAGATTATTTTTTGAAGGAGGACTCCTAAAAATCCTGTCTGAATTTTTGATTGTGATTATAATTATCAGTACCAGGAATCTGATTGCGTGCTCACTACTTAGTTTATTGTTCTTGATGTTACGAAATATGATCACCTTTCTCACTCTAAATATTTTCAAAATATTTTCGTGGTTTCCCTTCATAGTTGTATCCTGTATTTTTGCTACCATATTAAATTTTTGTGTCTGTATTGGTTTAGGTACGAACCCTTGGAGCAGCATCGACAGCAACGTCGTGGATAGCACCACCTTACATAAGCGCATTCATTCAAACCTGTCAACGGCCAACCTACGCAATCAGCACGCATTCAAAACACCGCCGCCGTCACCATTTCCCCCTTCAACCCCCTTAACCTCACTCCCTTCAACCCCCTTCACCTCACTCCCTTCAACCCCCTTTAGTTCACTCCCTTCGTCTCCCAGTATGAGTCCCATGTCTAGTTATTCTCGAACATCTACACCAGTTTCAAATCGCTCATTTTACAACAATGGCAAGAGCAACTTTGGCCGTGCCAATTTCTCACCAACTATGGCCGGTGAGTGGTCCCCTTGTGGGCATGCCTCAGCTGTCATCAACGAATTATGGGATTACGGTACACCCATTCTGCGTGCAACAGATTCACGTCGCGCATCCCAATGTTCTCCCAGTCGGCAACCCTTCCAACCTCTTCAGTCTCCTCACTTACAGTCGCCATCCGTTGACTCTTTGCAATCGCCTAATGCTATTGATGCTTTTGCCAGACCATATCCGCGTCCGAAAATCAATTCAGAAAACAGTTACCGTAAAGCGAAACGTAACCTTAACGAGGAGCTTAGTGTGTGCTTCAGCCAGTCATCATCATCATCTTCATCGTCGTTACCCTCTACGTTGTCGTTTCCCTTTTCATCGTCAACTCCTGCGATAGTTAACGTCGGCATTAACACCACCCTCACTGCCAACAACAGAAACGCTACCATCTCATCGACCAGCATATGTGATATGTCCGCTGTGAAAAGCTACTGCAGAAACAGCTTCGTTAATGGAGTTGCTGATGCGGCGGCTGCAACTGCTACCTCTCTGTATACGCATCCAAAGGTGGAATACATGTCAGCCTGGCCGGGCCTCGGTGACATCGTCAAACCCAACGATACGAATTCTAGTCCTAGCACTCTACCACTTAGTTCTCTTTTGTCGCCGTTCCGCTACGAGTATAGTGTGCCATCAGTTCCCGTTCCGGTTCCAGTTCCTGTCCCCGTGGGACCACTACCCAGCATGAGCAGTGGTATATCAGATTCGCAGGGCGGTCAGTTTGGTCCATACACACATTTTGGAAGTGGCGATTTTGGCCGACGATTTAGCCATGCTGGCGAAACGAAGTTAGGCTATGCTAGCAACCACTTAACTCCGTTTCACAACTACCCCCAGGTAGAATGGATTTACTTGACGATTCGTAGGTCGAATGACTAGACGTTTGTTACAAACACCCTCAAATTGTCATGGCGCCTCGCCCCTCAGTGTGACATAATAAGCAGGTTATTCAGTATGAAGGTCATATTAACGTGTAGCTTTTTAGTATTTTCGTTTATTTTTAATCTTTAAGAGCCTTTAAATGAGAAAAATTTCAACAAAAACTTTGATTTTATTGTAAAATCGGTTCTCATATGGAGGGGAAGACTTGGGATGTTTTAGAATTTTTTCCTCTTATTGTTCTCTTAAAGCTGCAGTATTAGTCAGACATTCTGGTTTGGCAGTGATAGCATAATTCAGTTCTCTAAAAAAACAATTTTATTTTTTCCTCTTTTTGATCATTTAAAATAATTTGAGAAATCCAGAATGCCCCCGTTTCAAACTACCAATGGAGATCGTAAAAGGGTTCAGTTGTGAAACGAATTTAGAATACCAAGTTAATACCTCAAAAAACACATTTTGTTGCTGTAACCCTTCATGTAACGTACGTAGACCTCACTGTAGCTTAATTACCTAATGATCAACATCTTTTTATATTAGTAGCTCCGGAGCCAATGGGTACCAAATATTACTTTCCTTAAAAATTAAACACAAAGTTCACTTTTCATGCATAACCAAACCGTAATTATCATTTTACCCAGCTGCACAGGTCTAATAAATCATTCATCTACTATATTTCTGTCAGAAAACATTTAACTCTTGATAAATTACTCATCTACCCTTTACCACTTGCTTCTATTGGAATAAAATTTAACAAAACTGGTGTTTTTTCGCTCCTGATACAATATTTTTGTGACCAGTAGAATGAAAACACTTATGATATGACGAATTTATTGGAGAAGAAAGAATGGTTTGAACATACCTTCATGAAGTTTTGAAAATTTCGGTTTCAAAGGGTTTTTTTTTCTCATCTTCCAGGAAAATTTATTTATGGAAGCTGAATATTTTCTTCAATTTCAATCACAGATTCACCTTGAAAAGTTTTGTTGTGTTATCGATTGTCTCGTTGCATAGTTTTTCACTTAAAATTGTTTCGCCATGATAAATATGTCCCCAAAAAAATAATTCATTGATGGTTTGGTAGCTCCTACTTTCGTCATTTGCCTGAAAGAATATTTGCGTTTATTTTTACAGTCACCGAAATGGGATTTACACAGTTCATCGTCACCATCATTCTCACCTGTATCTGCACCACAACATCAGAAACTTGATCCTCTTGGTGAAGCTGTCAGCGTGATTGATAATGAAGAATGTTTCAGAGTAAGTTTCCAGTGCAAATTATGGTTGCCAAAGCGGATAATGATAATATTTGACGGTATTCGAAGATGTGAATGTAGGAGTTCTTGTGAGAGTTTCCATTTTTGTTCCAGGAATTTTTTTCATTACATTTGTTCCTGTCCATGTTCCAGCGCCTGAGTAATACCTATCCTACTTTCTGGTTTCATTCCCATCTTCTGATTTCTATGTACTCAAATTCCGTTCCTGTACCAAGACACCGAACTGCTGTGTTCCTGTTTTCAATTCCAGTTCCGCAAAAAATTATGGCTTTTATTTGACTTCATTTTTTTTCTGCATTCTCCGTTGTAATCGACTGTAAGTTGAACATCCTCATCGTACAACTTTCCCAGTTGAAGATTATGGAAATATTTCTTGATGTGGAATAAGAATGAAAATGAAAAAAACCTAGGTATATATTTCCTTTTTTTGTTTTATTTTGAATACAGTAGAAACTGCTTATTAGAAACACTGGATAAAGAGAACAACCGCTTAATTGGGACAAATCTGGAAAGTCCCAAAACAAATTATCTAAAATTATAGGAAACAGACTGCTTATTGGGGACAGTGCATCAGTTTATTGGGACTAAAGAAGTCTATAGACAAAGAAAAATTGCCCTTAAACTGTTATTGAAATTGATGATAATCTTGTTTCAGTTAATTAGTGATATTATATGTTAGTCTTTGTTATTATTCTCCCCATCTTTCATAATTTTATGTTGTCTTGAGCCTAGTAGTTTCAGTTTAGGTTGTAAAAAATTACCTCCTTTCATCT
The DNA here is from genome assembly GCA_011428145.1 of Ericerus pela. Taxonomy (NCBI): domain Eukaryota; kingdom Metazoa; phylum Arthropoda; class Insecta; order Hemiptera; family Coccidae; genus Ericerus; species Ericerus pela. The sequence goes on along the minus strand of WOFM01000407.1, from coordinate 275,333 downwards.
TCCAACTAAAACCCCCAGTTATCTTCTTTTTTTTTTATAAATATATGTAGATATGTATAATATAATTATTCAATAATTAATCTGTTTTTTAATGTAACTGTACCAGAAGTCCAGTACTAAGATTTACTATTAATTTTTTTTTTTTTCATCTGAACTATCAACATTGTTTAATTGGGACATCGCTTATTAGGAACAAAAAAGGTACCGCCCAATATGTCCCTATCAGGAGATTACCACTGTATTTCTTTTATTCTAGGTATATAGTCAGAAATTCCCTTCTTATTCAGTTTTTTATTTTCATTCCATGTATGTAGTCGTATTCTAAGACATTTGGTAGAAGTTTTAATTCACAAACAGAATCATTTCTTTACTTCGTTTTCTTAAAAATTATGTGATATAAGTTAATGTTTATTTCTGACAAACTCTCAGATCCCTGGAATGCCTTGAATTTCTAGAAAATCTCTTTAAAAGAGAATAATGCTCTTACATTACGAGTGTCAAATGTTAAACATTTTTCTTAACACTGCGAGTATCATTCCAATTTTCATAACGCGCCATTATTTTTTGGTAAGAATTCTGTGTCAGTTTTTTAAATTTTTTATGGATAAGAATGATGAGAATAAAATCTTGTCATAATGTTTGTACCCAAGACCTGCCTTCCAATTAAATTTAATTTGGCATTTTAGACTTGAATGTGAATGTCTACTTTAATATGGCTTGACTGATGATAATTTTTAATTGCATTATATATGTAATTTTTCCCCTCATCAAATCATCGTTTTCAACCTTTGAATAAAGCTAAAACCCGTGAATGAGTGAACCGCTTGTTATTCTACGTCATCATATCGATGGATTGATATTTTTCGGGTACTTTGTGTCGTTTTCGTATTACAGTGGACAGTGCTCTATAGACTATTCCAAATAAAAACGACGTGACGTTATATAAGCTGATGAATCAGGAGGGAAGGAAAAATTCGAAATTCACTATATTCAAGTAAGGCTACATCCAAAACCGTTTTGTTTACATCACTGTTTTTAACTTTACATCAAGTCGTTCTTATTTGGAGTAGACTCTCTGGTGTTAACCAAACTTCCGTGGTCTGTTCCCATAAATTGAAAATTCTTGATCATGTTGTCTCAGTTTATGCGCAGTATTATCCAGTCCAGCCATCAGTATTATGATATACTTTAAACGTAGGTATATTCACTTTTATTATGGAACCATCATGCAACTGATCGTGCATACCACCATTTTAGACGAGTTTTATTGATACTTGTTTGTTTTTGCAACAATTGTTCTCTCCCATGATCTCAGTTATTTTTTTGCGCAGGACTCGCAAATAGGTGGCGTTGCTATTGCCCTCAGTCATGGCTCCGTATTGTTCGAGTGTGCCAAACATGAACTACATTCAACGACGGCGTTACGTTATCCTAATCGGCGTCATCCAAACCGCATCAGTTTAGTTTTCTATCAGCACCGAAACCTGAACCGACCTCACCACGGCTTGGAAGATTGGGAGGAGAAGGTCAAGCTGAAGAAGCTCAATAGTCTGAGCACCTTGAATACGCCATCTCCATCGCCTAGTATATTCTGTGAATTGGCTTCTTCGTTGTGAGACAGCAGCTGTTTGCCTCCTTTAAAAACGTATGCTCGGAGTCGGCGGCTAATTGAAGGTCTGCAAACGTGCTCCAGGTCTATGCCCCGAAGGCTCAAACGAAATAAAAAGGATTGAACGAATGTCAATGAGATGGTGGTTTGATTGAAATGTAGTACCACATGGTGGTTGAAGTATTGGGTCACAGTGCCTTGCAGTAAATCGTCATATTAAATATTGCTGAACCAAAAGAAAAAAAAGATAGTTTCGACTCCATAGATAGATGTGCGGATAAATAAAAAATTTAAGAAAAGTAAAACAAAAAAATAACAAAAAACGTTGATCTCTTGATTTCTTTCCCTCTTTTTAATTGTTTAAGCACATTTTCGAAGAACAATATATTTTTTCTTTTTTTTTTTTTATTTTTGACGTATTATTATCGTTATGTGTTCATCGTTTTATTGTGGTAACGTTCCCTAATGTTAATTTTTTTTCTTTCCAAATCAACTGCATTTTCGAAAAATGGAATATAATTTTCATATCATATTACGAACAGTATTAGACGTTTTGAAACTTTGCTGTTGAAGTGAATGATTCTGTTTTCGTTATGTATTTTTTTTAATTTATTTCTTTTAATTTTTTTTTTTTTTATTTACTTATTTTGGTTTATTTATTATTTATCGACAATATTCTCGATATGGTTAAAAACTGTAGGATTTAACGTAGGCTACTTTTTATTTAAACTTTCAATTCATTTATCTTTCTGTACAATCAGACTGCAGGATATTCAATTAGTCTTTTTCCTAATAATTTGTAGGTAGTTATTATAATATCATGATTGATGTTCTAAAAATAAACACACTTTTGTATTGTTTATTTATTATTTCTTTTTTAATGTAATAATATTGTATATTAATTTTTTTGTGTTTCATTATTTTTTCTTTTAAGTATTTATTTATTTTGTCTTTTTGTATGTCGATTCAAAAATTTTATGTAGGATATGTTTTATTTTGTCTTGTTTAAAAAAAAAAACAAAAAAAAAACGTTCACTATTGCTCAGTTTATATATTTTATGGATGTGAGTATGTGATTTTGCATGTACGCGAATGTTTTGTACTGTTTGTAACAAGTTGTAATGTTGATATTTATTAAGTTGATGAAGAAATTGGAAAAAAAAAAAAGTAAAAATGAATAAATCCTTGCAAAGTTGCGAAAAAATGAGAAAAGTCTTCAAAAAAATTTACAGGTCAGTGTTCCCAAAGAATGTTTCAAGAAAATCGGTGCAATCTTTGAATACAATTCAATCTCTACGACTGTCGTTATGTTTCATGGTCCTTGGCGGATTTATTTTGGACTTGAAATTACGCCTAATTTTTCGAAGTCAACCATTATTATTAAACGCTTATTTTCGATTTTACTTCGTTAATGGCGGACCACGTTGTTCCAATCTTCATTTATAAAGGGAGTCACCCGATAATTCATATTTATTTTTCCCATATAAATATCGCATACTCTAATTGTTGATTGTTGACTGGTTCGACACGCTTTTGAATTCGCGATTACTCTTGTCATTTTTTCAGTGGAAAGTGCGGATATTTATACCATGTTTGCAATCATTTGTCTTGATCGATGTCGTTTATAAATTTCTTTTTAAAACTTGATAATTACTGGAAATATTTACAAAAACGTTTGTTTTTTATTAGTTTTCCCGTTTTCGTCTATGTTCTATAGATTTTTTTTCGTTTTCCTCTCGTATTTATTATTTTAACAGTTTTTTTTTTTTTTTTTTTTGGTTTTTTTTCTCCCAGTCTTTTGATATTGTAATTTTTGTTCTTCGTTGTTTTTTTTTTCCTCACCGTCGACAAAATGTATGACAATCTTGTTTTTCAATAATTTTTCCAATATTTTAGTGAACACCGTTTACATATCGTAGAAACGAAATTAAAAGTAGTATTTTATAGCTCATTATTTTTTTTCCTGAATACCATTTTATCCCAAACCTTGAAAGAAGAAATTGAAATTATGTCACTTATGAAAGCAATATTGTCGAATTGACCAAAAAAAATATTTTTAATAATTGTGATTGAAATGTACGTGTGTTATATTATGTAAGGACTTGTTGTAACAACTTTCTTCTTAACTTTTTTTTCTCTTCTCGTGATTAACCATTGAAATAGTGAGCTTTTACGACAGTACAAAATTTATATCAAAATTTTATGAATTTTTTTCTTTTTATAAGCGACGAATACTTACGTTATTGTATACAATTGTTTATTTTATTGTCAACGTTTTTGTACGTAGTTGAAATTGCATTTAACTTTCAGATAAATGCAGAAAAAAGAAAAAAAAATTAAATCCGGTTTCATTGTGTAAAATTAAGAACATTTTTTTGAAAAAAAGAAAAAGAAAAAAAAGTAAAATTTCTTAAGTTTAAACAACGTTATTGTATTTAAAATACGTCGCGTTTTTTTGTTTTTTTCTTTCCTAGAAATCTAGGTTGACTACATTTGCGTTGTAACATAATTTTTTCTAATTTATATTATTCGGCGATGATCTCAAACAATTTTTTGTTACAGCTGATCTTAATTTAGTTGCAATGTACAGCTGCAATTTTTTCCTTCAAGTGTCTGAAACACAGAATTTTAATCACGATCACTGCGCAAATTTTTATTTCTTTTTTGAATTTAGTTTTGTAAGAAAGAAAAAATAAAATAAAAATTTTGGGAATTCTACGATTTCTTCGATTCGGATAATTTTTTATTAATACTTTTGTAGAATTTTTAAAATTAATTTTATGGAATTTTATATATTTATTATTTATTATTATTATTATTATTATTATTATTATTATTAATAATATTATTATTATTATTATTATTATTATTATTATTATTATTATTAATATTATTATTATTATTATTATTATTATTATTAATAGAACTAATATGATTATTTTGGTATTATTATCTTTTATAATTTTTTGTGGTAAGTTTACCTTTATTTTTTTTTCTCGTAATTTAATAATTGTGAGTTCAATTTGACAAAAACAATTTCAAAAATGAAAAAAAAAAAAAAAAATGTAAAATATTTGAAAAAACACATACCAAAATGATTTGTATCTGTTTATATCTGAATGTCAATAAATACTTCATTTGTATGACTTTTATTTTTAACCGACTTCAAAAAATGGAGACAACTCCAAACTGTGTGTGTGTGTGTTTGCGCGCGCATACCCGCACACACACACGAGTAGAAATCATCGCAAAGAAAACCTACTAAAGCAAATAAGGGTACAACGCACAGAATGCCTGGTAATTGCCGAACTCCATTTATTTCTATGCTGAGGAAAATGGTCTATAACAAACCAATTTGGGTTCCAACTGCCAAAGGAAGCCAAAAAACTGACTACAACAAATTAATTCACCTGTGTTGTCTTAAATTCTTATATATAGCAAACAGATTTTTCCTTCCAGTTCCAGTATTTTTTCAGTGGTTACTTTCGTGTTTAAAATTATCATGTATGATTTAATCAGTGTACTATTACAATTTATTAACCAGTGAATTCAAAAAATTATGTCCGTATGTATTATTTATGATTGGTAATGATCAGTTTCGTCTTATTACACTTATTTAGTCTCCAAGGTTGAGGGTGGGTATATTTTTCATTTTATAACGTCAGGAAAATTTGGGCACCAATAACTCAAATTCACTTATATATATATATATATATATATATATAGTGGTGAGGTGTGTCGATCGAAGTATTTCATAAAAGTAAGAAACAAATTTGCAAGTGATTAAAAGCAGAATAACATTAAATGGTATGAGGTGTAAGCTCAGTGTTCGATGAGTGTAACCGAGTACATAAGCATGAAAATGTTAAGTGTACATGAATAAGCAGAAAAGCAGTTATGATATATATATATATATATCAGTGTGACCACCGAGGGAGTGAGGGGAGAGGAACTGTACCTAAAAACCCCCACAAATCCAGGGATTCGAATACTGTTTCAAATTAAAAAAATGAAAAGCAAAGCAAAGATAGAACTAAACATTTAAAAAAGGCATGAACACAATAAAAAGAATGTATCGGAGTATTGATTAGAATGAGTTTACTTAAGGTAAAGGTGGCAAAGATGCTGTACTTTCACAAAGTCATGATGGCAGCACTGTTGAGGGAAAAATGACATCACTGGTACATGCAGGGTAGTCAACAGACATTTTGTTCAAGTTTTTGTGACAAGAAACCTACAAGCAGGGCTCGGCATTGAGTCCTATAAAAAGACTCGAGTCACAAATTGAGTCACATCTACAAAATATGCCTCGAGTCTAAGTCCGAGTCCTGAAAACTTGAATGGACTCGAGTCACGAGTTAAGTCCCTCATTATATTTTTACCCATTAGAAAATTGAAATTATTGTTAATAAATTTTGTAATATTCATTTTATTTTGACATTAATACAAAATATAAACTATAGGTAGTCTACAGTGTCTTAGCCGTCTTAGGTACTAAAATTACATTTTTATTTTTAATATATCAAAATTTCCCTTTAAGAACATCAACTTCTGAAAACTAAAATTTGACATAGACTAACATTGTGGATTCAGAATGAAATTACCCTAGGAGAACAGACGTTCAATTGGAGCAGAGGAACACAGTGGAGTATTGTACTCCAAGAAGAGCTTTTTAATTATGGGGAATTGTTGCTGATTATTAATAAAATTATTTAAAGGAACAAATTTTTGATTTTTAATTTCTTTAAGTCTGAATATGTTTTACTTTAACTCATTGAGAATTCACGCACAAATCCGTTCATTTTAACGGCATTAATTTGTCCATAAATCTCAGGGAATTTGTGGATGAATTAATGCCGTTAAAATGAATGGATTTGTTGTTGAAAATAACCTAAAGATTAATGACAAACCCATTCAGTTAAACAGATTAGCGCATGAATTCCTGATAAATTACAATACCAGTATGTTTTAAATTTATAATTAAATAAATACGCAGAATACGCTTAAAAAATTTAACCTTTTTTCATTTACTAACTTACATCTAGCAGTCCGGACATCTTCTCAGTATAAAGTATTTAGATTTTAGATTTCCCTCCGTTACCTTCAAAGGCTATAAATTAACAAAAATGATTTTAATAAAAATGATAAAGCTTGTTGTCAATTGTCTAATTGTCATGTACAGTCGTACTCTCCTACATATTATTACATTTTTATTCGCTATCCAGTTATGCTAGTTGATAAGTATAAATTTGACTTTTGTGAAGTGGAAAATTGATAACGGAATATAAGCTAATAATATTAATACAGGAATGATACGTAAATAATAGCTGCTGATAGTGATACCCAAATGATATTTAAACAATAAAACAACTCGAATGAGTTTAAAAGCGTATAAAAAAGAGGACTTGACTCGACATTTTGGCTGAATTTGTGACTAAAGTCCAAATCTCAAGTCTTGTAAATTCAAAGTGACTCGAGTCTGAGTCATGAGTCATCATAAATGACTCGAGTTCTGCCTACCCCTGCCTACTAGCATCTTGAGGAAGGAAGTTTTTCCATCAAGTTTACATATTATGACATTATGTTTGAAGTTCAATTGGAATGAAAGTGTCAAAGATTCGTTTAGTTATTAGCTCCGTTTGATAGGACTACACCAACTTACACTAACCTACACCAGGAGGTTGATTCCACAAATGCAAGAATGTTATGTGACTTTGCACCAAGTTTTATTTGAATATTTGTGGAATATCCCTACCGGTGTTGGTTGGTGTAAGTTGGTGTAATCCTATCAAACAGAGCTATTGTTGAATACATGAAATTATAATGTCAACTTTCAAATTTGTTTGTGGTATAATAGATAAGGATATGTGCTAGCATGCTGTAGGTCATGGGTTCAAATTCTATGTATTCTTTTGAATTTTTTATTTTATTTATTTTTGTTTTTTTCTATCCCTTTTCAGCCATGTGGTGAGGCTGGTGTATGTGAAGCACGCCCATTTTTTAAAAATACAAAACAAGTAAGTTTTTATTTTGCACAGATAATCATTCCAATTGTGAAAAAATTTGAAAGAATTAAAAATTATTCTGGCATACTATCCCTTATTTAACCACTGAGCCACGGTGGTAGATGATGATCTCAGTTTGTCACGGAAATACAATCGCTTCTCGTTTATGTTTAAATCCAATGATTTATGACGTCATTGTGCCAGACAAATTTGTTGGGATATGATTCCCTCACTACTTCACGAACACAGAATACCACATTGATTAACACTGTATGTAACATACTATTACACTTATTCGTTTTGCATGTAGCGACACTGATCGCCAACATAATATTCTTTCCGCCACTGCTCGATGGAGAATGTTCTCCGTTTGTCAGTCGTTGTACTAACGTCGTCAATAAACATTTTCAAGATGGAAGTCCGTACTTATCTTTTCTGTGTAAAGTGATCAGACCTCACCTCAATATGTTAGCAGAACTGCGGATCAGAGAAATAAGTATGGTAATTGAAATGTGATTGTGATAATCGTGTAATTTGTTAAAATTTGAAAGTTCGTGTTTCACGCAAAGTGAAAGGCTTAGTGCCAAGTGATACCTCCACGCAAAGTGGTAGGAAAAGTTAAAGTTCGTGAACAAAAAGTTCGATTCAGTGATTAAAGTAACAATCCTGAAAAAGTTAAACGTTCAATTAAAGTAAATCAACAAATTAAAAGTGAAATAAAAGTGAAATTAATGAAAACAACGGTAAAATCTTGGGCGCCTGTGAAAACGTCAAAGTCGAAAGTCTGGAGAAAACAAATCAGATACGAGAGGATTTTATGGTTAGGTAGACCAGTGCACAAAATCAAAAATGGTTGGCAATTGTTCATGCTGTGTTCCAGGGAGTGAAACAGTGCAAGAAAATCGAAAATTCAAAAGTTGCAAAGTAAAAATTGTCGGAGTTTGGTGTCATTTGGGCGAGGTAGCAGAAGAAAAAACATCGCAAAAATACGAAAAAAGAACAGAAAAATTAAAGATAAGTAAAAAGTTTAAATTAATTAATAAATAATTCGTGTGATTTTGCCCAAAATTAATCAGAAAAAAATCAAAATTACAGTAAAATAAAGTTAAATTTCAATATATTTCAGGTAAATTCTCAACCAAATTCCAAGTAAAGTTGAAACTTGAAAGGTGATATTAATAGCCTTTCAAACTTTATCTTGTTGGTTGAGAATTGTAGAAATAGGAAATCTTTGTTGGATGAGTTTCATCGAATCCAACAAAAGAAAACCTACATTGATGAACATTGACATTAGTGACAGATTTTTTCCTGTTCACATATAATAAAAGATCGATTCAATTGATGAAGACTGATAAATTATTTTTCTTTCAGCAATTATCTTTTTCATACTTGTTAAATAATTTTTGCACTGTGTATTAATTTGAACTTTAACGTGTTTAATAGAATCAACGGTATTCTGAAACACGACTTGAGATTTTGATTAATTCAATTTCGAACATTTTCGACGATAAAGTCAGAGTAATTCGATCGCTCAAGAAGTAGAAACAACGGCGGAGAGATCACCTCATCGTCGGCAACACATATTTCGTGAGATTTAATTTAGAATATTAATTAATTATTGAATATTATAGTATAATATATTTAACTTGCTTTCCCTATCGAGCGGCTAAGACTGTATTGTGTATTATTATGTGGTTGAGACCGTGTTACCCTCTAGATTTAAGTTCTCGTGTTTCTGAGGTAGGATCTAAATTCCCAAACACCCTAAATTTAATAATAAAATGTCACGATTTGACACAAAGAAGGTATTCGATGGGAGGAATTGTGATGCCTGGAGGACCACGATGGTCTCAACACTCTATGCAGAGGGATTATATCCAATTATGCATGATGTTGAGACCGAAGTGCTATTTTTGGGACTGGAATTAAACATTTTTTTAAACCCTGAATCTGGCAATGCTAGTTCAGCTAACAAGATGGCATATTTCTGCAATCAAGAAAAAGGCAAGGCTTCAATCTACCAGGGATTAAACAACGAATTAATTGAAAGGGTAAAAGATTTAAAAACAATAAACCAAATTTTAAAAGTCCTAGATGAAAGGTATAAAAGCTGCACGCAGGTTACATATATTAATGTGAAGCAGGCCTTTTAGAGGTTGAAATTTAATAGTGATGGGAATATGAGAAGCTACTTAGACGTGTTATCTAGATCAGCCCAAAAAATAAGGGACTGTGGTAAAAATTTAGATAAACAGGAGGAGATAGAACAACTCCTAATATCACTGAACATGGATTATGACATGACAAGGCTGGAGTTCAATACCTTAAGCCAGGATCAAAAAACTATCGAAACACTTCATGCCATGTTGATCGAAAGATCAGATAGGTTATATGACGAGAAGAAGTCAAGACACTATAATAATAAATTTTGTAATTTCAATTATAACAATAAAAATCAGAGATTCCAATATGGAGGAAATTATAATAGATATAACAACACAAATAGGAATCATAATTATAATCAAAATGTAGATCAGGGGAAAACAACATATAATAATAATCAAAAGTCAGAAATGCCTCAAAATAATAATAATAATTATGAAAATAGAAAATATAATAATAACCAAAATCAAAATAATTTGCCAAATTCAAACAATTTAGTATGTTTTAAGTGCCATGGCAAAGGGCACATAGCTAAAGTATGTCCGTCAAATAAAGAGGGTGCAAAACCTCAAGATAAATTCGATGGTCCTGCACAAAATACGAGATACGGACGAAATAATCAAAATAATAAAAATAAAAAAGAAAATGATGTTCAGTGGTCAATGATGATAAGGTACAAGGGCCATGAGCCAAATGAAAACACAAGTAATAATAAATTAATAAATTTAATAACACCTAGAGACAAGAAGCATGAATCAGATCCAGATTATGTCCCGCTGACAAAGAAAATAATGTTAGATGGTGGTGCAGTTGCCCACATTATATCCGATTTGACAAAATTGTCTAACCCCATAATGCTGGAAAAGCCTATTGAGTTAGAATGTGCCATCCAAGATACATTACTAATTGCCACACACATAGGGACTATGTTTATCAGGGTGGAAAATTCAGAGAGGAATCAAACAGTTATAAGATTAAAGAACGTACATTAAGTACCATCCCTGAACGTAGACCTTATGCCAGGGATTAAGATAACAGAAAATAGGGCGCTGGGCACAGATCAGAATTTCTCTGCGGCGCACATATACGTCCGGGGAACGGACAAGGTAATCTTTTCGGCCCCAAAAATAAGGGGGGTATACATGGTGAAGTACAAAATTGTACCGAAATCCACGGTCAATATTATAGAAAATGAACATGATTTAAATAAAATATGTCCCTATAATAATGAATCGAATAAATTGGCATGTATGCCCAACATAAATTCACCAGAGTTGAATGCGATGGCCGAAAGGCAGAATCAAACGATCATAGCGAGGACAAGGGCCATGTTGTTCGACTCCGATCTGGATTTCAGTTTCTGGTTGTTGGCTGTTCTGACGGCTGTTTATGATATAAACAGAAGCCCAACTAGGGCCAATAAAGATCATAAGACCCCTTTTGAAATGTTTTACGGCATAAAGCCGGACTTATCTAACATGAGAGTTTTTGGGTCTCTCGTTCATAGACATATCCCCATAGAGGTCCGTCAGCAACAGGCCACAAAAAATAAAAGAAAAAAAGTAAATAGCGAACACCCGAAACTAACCCAGAGATCCGATAAAGGAATATTCGTAGGGTATACAAATAGTGGGTACTGTATAAGGGACCCATTAATAGACAAATCACACGTTACATGTGACGTAAGATTTGATGAAACAAGGAATATAAAACAAATAGACAATAAAAATAATAATAATGAAATAATACAGGATAATAATAATATAATAGAAACCCCTGTAATCTTAAATTTATTTAAATCAAGATACAAAAATTACATTGAGGACCACATCCCTCAAAAATGGGAGGATGTCGAAAACAACCCTTTTAAGGAAAAATGGCAACAAGCCATTACTGATGAGCTGAAGTCATTATCTGATATGGGCGTGTGGGAAGTTGTCCCTAGAGAGAGAAATGTGAGGTTAGTGGATACAAAGTGGTGTTTCACCACGAAACCCGACAACCAAGGCGTTCACATACCGAAGGCCAGGTTGGTTGCAAGGGGTTTTAACAATCTTACTCACTATTCTCTAACTGAAACATATGCCCCGGTAATCCAATATTGGCTGATAAGATGGATATTATCTATCACAAACAAATATAATCTAAATATAACACAGTTCGATATAAAAACAGCTTTCCTCAATTCACAAATAAAATACCCTATATTTATATCAAACCCTAAAGGATGCCAACTAGGCGAAAACAATTGCCTAAGATTAATAAAGTCTATATATGGACTGAAAACGTCTTCCAAGAGTTGGTACGACTTGTTGAACTCAACAATAATTCAAGCTGGATTCATTCAATCAAAAATAGATAGATGTTTGTATATAAAACAAAATAATAGTGGTGCAATGGCACTCTTAATAGTCTATGTGGATGACATGTTGTTGGCTAGTAACCACGACGAGTGGACACAGGACTTGATAAATATTTTCAATAAAAATTTCACACTAAAAATAAAATATAATCCAACTTTCTTTGTGGGATTTGAAATAAGTCGAGATATACCTAGGAAACAAATCATATTAACACAAAATAGATACATTGATAAGATTCTCTGGAAATTTGGAATGACGGAATGCAATCCATCTTCCACACTCATGGAGACGGGATTAAAAATAAATAAGCCAAAAAATGGATTGGATGATACCAAATATAGGGCTATGATTGGGAATTTGTTATATGTGGCAAGACTGACCCGCCCAGATATTGCCTTCGCCGTCAATTATTTGTCACGTTTTCAGGCATCCTCTAATAGTGAAGTCAAAAATTATGTTCGCCGCATTATTAGATACCTTAAAACCACAAGGGACTTCTCTCTGGTCTTCCACTCTGACCAAACACAAATTAAAGCTTTTATCGATGCGTCGTATGCACCCGACGTAGACGATTCACCCATAGATATGAATAACTTGGAGAAAGGATGCTCCACAACCGGCTACATGATATTCGTTAACAGAGACTTGTTAAATTGAGCCGTTCACTGGCAAAACTCGGTTGCAACCTCGTCGACTGCAGCCAAACTACTTGCATTGAATGATGCACTAGACGATGTATATGTGATCTGGAGACTTACTGAGAGTGTTTTCTCTGTAACCGACCCAGTGCAAGTCTACGAGGACAATATATCTGCGTCCTGTATTGCATCTGGGGGAGGCCAGAAACGCTCCAGGTCTCTAGCGATCAAATGTTACGCAGCATTGTAAGCTTTCCAAAAGAAACGTAAGTTTTAATGATATTAGGCCATCAAGTTGCTGATATACTTACTAAGGCACTTGATTGGAGAACCTTCCAAAATATCGTTATGAGAATCCTCCGAACAAGTCAACTTTTCGGCCAATAGTCTTAATTGACATAACCCTCAAAATTTTTTGATATTTGGTTTTGGACTGCGGATGGGTGTCGGTCTTTTAGCGCCTATCGTAAACCGAGCAGTCCATATGTTGTTTCACACTTCACATCACAATATTCAATAGGTTCCCCGTCGCTGCTCTGCCTCTCTTATTGGTATCAGCATTCCCTAATATATACAATTGATTCCCACAATAACATATTTATATAAGACCTCACCTCAATAATTATAAGGACATATATATAATAATATTATCTCTCCACAGCTGACAATGAGGAGATATTGATCTCTCCGACATGCCATTTTTTATATATATATATTTTTTTAAATTAAAATCACACAATACTTATAAGACGTAACACTATAACAGAAGGTTAAATGTATACCTCATGTTAATAATTACACGATATATTTAAGATAAAACATTTGATATATAAATTCACACACATTTTAATTGTACATCATAATACTAGTCAACGACATACCTAATATTTTATTTTTACCATTTTTATATATATAGAAATTTTATATGACATCTATATGTAACAATTTTGACTGCTATTGCTTATTTTATTTGTTTTATATATGTTTTTTAAATATACACAATGTGTGACACATTTTTTTACTTATATTTTCGTTCGTCCATTTTGAATCGCAGGGGGGTGTTGGGATACGATTCCCTCACTACCTCACGAACACATAATACCACATTGACTAACACTGTGTGTAACATACTATTACACTTATTCGTTTTGCATGTGGCGACACTGATTGCCAACATAATATTCTTACACCACTGCTCGACGGAGAATGTTTTCCGTTTGTCAGTCGTTGTACTAACGTCGTCAATAAACATTTTCAAGATGGAAGTCCGTACTTATCTTTTCTGTGTAAAGTGATCAGACCTCACCTCAATAAAATTTTGCTGTCCATCTGTTTTCCTCAGTCAATGACGTGAACCAACAGAGTATAGCCAAGTGTCAACCAAGGCTTATGGTTGTTTATTTATTGATGCCTTCCTTTGAAGATATATATATGATGGAAACAACTGGAACAGTTTTAACACAGGGTTGAATGTTTAGACTATAGATGCAGCATACTGGCATATGAAGTACCCCAGTCCAGACTGAACACCCCAACCAACCAGAATCAAAAATTGGTGTAAATCTGAGGTACTTTGTACACCAGTGTTTATAAACAAATGCACGTTGCCAGATTTTCCTCCTATCAGATATTTAGTTGGAAGTATACGTCTTTGTAGAAGCACTTTCTATTGGTAGGATACCAAAATTGCCCATGTGTCGTCTCGATCATAATATATATATCCTTGAAGACGCCTTCCACTGTATGTCTTCTAAAATTCTAATTTGGCAATTCTGTTTACAAGCGTTAGTAACATGACATTTTTTAGCGCTATGTTGGTAAACCTGTGTCCTGTCCTGAAGACCTGTTGAAGTCGATCGTGGACGTTTTCAAAACTCGTCTCCGTTGGTATTGTTGCCGCATGCTTGTCTGTCTACATTCGACAAATATAGTGTTTAGCGTTCGAGTTGTTATTATCGCGTTCGTCATTAAGCTTCATACTTTAGTTGTGGCGTGTGCTAAATTTTCGTATTCCAGCTTCTGGTATGCTACCTATATTAGTAAAATTTTTCGTCTAAATTTTGATACTTTTGGCCGGAATTTTGTAGTTTATGATAAATTTCGTCATCATTGTGAGAATCGCGACGGTCTCTATACCTTTTTATTCACCATCTTTTGCCTGGAAACTGGTTGAGTAGAAGTGGTAAACGGGTATACATGTTTTTCCGAGTACTACTCGTGCATCTTTTCCATGATTTTTTGTTCGTAAAAAACGTGTTCGTCCGTAGACTCGTGGTTGCTAGTTACACGTTTGTGCTAAAATTTGTCGGCTTTTAGTGCGTGTCATTTATCACAAAAATCGAAATATATTTCGGTTTGTGAATTGATTTCAGTGTCTGTTTTCATATATGTGCTTTGGTGTGCCATTTGCATTGCAGTCTCAGAATAGGACGATTTATCTGCCGAATACGTGACAGAAAATTGTAGTAAGTGCCAACATTTCTAATCTAATTGATGAAATACTTCGTCTTTTCCAGCATTGAACATAATTTTTACGTCGAACAACTTTAATATAGCCTGCGACCTGCCCCGATGCTCGCCGTATGCTTGGGGCATCAAAAAATTACGATTTGGGCATAAAACTTCAGAATTTTATCAAATCTGAGGTCAAGAGGACTGGCTGCATCCGTTCGCTATTGAGACTTTTCCTGTTATTCAAATCCAACAAAATGGTTTCAGTGGGTGTGTGCTTTTGCGTAAGAGTGAGAGAGGAAAAGTCAGAGAGAATTGGTTGAAGGGGATCTACATACTATCTTAATTCTCCGAGTATGTCTTTTTACCGGTTATCGCAGAAATATGTCCGAAAATAGGATCTACGGTTCATAACCACCTTCTTTTTTTCCCATAGCTGTAAAAAACATGTCGTATGTAGTCCTATGTGGTTAACATAAACTTCTGATTATTGTTGTTTTTATTTAGTGTTCTGAATTTGTTCTCTTGAAATTTGAATAGAATGTAGATGAAGCATAAAAACTGAACTTCTGATGGACCACACTGGGCCACCATCATAACAGTGACGTCATGACTCTTCTTTTTTAGCGATGGAATCGCTTTATTTCACCTTACATCGAAAAATATTTTCTACCGTTGTCATAATGAAACCTCTATTCATACTAGGTGAAGTAGTATGGTTCCGACATCGAATAGTATGCGTGAAAAGAACAATATATTTGTATCTGATCCATAGACTATAGCATAAAGTGCGTACGACAATTTTACTATTTTTTAAAAACAGGCTTTTCGTTGTGGAAAAGTGTAAAGATGATCGATTCTCTACGGTCCATAAATTTTTTAAATAATTATCAGTTTTACTATGGAGGCTGAGAAACAAGATGATAAAAAAGGGTATTTTTTCTCAAAATCATAGTAATAATATTCTACATATTTTCTCACTGGTAAGCTGAAAATTAATGTAGACGTAAAGATGTTCAAAAAAATTAGCATACTGAGGTTTTCCATCCATGTATATTAGTACATACAATTGCATTATATTTCATGCCTGTATACACACGTCGTGCCTCCAATAATGGAAATGAACTATCAGAAAAATCATGTAAAAAATTTCAATTTTCGCGTGATTTTGGTTTATTTTCATTCTGTAATTTGGAAACACCATGTATGTACAGGCATGAGATATGCTACATTATGTTTATGGACTACGTACTGATAAAAAATCTCAGTATGCTAATTTTATATATATGCTAATGATTAAGTTCATTTTCTGTTTCCCAGTAAGAAAATAAGAGAGATTACTATGATGATGAAAAAAAATGATACTCTTAACCCTCTCCCCTCCCGCTTATTAGTCCCTACAATTTTTACGAAAAAAATGCGTGAAAACATTTTTGTTTCAAATTTTATGCAGGTACATTATTTTAACGCAGAAGTATTTTTTTTACTGTATATTATTTAGGTATCGAGAAAAATTGAAACAACTAAGAATATAGTTATACCTTGTAGCCTCGGCCCCAAGTATTTTTATCGTTCAATAAGGTGTCCTTCTATAGTATATTTCAGCCATAAAATCTGTGTAACTATTGATGAGGTTTCAAACCATTAATTTGGTAGGCTTTGTGGTGGTAGGCTAGTTGAAAGCTTCGTAATTGTGTGACAATATCTTCGCACTGGTTCCTTTCTTGTCAGTGTCGAAAAATTTCTAAATGTGCAGCATGGTAGCATATTTTGTAGTTTTTTCTACAAAAATTCTGTTGCAATCCTGATATTTGGTAGGTTAACTATTTTTAAGGCCTAATTACTAAATTTTTATCGTCACTTGATTTTCACATTCGTCTGAAATCTCGTAAAAAGTGAAGATTCGGGGTGATCCAAATTCCTATATAAGGAAACAAGATAGACCACTTCCCAGTCGCAACCTTTATCAGTCGGTACAGGATTAGAATTTATTTATTTACTTATCTCGTCAACGTTCACCGCACGTGACGAAATGTCGGTTTCTTTTGTCCTGATGTGGACCGAACAGTGAACACCAACTGAGTCGAAAAATATAAATTCAATAAAACCGAATCTAGTCGTATGGGCAGCATAGTGGTATTCATTTCAAAATGGAGTTTCCATTCTCGACTTTCAAAAATACCGTGCAAGTGATGACTAATGTTGATCGAAAGCAGATTTTATTCGTTGTCTCTTTGAAAAGGGGTCCACCACCATAATCCTCGTCTATATAACCACAAACCATGAAACCAAACTTAATGTTTAAAAATGTCTGATTATACGCCAAATCTGCTCGGTATCGAATTAATCAAAAATAAATTCTTATGCGGGGAAATTGCATTGACATTTTTATCGATAAAATCTATTCAAAAATTTGCGCAGCCAAAGTAGGTATATACGTATGTATATAACTTGGTAGCTATTATAGCTACCGTTTGTCACCGACGAAGAAATTTATTATTAGCTGAAAATTCGCGTTGTCAGGCAACATCCTTCGATGGGAAGTAAACAGGTTTTTCCATCATGGCGGATTTGTTTTCAAAACTACGTTTTTATCGTATGTTCTATTATATGGAGTTATTTTGCAAAACTGAAGCGGTAAAGATACCGATAGAAACGATGTCGTAATTTTTGTCTGTATTGTAAAAAATTATATACTTTTTGACTGAAATTATTAGTCGTTATAAAATTTATGAAATATATATTTCTTGTGAGAAAGTTAATACTCATTGAAAAATTTGTTTTCTGCTCACTAGGAGAACAGAACCACTGATCTTCGATAAATTCATCTTATTTTCCAATGTTTAGTTTGTTGGGAAAATTTTGCTTGAAATTTTCAGTAAAGAAATGTCAAAAACCTTTCTGATTTTATTGTTATTTGTAACGTAAACTAGATTTTTAACTTTATATTTAGAAATGTCATTAAGATTTAGCAAAAAAAAGTTTCATGTGTTAAAGAGAACAACGAGAATTCATTGAGAATTAAGTTTATGTTTAAAACGAATTGCACGTGTCCTTGCAATAATCATTAACGTTTCATTATTGGTGCTTAGTAAGCTTTATTCTTTGAATATCAATCGATGATAAGTAATCCAATCGCTGCAAAATCAGAGAAAATTCTGAAAAAAAGGTCACTCGTTATTATTAACAAAATTTTGTGCCGGTTTTTCCTGTTCTGTGAGGGGAAATGGAGGGGGAATATTAATCAACTATTTTTTGCCAACTTGAGTTCAAAGAATGTCTGAAAGACCATTTGTACTCGCTGGTTTATTCTCTTTGACCTAATATCTAAAAAGTTGACTGAAGGGAAACGCTGTGTTATGTTTTATACTGTTTCTCTGTTAAAATTTCTCTACTTCTACAGAATTCAGTTTAGGGATGCGCGTGATAAGAAAATAGAGAAACTAATTTAAACACTCTTAAATAGTCAAGTGTGAATTTATGTTTTAACTGTTGTATAGGGAGTTGATATAGCTTCATCGTTCTTTTCTCGTATGCGTGAGAACATCAGTTATTCAAGACCGATGATATAGCTATTTACTTGTGGTGTACAATATTCTACGATTAAACGTAATTTGGAGTGCAGTCAGTCTGTGGAATTACGTCAGAATATCTGAATTGTAAAATTAATGACAGAAATGAATGATTAGTACGAAGGGTTCTGATTTATCAGTTTTACTTTAATATCTTGCAGAAAAAAAAAAGAAAAAAAAGAAGAAAGATTTTCATTGAAAAATTTGCTGCCGAAATATTTACCAAAGTTATTGATTTACGATACATTATGAGTTTGCATCTTCAAATTAGAAGAATTGTTTATCCTTTAGAAGTTTACCTATACGAGTTTTTAGTGTATTTTCAAAGAAGCCTTGCGCATCTCCCGGAAAGAATTTAAAAATAGGCTTAATAACGTCAAAGTATGAAAATTTCAATAAAACAGTAAAATGTGAAAACTATTCGATTGGGGTCAGTATGACGAAAACTTGGTGGATTAATTCAATAAAATAGAGTTAGCGTAAGCCCTAAAAATATCGACAAATTTTTCATTTATTTATTATCTACTGTATCTTCAAATCTATTTTTTGTTCGCGATGATGTGCCAGACAAAGTATTTAGACGTCTACTAAGTACTCTCTATAGTATGTATTACGAGAATTTTCCTCTTTCTGTGTGTGACCTAATTGTACACACACTAACACCCAAAAATCCAACCGAGAGTGAAGTAATCCATATACTTGTTTTTGCAAACCCACTCAAAAAACAGACTTTTTTGTGAGAATAATTATTAACTATACGCGAAGTAGGAGATTTTCCCAAATGTCATAAAGTAGAACTTTGCGCATGCCCATTGTACGTTTTGTTGGTTTGGGGAATCAAACCTGAGACCTACATATTTGCCAGCTAAAAGTGGTGAACATAACCACACAGTCATCTCACTGCCAACTATAACTGGCGAATGTATTTTGTTACTTAGCAAGGTATGGCAGTTCCCAAATACTCCCCCTAGAGAGACTCAACACAAGTTGAATGACATTAGATACTGTGGGAGGTTGGGTGGAGCCAGAAACGCCTCTTATACCTATACACCCAGGCTTATTCTACCTATATGGGTTCTATTTTCACTATATAGGGCGCCATCTGTTGGAAACTCAAGTTAGGAAGGAGAGTTGTGAGTTCCACCATGCACCACTAGGGTGCGTGTATGTTCAACACACATCGAGGGTCACCAGATGTAGGTTTTATCAGTTTAGCGTATCAAACCTAGGATCTACATATTTGCCAGCTAAAAGTGCTGAATTTAACCACATGGCCATCTCACCGCGGATTATAACTGGCAAATGTATTTTGTATTAAACAAGTTTTGGCAGTTCCCACACCCATATTGGAACTCAGATAATTAAATTACTGTCTTGGCAGCACACGTGCATGATGTCTTATGCTGTATTATAAAATTTTTGCACTTCCTGATTTTGTGAAAAACTGATTGTCAAGTTCCCACTTCAATCAAACCCAACATTTCAATTTTGAAACAAACCTCTCTTATTTCACTTTATTGATTGCTCAGCCTCTATTTAAGCGAGAAAGCTGAGGTTGGTGTTGCTCGAAAGATGATTAGATTTTCAAGATGTCCATATAATTTTTTAATTATCTTTTCCTGTTTGAAAATAAACTAACAAAAAAAAGGTTTGCTGGGGTATACTCATGAAGGATTCATGTGTAAACATAACATACCACATAACTACATGTCACATAACGCACACAAATGAGAATTACGATTGTAAGAGTTACAGTTATGCAAATCCAATAATCTTAATTATCATTTAGCCCCTACCATTGACACCAAGCTCAAGGATTTTTACCCATCAAAAAATGCAAATAATACTTTTGGCCTGTTTTTGGAATCCAGAAACCTCTCCACTTTCACTTAATGATTCCTCAGTCGTTATTTAAGCTAGAAAGTTAGGGTTGGGATTTTCGAAAAAGGAGAAAATTTATTCGAAACTGCTTCTGCTTCGGATGTGTTTTCAACTGCATGAAAATAAATGAACAAAAAATACGCAAATTGATGGAAAATTTGAGGTAGTTTGGAATCTGTAAACTTATATTTCAATCAATAATTTCTCAGCCACTGTAGGGGTTGATACTGCTGGAATGAAGAGAATGTTTTCTTAAATTCGTATTCTATCAAATTTTTTATTTATCCTCAGATACCTGAAAATAAATGAACAAAAAAGCGCAAATTATTGGAAGATTTTCAATTTCTGTATTGATTGGATTTTTTTTTTTTTTTTTTAGTGGGGATTTTTACAAAAAATAGTGTGTGATATTCGTGCGAAATAGTTGATAGCTACTCGTGTGATTTGCATCATTTGCTTTTGGCTCATGCTCTACAAAAATCTCACTTGTATAAAAATGACTTACTTTTCGCACTTGTATTACACATAACTTTTTCTACGTGTGACGTCATTTCACACACACTAACACATCAACGATCATACACCTACTTCGTAACAAAGTAGTCTGTATATGCACCTTGATGCCAGTCATGTCTACGACCGGAAATTAATGTTTTCATTCGTTGATTCAATTTTCCTGTCTCAGTTACCTTTGCAATTCTAATGATAGTCGAGAAAAAATTAGATAAAAATATGTATAGAAACTTCTTTTTTAATATTTCCTCTATTTTACTTTTCCATAGTTCCTTATTTTATTTTTTTTTATTTTTTTATTTTTAAAGAATAAATCACTAATTTGTGATTTTATTTATACTTATTGACATCTATAAGCTTTTGAAGATTCAGGGGCGAATCCACTGGGGAAGAGGGAAATTTTCCCCTTTTAAATGCCAAAAAAAAGTAAGAACGACGAAAATTAAGGGAAAAATGGAAATATGAAACAAAATTCAGATAAAAACTGACAAAATTTCCTCCCTCCTAAACCGTAAAATTAAGAAAAAAAAACGAAAAAAATGAACAAAATCTATGTAAAAACGGTAAAAATTTGTTGAAGAACAAAAAAAAAAAAAAATTTGAGTGGCATTTTCCCCTGGCGCCGAAATGATGCTTTAGATCTGCAACTATGATGATTCATTGACGATTTGTAGAACACCCAAGTTGCTCCTTAGCTGTGGCATTGTCAATGGTTGCGCTAGCTTATCAGATTTTTTAGTGAAATTTACTCCTTTTATAATTTTATTTTATGGTCATTTGACGATTATAAACAAATAAAATAATTTTGAATTCGGTTTTAATTCTGAAATTTATAGAATACGGTAAACATAATAATTAATCGATTTGTCTTAATATTAGCATACAGGCTACTGTATAAAGGTTGGGTGCAGAGAAGAAAATAAAGGTCGTTATTACCTTAAATTTTTCCCATGGCCCACCTTGGAAAAAAGCTGGCTACTGATTTCTTCATATTTTGTCAGAAAATATTAAGGAAACGTCCTTGATAACATTGACACAAACACAGTTTTTGTCTCTTCGTAAATTATTTTCTTTATCGCCTTTGTGGAATATCGTGTTTTAAATGAGATTTTCATCGGTAGAATGTTACGTGGTGTACACGTACGTCTACGAACATAATTATTATTTGCGTTAACTGAGAATAATTACTTTACCAGGTATTTAAAAAAACGACAAAATGCGTGCGGAAATATGGTATAACTAGCTTGCCCGTGGGAATTATTCGCACGGAATCATACAGAAAAGGATTAACGCATTTAGTTTGGGGTCTACTACCGTTAATTTTCAAATTTTTTAACATCGTAACAATTTTGTTCATTTGCTTTTATGCCATTTACTCTTTTTTTTCTTCTTCAAAATTTTCACTCCCCAATCGAATTTTGGAAAATATCATTGGCCCTGACGCATTCTCCGCTCGAAGTTCTTTCGATTGCTACCTTTTTCATAAAAATACGTCCATCAGTTGTGACGCAAAAGAAAGAAACGGAATGTGTGACCTTAACTGTATTAATATATGTGACGATACTTCCTTTAAAAATATTTGTCCATATTTATGTATATTGAAAAATGCATTACGAAAATATTGTGGTGATTATGCTACCAACGTACCTATAACGTTTATATTATACGACGAGATTTCATAGCCTAGACTTTCTTTGTATATAGGTACGGGTGTAGGCCTACGTTTACTTTATCTGCAATGCGATGGTTGAATCTTAACGCGTGCCCATGCCATTCTCGCACCATATGCGTTTTCGTTTTTGATAATGCTGATGATTTTTTTATCTCCAGGTGTTCTAGGTATGTTGTGTGCAAGAGAGATTTTGAAATACCTTCGGGTTGAGACAAATCTGGTACAGGAAAGTAAGCCTATTATGTCGTAGCAAAATAGCGAAAGCTACTGTAGGGGGAAGCAAGACAAATTCATAAAAGGGAGGATAGATTGACAGAGGGACGAAGTAAGAACTTATTTCACGAAAAGAATTCTGTTAAAACACCTTTTGGAAAGTCTTTTAACCATAGAATCTGTTTAGAAAGTCAAAATCGAGGGGTGGTTTATACGTTTTTACCCGGTGTGCTTGTAAACGGGGCATTAAAATTGACCTCGCAAAAGGGTGAAGTGTGGAGATGATGAAAATTATTAGTCTCATGAGAGAAGAAAACGATTGGTTCCATTTTTCTATTTTCATCTATTTTTTTAATGTATGTATGTGTGTGTATTTATACGTATCACCCAAAATTTGTATTCACGGTTTTAAGAAAACTGCAGAAGTGATAAGGCTATTTTTACGAATGGTATTCATTATATAGGATTAGGTCTGATAGGAGTTTGTTGGGTGCTGGTTTGGTAGCTTCAGATAAAATTGGACTACACAAAATTCCAGGAATAGTAGTTTTTCCAGGATTTTTAGGAAACTACGAAAGGGGTCGGGCTGAAATTTTCTCGATACATTGTTATTGTAATTATATGCAAATTTCATAGAAGTTTCTTATCGCTTATTGGGATCCCACTACTACCTTATTTCAGTTGAAAAAACCTTCTGTAACTATTAATTCTATTTTAATCCCATTTTTAATCTTATCTTACTGGGCAAACATTTAAATAATTTATTTCCATCGGAACATTCTATAAAGATACGAAAAATATGTCTATATCTGTTTTTTTCTTACCTATTTTTTTCTTTGTAGATTTTTTGAATCAATACCAAATTTGAAAAAATATTTTTCACAAAGCTCAAACTCCACTTTCTACTCGCCGTACCCCGTTTACTTTCCTTAATTTGGAGCTTCGGATGAGATGTTGGTAAAATGAAAACTCCCTTTAATTATTTATATGTTAAATTCTCCAAATTTTTAATTTCTACTGTCAAACTTGGCTAAATACCAACATCGAATATCTCGTTAGTATTTCCCCGACATTCACTCAGAAATGGAAATTAGATAATTTCAGGTAATTTTAGTTAGATCTATCTATGGATCAAGTGATAATTTTAAATGTATTTTTTGATATTGATCAAGATTATAACTAAATTTTTGTTCAGATCATTTAAAATCGGAGTTCATTTGGCAACCATTTCTTGAGGAACTGCAAGTTTTTTTTTTTTCTTTTCATATAGAAACATTTTTACCCATTACATTGGCTTGTTAGTTCCTACTTATGTTAAAAACTTGTTTAAAACCCTAATGAAATTATATAATGAAAAACTAATATGAAATGTTAATAAGTTTACGTTAAAAACGAGTTTTTTAAAGATAAGCTTTTATTTTTTAATTTTTTTAATTTTGATTTTAACTTTATGCGAAATAAATATTATTTCGTTGCCGAAGGCTGGCTGCAGTATTGGTATATTTTAAAATCGTAGTAGTGAGTAGAATAAAAGCTTATAAAAATGGAGAAAAAGAAATAGGTTACTGATCCATTTTCTTGTTCGGTGATTTTCTTTCATCGTGGGGAAAAATGTATAAAACATTTCGTTAACTGTATTCGTGGGACAAATTTCATCTGAAAACTGGGAAATTATTTGCATGATTAAATTTTGAAGGTTTAAAATTTAATGTAATTTTTGTGAAGTGCGCACAAAGAAAATAGTAGTATACTATATTGTGGAAAATTGTTTGCTTTGAATTTTTATTGCGACGACTTACAAAATACTCACTGCATATGATGCGTCCTTTATTCTTTCTGGGGTTGCATAAATCTTAGTTGAATCACAATCGGCGTGTTTAATTGACTTCCTCGTGTAGCAAAAAGGAAAGTCATTTTATGCAACTCTGATCCATAATATCACCTTTTCTGCCCTCATTTCTGTATGAAAAGTTCATATTTTTGGACAGAGGACTATTTTTTTGTTATAGGACTAGAAAATTCGAAAGAATGACCGCGTATAACAATATATTTCTACTCTATAAATCTCTTATTTATATATTGTCACACCAATAAACCATCATCCACCATGTATAACATATTTCAATAAATCGTGTGGACATAGCTTAGGTGCCACACAAGAATACAATTGGCAGTACTCTATCACTCTCTCACTTGCCTTTCCACTTTTTGCTCATTTTGGCACTTTTTGGGAGTCTGTGAAACCTCAGCTATTTAATCTATTTCAGTGAAACTTGGGGTAGTGTTAGAACCTTGCATGGGCTACACAATCGGGTTAAAATTTTTGAAATTTATTCTCTAGTTTTGTAGGATGGGGTTCTTAAAATGTTGCAAATCCAACATGTTGTCATCACGATAACTCCCTTAAATTAAAATATTTTGGCTTTAAATTTTTGTGACATTTGGAGGCTATTAGGAATTGGTTTAGTATTGAATTTGAGCGAAATTGATCTACTGGTTTTCAAATGGGTGCCATTATAAAATTTGACACTTGGAAAATACACACTTACTATGTGTGGCTTTGTTTGGTGTAGATAGATGCTACCTACATGGGGTTCATGGAACCCAAAAGAAAAGTGGTTTACGTGCGGGCGACCAAATTATTTCTCGGTACTGGTAGCCAGCAGGTTAAATGGCTTATCATATACTAAGCATACCTACTAACTGGGGCAATTGTCCAAAGGCAGTATGGTATCTTATACTGTGACGTCCGAAAACGAACGTACATCCCGAGTATAGGGAATGATATCACGATTCGAAGTATATCAACAAGTCTCGATCAATCGTAGAGTCGAAACCACAAACCAGCTCAAACAGTTAGGCCACCAGCCTACCAGCGATAGCTCCCAAGGCCTACGAAGTATATCGGGCGAATTTACGTATGTGGAATTAAATAAGTTGGCCGACCCATTATCACAGTGTATACTTTATTACAATCGAAAATATTACTTACAGTTATGGTAACTACAATCAGGTCGTGCAGGTTATTCTTCACATCGCCACATGGTTCTCGAAGTTCGGTGAACCATCAAATCTCGATCGATTATTCGTTTTGAGTTCGAAGGAATAATATCGCGAGTTATTTAATTTCTACTACTGGTATTCACATTCGAAAATATCGGTGAAAACAATAAAAAGGTGGCTTGCTGCCGTATAAAGAGCTGTATTTGCCGTGAATAATATTTCGTATTCACGGCGGACTAAAAACGATCACGTCTAAAACGAGACTGACTGTTCACCTATTAGCCTAAAACGTGAACAGTCAAAGAGATTAGCGATAGTTCACCGATGATCGATATCTTATTATTACACGTCACCATATCGTTAAATAGTCATCTGTCGACGTGTTTTTATGTTTATTAGATTTCGGGAATTTATTCCCGATGGGGAATCGGCGTATTTCCTGTTTATCTTATCACTATTACAAACTTAAGAGTTCGTGAGCCGTTCCCTATCGTAATACTAGTATACAGTCGATGGTGACGTGAAGGGAAGGCTACGGGTAATTCAGATGTCACAACTCCCCCCCCCCAAATTTCGAAACGAGGGACCACCCGCAGCCTTCGGACATTTGGTAACTTAATTGAGGTAGGATACCTATATGAAAGAAAAAATTTGGTCCATTAATTAAAATATTTTGCATTATAAAAAAGAAATATATTCAATAGACAAGAAAAAACAAATAAAAGAGATAGGAACATGTCAACATAAAAGAAACAAAACAATCGACAAAGATAGGTAAACTGGAAAGAGTAAAAAAAAAAACTTAGGTAGAAGATAATAAAAATAAAGAAAATAACAGTCAACGAGGCGATATCGATGAGGTTTGAACGAAATAATGACTGATTTTAGTACCTTAATACATATATATCGGTAAAAAAAAAAGAAAAATTGAGTATCTTATGGATAGAATAATCGAGGACATAAAAAAAAAACAAAAAGAAGGCACATATTGAAAGAAAGAAAGAAACTTAATGATAATCTACCGGAATAGTACCAAACAGTGATTATAATATCTTCTCAGGAAGTTGGTAGCGTTGTCGATATGTCCTATTTTCGTTGACGAGGAATATCTGTCCGTTGGTGGGTTCTCCGGTGACGGCCTTCAGGTATTTGGCTGCAAATGATACCCCCAATACCATTCGATTGATGTCGAGCTGCGAACTCCGAACGAGGTAGAATGTTTCTCGAAATCTTACGCCACTTCTTCCGACGAGTTCCATCGATGTAGTTTCCCCGGACTCAAGGAATCGCGGAACTGACCATTCACAGGTCCATGTATTTCGAGGAACCGGTATTATCTGTTGCGTTGCCGAAAGCACCTTCGAGTTGATATACGATACCGGACATCGAACATCGAAACACAACATTTTCTCACGTCCCGCGAAGATAGTTTTGTCCATTATTAGTGAAATACAAAATACCCTTGGGAGTTTTCTCTTCATCTCACCTGGTGTCATAACGGGTACACTAGTGTTTGGGCAAAACTCCCTTGGTTTTACCACGTCGTCTGGTATCTCCTCCAAGGGCACTGCTGGCGTCGCATCGTCTTCATCTGTCGATACATTATCTATCGGAAATATTGTTACTTCTTGAGACCTGGTTAGTAGTTTCGGTATTTTAAATTCTCTTAGGGTCTTACCCGTGTCCTTCGATGAACAAGGTTCCGGATCGAACTCGACTCTCTTCGATGATGTTGTCGGTTTTTGTTCCTCTTCTTCTAGGTTGACAATATCATCGATCGGTATTCTCTGTGAAATGCAAGATGGTTTAGGTCCTAATCTTAATTTAACCGAGACCCTTTCATTTAAAATCGCATGCACTTTGGCTCTTTTTTTTAGCGGAAGGTTTTGATCGATATTTATTTTACGTTTTTGTTCATGCTGGTTCCCAATTTGAGTTCTTGGAACTCTTATTTTACAGGGAGGGAGGGTTTTCGCATATTCCTTAGCGTTATGTACTCTCACCTTGTTTAATTCCGTATTTAAATCGGTGACTTTCTTCTCCAATTCGATAATCGTATCATTTTGTCGTGTGATGGTTAAGTTCAGTTCTCGGATTCCTTCGATTATCTTTTCTTTTTCTTCGATTCCTTTCGCGACTACTCTTTCCAGGAATCCCACCTGTCGTTCCATGATCGTTGACATGCCTGCGTGGAACTGACTGCGATTTGTCAATGCTTGTGCTGTTACATTTTGATTATGGGCAGCTATCCCAATCTGCTCCTTGAGGGAGACGAGGAGATCCTCGTTTTCCTTTGCCACGCGATTGAACTTTGTTACGATATCCTCATCGCCGATCGTCACGATGTCATTCGTTTGCTCAGCCATCTCGACTAAATGAGTACGAATAGACCTTTTAATTACTCGATTATTTAATTATCTTATCTTTGGAATTTGATTTATTGTACTTACGTATTGATTTTCGTTGAATGACGATAATAATAATGATCGATAACCTTAAAAAACTCATTAAATTTCGAAGGTTTGTAGACTCGTTTTCTATTCACTCAATCATTGTTGTGAGGTCTATGTTGTTGTGTTGGTTATGATTCTTGGCTACTCCCCCCCCCCGACCACGATGTCATCGATGAATTGATGATCATCGGTGAGTTGATCGGTCAATGACGCGATGTCATGGTTGTTGAACTTTGCGACGAAGGGTGTTATGTTGACGTAAGTGGAATTACCCTACTTTTGTAGTCGAATTATCTTGCATCTATCTTGATTAATCTACGTCGTTGATTCTTGGGATTTGTTTTGAAGATGTTTTTTTTTTGTTTCGAATTTAACGTTGTTTTTTGATTGTGGATTGATATTATCGTTTGAACTCGTGTACATTCCGTTGGAGGATCTTTCCATCGGGCGTACGGACTTGATAACTTCCGTTTCCCTTCACCTCGGTTATTTCGCAGGGGCCGACGAATTTTGGGTTGAGTTTCGACGATACTCCGATGGCTTTATCCGAAAGTGTGTGATTTTTGGTATAAATCATATCTCCAACCTTGAGATCGGTGAGATTTTTACTTTCGTTATTCTTTTTCCGTCTTTCGAGTGTTTTCTTTGTGTTTTGTATCGCTTTTTTCAGATACATGTCGTATTCCTCGTCGGTTAATGGTAATGGTCTTCCCTCATAATCGAATTTTATTTTCTCCATTAACGTTGCTGGCGGAAGCCCAGTTGTAGCGTGTTCGATATGATTTAGCCTACGCTCTATTTCATCGATGTGTTGATACCAGTTGCTGTGTTTGGTCGGGCATTTTATTCGAAGAACATCGCCGATGATTTTCATTCGTGTTTCGACTGGGTTCGATGATGGTGTATACGGTGATGTAAACCTTGGTTGTATTTTTAACTGTTTCCAATGATCGATCCAGTCTTTCGTGGTAAATTGACTTCCATTATCGGACAGAATCGTTTCAGGTTTACCATATTTTTCAATAAAACGATTCATCCTATCGATGCAAACATTAACCGAAGCTTTGCTTATTGTGTATAGCTTCGTAAACTTGGAGAAAACGTCCATAACTACGAAGATTCGATTTACATTCCCGCGTCCTGACGGTAATGGACCGTACAGATCGACGGACAACAGTTGACCAGGTTTGTCAGCGAAAACTGATAAGAAGGAGCCTGTAAGTGTCGTATTTGTATTTTTTGATTTCTTACATGTTTCGCAGCTTGAGCAGAATAGTTCGATTTCGTATTTTGATCCCGGCCAGTCGAAGAATCGTCGCACTAATTCAAGTGTTTTCCGAGATCCCGGATGGGTGAACTCTTCATGGTAGAATTTGATTAGCAGTTCGCGGGTTGACTCGGGAGCATATATCCTTTTATCCCCATCGCGATTGACGTAGTAGACGATACTATTTTCTTTTTCAACGCGTGGTGATCGTCTTTCGAGTTGACCTGTGATTTCTCTGCTTTTCTTTTGCAGGCTCGGCATGTTGTTCATTAACGATGATATCGTGATCGTGTTGTTATCATCAATCAACATTAATACAACTGGGAAATCGGCATTTCGGTATACTACAGCCTCGAGCGGAGAACAATACCTGCTCAGAGCGTCCGCTGCAATGTTTTTACTGCCAGGTATATGTTCGGTGGCGGTTATCGAGAAGCTAGTAAGAAACGTTCTCCACCGCGCTACCCTTTGTGAGACATCGTCCTTTAAACCTATGAGATACTGTAGGCATCTGCAGTCAGTTCGTATTCGAACTTCGTGATCGGTAAGCATATACAAATTTTTCTTCATCGTATATATTATCGCTAACATTTCTTTTTCGAATGTAGGATAATTCTTCTCGGACTTTTTCAGTAACCTGCTTACCATCGACAGTACTTTCGGTTTCTCATCCTCGTTGTCATTGATGAATTGGACAACTATCCCTGAAATGGCGAAGTCAGAGGCGTCCGTAATTACGTAAAATGGAAGGTTCCAATTCGGATGCGACTGAAGCAAGCATTTGACCATTTCTGACTTTACTTTCTCGAATGCTTGCTGGTGTTCATTTGTCCATTCAAATGTAGTTTCGTTTTTCAACAGATTACACAATGGGGCGATTATATCCCCATATCTCGGAACGTGTCCTCGATAATAATTGGCAACTCCGAGGAATGATTGGACCTCTTTTTTCGTTGTTGGAGCTCTAAAATTATGGATCGCCTCTGCTCGTTTCGGATCAGGTCGTATTCCATCTGCATCGATGACGAAACCTAAGTAGCGAGCAGTATCTCGAAACCACGAACATTTTTCTAGTTTTAGGGTCATCTTGTATTTTACAAATCTCTCTAGAACTAACCTAATATGTTCCAGGTGTTCTTCGTGTGTTCGAGAGTGTACCAGAATATCGTCGACATATACTGTAACGCAGTGGTCGAGACCCCTCAGGACAATTCTCATGGCCGCAACGAAGGCCTGCATCGCGTCCTTCAAGCCGAAGATTATCCGATTCAACACGTACGGTTTCCCTTGAAATCGAAAGGCGATATATTTTCGGGATTCCGGAGCGAGAGGAATTTGTAGAAATCCCCATCTCGCATCGAGCTTCGTGAAGACTCGCATTTCGGATAAACTTAATTTTATTGTTTCGATTGGAGGGACTGTGTCTCCTCTCGTGCCCATATACTGATTTATTTTCCGAGCATCGAGGCAAGGGCGAATATCACCGTTCTCTTTTTTCGTATATGTTATTGGTGAGAAATATTCGCTCGATTCGGGGCTTATAATTCCTTGTTTCTCCCAGTCGTCAAATAGTTCTTTGACCTTCGGGATCCAAGCCTTTGGAATTATTCTCTCTTTCTCGTCCATCTTCTTCGTATCCGGGGACATATTTAAGACGTGAGTGTACGCCTCGCATCTACCGATCCTCTCAGCGAAGGCTTCGTGGTTTTCTCGCAAAACGTCACCGAACCTTTGAGCTATTTTATTCGATACCTCCAATTCTTTCACTATCTTCTCGATTTTGTTTTCGATCTCGAGTGGGGTTTCGTCCGTTGGTCCGATGTTAAGAATAGGTTCAACGGCACCAAACTGGACTCCCGGTATCTCGATCCGTTTCGATCTGTCTCGTGGATCTACAAAATCGACTAATCGATACCTCACACTAGGTCTTCCATCGTGTTCATAGAGGAATTCTCGACCTAGTATGATCGGTGCATTGAGGCTCTTATTTATATGGAGCGTCGTTGTCATTTCGATGTCGTCCCCAAATTTATCGACCATTATGAATCGTAGGTTTATCGATCCATACACTCTTATCGCGGGTTTTCCGACAGCGTATCCAACCTTTTGCGTCGGACAATTCACATGCATGAGATACAAATCTGGATTATGTTTTTCCAGGAATTGGAGGAATTTCTCGGTTATCCAACTATATGGGGAACCTTGATCGATATAGGTTCTGTAAACGTTTCTTGCTTTGCCCATAATGCTATTTATTATGAAGGGCGGAAACCACGGCCTTGTATCGACGAAGTTATTCTCGGAATCGACCTCTTCTGGGTCTGATTCGACGTCATCCATGATGTGGAAGCAAAACGTTCCATATGGATCCTCTTCGTCTGTTTGTTGGATGTCACCTTCTTGTGATTGTTCGATTTCATCACCTTGATCGCGATCATCGTATCCTGAAATCAGGTTAACGTTGGGACTTATTTCGTTGTCCTTTCGATCGACGTGATCTGCAATTAAAGACGCCAGATTTTCATCAATTAGGTGTGCCTCTTCTTTATTATAACGGCGTGGGACAACGTAAATGGACCTTTCGTCCCCGGGGATAACTGCTTTATCCTTATTCTCGTTCTCGTACTTTCGAGTAAAGATTCTTTCGATATCGAGAATATATACGTCTTTGAAGTCGGACTTAAGATTCCAAATCCGGCTATTGAATCTCCGAAGTCGAGACCTATAGAACTGATTGTCCATCCTCATCGGATCTGGCGAGATCGTCGTGACGATTACTTTCTCCACTCGACGTTTTCGAAGCAACTCGTCGAGGAGATATCGGAGTTTTGAGATAATCGTGTCCTCGTCTGCATCTGGATTGAGGATGAATTCTTCTCCAAAGCCGATGATTATACGGGTGTTTTCTTTTGCAACTCTTCGTATAATTTCTAGGAATGGGCTCAGCCGATTTAATTTCTCGAAACCCGCTGTCTTATCAATACTGAGGTTTTGGGCGCTTGATAGACCGCTATTCCTCAACCAGCTCAAGATAGTCGCATCACCGAAGACTTGATAAGTCTTCCACTCTGGTATTACGAATTCGTTCTTCATTACCGTTGTCGGTCTATTTTTATCGAATTTTTCGATGGGGCGTCCTATGCGACCGACCATAGGCGCCTTCTTTAGTTTCCCTGATTCTGATGGGAAACTTCATCGGGAGTATACGAATTTGCGTACTTTTGGTCACCGATGTTTAATATTGGTTGTTGTTTTACCTGTTTACTTACACTATTTTCTTCGTGGAACAGGCTGTGTAAGTATTCGAGTTTTGTTGAGAATTCGACCAGATTTGCGACATCAGATTCGAGTATTCGGTCTCTATATGACATTGTTATCTTTTTCACCAAAATCCCATATATGGTCTGGATATCTTCACCACACTCGAGTAGTCGGGTGTATATATGTATCGCGTAGTCGGCTACCGAATCGTATTTCCTGGGATCATACTGGCCATCTCGAATCGCTTGTACTTGGGCCTGCTTTCTCGATTTATTCCAATACACGGTCACGAAGTGATCTCGAGCTTGTTGGTAACCCCAATTCTCTCGATAGACTGCTCCTCCAGGAAACTTATTCACATCCATCATTTTCCCGAAGACTCTGCCTAGTTGTTCGTCATCTTGATCTAGATCTTCGACGCAGCTTTCGAACTCCCTAAGGAATTCTTCCGGAGTTCGATGGTCTCTGTGTCCAGTATACGCCGGCATCCTCGAAGGGTCGAACAATCTCGATGTCTTCTGCAAGGGTGCTATTCTCGAGAACGTTTGGTTCGCTCCTATTTCACGGCGTCTACGTACCGGTGTTCGTTCTCTCTGATTTGGCAGGTATGTGGGGACTGTCGTATCTTTCAGATGTCTCATAATCGTCGGAGGTGGTGTTTCTGGTCTGTAGTTGACTGGGAAGTTCGATGTCTCCTTCCGAGTAGTTTGCAGAATCGGGTCTCTTGAAATCGGTAGTCGATCGATTTTTCTTTCGAAATAGTCGAACTGCTCTCTGATTTGAGACTTCGTTTCCATGCTTAATAGTTTTATTTGTTCAAGGATCTCCCTGGAACTCGGACTTTGTTCTCTCCTTTTGATGGCGCTTACTAATGTCGAACTGGCTACAGGTTTTCGGGCGGTTTCTCCCTGGCTCTGTGGAATTGTAACTTCTTCGTTTTCTTTGGACGGTGTTTTATCATCCTCGATAGGTATATACAACGAATCGCTATAGAACTGCGCATCTTCGAAGTCGACTTTCTTTTTCGTCTGATCGAGTTCGATCTCGGCTATTCTTTCACGTATTCTCGACGTTGATGGATTCTCGAAAGATTTTCGCTTTGAAATTTCTCTTTCGAGAGCCTTAACCCGATCTTCGAATTCACTGTTCTTCTCAGCCACTTTGACCGTACATAGTTCAGCTGCTCGCCTTCTTTTTTCGCTTTTTTCGAGCATCGAATCTCGTACAACACATTCCCTGCGATACCGGGCGGTACTTTCGGATTGTCGGAGATAGAGGTTTTTGTAAAACTCAACCGGGTCGGTTCCCTTGGGTGGTTCGGGCACTTTATTCGAATCGAAGGCCCATAGGTTTTTCAACGCTTCTTCTTCCTCCATATTGGCGGATCCCTTAGTGACGTTCACCTCATCTTCGCCCATCGCGATCTCTCGAGTATTTGTCACATCATCCCTACTTCGTCTCCTCGGGTGGTCGGGGGTGTCAAAGGGGTTGGGATTATCGTCATCCCCAATACCGTCCATCTCGGACGAAATCTGCTGGCCAAAGTTTAATAAAAAAGAAAAAGGCTAATATTTCCCCTAACTAAATCGATACGTTTTATCCTAACAGACTAGCAATCGATGTCTATGGCTCTGCTCGTCGATATACCTGGAACAGGGGGGATTTACGGCTCAGCTATTACTAACAAGCATATCGACTTAATTAATTAATGGGTAGGTCATACTTTTAGGGGAATCTTCCGGAAGTATAGTATCGAAAATATTTCTAGAATCCCTAAATTATAATGTATGTTATGAATTGGACCAAGATCCATAACATAGGGCAGATAAAAAATCGATTCAGACTTAATTACTTTACTTTAAGTCGGTACGTCGTAAGTACGATTACGGGAATACGGGTGGCTTTTAATCTAGCCTATCTTTTAATTTTATTTCAATACACACCCGTACGATGTTATTTTAGTCTGTTAAGAGTTGTTAAAAGACAGTTTGTCGAACAATAAAATACTGGGCCACTAAAAGCGACGTACAATAGTTAGGTTAACTACGATAACTATTTTCTACGGCACACTGCCGATAAAATGCTAAGATCAAAACATGATCGGTAGGCTTAGGGCCATAGCAAATGACTGTAACGACTAACAGTCTTGGACACACATATATTTATTAAGGAAGCTTACGCCTCGAACGGGACATTATTTATCACACTAATAATCGAATTAAACACGAGGGACCCAATCCTCGAACACCAGGTTGTTTTAGTAGTTTACGTTAAATTTATTATTTTTATCAAATTTGGGTTGACACGCTTCGTAAGGCATAGAGCTAAACGCTGAAGTCGATGTGGCTTTCACTGCAGTTTACTTGCTGCATTTGCGTCTTAGAACGGAGAAAGACTTCCTCCAATTAGCACACGTGGGAATCAGATGCCCAACAAAAATAAAAGATGGCCGCGGCAAACACGGCCAGTCAACGGTCGCCAGACACTTTTGGTAAATTTGGATAGTGCCAATCCCGATATGAACAGGTTGATCAGACCTATCCAGCTTAAAGGATCGCTCTAACGATCATGCTGAGCAACAAACCGATCGGATGGGTTTTAACAAAACTCAGATGGCGGACTTTTGTCTCTTCTCGTACGATCTTTCTACTCTTATTGATAAGATATGGTAAAAAAGAAACCCGAAAAAAAAATGAAAGGTAGGAAACGGAAATAATTTTGGACGGGTGGTTCGAGAATATGATCGAAAGTAGGAGGTACACTCTTCACATTTATCGATGTACATCCGCGTGAACTACAGTACCGAGTAGCAATGCGGATCTTCGAATAACATGAGGTTGTACATATCCGCATGTGAAGGTTTTAGATTAAGAATGGACGATTCTCGAATTACACCCTCATAGCGGACGGAATTAACATTAAGACGGAAGGTTGTGGATAAGGCGTTTGCATTAGGCTCGGCCACAGAACTCGAAAGACAAGTCGATCAAGTCCTGTCACGGTCGCCAAGTAAAACGTAGATGTGACGTCCGAAAACGAACGTACATCCCGAGTATAGGGAATGATATCACGATTCGAAGTATATCAACAAGTCTCGATCAATCGTAGAGTCGAAACCACAAACCAGCTCAAACAGTTAGGCCACCAGCCTACCAGCGATAGCTCCCAAGGCCTACGAAGTATATCGGGCGAATTTACGTATGTGGAATTAAATAAGTTGGCCGACCCATTATCACAGTGTATACTTTATTACAATCGAAAATATTACTTACAGTTATGGTAACTACAATCAGGTCGTGCAGGTTATTCTTCACATCGCCACATGGTTCTCGAAGTTCGGTGAACCATCAAATCTCGATCGATTATTCGTTTTGAGTTCGAAGGAATAATATCGCGAGTTATTTAATTTCTACTACTGGTATTCACATTCGAAAATATCGGTGAAAACAATAAAAAGGTGGCTTGCTGCCGTATAAAGAGCTGTATTTGCCGTGAATAATATTTCGTATTCACGGCGGACTAAAAACGATCACGTCTAAAACGAGACTGACTGTTCACCTATTAGCCTAAAACGTGAACAGTCAAAGAGATTAGCGATAGTTCACCGATGATCGATATCTTATTATTACACGTCACCATATCGTTAAATAGTCATCTGTCGACGTGTTTTTATGTTTATTAGATTTCGGGAATTTATTCCCGATGGGGAATCGGCGTATTTCCTGTTTATCTTATCACTATTACAAACTTAAGAGTTCGTGAGCCGTTCCCTATCGTAATACTAGTATACAGTCGATGGTGACGTGAAGGGAAGGCTACGGGTAATTTAGATGTCACAATACAGACTGCAATACGTACTATATCAGCAAGTACGTACTAATTACATACTCGCCTTTCCTCCTTTACTGTTTGCCAGTAAACGTAGAAACGTATTTTCAACCATTTTTTCCACATTTGATTTGAGTACATCGCTATATGTTTTTTGTAATATTTCTGGCTGTATATTTAGCTTTCTTGTATTTGTGTCGTTATTTTGTTCGACAGTTTTATTGTTTACTTCTTGTGAATTTTTGACTATGTTATTGTCAATTTCTATTTCATTTTCTTATTTGATTTTTCTGACATTGATTTTGTCTTCTGCTATTAAAAATGTAGGTTTAACACGATCTATTGAGACTTTTTTCTCTTTTCCACCTATAAATAGGGTGAACATTTTTTCTGTTCTACCCACTACTTCGTAGGGTCTGGTGTAAGGTTTCTGCAGAGCCTTTTTCATCCCTTCTTCTCATAAAAACATATACGTGGTTGTCGCTAGGTGTCTCAAAACAGGTATTGGGTTTGCCATGAGTTGCAGCTTGCTTTAGGAATTGACTTGCGTCATATTTTATATTTTGTGCTTAAGTTTCGGGGTTGATTTCTTTGGTTTTGTAGAAAAAATTCCCTAGTAAGCGCAATTCTTCGTGTTAATTGAGCAGTTGAATGACCTGTGTCCGTTTGTAATGCTGATCAGAAGCCTAATAAGATGGTTGGTAGCCCATCAATCCATCTTTTTGTGTTGTGTGCCATTATTGAGGCTTTTAGAGCCCGCACCTTTCCACTTTCCCATTGGTTTATGGGTGGTAAGTGGTGGTGGACCAATATTTTGCATCCAAGGTTTTTGTTAATTTGTTGAATATTTGACCTTTGAATTGTCGACCCTGGTCTGTTATTATGCTTTGGGGACACCATATCTAGCAATCCATGTTGAGTATATTTCCGTAGCCACTGTAGAGGCTGACATTTCTGTTAATGGGATTGCTTCAGGCCAACGAGTAGCTCAGTCTATAATGGTTAACAGGTATTTATAGCCATGAGAGGGTGGTAATGGACCAACTAAGTCTACATGAATGTGTTTAAATCTGTCAATATATTTGAATTTCCCAAGTTTAGGTTTCGTGGGTCTACCAATTTTTGATTTCTGGCTATTTAGGCAAGCACGGGCCCAGTTGTTGCAATCTTTTTTTATATTGGGTCATATAAATCTCGAGGTCATTAGTTTAGTCGTACTCCTAGGTCCAGTGTGTGATAAACTGTGGACACTGTCAAACACCATTTTCCTATATTTCGACGGAATGTATGGTCTTTCTTGACCTTGGGACACATCATATGTAAGCATGGTATTTGTACTTGGGAGTCTTCTTTGTCTCAGTTGTAAACTTGATTTTTCTGAAGATATTAATTTTAATAATTCTTCATCTCCCAGCTGTACGATGGCAATTTCAGCATAGAGTAACTGAGATGGCACTGAGGCGGATTCTATTTGGCTTAAGGCATCAGCAGGTGTATTTAATTCTCCTTTTATACATCTGATGTCTGTTGTGAATTGGCCTATGAATTCTATGTCTCATTTGCCTTGGCAATGCATGTTCTGCTCTCTGCAGGAATGCATGTGTGATAGGTAGGTGGTCTGTGTACACAGTAAAGGTTCTACCTTCAACGTTATGCCTAAAGTGTCTGATAACAGCATTTATTGCCAGTAACTCTCTTCATACATACTATAGTTTTTCTCAGCCTTTGATAGTTTCCTTGAGAAAAATGCTAAAGGCTGATTTTAGTCATTTTCAATTTGGTACAATGTTTCACCTATTGCAAAGTCTGATGCGTCTGTTGCTATGCATAATGACAGACTATAATCTGGGTGAGCAAATAAGGTTGCATTAGCCAGCATGTTTTTGACTTTTTCAAATGCTATATTGGCTTCTTCTGTCCAAATGACAGGAGTTTTGTCGCACTTTTTATTTGTTTTGATTAAATCAAATAATTTGCCTCGTTCAGCTGCTGCGGTTTTTATGCAATGTTGGTAGAAAAAGCGCCACTTTGTAACACTTTGGGTTATACTAACCTGGCAACACTGATCAATTCATTTTTAGGATAGAAACATCTATAGTTGGCGCATTGGCTTTGAATTTTGTCTTAATAATTTTCGTTGAATTTTGTCTTTTTTTGTGCTTTGAAGTGTGATATGCCCCTTCGTCTTTAGAGGCAACCATGAAATTTTTTTTAATGTAGGTATGTGAGGATACCTTCAAGTTGATAGTAAACTATGTGTGGCTGATGCGGCTTGTGTTTATACAAACCCCCATGCATTGCCACTCGTCATACCATCAAGTGGATGAAATTTGTCATGGCTTGTGACATTTGGATTGGGGCAAGTAGATTGTTGGATTTCCAAGAGGTTGATATTTTTTTTCAAGTTGAAGTAATTTAGCTCATCCAGACTGGATGGCGCACTATTGCTTGTGAAGTATTGGTTAGTCAAGCTCCATATATTGATCTGATTCTGTATAAATCAGTACAGTTTTGATGATTTATCTGTGGGAAGGGTTTTATAATATGAGGATTCACCCTAGTCAATGAAGGGTACTACACCCAAAATGGTTTTGTTTACACAAATAATTTTAGCTTGATATAGCTCTGAAATATGATTGTCTGTGTGATGTCATGTCCTTATTTAAAGTAGACTATAGTAAATTTGTTCTTCTTTCTAACAGTACCAACTTCAGCTTTATAGATTAAATAGTGGCTGAGAAATCAATGAGTGAATGTGGAATGGTTTCTAGATTCCAAAAACTGGCTGATTTATTATTATTTACATTTTTTCGTTAGTTTATTTTCAAACAGCTAAAGATAATTAAAAAATTATATAGAAATTTTGAAAATTTCATTATCTTTCAAGCAACGCTCTCTAGCTTAAATAGGGACTAAGGAATCATTAAAGTGAAATAAGAAAGGTTTGTTTCAAAGTTAAAATGTTGTGTTTCATTGAAGTGGGAACTTGACTATCAGTTTTTCATGAAATGAGGAAGTGTAGAACTTTCATGTAAATATGACATAAGCTGTGTTCGACATGGAAAAAAGTTCAATAAAGGAGATAAAAAATAAAAAATCAAGAAAAAAAATGAAGTATCTATCGGACAGGATTCCAACCTGCGACTCTAATAAAAATTATTGGTAAAACTTAGATAAGATCATCCAGTCACTTCCGTTCATATTATATGAACTCCAGAACTTGAACAGATCACTCATTAAATTATTTGGTGAATCTGTAAGGATAAGTACCTGCACCGAGGTATTGATTTTTTCATATGAAAACAACTGACTGCACAGTTACCAACCTCATAGTTACGATCTCGCAGGTTCCGACTTTATAAGGTTCATGAAGCTCCGGCCTCTCGGAAATTTTCCTATTTCTCAGAAGGTTCATCCAACCCAGTATACAAAGTACTATCTTCTGGCCAAGCGAAATTTCGGTCCTAAAATGAGGACAGAAAACGTGCTATTACGGACCGTACTTGCATAAAATGTATTGTTCAACAATTATTTGTGATTATGGCCCTTATGGTAGTGAAATGGAAGTTGGAAACAACTCTTTGAAAATGAGTTTTAAATAGAATCAATCTCACCAAAATTTATTCTCTGCCATACTTGTGCTTTAGTCAAGAATTCGAGAAACAAATTTAATGATGTTAATTTTACCGGTAGTTCGTTTATCGTTTTTAGTTTAACATTTAAATTTTTTCAGTTGATTCTGACCGATGCAGACAAGTTTTCAGTATTTTTAAACAACGCATTTTTTCATGTAGCTTTCAGTCAAAGCGATTTTTATGCAGTTGA
Source organism: Ericerus pela (assembly GCA_011428145.1). Lineage (NCBI taxonomy): Eukaryota > Metazoa > Arthropoda > Insecta > Hemiptera > Coccidae > Ericerus > Ericerus pela. The sequence goes on along the minus strand of WOFM01000407.1, from coordinate 234,616 downwards.
GTTTTATTTTGTTTGACCCTCCGTAAAACTTAACGATTTTATATTTCATCAATCCTCTTTTATTTTTGAGATATTCTCATTAGTTTTGTACCGTCTCTATTTCATTATTTTTTAATATTTTTTAATATTTTTTTTTATTCATTGATGTATTACTCAATTGAAGAGAACGGGTGGACTGATTTTCATGATTGAGGTGTTAAAAGAAAGGTTCCACATGTTGATGTGTCATCAGAAGAGAAAAAGTTCGTAGCCCTCTGAGGGAAAATGTAGTGGATTTTGACTCCGTCACTCCCTTAAAATTTTTTTAAATATTTTTTCTTCCCTTCAACATATTTTCCTTCTTAATATATTAGTAAGTCTGCAAAATTTCATACTTCTATATTGCCCCCTTTCTGAGATATGGAGCGCCAAAAAGTTACAAAATTGAAGTGTTATTATTCTATACTATATACATTACCCAGTTAAATAAATAATTTGAAAATGAAATGAGTTAGTTGAAAGAAAACGATGAGGGAGAGTGTAGGAGGGATGAGAGCTATTTTATGTAAACGTATTGGTTACTCTTGGCGAGTGGATTGTCTCAAGGAAGGTTTTAAGCCTTGGTGGAAGTCTGTAGCTTTTCCGAGCGCAAATTTTTAAAATTTCCTCAAACTACATTCATCACTTGTTTATTGTTTGTAAACTGAAAGACAAAAATTAAAAAAGGAGAAAAATATGAAAAAAAACTATATCTCTCATTTTCTCTACGGTTCTCTCTTTCTCTCTGGGATTTTCTCTGAGGAGAATTATGAGTCTCAAATCAAATTACTACGCGGATGCAAAGCCCGCGAGTGACAACTGGTTATATTTACTGCAAAAAAGTGCCGAAAATATTTAAAATTAATGGGGAAAAAAGTGTTATTTTGGTAATGGGAAATTTAATTCTGCCTTTCATACTTATTGCCTTGGTTCTGTATTATTGATAAGTATCTGGATATGATTTGAAGTTTATTTGGCTGTTGGAACTACATCTCACGTAGCCCTTCATTGTCAATTCTTTGATTTTCCATATTGTAAGTTCAATAACACAAGATCTTAATGGCCATCTTTTTGGACTTTAACTATTCTTCTTCGTCCTTTGAAATACTTTGTCCGTATTACGTTTTTACTTCTTTTGCTCGAAAGTTTAATTGCCACTCACTTCACTCGACAATCTCTTCCATCAAACTTCAGAGTGTAAATCTGCTGGTAGTATTGAAATAATGCCTGGAACATAGTTTCTCAATCACTCAACCCCCAAATACTTTCATTGTAATGAGAAAAACTTTCGTCTTCATCTTCGTACCCTATTTCCCTCATATGTTGAGTCTGAGAAGCGTTTTATCTCCATGAAACATTTCAAAGTAGCGATCATGGTTTTGCAGACATGTGCATTCGCCTCATTGTTTGTGAGTGAAATCTCATTTAAATATTACGAATGATTTGAGTTGTGGTGTCCAAAAGGATTAATAACACTATTTTTGGTGAATATTTTTTTCGTCCCTTTTTTTTTATTGACACTCTTGAGTACTGGGTGATAAGGACGAGGGTAGAAAACTGTAAAACGTGCTCTCGCATTACGTAGTCATCCATTATTGTGCATGTGCGTATACGCTGTACTCATACCCACCCTTTAGTAATTTCTTGAAACGATTAGGTACTAGGTGTGTATTTGTGTCAGTGTGTAAATGACGAAGGGTGTTTGCGATCTTGCAGACAATATCAGACCGCGAGGGTAAAAATGGTGAGGGTGGAGTGCTACACGGCTGCGTTTTGCCAGAGATGACGATCCAAATGAAAAGAAGGGGAAAAAAACCGAGAAGAGAAGCGGATTTCCAGTAATTGTAGAAAATTTTCGAATTTCTCGACAATCTTTTGTATTCTTAACTCGTAGTCGTCATTGTAATTGAGAATTCTATATACGTTCGTTTCAGATTTCTATAGACGAGTTGTTGTTGTTGTTGTTTTTTGCTCTTTTCCTAATATGGAACCGAATTGATCGTACGTCTTTACTGGATGCATATAAGACATTCGTAGATGCGTTTTCCTCGTGAATCGATTTCTCGGTTTACGTTCAAGGTTTTTGCGTAATTTTGCACGTTTAAAAATGTTAAAGCGGAATGAAAAAAATAAATAAGGAAAAAAAGGGGGGAAAGATACCTAGACAATTGGTCCGCTGGCGTAGTTCTCCCTCGAAACGTTCAAATTCTTTGGGATAATTGCCCAGACCATTTAGTGAACGACGGAACTGGTTTCTTATTATTTTCGCCGGACACATCATTAGAAATTTCGACCACAAAGTTACATGATCTTCTATTCTTTCTCTTTCTCCCTGTTTTTTTAGACATTGATAGGGCTCTGATTACGGTGAAACCTAGGCTAATACCTATTCGACATGTTTTTCTTTCGAGTACATTTTGATAGACTCTGTAGTTTACTGGATCAAGTCGAGTATTTGAATTCTAGAGAAAAAATAAAAATATTAAGGTTTTATCGAATTCATACTTACTTTTAAAATCAGAAATTGGAAAAATTGAACCCAATAAACGAGAATATCCTTCGATTGATTTTAATTTATGTGCTAGCTATGAATGGATAGTATTCGTTTGACTTCTGAGGGATGTAATAACAAATTCGTTCTCCTTTGGACCAATCGAAATATGAAACAGATTAAACTTGATGATAGAGTCGCAGATTTCCTCACGATAGGCAGAAAGATGACACTACATCAATATTGATTGCTAAAAATTACAAAAATTACGATTTGCAAATTATGAGGGGCGTGTAATGAATTCTGGTAATTAAAATAAAAAGGTGAAACCTTTTTTATGGCTATGTATCGACCAGTATTCACGTATTTATCGATACGTCGAAAAGATTAATTATTACCACATTTTCTTCGTAGAAACAAAGAAAAACCTATGTCAGCCCGTCAGTGTTCGGTTTCAGCACTCTCGGCTATTTTATAAAATTCATCCAGTAAACTTGATTATGATACGTGGCTGCTTTTGGTTCTACATAGCTCTGTCTTATTATCACGTACAATACTGCATCAAGTCCTGAGGCAAGGATTACCGTTATGTAATTATGTGTTTCCTCAAGTCCCTTTATTGCATAAGAGAGGGAATAGCAAACCTTGTTCTGTTTACCGTGTGAATCACATCTCACCAAGCCGCATATATGAACCTTTACATTTATGCTTAATGAATTCAACAAGTTGCCTTTTTTCTGCGATTGAAACATGTTTGACCTAATTTTATGTGTTCTTTTCTCAGATTTGTGTATTTTATTACATGTAATCCTCTAACTTTCAAGTCTCTTCATCGAAGGTCTGGAAACCGTTCTTACTCCATTTTTCATAAAAAATGATGCTTAAAATTTAATTTTTTTTCTCTACAAAAATTTTCTTAGTATTTTTCTTAGGTGGTTTGCCTGGTAGTGTGGCCACAAAAAAAATGTTCATAATCGAAATTCATGTCCACGTCAGTATTCTTGTATAATTTTAATTTTAAGGTTTTTCCCCTGTGCATGTGTTGACGTCCACGCCATTTTTAATCATTAGTTAATCTCAAATTCTACCTAGTCCAACACGAGTAGTTTTGTTCACCTCACAATATAAACGGCCCACGACAAAATCTTGAAACGTTGCATTAATTTTTGTTCGTCTGTTGTTTTCATTTTAAGGCCTCAATATTCCGTTATCGATTGAAATTTTTTATTCGAATTTTTTATAAGTATCATTACCCTCAAAAAAAGGTTTTTCCTTCCTCTTTTTTCGAGAATATGTAGGTATTGTTATTGATGGTTTTCATTGAGTTTTTTCTACGTTTCGCAGATGCGGGCAAACGATAATGTTTGAGTTTTTATTTATTTACTTTTTTTTTTTTTTTTTTTGTTAGTAAAGCGATTAACCTACATTTTCATCATATTAGATGCTAATATCGAAAGGAAGGAAAAAACTCTGATCGTGAAGTTGACTTCCATGTGTGGTGGAGACATTGTTTATTCTCAGTTCACGTTTCTTTTTCCTCCTCATTCATTTTTGCTTGAGATATAGCGATTAATTTGCTTCTTCGTCTTCTGCTCTGAAAAAAAATTGTAATTGGAGTACTGCGCACGAGGAGAATTCAAAATATACAGCTGGCCTCAGTAAAGTTCCAGGTAACATTTCGTGTTTAATACCTGCCCTTTTATCGTTCTCTAACTCTGTCCCTGTCTCACTCTCTCTCTCTCTCTCACTCTCTCTTTCTCTCTGTCTCTCTCACTCACCCACTCACTCACTCACTCTAGATGCCTGTCTCACTCTGTTTGTTGGAATAAGCAAAAAAAACATCTCCATGATATTAATTTTGTCATACCGAAAAACAGTAGTCTACGTTTTTCCCTTGGAAAAATTTAGAAATTTTATCTGATTTTTCTCATTTGTAATGGTTAAAGGTGTGTATTCTTTGTAGGGTAATGAGCAGTATCGTTGCTTAGCTATGTCGTGTTACGTTATGTTTCGTTTGCAGCATTTTGACTTCTTTTAAATATCTGTTAGAATTTGACGCGAATTGGATTTCATTAAATTACATATTCGAGGTGCTGCTTGGCATTCCTGTAGCAGTCACGTTGAGATCTAGATTTGTTGTAGAAGATTATAGTAAGATTGTTGTAAGATAAAAAATTTAAAATTTCTTACGAGGAAAAATGCCTCCCAGATTTGAAATTTTCTTTTCCTTTGCTGTCGAATATAAAATGTGTCATTCTGGAGAAAAACAATTTGAAATCAGTGGGGGTAACCTGAAACTTGTTTAGGCTACTTTTATTTTGTTACGCAGTGGTATAGTTTAGAAACTCTTTCATAAAACTAAAAAAGTCTGAAAAAATATCACTGATAACATGATGATACTTCACAAGCCTAGTTAAACTGCCATAAATCAGCCTTCTTTTGATGCATGAAAAGAGACGAAACTAGACTAATTATGTTTCAGTAAGTCGGCCTAAACCCAGTCAAGATCTCAACAATACCAAATTTTTTTATTGCCTATCTTTTCATCTAGTTCATTCATGTAAGTATAATTTGATAAATTTCAACAATAGCCCTCCAGAATTCTTTCTAAGTTATTGATAAATAATTTTATCAAAATTTGTAGCTTTCAATTTAGTAGATAAATAACTGTCCAAAAAAAATATTAAATGACATTGAAAAATCAGTTTTTCAAGAGAACACAGAAATGAAAATTTTTTTGTGAAAGTGTGAAGACCCAATTAAAATGTGTCTATTGACATTTACGACTTCGTCATTTTTGATGTTTGACGTTATCGTTAGCGTACATGCACCGGAGTATAGTATTGTCTAATTCCATTTAAATTTTCAAATTAATTTTTTCCTGGCTCTGAAGAGAACATTTTAAAAATTATGTCGATTCATTTTGTTATACTTTCAAACACTTACCACCTTACTTTCGTAGTATATTTTTTTTTGAACCAAAGTGTCCGTGAAGGTGAATTTGGACTTGGAGAACTTTTCAATGACGAAACGTACTGCAATTATTTGATGCAGTAGCAAATTTTGCCTTGAGTTGGATTTTTTATACTACTTTTATATAAACGTATTGACTAAATTCCATCATTTTTGCAGAATACTTTTGTTTTAGAATATTAGTACCAGGAAGTTGTTAAAAAGCGTTATTTCTGTTTTACAAAATGAATTCAGACTTTGCTTGTACGCACTCTAAAGTGCTTTCAAATATTGCTTTATAGTGGTGAACATTAGTCTATCGGTACGTAACGCAGTTACCTACTGGTGTAATTTATTCTCTGCGTTATGTTAAAAATGTCATGCTTCTAAAGTCGTTAAAATTTTTTGGAATGTTTCTTGGGTATACTAAATTTGAAATGGTCACGTTTCCGTAGCCCCCTCAGAATCGCTGCCAACAATTTAGAATTTCCCATTAACCCATACTAATGATGTAGAATTGCAAAATTTCATAAAGAGATATTTTAGACAACAATATAATTTATTAGGACATATGGCCAATAAGTTTGGTGTTTGGCAAAATCATGGTAACAATATGTTCATAATATATTTCGAAAAAAATAATTAGCTATTGGCGAAAAAATTACGAATTTAAATACCCTTACAGCAATCTGTATACTTCTTTGGGGATTTTGCGAGCCGTTATTACAAAAGTGCCTGTACAAATAATTACATTTTACGTCATTACAGTTACCACTAAATGTGCTAGAACCATGATATCTACTTTCAAAAAAATAATCTGATTTTTTGTGTCTCAGAGTTCTATGTGTTTTGAAAACCAGTTGTCTGATTTTAATTATTTTTTGGCAAGCTATTGCATTCTTGGATACAAGAATTCCCGTCATTATTTTGGCCTTTAGTATAGTCGAAATTGTACTACGGCTTTGCGAAAGAAAGAAGAAATGAAAGAAGTTTTTTTCCTACCTTTAAATTAAGAAATCTTCATCAAATTTTTTATTGAAAGTGGTAAAATATTATTTTTATTGTAAGTTAGCAGTAACGTTGGCACACGATTTGATACTTATGTTATTTTTTGTTTTCTTGTTAGTTCTTATTTCTCGACTAATTTGTTTTTATTCATCAGAATTTGACCACATTTCTGTGACAGCCCTAAAATCGAGACTTGTTTATTTAGTAAATCGCTGCGAGATCGTCATAGAACTGAAAATTTCAAGTTGTTTCTCTTCGTACAAGCCGTACGATTTCAAAACCGTTATCTGGCTCAGGGTCATTGTTTAAAACAATTAAAAGTAGAAGGTTTCAAATGTTTAGGTTTTTGTCGTCGTTGTTGAGGTAATTAAATTTTCATTCGTGACTGAAACGGTTTTCTCATTTCTTCACTTTTTATGTGTGCTACGCATAATGATGCTTTGGCATTATTGTTGAATAGTCAAGTGCCGCTTTTTTAGCTTATAATTTGTGAGAGAACTTGTTGTTTTTTTTTTTTTTTCAGCTTTTCTAAACCATGAGTTGATTACAGATTTCATAGAATGAACTTAACCTATCGTCAATGAAATCAGTCATTCGGTGTTCTCTAATGTAAATATCTTCAATTTTTTATTATACACAGTTTTGTTATTCTGGAAACCTTTGAATTTATTCAACAAAGTAAAAACTATTTGAAGACATTAAATGTCTGTTTTTCGTAACTCTTGGGTGCCAAATGAGCTAAAATTCGAACTCGGTACCTTGTAAGCATTGATACGAAACAATAAATATATGCTGAATGCTTCTTAAGGCTACTATCTTGATTCTTTACTGATCTACTTATAGGCTAACTAAAAAAATGTACTCAAAATTTGTATTTAGTGCATTAAACAATCATACATTTATGCTGAAATTGAATAAAAGCTTCAAACTGATTCCATTTTGATCCATTGAGAGACCAAAGAAAGATCCGATAAGAAAACTAATGATATTCAAGATCACTTTAAACAGATACGCGTGAATATCAAATATTGAAAATACATATTCAGAAAATGGTACAATACGTATAGTATTTTCAGTTTTCATTTTTCAGTATAAATTTACAAAAATTTCTGACTTTTTTCGCATTTCTGACGTCTGCTCTGGCTCTGAGTTTTACTCATTCTTGTAAATTTAGGTAGGTTATAATTTGTTCTTGTGAAAGATTCATTGTTTAGAAAACTTGAGTTCATACACCATCGACCACTTCATGAAAAAAAAAAAATTGGGAACATATTATACAGCCGGCCATATTTAATCCTCTTCTAATTTTATCAGAGGTGTTATTACGTAGTTTAGTTTTAAGAGTGTTAAACATTTCTAATTTTCATGTAGGTTCAAATATGAATTATTGCAAAAATTTTTTGGAAAGATCATTCAATTGGAGATACGTGAAATTTATTTTCCATTAAAAATTTTGAAATCATAGTTTTTGCCATCTCTTAATTAATCACTTGTCCACCTTGCTTAAGGCACGAATATATTTTTATATCTTCCCTGTATCAGTTCACGACAAATCTAAAATCATTAATTACGTATATCTCCCTGTATATTTTCGATTCTCCTCGCTGTTTGTTAAACAGCAGATTGGATGAGAAGAGGTTGCAGAAAGTTATTTTATTGATCGCAGACAAAACGCGTCTATAAAACGGATGGAGACCACCCTCGTTTCTAGAGAAAAAAGAATTGGGTTGAGAATCGTTGTTCACCCTGGCCGGTGTGTTTGCCTGCCGGGGCTTTTTGGATCTTGTCGAGGGTTGTAAATGCTGTGCTCGACACGCTTCTGCAGAATTATTTTACGAAAGAAGAAGAATGAGGCCGCAATCGAATCGGCACAGCTATAGTAATTATTGGGATGGCGTTTCTGAAAGTATGAAACATATTTGTTTACAAAACATTTGAATACTCCCCTATTACGAGTGCCTTGATTTTCCTGAAAAAATCGTGTACGTTTGTAAACACGAGACGGCCGGCTTACTCGTTTTATAGTTACATCAGCAAAACGTAATTTTTCTTTTTTCGTCGAATGCAAAATGAACCTCTATTCTGTGCCAACTTCATTTTCAGAAGAAAAAAATCGAACTAATTCATGTTCGGTTGAAATAATTACACGATTTGAGGGCGCATCGTGTTGTAGGCTAATTCTGTGAAAACCGGCGAAATTCGTCTTCATATTCTCTTATAAACTACTTTGAAAAAAAATAAATTATATTTCGTTAGTTGAAAAAAAAAGTGTTTAAATTTGAACTCCAACTCATGAAAAAAACATGTTCAGTGATACCAACCAGCACTCGCATCTGTAGGCCCTACTTATATAAAACATAAAATTTGATTTTCAGTAATCATTGTAAATTTCGAAAAAATCATATTCTATAAAACCATAAAATATTACAAAATATTTCCCGTAAAACTTCAGTTTAGGGAATGCCATTTCTAAGATCTTCTTGATCAATGTTCAATCCTTGATCAGCATTCAAAATCTCTTGATGCATCATTTTGGACTTCAAAATCTGAATCTTCATTGTTTAATATCCTCCAGAACTTTCTCAAAAATCATGATGAAAAACAGTAATTGAAATGTCTCCACATTGGGGTGTATTTTTATTGTTACTGGCCTTAAAATAAGAAAAATATCAAATTATTTCGAAGTAAAATAATGTAAAAGTAACGCCTATATTCCACATATACGTCGTTATGTTTTTCAGATTGACATCAAATAAAAAATTGGCATCGATATTTTGATTCAGAGTGAAATCCCGAGAAATTTGGGTCCTACCTGTAATTATAGAGCATTAAAATTTGGATATACTCCTATTTAAAGCTGCAGTGGAAATTCGAAGTGAAGTCCAGGGTAAAACGGAAATGCAATTCAGATTTAGCGTCTCAAGAACGGCTTGCCAAATTTTGACATTGTGCATCTGAATAGTGATTTTGGGTATGATTATTTTTTCTTTCAAGTTGTAAGTGATGGACCTGTGAAGAATCTACCGAAATAATTAATTTTTAAACTGACATTCAGCCAAGAGTGAATTTAGAGTATTTGGCGCTATAGGCCCAAAAATATAAGCACCCGGGCCTGTTGTACCTGTATGTAAATCCAAGTCTGCATTCAGCATTTCAAAAAACATTGATATTAATCTATTAAAATGAACTGATATTGACCTATTAAAGTGAATTAGTGTTTATCTATTAGAGTGAATGGTTTGAAAATCTGAAATTTAGTTGAAAGATTATGTTCCTTGTCTTTTTGCTTCAAAATTTAAATGGATTTTTGGAAATACCTTTATTTTGATCAGACTGTATAGCTCTAAAAAAATTTCAACGAAAAACATCCTCGTTGAATTGGAACTTCAGTCTTAAAAAACAGACATATTACCTTGAAACTGTTCATAAGATACATGTTTTTCTTTCATTTTAGGAGAAAAAGTCTGAGGGTGGAATACAAGAACGATACTTAACTAACGCTTTCATTTTTCCCATTATCAATATCGTACATAGGTATACATAAATGTGTTTAAGGTATATATTTACAAAACTCAGAACTCTCTATAGGTAAGTAATCCTTAAGAAACGGTTGATCCTAGGGTGTCGTTCTTGCATTCCGCCTTAGGTTAAAAGTATACTTAGTTTACGAATGTGCTCGGAATAAATTCTGGGAATGAAGAAAGTTAGGTACAAGTACAGAAATTAGTATGAATACGTCCATAATTGAAGATTAAATTAAATTTAACGTTGCACAGGAAACTACGAAATATTTTTGGGCTCATAAATAATAAGGTAGAATGTCCAACTCTCATCATGAAATTTCAAAATATGGTAAAATAGAAAGAAAAAAAAACTAACTAGGTATGTTTAGCCTCGAATTAATCTCCAAGGATGATTATTCGTTGGGTTAAAACCACTTGGTAGGTTCCTTTTGCATTCAAAAGGTTGGCTTTCGCGTCAAAAAAAAAAAAGCCCTGTGCCAGTTCACTTTGTACTATCTTCACTTTTCAGGCAAACGATAATATAGCATGTAATTTTATTTATTGTAAATTCATCGACACCCTACCATTTCGAGAATCGTGTGTTTCCAGCCGCAACAGGTTATTAAACATCACAGATACGTTTCATTAACACTTCTTTACTTTTTCCCCCTGTTCTTGCTTCTCTTTTGCACCTTCTCCTCCCTTACCTCTGTTGCCACTTTAATGTTACACTTCATACACACCGCTGGAATTGTTTTACCGTTTCACGCTGGAGAGTAGTATAAAGGAGGAAAAAAGTACCGAAGAAGGCGTAGTGAAGAGAAATGAGGAAAGAAACCCAACCAGAAAATGAGGAATGTTTACGTGCGAAGGGTGGAAGGTGCACAGGAGTAAGAATATAGGTACGTAATAAAAGAACTTTTCCCACCATTGGTTTTCTGCAGCTGTGTTAGCCTGTGGCCATTCTCGGTTTGTACTTAGTGTGTGTAGGTATGTATGTATATATAAATAAAAATTATTTCCCGGTTTTGCTTCTTCAACTCTGGTTTCGGTCGACTGTACTTCAGTATCTGTGCCCATCACATTCGTTTTCTCTCTTCGTTTGGTTAGCTAAAGAACTGAACGAGTTAACCTGTTACTAGTCGCATTCATTGATGAATGCTGAAAAGGGAGCGTATTGCGTTAGTAAACGGAACCCGTTATAAATTGGTATTGAGGAACGTGTGGCGAAGGGTCAAGTTATCTTTTTAAACGGAGAATTTGACCCAATAAGTTTTGGGATGCAGCAAGCCGAGCATTGGAAGTGCTTATGATCGTATGAATTTAAAATGATATGGAAGCTGCCGATTCTGTCTGGTATTATTTACTCATTAGATTGCGGTTGCTGTTTATAGTAGTATAGTATTGGTTCTTTCATTACCTACGATAATGTAATCTGTAATCGAGTCAGTATATGAAACGTGTTTCGCCTATGCACTACCAGACAGGTTGCTGTGAATAATCGAATGGTAGATGCTGAGTCATGGTGTGAATGAATGGAATTAACAGGGTTGTAACTTGTGCCATAACCAAAAAAGTTTTGGTTTTGCTAGGTACCAGGTTTGTGTGTGTGTGTGTGTGTGTGTGTGTGCGTGCGTGCGTGCGCGCGCGCGCGTGTGTGTTTGTGTGTGTGAGGGAGGCAGAAGACATAATCAGTTTTCACATTTCCCCATTAATTTTCTATGCCGCCTTCTTGTCTAGCCTCTTCTCTTTTCTTTTTCTCTTCCTCATCCTTTCATAAGGTGGGTTTGAATTTGTATCATTCTGCCTTACCGTATTTTCAATGCATATCATGATACGATATGCACCAATGATATGGCTTAATTTTGTGAGACGTTGTCTGGCATTGTATCATACTTTCTAATTATGTTAAAAATTTTGCGATCTCAGGTAGCGCCTTCTGATGTGATGGCAGAATACCGACATGGAATGGAAAAAGGCATGTGTTGTATCATCATATCATTTTTTGGACTCCCTGTGATTTTACCAAATCCAAAACACCGTATGAAAAATTACTGAATTACTGTTTGACGAATTTCAATTTACCGAAACTGTTTTTCTGAAAGACTTTTCACCGAAACATATCTTTTCTGAATGCTAATTACCATTTTGAATTTTGATGAAAAGAAGAAATAGAACAAAGCAATTTCCCAGTCTTTTTTATTTAAAAAAAATAAACTACAACCAACTTCATCTTACTAATCACTAAATGATAATGGAAACGAAAAATGCCTACTATAATCTTCTTAATTTAGAAAAAAAAACAACCAACCTCACCTTACCACCCACCATACAATGAAGGCATAGAGAAATGCCCATTTTCAAGTATTTGAAGAAAAAAATTAAAGAAAAATATAGCTTTCAAAATTTCTGGTTTTTCTTTGGAAGTGTTTTTCGGTAAAATGGATTTGATATAATTGATTTCAGAATTATGGTCATTCAGTGAAATGGTGATTCGGTAAAAAATATTTGGTAAAATGTCCAGATACCCATTTTTTGATACAGTACGAGATTGTGGACCAGTACGAGGTTATGGACCTCGTACACATTATGACAATACAATGATACGATACTGCTAAATTATACAAATGTATACCTGTTTGAAGAGGGATAAAGCTGGGTAAACATTTGTATTATTTAACCATATCATAAAATCATATTGTCTCAATGTTTGCGAGGTACCATATCAAAGAATGATTCGATGACATGACACATGCCTTTTCCATTCGATGTCAGTATTCTACCATCACATTAAAAGGTGTTACCTGGGATTGCAAATTTTCAATAGAATTTGAAAGTATGATACAATCCCAGGCCACGCCTCACAAAATTACAGCCGTATCATTGATGCGTATCGTATCATGATACACACCATTGATATAACATGGCAGAATAATATAAATGTGTACCTACTCACCTTTCTGTTACTTGTATAGGTGAAGGCGGATGGTCAAGCAGCATGAATTTTTCAATCTCATACTGGAGCACCAATGTAATCGAATCGAATATACCGCCATTTTGGGTCTGAAATGTGATAGTTACTGGTCTCAAACTTGTTGTAACCTTTCGATAGCCAGCCGAGCATCTAACCACTACGTCATGCAAAACCCAGAAAATTACTTCATGACCTTTCTCTATGAAAATCGATGTTTTAAGAAAAATCGATTCATTTAGTAGTATTTGAAATGATGTGAGAAGAAAAATACGTAGGAAAAGAAATAAATCGAAATAACACCTTCTTTTTTTGGGACTATCTATAAATTTTTCCTGAAAGTCTTCGTAAATGGTTATCGGAGTATTATCCTGGAAGTGTATGTTTTATTTAGCTAATCATTCTAATTTGTTTGATAACGAGACTGCCTTCTTTTGAACTACAGTGAATTATCGAGATATGTAAAAGTGCATACTTTCTTGGCTGTTCTATTATAGATAATAGATATTATCGTATTCTCTGGAATAAGAAATTGCCGACGTAAAAAATGATCTCAAAGTAATTGTAAATGTGAAAAAGGTAGATTTATGTGACCGTTATGAGAAAAATTTTGATGAATAATTTAATTCTCAAACAAGCTTCTGGTATCTGTGAGTAGTGAGTAGGTACGAATCTTTCTTGAACTGTTCGTCCTTTTAAAGCTGCTCCAAAAATTAAAATTCAAGGTTTTTTTTTCTGTCGAGAAACCACTGTTACTTGTAGTTTTGAAATGATTACAATGTCAACTTCACGTAATTCATTCGTGTATTGTTTAAACGAAGATGAAACTTCGTTTCCACTTTCGCTGTCTAACGGATGCCCTGCACGTGTAAAATCGAAATCATTTTAATGTTCAATTGTATATCTGTTGAGTAGTTATTATTTTTTACAGCGGCTAATTTCTAATTCAGTTTTCAAGAAGAAATACTCGCTAAATAAACCGCAGAAAGCAGTTTTTTTTAAGTGAGTTGGTTGAAAATATAGCTATTTCATCCATAAAAAAATTAATAGAAAAGTAACGTGATGAAAAAATACATATTATTTACTATAGATAACGTATTCGGTACCTTGTGGAAAATAAAGTTATATTTAAGAGTTATAACTGTGAACTAGTAAGTTTTTCAGTGTTCTGAATCCTGTTGTTGAGCAGTATGTTCACTGATACAGTGCTACATGATATGATAAAATTTATTATGGGAATATCTGCTGATTTGAGTAAGTCATATTAATGAAAATTCTATTCTCTCTCAATTTTCCAACGTACATGGAGATTTTCTCGTTTAGAGGTACATACTACTTATAAATGGCAATATAGGCTCTAAATTTTGTTTCAAAAATTATGGATAAGCTCTAATTTTATAATTTTTTTTCGTCCTTACAATCTAATGATAATGTTCAGTTCCTCCTCACTAACTAGCATATGTTTTGTGTTTGTTGCTTTTTTTTAAAAAAAACCTCGCAAATTGAGCTTTCTGCAGTTACTAATGTTAAAAAAAATCAAGGAATTCGAATTCTGAAAACCTCGCAGGGCTACCATCATCATTAGCGCTCCTTGAGGCAAATTAAAAAATTTATAAGGTTGTCTTACGGGGTGTTTAAATTTAAGGAAAGATTTATATTAGTTTTTATGCCAAAATATTGGTAATCATTGGTGGCTTACATGGTTTTTAAATGGGTTTTCGAAGAAAATTTACTTGTTAAAATTGATTTTGTGTAAGTATATTATATTCTAATTTCTATGTAATGCGGTGCAGGTCGCAATTTTAATCCGATAGTAACAAAATTTTTTACACATATTTGGATCCAGACGAGATAAGGCCTATTGTTATTGGTGCGGATTGGCCCTACAATACATCTAGTACATCCGATTATGTTTCATTTTTGGCAGTTTAACGGCTTTAAAATGCGTAGTTTTTTATCAGTAGTCAGAAAATTTTGTGCCAAATTTAGTTTCAATGAACATTCGCGGTTCATATGCCTAGAAGTGATTTTAGTAAATCTTAAACTACTACTGAGAAGAGAAAATAATTCTAGTTGAACCAAAGAAGCTGGTGGAAAGCAGGCTTGCTGTTATTTTATTTTCTAAGGAATCACTTATTTTAACTTGACTAAATTTCATTATATTAAAGTCTTCTGGTAATTTATAATTTGACAGTACAATCATTCTGAATCTCTACGAAAATTTAAAAGTAATTTTTGCTTATATAAATTTTCTAACTTTTAATAAATTTAATGTGGTTTTTCCTCTGATTTTCCTGTTGGTTCTTGAAAGGAAAACCTACATTCTGTGGAGTTTGGTTTTTCTAACCTACGAGGTTTTTAATGTAAAGTGGGTTTGCTCTTGGATTTATTGTGAACATAAACCTGCCAGTTCAGTCGAATGTCCAATTGTTTGCTTTTGCTGAGTCTTCCTGTGAAATTATCTCCTTGAGCCTGCTAAATAAGTTGGCAGAAATTTATTTATTTTTCTTGCATGTGTCTCTGTGATTTTTATCTTGGCTTTGATGAAAACTAGAAGTACTTATGCTGTTTCTCTGGGAAGATATATTTTGATTAGATTAATTTCAAAAATTTTACGTTCCAAGAAATCTTTTTGACTATTAATTTCGGAAGCATAAGTTGGTAAAGTATTTAATCAGTGTCAAAGAAACATATTACGCAGTTCGTTTAATGATGTTAGGAAACCTTCAAGCTGATTCTACTTTTCTTTTATTTTTGTATTTTTGATATAATTTTCAAGTCTGTTTGGTGATAAATTTCTACATTTATTATAAGCTTTTATTCTACTCAGTACTGCGATTTTAAAATATACCAATACTGCAGCCAACCTTCCGCAACTAAATAATATTTATTTCTTGTGATGCTGAAGTCAAAAAAAAAAAAAAATAAAAGCTTATCTTCTAAAAACGCCTTTTTAAGGTAAACTTATTTTATTACCGGGAATATTCCGTCTGTGGAAATTACATTTATTTTCAGTCCGAGGAAATGAAAGACGACAGTTTAAGTCACACATATCAAATGAGAAAACCACCAACCATCGTTTCCCATTCTTATTTTCGAAGTTAATTACAGGAAAATAGTTTGTCGGCTAATACATACATCGCATCATTAAAAAAAATAAAAATAGAAACAACAAAAAAATGAATAGAAACAATTATTGTTTGTAGATTCAGTCACCCAAAACCACCCCCTAAACCAAAAACTCAGAATAGCGTAAAATTAGTTATCCTTTGATGAAAATTATCAGATTACAATATTATTGTATTCTTTATTCATGCAGTATTTTTTAAATTTATTTTTTTTTACATTTTTAACTGGGTGAGTTGTGCAAATCATTCGAAGTTTTTTAAAACAAAATCGATTACGAAATACCAATTGGAGAATCACGATTATTAATTTAAATAAAAAGTTACGGCACGAGTTACTGTGTCTGTGAACGTATGTATAAAGATACTTATGCCTACTTTGTGATGAAGAAAAAATTTTCTTATCGAATTAGTCGCAAAACACTGGAAGCTTGTGTATGTACCTCAGTTTAGATGTAATCATAAAAATATTCGTTCTTGTTAACGATTATAATTTTTTTTTTAACGTGGCTGACGAAAATTTCGGTTCAAAATTAACCTTGATTATTGGCGAGTAGCCGACAAAAATACGATCTTATTAACAGTATAGATAATATTTTTTTTTAAGTTGGTCTTTTTGCTTTACTCTCTCCGTCGGGTGGATTAAATATGCTTAACCCTATTTTCTAGCGATGTAAAATGAAATACTTTGGAGTTAATGGAAATACATGACTTGCTGAACTATGTATACACTTGACCTATTCTTAATCGAACGATTAGTATTAAAATAATTCTTGATGGTCGTTATTGAAAGAAGGTGCTAATATATAGAATTCGAAATGAAGAACAATCTGTTTTGAGAATTGTGTGTGTTTAGAAAGTAAGATTTAAGTGTAGGTACAATGTGGTAGTCAAGTCAGTCCGAACTCCTGTGAAAAATAGTTTTTTGCAACATGTGTATGAAATACTGTATTTTTGAGGCATTTGTGGTGTGGTGATGAAAGTGACCAATTTCAGATCTCTTGCTCTTCTCACTCCTTTATTACTTTTTTCTCACTTCTTAACTTCTTTTTTTCACTACTTAACCACTTTTTCGCTCACCTCAATTTTTTTTCTCACGTCTACATTCTTTAGCACCCCATACTTATCATTGTTTTTATCCTCTGTCATTTAAATTAAATTCATTTTTCTTTTATTTGAAAATTTTCTTTGCCTAGATTGGAATTCGAACCATCAACCTATCGATTGAAAGCTGGTACTCTAGAATCTAGGCTATGTGAGTTAGCTAATATAGGGGAAAGGCCGGTAAGAGTACGCACTTAAGATTTGACCTCATGTAACTGAGTCAAAACTTGAGGGATTTTGTTCAAATTTGGTGTAGCTATGCTGTGAACCTTTATTTACTTATTCCCTACCTTCAAAATTTTCAAGAGCCTCTCAAATTGTTTAGGGGGGTAAAAGTATAAAAAAACCCAAATGCGTACTCTTACATGACATGGCATCTAAGAGTACGCATTTGAGTTTGTAAGAGTACGCAACTAATTTTTTTCATTGATTATGAGATATTGAATAGTCTGAAATATATATTTATTTCATACGAACGTCAACACAAATCACAAACAAATTTATTGATTCCCAAATAATTAGTGCAGGATTCATGCCACCAATGTTTACATTTGTCACACATAATCCAATCTTCTGCAGGCGGATCAGAAAAAAGTTCTTCACAGGCTGGGCATGAAATTTCCTCTTTTTTGGAGGTAAGTTTTTTAGCACTTGTCGTCTTTAGTTTTGCTTTTATTTCAATCCAGTTTTCTTTTGTGAAGAATAGTTTTTGTTTTGTGGACCTTTTTTCATAAGAAACAAATAAATTAGTAGTAGGAACAAAATGTGTACTCTTACGCACTTGTGAGTTTTACCAATAATATCAGTTTTACTAACTGATAACAAAATACATTGGTAACTAAAGATATATGAAAAGGTAGCAAAAAGTATGTAGTTTGAATAAATATGATTATTTACTCAGTCATTTTCAATAATAGTCACTGAATCCTTATTCCGTGCTATGAAAATATTATATCAGAAACCAAAAAATACAAAAATTTGTAATAAAAGCGGAAATAATGATTATAAATTCATGTTTTTTGGCATGAAGGAAGAGTATTTGAAGTAGAACAACATAAAAGATGGAGCAGTGTTGCCAATCTTTCAGTTGCAGAAAAAAAAGCAATGCGTACTCTTACAGACTGCGTACTCTTACCGGCCTTTCCCCTAGTGATGAGAGTCTTCTATTCTAATTTTTTTCCTTATTTTTTGTGTTTTATTACACCCGAAGAATATTAAATATAATAGAGGACGCACGTAAAACGAAAAACGCACCACTTTCACGATTAAAATATCTTGGCATCCTAAGGTACCAACAATTTTCAAACTCATTTAGGAAAATACAACTATTACATTCAGTGCAGTGGCGGGACCTGGAGACGGGACTTGTGGAAAAGCGCTGATCATGAGTCGTAGATCACGAATATATAAGTCATTCAAATTCTTTTGTACACAATATATATATTTCCATTTTTTACTTATTTTGGCACTGTGGAGCCTCTGCTGTTTGACCCATGGAAATGAAATTTGGGTTAATGTTAGAAGCTTTCATGGGCTACACATTCTTGTTAAAATTTTTGAAATTCATCTGTTAGTTTCGGAATAAGGGGTTCTCAAAGTGTTGCAAACCCACCATGTTGTCATCACGATGACTCCCGTAAATTAAACGATTTTGGCTTGAAATTTTTGTGACAGTTGGAGACTATTAGGGACTAATTTGGTATTGAATTTGAACGAAATCGGTCCTCTGGTTTTCGAATGGCAGCCATTATAAAGTTGAACATTTTTTGAAAATACACACTTATCGTGGTTGATACGCCGCAGAGATATTTATATACGAAATACGTGCTAGTTGTGATTTTTAAATTAATAATTATATGTATTTATTCATTCATTCAATGAAATTATTTGAAAAAAACATTTCTGATTATTGTCGATGGGCCCGAATGAGGGGCAAGTAAATTCATATTTGGTACCGTAGGAATGGGGACAGTAGCTTGAGTGTTTAGATGAGCTTCTGTTTTGTATTATATTGTATACCTTGTGATTTCCCTTGGCTCAAATACAGCATTCCTTACACTTTTTGCAAAAAATATTGTACAGCAATTACCAGCTCGTGAGATTAGCCTAATCGTCTGCGGCTGGTGCTTGCATACTCCACACTCGTTGCGAATTGCTCACTTTCCTCCCTAGTTGCGTAAAATACTATTTCGTTGGCGAAGAATGAGCGAAGTTAGATGGACGGGAGTATTTTTGTGAGAAGTTTTTTAATATTCGTAAATACTCAATTTTTAGTATCGAACATTAGTGTTTTTGTGCTGTGTACTCTTGTTTCTTGGAATCTGAAAACGAGTGTTGAAGTAATGGTGTAATTACCATTCTTTTTGCGGACTAAATTGGTACTTTCGTAATTTTAAGTTGACAAGAAGAAAATTATTGTCAAAGAGGACACAAAATCGCATAATTTTTGAGAAAGCTCGAAAAATTTATTGTACCTATTTGTCAGGATAAAGAATTTGGGTTTTATTTGTTATGAAGGGTAAATGAGAAAAAAGCTGTTGTTTTGAGAAAAGCGTGAAAAAAGGTCAGCTTCCAATTTACCTGTATGGTAAAATAAATCTGACGTTAATTTTTGACCTGTTTTCCAGCTTGAGCTAGCTACGTCCGTTCAAAGTCGAAAAATTACAAAAATTTCTTCGAAAAAAGTGTTTTAAAGAAAATGTATGGGATTACTTGTTTCCAAAATTTATTGCAATTGGACTGTTATTCAGTTTATACTTGAATGTAAAACATTATGGTCACTTTACTCTCTATAGGCCGCATCGAACTTCTGAAGGTAACACTGTCAATTTTGAAGATAGTGTAATAATAAGTTAGGTTAAAAACCAGTTTTTAAAAAATATGCTTTTATTTTATAATTTGAAATTAGCTTTGTTTGTTTAGAACGGATTTCGCTGTAATTCTGTAAATATAAGAACGTATCGCTCTTGAACTGCCCTAATATTTATAGAATAGAACAGAATCATAGTGGATAACAACAAAAGCGAGTGAGGAAGAGTGAAGAGGGAATATTTATGTCACCGCTTTGGATTTTGAAAATATCGTAAAAGCTTTTTGAATTTCATGTTTTAAATTGACGTAAACATTTTACTTGGTAAACTTTATTTCTTAATTATGCTTTCATTTACTATATGATGAATATTATTGATCGATTTTCGTTACATTTCAACTTTTTTGATTTTCTTTTTTAATCCCCCTGAGAGAATTGCCTAGCTTGTTTATGAATGCTTTGTGAATTATGTATTTCTGATGAGTGGGCGTAATCTGAATTAACGTTGAATTTTGGAATTTTGTTTACAAATAGCATTAACTTTTGGTGAAGAAAGAAGACAGGGGTATATTTAAGAAACACCCATTGCTCTTTTTGATAAAGGCCTTTTTACAGTTGCAGAAACCAATTATGTGTGATTATATGACGGGTGAAATGAATGCGTTAAAATAAAAACATAAATGAAGAAATCAATAAATAAATAATGGATAGCAGTATCTTCGAATTAATATTGATTTTTCAATTCTTTACAAATATTTTTCCGAAAATTGAAGGTACACTGGCGATTTAAAAATATTTGAAAAGTAATGTTGTTTGAAAATTCATCAGAATGAGAATTTCATTTTATTTTGGTTCTGCTGGAAAATATATTTTTTAAAATTGAGGCAAATTTCCTTCAAAATCAGTTGAAATATTGTCGGTTTTATTATGCATTTAAAATAAGTATTTAACGAAGTGTTTTTATTGCCTTATGTGAGAAAAACTTTGGAACGACCTCAAGAGCTGATTTTTTGGAAAACTTTTTTTTTTGTTTTTTCATTATTGATTTATGGATACTTAGTTATTTTACTTAGCATAGTCATTTTACTTAGAATCTGGAAGATATGTACCAATGCCGGAATTGGTGGGGTGAGTGAGAATCGGAAAAGTGTTTACTGAGATGAATTTTTCAATCTCATATTGTGAATATCAGTATCGAACTGAATGTACCGCTATTTTATGTCAAAAATGCGACGGTGGCTGGTAACAAAATCTCAACCTCTCGATTGGAAACCCGAGCATCTAACATGTAAGGTAGGCATATAAGCGGATTTTCATCAGATTTTTTTGGGGGGTAAGGAAAAAAATTTTTGGTCTTACTCTACTCCCAGTTTCATTCAAGTAATATTATTTAATAACAGCTTTATAACTTGACAAAAGAAAGAGCAAACCAAAAATAAAGAGGTATCAAAAAGAAATTACTCTGCCTACGGGTGATAAGAAACTTATAATCATTCAACAACACTAGGTTTATTTTATTTGCTAAACGGTGTTAACATCGAGTTGACACTTAGAGGTTCTATTCCACTCTTGCAAGATGAATGCATCAATATGAATGCATCAATTGAAGAGTGGAAAGAATTTAAATGTAGTGGAATAGCTTTTCTCGGTGTCACCCCATTTTTTTTTTGCGGGGTGGGGGGGGGAATAAAACAAACTTACTTTTGTCTGTTGGATGTTTAAGTACGTAAAATTTTTCTTAACTATTTCAGTTCTTTATGTAGCACGTTGCATGGGGACTGCCGTGGAGAATGAAAAAGGAAGACCAGTGACTATTTTTTTTTTTTAATTTTCTTAAGGTGTGCAAGACACATTCACAGAGGTGTATTTCACCCCTTGCAAATCCGAAAAATCCGCCTATGGGTACGTAGATCACTTGGGAAAACTCTTCTCAGTTATTTCTGAAAGACGTGTAGCAAAATAAAATGGAGTGGATGATTTCGCTTTTGCAAATTCACAAGCACTGAAAAAAACACGTTTTTAAAAAAGGCAACGGAACCAGCCAGTTCTACCTCGACAGAAAATAGCGTATCATTGAAATGAAATTCATAGCTAATAACGTGGTTCATTTTATTTTCTGCGCACGTAATTACGTTTAAGGCTAATGTACTTTACTTTTTACCACTCACCTTTTCTCTTCTTTACCATCATCGAGTGTAGGTACAAGTTTTGCAAAACTCTACCACTCTTCAACCCTTCATGCCAACTGCCTTCTACAACACACGTTCTAACTTGTTTTAAAAATGACACCAAGCTGCGACCAATCAGCCACAATACCAGCTCAGTGTTGTCCATGTAGGCTACAGTATAGCGAGAATAGAAATCATTTACAACGCTTTTATGCTCAGAAGATTTAAAAAAAAAAAAAGTGCGAAAATTGTTTTAGATGTTTGAGAATATTTTTCATCACTTAAAAACGTGATCGTTAATTTAAAGGAAGGATCGAAGCATCGCGTACCTTGTAGATATTGTGTTTACAAACTTGTGGCCAATTCTCATCGTGCTTTGCAAACGGCTTGGATTAGGTTATTAGTTCGCTGAAGAGGATGGTGATAATAATAAATTTAGGTTAAAAACGAGTTTTTAAAAAATAAGCTTTTATTTTATTTATTTAGTTTTAGCTTCATGGGAAGTAAACATTATTTTGTTGCGGTAGGTTGGCAGCAGTATTGGTGTATTTTACAAATCGCGGTAGTAAAAAAAAACGAGAGAAAAAAGGAATTTATGGGAAATTTATTTAAACGTAAAACGATCGGCAACCATATCGACTGGCAAGAAAATGACGACTGCCAACTTTTAAAAATTCCAATAACCAAAATAACAGACAGCCACATAATTGCTCAGCCACCTGCTGTGTGCTCCAGAACCATGGTAGACAGTCCGAAACTATTAATACTTTTTCTTTTATTTTTTTGTTATTTTAGGTATAGCTTATCTCATGCGAATATTACCGGTTTTCGTTGCTTGGGAAAAGGGTGGGCTTGAGTAAATAGCATTTTGATGGTACAGTTACTAATTTCCTCGATTAGGGAAGGTAAAGTTCGATAATCAGTTTGACGACATAGTTCTTTTAGTTTATCAGATTATGATTGATTTCTTCCGTTAAACCACAAGGTATAAGTAACGTCGTCCTGTATAGAATTATATTGAAGATAACGAGGAGGAAGGAAATTTTGACGGTTGTTGGAATTTTACTCTTTCGGGCAGTGCGACTGCCTATTTCTTTTAACGATTTATTGAACAACAAAAATCTTGGGCCGAACTTGAAGACATAGTTCGAAACAGATATTTTGCTCTCATTTATTTTCCCGTTTTGTGGATAGGGCAGTGGTGTTCTATTATGGAAATTGGCTGTAAATAAGCTTCGTTAAGTAAGCAGCAGTAAGTAACAAGCAGAAGTGTCATCATGGCAAAGTGGGTCACATCTTTTGCAAAAATTCAACCCAAACAATACTCAAAAGCTCGACGATGACGTATAACGTCTTAAAATTAGAAAATCTCCGAGTGAAGTGGACTCTGTGACTAACTGACTGTGTGACTGTATGAAGGATAAGACGATCCAAATTTGAACTTTATCCGTGCGGATACATGAGTAGCGGTCTTACCCTCAAATATATTTTATCTATATGTATCTCAGCAGATAACTAAATTGGATGAATGTTATTTCTTCAAACAAAAAACTAAATGTTGTTGTAAAGTTAGGTTGTGACATCTTGTTAGCTCACGATTCTTTGGAATCGTAGGCTCCTTTAGTTTTCTTGATTTTTCGACTTCTATATGGACAACCTCCTCGCTGGTGCATCCACTGTTGAAGATGCAATTGCATTGCAAAGAGACGTGCATGCTGTACTTGAATCAGCTAAGTTTTATTTGCGAAAGTACCAGTCAAACTCGCAAGAGGTGCTAAACGCAATCGATCCGAAGGTTATTGAAACTCAATTAATTTGTATACTTGGAGAAAAAGAATGCATTTCTCTACTTGGTTTACACTGGGTTACCTACGACGATCTTTTCGTCATTAAAATCCCAAAAATCGACAACTTGACAAACCCAGTTACCAAGCGAGTCCTACTATCCGAAGTAGCTAAAATTTTCGATCCGTTAGGCATTCTTTCGCCAGTCACCATACGTGAAAAGCTCCTTATCCAGCAATTGCGGCAGGAAGGCTTGAAGTGGGATCAACCTGTTCCAGATCAACTTGCACAGAAATTTTGCAATTTTTGTCGTGAATTGGCAGCACTTTCTTCATTTTCAATCCCACGCTGCATTTTCCAAGTAAATTCTTTGTGCGTCAATCTAATTGGCTTCGCAGATGCCTCAAATAAAGCATATTGTGCGGTTGTGTATATGCAGTCATTTGATAAATCTGGAGCTTTATGTTTGCGAGTAATTTGTGCCAAAACTCGCGTAGCCCCGTTAAAAGCAAATTCCGTACCAAAATTAGAATTGTGCGCCGCGCTCCTTTTAGCTCAATTAATTAACCGTGTACATAATTTATTAAATGTAAAGATCGAATCCGTTTTCGTATTTTCTGATTCTGAAGTCGTACTTTCTTGGCTTGCTAAGTCACCAGATACGTGGAAAATATTTGTCGCCAACCATGTCCGAAAAATTATTTCGTTAGTACTATTCGATCGCTGGGGCTATGTCCCTACTGCTAAAAATGCCACCGACCTTGCTATTCGCAGTCTTTCCGTCAAAACCTTTTTAAAGTCAACTTATTGGACTGAAGGTCCACCGTTTTTAATAGAGCCGATAGTATTAAATCAATTTGTTGATAATAGTTTAAATTTAGAAAAACGTAAAGTAAAACCAAGTTGTAAACTTAGTACCAATTCTTCATTATTTTTTATTTCATTTGTAAATCGCTTTTCTAATTTATCACATTTAATTCGAGTTTTTGCCTATGTTAAACTTTTTATTTCAAACTCTCGACGAGCTTGTGTTCTTAAACCTAATCCAATTTCGCCACTTAAAAATCTTAACGAAACCGTCCAACCAATCCGATTAACTGCGAATGATTTAATTGATGCTGAAAATAATATTATCACTTTAACTCAATATTATTATTTTCTGAAAGAATGCACGTGTTTATTACAGGCTCAGTCAGTTGGAAAAAAGAGCATCCTTCGCTCTCTTAATCCTTTTATCGACAAACATAGGTTACTTCACTCAGCTACTCGTTTAGCCAATGCCAATGTTTCCTACGATCGTAAATGTCCAATTATTCTGCCTGCTCAAAGCCAATACATAAAATTGTTAGTCAATCATTTTCATACCAAGTACTTTCACGCAACGCAATCCTTTATCCAAACTCAAATTTTGTTGCGTTTTTATGTTACTGGTTGTTTGTGTAATGTAATTAAAGGCGAGCTGAAAACCTGCGTTACGTGCATGCGCTACTCAACTGATTATAGTCGTCAAATTATGGGTGATTTGCCAAAAGATCGACTCGTTGTAAATCGGCCATTTTCTCGGGTCGGCATCGATTTTGCTGGACCTTTTCAATGCAAACCAATGGTCAAATGGTCCAAAGTACGCTTCAAATCCTATGCATCCATTTTTGTGTGTTTTGCATCCCGTGCAGTCCACATAGAAGCAGTACCATCACTAACTACCGAAGATTTTCTTAATGCCCTGAAACGTTTCATTGCTCGTCGTGGCATTCCACACACCATTTATTCCGATAATGGTACCAACTTTAAATGCGCGTCCAACTACCTAAGTTTTCAAACCGATGCAATTCAAGAGTACGAGCTCAGCGAGAAAATTACGTGGCAGTTCAACCCACCTCGTGCACCTCATCGTGGCGGAGTTTGGGAAGCTGCAGTTAAATCGATGAAGGCGCACTTAGTCCGTGTAACCAAAGACCAAGTTATGACCTTTGAAGTTCTCTCGACTATTCTAACACAAATCGAGGGTATCCTTAACTCTCACCCACTCGCTTATTGTCATGTTAATGAGCCAGAATTCGATGTCCTCTGTCCAAGTCACTTCCTCATTGGGGACAGTCTGACAACTTTACCAGAAACCAACTCTTCGCCAATCAACTTGTCCGCTTATTACAAAGATCTACGTCAACAAATCAACTCCTTTTGGCACCAGTGGTCTCGCGATTACTTGGCTCAACTTGGATCTCGAGAAAAATGGCAATCTTCAACTCCCTCCGTCGCGGTAGGAGATGTCGTCATTCTTCGTGAACACGATACAAAACCTGCAGTATGGCCTTTAGGTCGTATTACTAATGTATTTCCAGACCCTAGGAACACTATTTGTACTGTTGATGTTTTCGCTCGAGGTTCCGCAAAAACTCGCGATATATCCGCTGTCATTTGATTAGCCCCCTCCAAACCTTTTTCAGGAGGGGGGAATATATGTTAGCTCACGATTCTTTGGAATCGTAGGCTCCTTTAGTTTTCTTGATTTTTCGAGAATTATTTTGAATAGCCTGTATTCTATCAACGACGAGAATATTTTTTCTTATCTGCTATTGCTGGTAAATTGGTGGCCTAACTGTTTGAGCTGGTTTGTGGTTTCGACTCTACGATTGATCGAGACTTATTGATATACTTCGAATCGTAATATCATTCCCTATACTCGGGATGTACATTTGTTTTTGGACGTCACATCTACGTTTTACTTGGCGACTGTGACAGGACTTGATCGACTTGTCTTTCAAGTTCTGTGGCCAAGCCTAATGCAAACGCCTTATCCACAACCTTCCGTTCTAACTTTAATTCCATCCGTTGTGAGGGTGTGATTCGAGAATCGTCTATTTTTAATCTAAAACCTTCACATGTGGATATATACAATCTCATGTTATTCGTAGATCCGTATTGCTACTTGGTACTGTAGTTTACACGGGTGTATATCAACGAATGTGGAGAGCGTACCTTCCTTCTTCGATCATGTTCTCGAACCATCCGTCCAAAATTATTTCCATTCCTACTTTCATTTTTATTTCGGGTTCCTTTTGACCATGTCCTTTCAATAAGAGTAGAAAGATCATACGAGAAGAGACAAAAATCCGCCACCTGAGTTTTGTTAAAACCCATCCGATCGGTTTGTTGCTCAGCATGATTGTTAGAGCGATCCATTAAGCTGGATAGGTCTGATCAACCTGTTCATGTTGGGATTGGCACTATCCAAATTTACCAAAAGTGTCTGGCAACCATTGACTGGCCGGCTTTGCCACAACCACTTTTAATTTTTGTTGGGCATCTGATTCCCACGAGTACTAATTGGAGGAAGTCTTTCTCCACCTTATAACGCAAATGCAGCAAGTGAACTGTAGTGAAAGCCACATCGCCTTCAGCGTTTAGCTCTATGCCTTATGAAGCGTATTAACCTAAATTTGATAAAAATAATAAACTTAACGTAAATTACTAAAACAACCTGGTGTTCAAGGATTAGGTCCCTCGTGTTTAATTCGATATAGTTAGTGTGATAAACAATGTCCCGTTCGAGGCGTAAGCTTCCTTAATAAATTTTATGTTCAAGACTGTTAGTCGTTACAGTCATTTGCTAAGGCCCTAAGCCTACCAATCATGTTTTGATCTTAGCATTTTATCGGCAGTGTGCCGTAGAAAATAGTTATCGTAGTTAACCTAACTATTGTACGTCGCTTTTAGTGGCCCAGTATTTTATTGTTTGACGAACTTTCTTTTAACGACTCTTAACAGACTAAAATAACATCGTACGGGTGTGTATTGAAATAAAATGAAAAGATAGGCTAAATTAAAAGCCACCCGTATTCCCATAATCGTGTTTACGACGTACCGATTTTAAAGTTAAGTAACTGAGTCTTAATTGATTTTATCTGCCCCATGTTATGGATCTTGGTCCAATTCATAACATACATTATAATTTAGGGATTCTAGAAATATTTTCGATACTATACTTCTGGAAGATTACCCTAAACATTTGACCTACCCATTAATTAATTAAGTCGATATGCTTGTTAGTTTTAGCTGAGCTGTAAATCCCCCATGTTCAGGTATATTGACGAGCAGAGCCATATACATCAATTGCTAGTCTGTTAGGATAAAACGTATCGATCTAGTTAGGGGAAATATTAGCCTTTTTACCAAACTTAGGCCAGCATATTTTGTCCAAGATGGATGGTACTGGGGATGATAATAACCCCAACCTCTTTGACACCCCCGACCATTGAGTAGACAAGATAGGAATGATGTGACTAACACTTGAGAAGTTGCGATGGGCGAGGATGACGCAAATATTACCAAAGGATCCGCTATCATGGAAGAAGAAGAAACGTTGAAGAATTTGTGGGCCTTCGATTCCAATAGGGTACCAGAACCACCTAAAGGAGCCAATCCAGTCGAGTTTTACCAGAACCTCTACCTTTGAAAATCCGAAAGCACCGCACGATATCGTAGAGAATGTGTTGTACGAGATTCGATGCTCGAAAAAAGTGAAAAAAGAAGAAAAGCGGCCGAACTACGTACAGTAAAAGTAGTCAAAAAGAACAGCAAATTTGAGGATCGAGTCAAGGCTCTCAAAAGAGAAATTTCAAAAAGAAAATCCTCAGAAAACCCTTCAACGACGAGGATATGCGAGAGAATAGCCGAAATGGAACTCGATCAAACAAAGAAAAAAGTTGATTTCAAAGATGCGCAGTTCTACAATGACTCCTTGTATATACCCATCGATGATGATAAAGCACCATCCAAGGAGGACAAAGAAACCGCAATTGCGCAGAATCAAACAGAAATTACTCGGAAACCCGTGGCCAGTTCAACGTTGGTAGGTGCTATTAAAAGACGAGAACATAGCCCAAGTTCCCGAGAAATCTTGGAACAAATAAAACTATTAAGCTTGGAAACGAAGTCTCAAATTAGAGAACAATTTGATTACTTCGAAAGGAAAATCGATCGACTGCCGATCTCGTGAGATTCGATACCACAAGTTACACGGAGAGAAACATCGACCATTCCCATTGGTTTTAGACCCAAAACATCACCTCCAACGATCTTGAGACACCTTAAAGACACAACGGTTCCTACATACTTGCCAAATCAAAGAGAGAGGACACCAGTAAGAAGATACTGCGACGTAGGAGGAAACCAGACATTCTCGAGGATAGCACCGCTACAGAAAACATCGAGTTTGTTCGATCCCTCGAGAATGCCAGTGTACACTGGACATAAGGATCATCAAACTCCGGAAGAATTCTTGAGAGAATTTGAAAGCAGCTTCGAAGATCTGGACCAAGACGACAAGCAGTTAGGCCGAGTTTTCGGGAAAATGATGGACGTAAACAAGTTTCCAGGTGGCGCAGTTTATCGAGAAAATTGGGGATATCAACCAGCTCGAGACACTTTGTGACTGTTTATTCTAACAAATTGAGAAAACAGGCCCAGGTACAAGCCATTTGAGATGGTCAGTACAATCCAAGAAAATATGATTCGATAGCTGATTACGCGATCCACATATACACCCGACTACTTGAATGTGGTGAAGATATCCAGACTATATACGGGATTCTGGTGTAGAAAGTACCAATGCCGTATAGAGACAGAATACTCGAATCTGACATCGCAAACCTGGTTGAATTCTCGACAAAACTCGAGTATTTACATAGCTTGTTTCACGAAGAAAATTTTGGAAGTATAAGCAAACAAACGAAACAGCAACCAATACTAAACATCGGTGACCAGAAATACGCGGATTCGTACATTCCCGACAAAGTCTCCTACCAGAACCAGGGAAACTGAAGAAGGCGTCTATGGTCGGTTGTATAGGACACCCTGTCAAAAAATACGATAAAAACAGACCGACAACCATGATGAAGAACGAATTCACAGTACCTGAATGGAAAACGTACCAAGTCTACGGAGATGCAACTATTCTAAGTTGGCTGAGGAACAGTGGCCTGTCGAGTGCCCAAAACCTATGCATCGATAAAACAGCAGGTTTTGAGAAATTGAATCGATTGGGCCCTCTCCTAGAAGTTATACGGAGGATTGCGAAAGAAAACACTCATATAATCGTCGGTTTTGGAGAAGAATTTATCCTGAGCCCGGATAAAGACGAAGACACGATCATCTCAAAACTCCAGTATCTCCTCGATGAGTTGTTGCAAAAACATCGAGTTGAAAATATAATCGTCACTACGATTTCACCAGACCCAATGAGGATTGATAACCAGTTTTATAGATCTCAACTTCAAAGATTTAACAGCCGAATTTGGAACCTCAAGTCCAATTTCAAGGACGTGTATATTCTCGACATCGAAAGAATCTTCACTCGGAAATATGAAAACGAGAATAAAGACAAAGCAGTCATCTCAGGAGACAAAAGATCCATCTATGCCATCCCACGTCGATACAACAAGGAAGAAACACACCTAATCGATGAAAACCTAGCATCTCTGATTGCAGACCACGTTGATCGAAAGGACAACGAAATGAGTCCCAATGTTAACTTGATCACAGGATACGAGGATCAAGATCAATGTGATGAAAATGAACAATCAGAAGCCAATGACCCCCAGAAAACCGACGAAGAAGACCCATATGGGACATTCTGCTTCCACATCATGGACGATGTTGAATCGGATCTGGAGGAAGTGGAATCCGAAAACAACTTCGTAGACACATGGTGGTGGTTTCCACCCTTTATAATAAATAGTATTATGGGCAAAGTGAGAAACACCTATAGGACATATATCAACCAAGGTTCTCCATACAGTTGGATAACCGAGAAATTCCTTCAGTTCCTCGAGAAACATAATCCCGACTTATACCTTATGCATGTGAACTGCCCAACGCAGAAGGTGGGATATGCTGTTGGGAAACCAGCCATACGAGTTTATGGGTCGATAAACTTACGATTCATAATGGTTGATAAACATGGAGATGATATAAAAATGACAACAACGCTCCACATAAACAAAAGCTTAAACGCACCTATCATACTAGGTCGAGAATTCCTCTACAAACCCGATGGAAGACCTAGTGTGAGATATCGATTAGTCAATTTTGTAGATCCACGATATAAGATAAAGCGTATTGAAATACCCAGAGTCCAATTTGGTGCCGTTGAACCTATTCTCAACATTGGACCAACGGATGAAACTCCACTCGAGATCGAAAATAAAATCGAGAAGATACTAAAGGAGCTAGAGATATTGAACAAAATAGCTCAGGAATTCGGAGATGTCCTGCGAGGAAACCACGAAGCCTTTGCTGAAAGAATCGGTAGATGTGCAGCCTACACGCATACCTTAAACATGTCCCCGGACACGAAAAAGATGGACAAAAAGGAGAGGATAATTCCGAAGGCTTGGATTCCAAAAGAAAAGGAATTGTTTGACGACTGGGAAAGACAGGGAATTATAAGCCCTGAGTCAAGTGAATACTTCTCACCAATAACATACACAAAAAAAGAAAACAGTGATATTTGCCCATGCCTTGATGCTCGAAGAATAAACCAATTTATGGGTACGCGAGGAAATACGGTCCTGCCCATTGAGATAATAAAACTAAGCTTGTCCAAGATGAGAGTATTTACAAAATTGGATGCAAGATGGGGATTCCTACAAATCCCACTAGCTCCGGAGTCCCAAAAATACATGGCTTTCTGATTCCAAGGAAAACTGTACGTTTTGAATTGAATAATCTTCGGCTTGAAGGACGCGATGCAAGCCTTTGTAGCGGCTATGAGAATTGTCCTGAGTGGACTCGACTATTGCGTTACGGTATACATCGACGACATCTTAATTCACTCTCGAACACACGAGGAACATCTGGAACACATTTGATTAGTTCTCAATAGATTCGTAAAGTACAACATGATATTAAAATTAGAAAAATGTTCATGGTTTCGAGACACGGCTCGATATTTAGGGTATGTCATCGACGCCGATGGAATACGACCCGATCCGAAGAGAGTTGAAGCCATCCATAATTTTAAAGCTCCAACAACGAAGAAAGAGGTTCAATCCTTCCTTGGGGTAGCGAACTATTATCGAGGACATGTCCCAAGATACGCTGATATAATTGTTCCATTATGCAACCTGTTGAAAAATGATGTTACATTTGAGTGGACCGACGATCACCAGCAAGCATTCGAAAAAGTAAAATTGGAAATGGTTAAATGCCTGCTACAATCACATCTGGACTGGAACCTACCATTCTATGTGATCACAGATGCTTCCAATTTCGCTATCTCGGGAATAGTCGTTCAATTCCTCAGCAAAAGTGAAGATGAAAAACCGAAGGTGCTATCTATGGTAAGCAGATTACTGAAGAAATCCGAGAAAAATTATCCTACATTTGAAAAAGAAATGTTAGCGATAACATACACAATGAAGAAAAACTTATACATGATTACTGATCACGAAGTTCGGATATGAACCGATTGTCGATGCCTACAGTATCTTATAGGATTGAAAGATGATGTCTCGCAAAGAGTAGCACGGTGGAGAATGTTCCTCACTAGCTTCATGATAACCGGTACCAAACATATACCTGGCAGCAAAAATATCGCAGCTGATGCCTTGAGCAGATACTGTTCCCCGCTCAAGGCTGTAGTATACCAGAACGCAGACTTCCTGATAGTGCTAATGTTAATCGGTGATAACAACACAATCACCATATCATCGCTTATGGGCAACATTTCGAATCTACAAAAGAAAAGTAAAGAAATTACGGGTCAACTCAAGACACAATCACCTCGTGTTGAAAAGGAAAATGGTATCGTCTATTATGTGAATCGCGATGGCGACAAAAGAATATACGCCCCTGAATCGACTCGTGAACTGTTGATCAAATTCTATCATCGGGAATTCACACATCCAGGATCTCAAAGAACACTAGAACTAGTACGACGGTTCTTTGACTGGCCTGGATCGAAGTACGAAGTCGAATTATTCTGCTTGAACTGTGAAACCTGCAAAAGATCAAAAAATAGAAATACAACATTGTCAAGTCCCTTCTTATCAATTTTCGCAGATAAACCTGGCCAGCTATTGTAAATTGATCTATACGGTCCATTACCATCAGGACGTGGAAAAGTAAATCAAATTTTCGTTGTTATGGACGTTTTCTCAAAATTCACAAAGCTCTATACGATAAACAAAGCTTCAGTTAACGTTTGTATCGATAGAATGAATCGTTTCATAGAAAAATACGGCAAACCTGAAACGATTCTGTCTGACAATTGAATCCAATTCACAACGAACGATTGGATCGATCACTGGAAACAGTTGAAAATCCAACCTAGATTCACATCGCCATACACACCGTCATCGAATCCAGTGGAAACACGGATGAAGATCATCGGCGATGTCTTTCGAATAAAATGTCCAACTCAGCACAGTAATTGGTACCAACACATCGACGAGATAGAGCGCAGGTTGAACCATATCGAGCATGCTACCACTGGAATACCGCCGGCAACATTGATGGAAAAGGTAAAATTCAATTCCAAAGGAAGAGCGATGCCATTAACCGACAAAAAGTATAAAACACTTCTAGAAAAAGCGATACAAAACACAAAGAAAACACTCGAACGGCGGAAAAAGAATAACGAAAACAAAAATCTCACCGATCTCAAAGCTGGAGATACAATTTACACAAAAAATCATACATTTTCCGATAAAGCCGTTGGAATTTCATCAAAACTCAACCCAAAATTTGTCGACCCCTGCGAAATCATCGAGGTGAAGGGAAATGGAAGCTATCGAATCCGTACGCCCGAGGGGAAAATCCTCCAACAAAATGTACATGAATTCAAACGGTAAAATTCATCCATTACTAAACAACATCGTCAATCGGAAACAAAAACATCTCGAGAACAAATTCCATTAATCACACATAAAAATTAATCAAGATAAATACAAGATAATTCGATCACAAAAAAGAAGATAATTCTACTTATGTCAACATTGCATCCCTCATCGCAGAGTTCAATAACCATGACATCAACTCATCGATGACATCGTGGTCGGGGGGGGGAGTGGTCAGGAATCCTGATCAAGCAACAACGCGAATTCTCACAACAATGATCGAATAAGTGAAAAACGAGTGTGTGAATTTTCGAAATAAATCGAACGCAAGTTCTCCTCGATCTGTTATTTTTAAGTTATTGTTGTCATCATCATCCAACAAACATCGATACGTAAGTAGAATAATCCAAACTCCTTAGTAAAGTAATTAGATAGTAGAATTGTAAAATAAAAAAGCCTTCTCGTATTAATTTAGTCGAAATGGCTGAGCAGAATTTACCCAAATCATCGATTGTGGCTGAAAGGGTGAAGGCCCGCTTCATTAAAGTATCAGGGGAAAATGAGCAGTTCCTCAAATCATTGAGAGAACAGCTCAGGATAGCGTCGCATAATCAAACTGTGACGTTGAAAGCGTTGGCCGAGAGAGCAGAATTTCATGCCGCCATCTCAACTACCATCAACGGGCAAGCAGATTTCCTCGAACTAGTCATCGCGAGCGAGGATCATGAACGAGAACAGATCCTGAGGGGAATGGAAATCCTAGAAAAGATCATGAAGGCCCAAAACGATGAAATTGAAAAATTGAGAGCGGAAGTGACGCAGTTGAACACCGAGTTGAATAAGGTGAGCGTTCATAATGCTAGTCACTTCGCTGAAACTCTTCCCAAATGTGACATCGTAATCCCTCAAATTTTGGCGCAACCCCAAAAAGAAAAAATCAAAATAACGTTATTAAAGAAGGGAGATAAACTATCTGTGAAAAGAAAGACATTAAACGATAAATTTGATAGTGACGAACCCGAAAGAAAAATCATTAATAATAAAAAAGGAAAGTCACTAAAACATAAATTTCAGAGGGTTCCAGTAGTTGTGATCAACGACGACTAGAAACCAGTGTCCAACGATAAGACTGTCACGATAAATGACCCGAAGGATACAGAAAACAAAAGGGGTAAGAGTCTAGCAAACTATAAACTCCCAAAAAAATTAAGGGATTCTAAGGAATTAACGGTGTTTCCAGTAGAACGAGACATTGACAAGGGGGCTTCCACATCGAAGGATCCGGCTCCAGCAGTCCCGTTTGATGAAATTCCGAAAGAACTGCTGAGGGAGCCCAAATACTGCCCAGGAACTGACGTTCCAATCATGACGGTTATGGAAATGAAGGCCATCATACCCAAAGTATTCTGTGTGGCCTTCATTCTCGAAAAGACCATCTTTACCGGGAAGGAAAAGATGTTATGCTTCGATACCAGCTAGCAGGTATCGTATATGAATAAAAAAGTAATTTCCGCGAGCCAGCAGCTAACATTAGCCAGCTGAACGACATGGTCCTGCGATTGGTCCACACTGAAGACCATAGAATCAAATGAGACGGTCACTATGAACCTCATCAGTTGGACAGGGGTAGAGTTTGAGGAGACATTTTACTTAGTTCGACACCCGAGTCTCGACATCAATAGGATGGTGTTGGGAGCGACGTTTGCGAGGAAGTATCTGAAAGCAGTCCGGGGCAAACCGACACGTGGAGAAATCCTCTTGGTCAAGGATGATGAGACGTTTTGCCACAGATACGAACTCCCTCGGATCGTCCCAAATCTCGATCGATTGTTAATGATAAATATGAGATTTTTTTTTGTTTCTCTTTCATTCTCAAATTATCATATCGAGTGAATTTCTTTTATTGCTAAAAGGAATATCTTTTGTCTTTCACTTTCTGTATTCTCATTTCCTTTCCGTAATACTCGTTGCAATTTATCGACTCGTATACGTCCTACCATATATTAGTGTCGTTCCTTTCTTTTTGTTATGATTTAGTTGCAAGTCTCTCATTTATTATTATTAACTCGTTTTGTTTACTCTTTTGACATAGCTCACCTTGTTTGCTTTTCTATTTTCAAATATACGTTTTCTTTTTGCTAATTTAGAATACTTTAATCAACGGACCAACCTTTTCTAATATATTTTATTCCAGCTAAGTTACCAAATGTCCAAAGGCTGCGGGTGATCCCTCCCTTCAAAATTTGGGGGGGAGGGAGTTGTGACATCTGATTACCCGTAGCCTTTCCCCTCACATCACCACCAAATGTAAACTAATATTTCAATAGGGAACGGCTCTCAAACTTTAAGATTATAATAGCGATAAGATGAACGGGAAATACGCCGATTTGCCAACGGAAATAAATTCCCCAAATCTAAGAAACATCGAAGACACGTCGATTAACTACTACTTAACAATATGGTGACGTGTAGAAATACGATATTTGATCATCTGTGAACCAATCTTTATCTCTTTTGACTGTTCACATTTTTGGCCTAAGAGTGAACAGTCATTCTCGTTTTAGACGTGATAGTTTTCCATTCGTCGTGAATACAAAATATTATTCACGACAAAATACAGCTCTTTTATACGACATCAAGTCACCTTTTAAATTGTTTTCACCGATACTTTCAAATGTGAACATCGATAGTAATCCAAATAGTTTCCGATACTACTTCTCCGAATTCAAAGACGAATATTAACTCGAGATTTGTTGGTTCACCGAACTTTGAGAACCATGAGGCGAGATGATGTATAACCTGCACAACTTGACATTAGTTACCATAC
Source organism: Ericerus pela (assembly GCA_011428145.1). Classification (NCBI taxonomy): domain Eukaryota; kingdom Metazoa; phylum Arthropoda; class Insecta; order Hemiptera; family Coccidae; genus Ericerus; species Ericerus pela. The sequence goes on along the minus strand of WOFM01000407.1, from coordinate 198,016 downwards.
TTGTAAGTAACCTTTTCGATTGTAATAAAACGTAAACTGTAATAATGGGTCGGCCAACTTATTTCCAGTTATGTAAATTCACCCGACATACTTCGTAGACCTCGGGAGCTATCGCTGGTAGGCTGGTGGCCTAACTGTTTGAGCTGGTTTGTGGTTTCGACTCTACGATTGATCAAGACTTATTAATACACTTCGAATCGTGATATCATTCCCTATACTCGGGATGTACGTTCGTTTTTGGACGTCACAAGGTGATCCCGCCATTAGAGGTTCGCCTCTGTCAAAACGTTGTGTGGGAAGGAATGACGAGAATGTGCGGACAGAGTGGGTGAAAACAAATCCCAAAAAATGGTGTAGATACCAATATACGGTTAAGGTAAAAACACTACTAGAGCTATTGAGAGAAGGTAGAGCAAACGTTAGACTTCTCGGTGCTTTGACTATATCGATACCTTAAGCAAGGCAATGAGCCTTTTCGCTAGTATAGACCGACTACAACTAAATGATAATACAATGGGAATGATGTACGCTGTTAAAAATTCTGTTTGAGAAAATCCATAGTCTCAATAATCCTTCGTCTCTGGGTTACTGATTACAGATACCTATCTTCGATTTATGTCCAGCTTATTCAAGAAAATTCAAGAAATTTTCCATTGTCTAAAGAAAAAGTCGAAACGAAAAATAAAATAAAAGCGGAACAATGGGTGTGATTTTTTTTCGTTTTTACTGTATTTCTGCATAAAAAGTTTATTTTGTTGTTACAAGAGGAGTACAGATCTAGATCCCGTTCTTTCATAATTGAATGGTTAATGAAATTAAATTCTTAAAAGTACTCGTACAATTTAATAATAAGGCTTCCTACAAAATGTTCGAAGGTTGATGATCCTATTCTGACGGTTCAAATTTTTCATATCAAATCCTGTTAAGTTATCTTAATTTTCAAGAACCTTATGAAATTTTATTGCATTTTGTTTTTTGAACCCATTAAATGTGACTCGCAAAAATGTTCTAAATGTTGTCTGGAGAGGTCCGAAAATCGAAGAGTCCAAATCAAAATTCTGTAGAACTATTCATAAAGCTTCTACTGAATTCCTATTATGTATCAACCGTACGAGTTGATGGGACATTGTTTTAAGACTGACTGAAATTGTAAATGGTTGTATTTTCAACTACATTTTCTTATACGCAAAGATCTGAAAGATCTAAAAAGATCTTTTTTGGAGATGAGATTTTTTCAAAGGTATTTCTTTCTCTGACCTGCCCCCGACTTCAGTTTGAGAGGATTCGGAATCTGAATTGACAATAAAGCTGCCAAAAAATTAAAATTAAAATTAAATAATTGATAAAGCTGATAGAGAATAGACTCGCTATCGGTGTCTTTGTTGTAGCTTCGCCAAAAAAAAATTCAACAATTTCACTTGAATGTTTACGTTTTATTTATTGCATAATTTCGACTTGCTGAAAACAAACGACTCGATATTTACGGAAGAAAGTCTTATATTGCAAAATTTCCTCAACCCAAAGGGGACACGTCACATCCCAGCATGAAAATCTTGTCAAAAAGAATCCAGACAAATGTGATTTGCGCGAATCCTTCGGCGCTGTTATGAGTACGAGTGGGAATAAATGAATTATTATAACCCGAAGGGAAAATAGAAACTTTGTAATTCCACTTGTTGGTGTTAGACAACTCCTTCACATTTTTGATTGTTTTACTCGCTTTGTGTGCAGTTATCCGCTGAAAAAGCACAACTAGCTGTCTGACTGTTCGTTGTTTCCATTTAGGGATTAAAAATCATGTAACTCACCATACAACCCATAGTTATAATCATCTTAATGCCAGGAAAAAAAACGAAAAAAAAATTGAATAGTGTTAATAATTCTTTATCGACAAGGTTCCAAACAGCATATTATCGAGAATACTGTACCTAAACTCTCCTGAACGAGTTTACGAAGAGTGAAAGAGTCAAGAACTTGTCTGTATGGGTGTTCAACGAATTACTGCGCTCGTATGTTATACCGTATAGGAGGCCAATATGATACATAGTTAACGACTAAAATGTGAGATTAATTACAAACGAAACTCCTCGATTAGGTCGAGAGAGAAAACTTTCGTATTGTGTTGCTGCGAGGGATAGGTCATTTATGTGGAAAAATATATTATAACGCTGGGCTGCGCTGGCGTCTGAAACTTGCAATGTTCTTTACACTCAATTGATCAGCACAATGGTAACGATTTTCCGTACCGTTTCTGTTGGCTGTAGGTCAACTATGCTCCAAAATGGGCTAATATGTCCACATATTCGTCGATTCGAAGGCTTTTATAGTGTTCAAAGATTCTGGTGAACCATGTACCTTTAGCTATGTGAAATTAACCATTAAGAAAATAATACGTGGATGTTTGACAAATCAAACAACTTTCATTGTGTGATGCATAATAAAGAAACACACAAGACCGAGGAAAATGGTCTTCGGCTTTCGGTATTCTTGCATCCTCCCCAGTGTGTGTTTGTGTGTGGGTGGGTGTATGTGTGTATATGTATGTATGTATGTATGTATGTATGTATGTATGTATGTATGTATGTATATATGTATGTATATATGAATACTTCGAACATTCATCTGTGCCGTTATTGACATACACCGTCAGGTGATATTGGTAAATTTTGATAATTATGTTTTCTTCTAGTCAAATCTAGAGTTAGTTGGTCGATTTTTTAATAAATTAAAAAAAGTAATAGCAAAGATAGGGTGTTTATTTTCAGCATAAAAATTCTCTTGTCCACCGGAAGCTATTATTATTATTTTTCTTATACTCTTTTTAAAGTACGGTGAGGTTTTTTTTTTTTGTAAAAATGTAGCCTACACCAACTGGAGCTCAAGCTGAAGGGAGCTTCGGCCCTCATAATGTCGGGAGAGGCAGTGGTAAAACTAGGGGTCTTGAAACAAAGCCTCTTCATAAATCCCAAATTTGACTAAGAAAAAACATTAACCACAAAAATTGATGCATATCGACATTCACCTGTAATTATCGAGTCGGGTTGGAGTGTTTCGATTGGTTGTTAGTTGATAAAAACATTATTTATCAGCGATTAGGTGAGTTTAGTGTTGGCGGTGTTACTTTCGGGGTTGTTTCTCAGCAGACATTTTTTTAACACCCTGTGTCTTTTAAGGTAACCCGCATATAATCTGGTACTTACCCGATGTTCGGTGTAACAACTGCCCCGACTTTGAAATTTGGTAAATAGAACAAACATACTAAAATAGTGTGTTTTTTGGTGAGTGTGTTGTAATAGAAGGGGGATCCAAAAGAGATTGCCGAAAATATGTGGACCACTTCTCGTTCGATGAAAATAGTTACGCTTTTAAATACCATTTTCCTACATTTACAACCTGACGATATTTACCGGTGATTTTTTTTTAATATCTGTAATCTATATTAGGTACTGTATTACGAGTATAACGTATTGTACGGTGGTCATTTTTAATCCCTCAGTTCTGTCTGATGAACGTAAAATTTTTGATACTCTTCTGATACATCTCCTCATTACTGATAAATCTTTGTGTTCTGATAAATATGAAAGCTTTGAACGTCTTATAATATTAAGGAGTGATGAAACAATATATTTTGTAGGATTTGAAGGTATGATATTCCATCTTTATGTATTTGTTTTTGAAAATATAGTATATAAACCACGAAAAAAAGATACTAGCCTTCTCTTGACTGAATCCTGAATCACATTCAGACTACCTGTTTTGACAGCCCTCATTAACCACCTAGTTATGCATATGCCTACAAACTGTTTATGCTATCAGACATCTGCAGGATTCATTCCCACGTTGCTTCTTTGAGTTTGTTTTTTGTTTTTTGTTTTTTTTTTTTCAAACATAACTTTGATTTTTTCTCGAGAAATCCAAGTAAAAATGATTGCGTCTTTTTCCAAGGAGAAAAGACCACAAAACCGATTGTAAGATTTTGTAAAATGATTATTCGGTAGGAGTAACAAACAATTTATTAAGCATACCTTCTCTGGCTATGTCGGAAAGTACAAAATGATAACCACTCTGATACGAATGTTACTTAGGGCTCTCACGTTGTCTATGTTGTTTTCGATTTACACCGCCCATCATATAAGGAGTACTCATGTATGATTTTTATGTAGGTTTCCGAAAAAAACTAAGTATTAAAAATTATCTTGTATTGAGACCCAGGGGGTAGGTTCATTTTCATCTCATGATCTCGGGGAAACTTTGTCACTATTAGCTGAAATTCAGATATATATATCGAGAATTATTGGGGTCTACACAAAGACGAACCTTATTGTTTTTGGTCCAGATCGGCCCTATAATTTTTCCATTACATCCTACTATGTATAATTTTTGAGGCCTAAATGGTTCTAAAATACGTAATTTTTAACCAGTAGTCATAAAATTTGATACAGACTTTGAATATATTATATTCCATCGTTCTATAAAATTTGGTTTCAATCGGCTCAACAGTTCATGCGTAAAAGTGATTTGAAAAAATCTTCAACTATTGCTAAGAAACATAAATAATTCCAGATTAAACAAAAAAACTGTGTGGAAAGCAGGCTTGCTTTTACTTAATTTGTTAAGAAATCATTTAATAACTGGCGCACGTGTTTTATAACTTCGTAATACACTTCATTTTTTCACTTCATTATGAACTTCCGTGATACTTCATTTTAAATGTAATATTTACCCACCGTTCTTCCAAATGATTTTTTTTTTTCATTTTCTTTTATTGTATTTAATTTCACAAAATTATATTTTATTCCAACAAATTACAAAATATGTTTTTAATCAATTGATTTAAATAATCTTAAATTATTATTAACATGTGAAGATACATTGTAGAAGTAAAAAAGTTGTCATCAAAGCACTCTTGCTTTTATTTTATTCGACAAGCTATCATTTATTAAGTTTCACATAACTTAGTTCAGTTTCATCAAATATTCAATTATTCATTTACCTTTGTTTTTTTGGTTAGGAAAAGCTACATTTTCTAGCTTTGCTTGCTGCGTTAGAAGATTTTATTTATTTATTTTTTTCTGCAGTATTTAACGCTTCTTGTAAGGTTAATAATACTGTTAGAAGGAAGAAAAAATTAAAATTTCTTCGAACCTGTTCATGAAATTAAAATAAAAGCGTACCTATCCGGGATTGGTACTTTCAAATAATTTTTATTGTCGTGTTGAAGTTCCTGTAGATTGATTTGTCTTATCTATTACTGGTTAGTTTGCTGTTGAAAAATAATTTCATCGTAGCACGCACTGTCCAGAATTCCAAGTTGGTCATTTTTTTTCGTAGCTGACGTATCGGCTTTCTGAAATTAGTTAGTATACGTTGTTTTGGAGAATTACAATAAAAAAAATTGACGTATAAAATAAAATTAAAAAAGATAAATCTCTGATGATTTTGTTTGTGTTTTGGTTGGCAATTTGGGTAATATATTACTACGTTCCAGGTAAAGATATATCTATAATCTAGCAGGCGTTTTTAGGGTTTTTGTTTGCAAAAAACGCTATTAAAATGACTGTTTTTCTTTTTCCTCCTTCATTATTCTTCAGCCTGGAGGTCTATGTTTAATTTTTTAACTGTGAAAATAAAATTTTCTATTTTATGACGATATCTGTGAACATTTATTCATTTATTTAGTTATTTATTTTTCTTATTTTCCTTTTTCATTTTCTTCAACCTGTGTTTTATGTTTTCTTTTTCAACTGTGAAAAAATGAAAATAAAATTTTCATCCATTTATATGATGTTATCTGTGATCATTTACTTTTTTGATTCTAATTTTGGGATAAATTTACAAAATAAAGCAAAAACCCTGATGCCACATCGACTAGCGATGTAGCTTGTTTGTCTTGTGACCTGTCTCTGTTGAAAGTTCATCATTGCTTTTGTTGACTTGGTTAATTTTTTCTTACATATTGTATTATTGTTACGTTATACTTTGTAGATGTTTTGAATTTTTGTGTCCCAACTGGTATATAAGTGTATACGCTTTCCCTATTTTATTAATTTTATTCGATAAATACCGTTGTTAATTGCTGTACTTATGTTGTGTCATAGTTGAAGCAATGTCACATTTTGTTTGCGAGGATGATGCAAATGTAGGTATATCTATATGTAACGTATCCAAGGTCTGAAAATTGCTTACCATACATTTACATTGGTGCAAGCAGGTTGAGTTACAATCATCAAATAATTTTGAAACAATTTATGAAATTTACAAAACAAGCAGTAGTGTAGCTGAGAGGGGTATAATGGGCAAGAACGCTTCTACGCTATTTTGTGTGCAAAAAGGGCTTGTCGGCCAGATCATTAGAAACAATCAGAGTTGTACATATTTTCCTTATTTTTTTATGTTGACGTCTTTTTTTTTTCTTTTAACTGAAAGAATTGTCAATAATTGAAATAAAATCAACTCGATTATTTCCAAAAAATTTAATTAAGTTACTTAAAATTCGTCTCACTTGTCTATTGAAGTATATTTGTTATAAAATTTTTTGCACACAGAATGGCGTATGAGTGCACAGTACACTCCCCTTTATACCGCTTTAGTGTGACCTGGATCGACCCATTTGTTTAAGTGCGGGGGCTTAGTTAAAAAATATTTTCACGATACTAATATTTAAAATTTTTATTTTCTCCAATTTTTTAGAAATCTTTAGCAAGAGGATCAGTGATAAAGCTGAAGGTTGTCTAGGAGATTAAGCCTCTCATAACCCGGTGAAGCTACCTTACGAAAAAAAATGAAAATATGTAGCTTACGTACTTTTAAAAAAAGCAATAAAATAATTCAACTTATTTTCCTTCTAGGAAAACATGACGGGACTTGGGGAGTCCCGCCAGAAGTTTTATTCTCTGGAGAGGGTTTTTAAAAATTCCAATGGAAAACCTTAATAACCTTTCCTTTGGCTACGCCACTGAAAACAACGTTTCTTTTAGTGAAAGTTCATTTTTATCCTGTTGAATTCAATTTATTGATCTGATGAACTGAATAACTTGGGTACGGCAATATTTTCAAACTTATGATTATACATTACTTCTGAGTTTTTCTTCATATTAATAAACTTTAGAAAATATAATTCATTTTATTCATTTATAGAATAATTATGAGTATTCACAATTCATCGAACAGCTAAAAGTAAGGATGAAAAATATTCCTCTGAGTATTACGTTCTTGTAACGTATTCCTGAAACTAATTACAATAAAATCAAAATGTAACAAAAAAAAGTGTTTCAATCAATATTTTTTCTGTGTTAGACTGGTTGTACGTGAAAATTGATGAATTTTTTTTTTTAATGAATTAAGAGTTGAACATTTTTTACGACTGCGTACGGAGGAGGTTATACGTTTGGTATTTGTATCTCTTGAACTAATGGAATTTAGTTCGCCAGAACAAATGTCTTACTTTACAGATTTTAATGAAAGTAGGCTCAAAATGTTCCTGACCATCCGGAGAATGTCCTATGCTATTGACATCTGAAAATTAAAAAATTAGAAGGATGTAATTGATGAAAATGAAAATTTAAAGATTGAAAAAATTATTGTCATAAATTTGTGCATATCCACCAATAAGAGCTACTTATTCAGATTAACTCAGTCGGTTTTTTTTTTAAATAAAATTTTTTTACTGAGTTATTCATATGTTAAAATTACTGAAAACGGATGAAGATATACGCAAATAACTATTTTCGGAGGTACATTCTCCACATTTGCAGTAATGGTAAGTGAAAAGAGTGAAATTTCCGTCAGTAGTGTAGTGAAGGCGCGATTTGAGTGTTCAAAACCCTCCCAGAACGAGAAAAAAAAGTGGTAACACCTTCCCTCAGTAATAGCTAAAGAACGATCATTCGTAAATTTAGTCACTGAAATTATTCCCCACTAAAGAACTTAATTTCGCTACGTCAATGTTTTTAGTTTGTTCCTTTGAAGATTCCCTCCTGCTCATTCATAAGTAGAAAAATGGGGTTAATTTTGTCGAATAAAAAGAAATCAATAAGTGTACATTAAATTAGTTAATGGCTGACTTGTGTGCACCTGAATATCTTGCAAAATGAATTTTATAGCTGTCAGAAATTCCTGATATTTTCTTTAATGTTAAGTATATCGTTGGTTTGCGTTGACGATATTGTGTACTCTTGACAATACTGTGAATTGAAACTAAGTGCACGACTCAGTCTTCAGCATCTTCAGGTGTGATGATTCTTGATGTCGAAATTGAACCCGCATTTACATGTTTAAGGATCACACCTTGAGAATTTTATTTGATTGAAGCAATTACCCTGAAAATATGCAGTTAAAATCTTGAATGAGTTTTCACTGAAAATACGTACCTACGTAAAATTTTACTCATGAATTCTTTATCGGAAGTGTTGAAATGTTTTGGAACTTGAAATTCGGCTGCCAAGCTTACATGTTCAATCCCGTAAGTGAGTTGAAGCACTACGTTAAATTAATACCTAGAAGGTAGAAGGAATGAGGTGACCAAGGTTACTAATCAGTATCCTTTATTTCTTCTTCTTTTTTTTTAAAAATACAATTCTATTTGGTACCTTTTATTATTTCACCGTGACAAAATTATGTAATACCAATAATTTTATGAATATGCTTAATTTGTTGTGCTTAATTTTTTTTCATACAATTTTTTTTTTCTCGACCGATTAACATTAGTGTCGAGAAAAATCTTCAAATATTATTTTCGTGGAATTTCCACCGAGTACTGTTGCTATATTTTTTTGGTAAGTATCCTTTTCAGATTATCAGTTTAGTTTACATTCACTTGAACGGATTCCATAAACGTTAGTAATGTTTACACCTTTCAATTTTTATGAGTGCGAATCTATATGATTAACGAATGACATTGGCATCCTTAATTCGGCGGTATCGTCCTTCACTTTTTCATAAATGTTTTCTGTCGATAAAACTTGTCCTTTCCGTAATATTGTCTGCCTCTCGAGATGAATGTAATTCAGAGATGAATAGAAATCTGAAAGCTCCTCGTGTATATCTCAATAAAGTAGCCATTAATTTGATCGAACCATCATCAGATATTATGTTTTTATGTTTTAACTCTGTAAAGTTGTCGACCTGCTTTTCAACGATACGAGATTATCTAGTTACATCGTGTACATAAATTACAAAGTAAACGTAGTGCGAAATTTTCGTGTGTATAACCAGTTTTTCTTTTAGGGCATGCCACAGAGTACGGTATCGTGTGATCGTTGTCTTTCAGCCTCTTCTCATCACACCCAAAAATATAGCGTGGAAATAGGTTTTTGTCGGGGTCACTTTCTAATTTTGCGCAAATCTTTTGATTCGCAGAGAAATCTATAAAATATTTCGTAGTCATATTCATCAATCTCATTTTCTGATTTAGGCTAGTACGAGTATGAAGTGGACTACATATGATTCTTCCCTTTTTATGTAGGTTTATTTTTCGTCTCATGACCCCAGGAAACTTTTAGCTCTATTGACTGAAATTCATATATATTTATATAGTTTTATATATGTATGTGTTAAATTTCGATTTAACTCGGTACAGGTCGCAATTTTCAACCGATAATCGTGAAATTTGGCAGTCGTATTTGGATGTAAACAAGAATTAACCCTATTGTTTTTGGTCCAGACTGGCAGGACGGTGCGTCCGATACCGTCTATTATGTTGCATTTTTTTAGCTTAAATGGTTCTAAAATGCGTAATTTTTAAGAAATAATCACGAAATTTGGTACAAAAAGTGAATATATTATATTCTGTCATCATGAAAAATTTGGTTTCAATTGGCTTTACAGTTCATACGTAGAAGTTTCTTGAAAAAACCTTCAGCTATTGCTAAGAAGAGTAGATAATTCCAGATAAAGCCAAAAAGCTGTCTGGAAAACAGGCTTACTGTTATTTTATTTGCTAAACAATTATTTAGTAACTTGCGCACGTATTTTATAAATTCGCAATAAAATTCATTTTGAGTTTCCTTGACACTTCATTAAACGTAATTTTTACTAAGAATTCTGGAAAATACTTTTGATATTTTTATTTTTTACACTACTGTTAAAAAAAGGAGTGTATTGTTTATTGTATTTATTTATTTAGATTGTTTTGGTGAAGAAAACCTACAGTTTCTAGCATGGCTTGCTGCGCTGGTTTTTTTTTTATTTAACTGAAATTTGCATTCTTTTGTTGGTATTTTGTATTCGTAATTTAATTTCAGGAATGATCTCTGATTTCAGAAGTGAGAATTTTCGCCGATGTTGTCGAGTTTAGTGACCTGAGATGACCTTGTTTGGACCGTGTTTGAAGAACACACACTCTTGAATGAATTGTACAAGCATATATATATGTAAATTGCTGACTTTGAAAGCTGGTTAAGAAACCTCTGGTCATTTATGTGAGTGTAATTTCTATGATTTATTTCTCATATTTTATCATTCGTCGAGTTTTATTTCTTGTTTTTCTCTGATGATATTGAAAATCATAGATGCATTAACGCGCTGAAATTTCTGATTTTCATTTCTTCTTGTACTTGAAGATTTTTTCAAATTTAATAATACCCGTACATAAATATTTTAAGATTTCATTGCGATCTTCTATAATAATTATACTTACACGAGAAATGTCTCAGTGAAACTTCATTGGGTTATTCTAAACGGTATAAGGCTGAGCTTTCAAGCTCGACAGTAATTAAGTTCTATTTTTATTAATATTATATTGAAATAATTTTTTTTCTGGAAGTATTTCTAAATCTTAATATTACTTTAAGAAATGCAAGCAGAAGTGTCACTTTTCAGATATCATTAATGAAGAAATAATTTTTATTTTTATTTTATTTTTTTAATTTTTCTATTAATTTAGATAATTCCAATTTAAAATCAGTCAAAATTTTTTATCTCCCATTAAAGATACTGTACTTCAATAGGTGAATATCCTTGAAATCAACCCACAGTTTTAATAATATGGGGAAAACATATTTGAATTATTTTCGACTATCTTGACGTAGCTGTTTCATTTTCTGATAAATGAGTACTAGAAGAGAGTACTTTCTAAAAAGTAATTTGAAAGCACGATGTTCGGGCAAATAGTTGAGAAAATTGTTTTAACAAAGTTATGATTCATTTACCCTTTCTTACTAGAAAATGTCATTTCTCATTTTTTGAGCGAAATGAGCTACATCCTTAATTCAAATTTCTTCCTAAACACGAGCCATGAATTAATAAAGAAAACTTGGATGATATTTTGTTACTGTAGTCATCGATATGTGACTCCCTTGCGAGTATTAGGTGAGCTGTTAACAAAATAAATTATTCTTCCCTATTCTGATATGAATTTAATTAGAAATGAGAACTGAATACAACTTAAATAGGTACCTGTATGTGTTACTATTCTGAAGGAGGTATATATTTTCAGTACTTCTTGATAGAAAGATTAAACTTGTTGCTCCATTTTATGACGGAAGAAACATAGTGATATTTTTCCGTAACTTTTGAAGTTCCAACTCTTCTAGCATTATTTTAATTCATGTAACTTCTTTTTTTTTTCCTTCAGTGTGGTTAATTGTATGCTTTCAGAGAAACTTGATAAAGCGTCCTATGAAATTTTTAGATTAAGAAGAGATATCCGCGTATAATGGTATTTCATTTGTTCCGAAGGATGAAAGAGTAAGACATTTTTGAAGCTCGCAATTGTAATTGTGATGAGCTGTATTACTCCAGTTGTTAGCTAATGGGAGATCAGTCGTGTGGAAGAATTCATAATTTGCCTAAAAAAAAAAAGAAACTGTAAATAGCATCTGAAACAGAAAAGTAATTGAATTTTTTTGAATTAATTGGGTATATTCTCCCAGGAGGACGATTGAAAGATGATATGAACGCTAGTGTATATCCATCAAATTAGTAAAATGGAGATTGGTGAATTTATTAAAAATTTATTTTTTCAGCATTTCTTATTGGAATTTGTGAATAGTAACTTAATTTTATGAAAACAATATTATCAAATGCTACCTAAAAAAACAACAGAACTCAAGTGATGAAGAGTAGGTACTATCGTATTTTTAAAAAAACGTGATGAGACGCATTGAGAAATGTATTTTGACCATATTTTACAGATAAAATTAAACAGAGCATCGGTGGGCTTTCTATTGAAACTGAAAACTCGACCCTTAATTTTTACTTGAATATGAATAATGTATCTTTTAAAAACCCTACATTTAGCGATGGATTACATCTGTTATTTCTTGGGAAGCTATTCCACTAATATTTTACGTTATTTCAGTCACTTACGCCCTTCACGCCTCCTTTTACGTGGTGTGAAGTGCTGTAAAAATCTCACAGAATTATCCGCCAAGTTAAGTTTACTTAACCAGCGTAAGTGATTGAAACGACGTAGGTGTTACTGGAATAGCTCCCCTGAGATAGCTGGGAGGAGTCTTATCCGGAAATTGAGTTCAAAAATTTTCTGGCAGAAATTGGCAATTTATCGAATAAAACAAAATATCTCACCTCTATGGATAGAAATCAAAGTGTGATGGACTTCCAGGATTATTTTCTGGTTTTCATTAATAGGTATTTTTTTGATTGTCGCTCAAATATTACCGAGTCTGCTCGACAGACGAATATTATCCAAAAGATTGAAAATCCGTCAAACATGCTGCCTAACCTTTTTTGCCTTTAACATTTAAATTTTTCTGATTCTTCTTGTAACATATGCGTTAAAAGCAGATTCTATGCTCAGCTGATCATTTATCGTTTTCTAAAGAAGTTGCTAACACAAATTTTGCCCATGGCATTACATCCCAATCCCATTAATAATTACCGGTTCGAGTACTCTTCACGAAGTCGCAACTCCAATCGACACAGTTCTAATACTTTAATTACAAAGGTTGTGATTTATCGACGATATTTTAACGATAAACCTATGCCAGCGCTTGTGAGCGTACCTTTACCTGCCTCTAATTAATGACATTTATCGGCGTATACCCGTTAAAAATTTCATATTCGTATACCATCGCATCTACGTTTGTATTTATACATTTTCTTTATCGTTCTCAATTTTTTCCCTTTCACGTTGATTAGTTTCTCTTGAATTCACGAGATTTATGTACCGCTTGATAGATGAAGTAATTTTATCGAGGCAATTAATGTCGAAAAATTATAAGATGAGTATTAACTCGTGACACAGAGTTAAAGTTGTGTTTATTATTTTTTTATTATTTTCTTGAATAAATGCTACTGGGGCTTTTAAATTGTGAGTAAACTGTTGCTTCCTGATCCGTCCTTATTGGGCCTTCTTGTTGATTTCAAAATAAGCATTTGGGTGCCAACTGTGGGAAGTAGTCTGATATGTTTTTGGCAGTTCAAAGAAAGTGTTTCACTTATTCACTGATTGGTAATTGTTCGGGCTACGTAGTCTCACTATATGCACTTATGCGGTTGGGTTTTTCACTTTTGCTTCTTTATGAACTACATTTGTGATCTTCAAAATGAAATTTTCAGTAAGTCTTTTTAACCAGTTTCGTCGTATATTTATGAACGAATAATTGGCTTAAAACTGTCAGTATTTACATCGAGTGTACTTATGAACTACCTATCATTGTTGAAAAATTATATTTTAGGTTATGCTAGTCTAAATTGACCAGTGTCTATCATATCAACAACACTCAATTTAAATGGAGAAGGGGTTGTCTTTATAGCATTTTTTCGTAGAACTGAAATTTATTTTTTTGGGTATACCATTAATTATTTCAAAAGAAAGCCAAAAAAAGAAAGAAGTTTGGAATTAAATTTTAGCTATAAATTTGACTTTAACGTGATTTTAAGAAAAAATTTTATTAAAATTTTTTCCACAATTTTTTCAACAAATCGAAGTAAGGGATGTTCCTTGATGTAAGTACAATATTAAATTCCTGAATATTACTTAATTTGATGGGTTGTCTGAAAAAATTTTTTTGGTGGGTGGAATGCTTGGAATAAAATTTAGCATTTAGGAACTGAAAGAATCGCATTTTCTTTTTTAGTGGCGCCATTTAATCAAATTCGGCTAAATGATGGTCAAAAATATTTTTGATGAAAATCACATTTTTTAAAATTGACTACAATATTTTCAGTTTCGTTTATTACTGCAAACATCTATCTTCTATGAACCCACTATTCTCCACACACCTAAAATAAATTTTAAAATAACCAACCTTGTTTTAGTTTTTTGCGAAAGGTTGGTTGTCGAAAAGAAGGTCTTCTAGTTAACAATCTGGTTTAGGCTGTATTTATCCGGTTTTTACTTTCGATTACCTCTTTTATTCTCTCATTTATGTTTTTTCTTGTATATGCTACCATTGTGTGTTATTTGTAAAATCTTTTAACGATTTTTTCTTTGTACGTAGCCGATTACTCATACGTGAGGAAACAACGAAAAAATAAACGACTGTATAAAAATTTTTGCCTACTCAAGAAGGAGAAATTACGCATGATTTTTAAGCTTTTATTTTCTTGGCCATCCTTCACTTTTTATGATTTCAGAAGTAAAATAAAATTCTACTCGTTTTTCCGCTTCAAATTTTTCCTCGTTTTAGATTTTGATTCTTGTAAAACTTTTTTCGTTTTTATTGATCAGTCTTTGTGTAGATGGGACCGACTGGCGCCCTTGCAGACTCAGAATTTGTTGAACTATCGTGCAGACAACTGTCCAAAATATTGTATCGATCGAATACGAATGTATGCACTTTGTTGTGATAAAAGGTTGAGAAGTTTTTCGAAAAATTACTCAACTTTCCTAGTTTTCTTTTCTCGTTTGTCATGCTAGATATTTCACTTTTTTGTACGAAAATTTATGGCGTCTGAGATGCTAAGTTATTAATAGAAGTTTTTGGTTTTCTAAATGTCTCAGTTATTGCTGAGCAAGTCTTACTGCATACTGCACAGGAAGTAGACGACGCTAATTTATTTCATGTGGTTCGATTCCATGGAACTTCAATGTACATGTAGATATATATTTGTTTTATCATAATGGCATATTGATGCATTCGATAGCTTTATATTATTTTGCAATAACCATTGACGAAATTTTTACCCCTTTGATTTAGTACAAAATATTTTTAATTAGGATTAATTCATTCAGGATTCACGTGCTGTTTTTGGATTCTTGTAATAGGTACTGATCGATTTGATGATTGAATATTAGACATAATATTATTCGTTTTTTGTACAAATAATTTTAAGCTTCCAAATTTTTTTCCTTGGGAAGGGGGTGTGTGGGGCTTCACCCCACTCAGAAAAAATGAACGGTACATTAATTTTTTGGGATGACAGTTTTTTGTAGGTTTTTAAGTATTTTTGTAGATGTAGCTGGATAGGAGTCCTTTTATGGTTTGAAAGAAAAAATTGTGATGTTAACAATCATTTTATTTTAGTTTTTTTTTTCCTTTCTAAATCAGGATAACTTTTTTATTTTTTTACCTCAAATTTTTGAGTGTTTTAGGAGGCTTACTTTCGAATTTAATTTTTGTCTGACACAGTATAAATCAGTTGTTCAATTCACGGTCAAGATTGAGTCAGCTAAAATCAGTGTCTTGAGAGTCATTTTTCTTTACAATTTTTTTATCGCTATTTTCATACTTTTTATGTCTTTAATTAAGAAGATGAATGATTTTTGTGCTGTTTTCTGATGCTTTCAATTAAGTTTCATTTTTAATTGGTGGTTTTTTGTTCTTTTCGTTCTCTTCAGCTTTCCAAATTTTATGTAAATAGTTTATTATAATTATGCTCACGGTTCCATGCTATTTCTACAACCATAAAGTAACCACGATGATTTCATTGGGTTTATAAACGTATACAGAAATAAATTAAGTCAAGTAAAAATTATTTTATAAAAATATGCTTTTATAACGAAAATGAAACTCCAAAATGAACTTTAAAATTATCATTAGTGATAACACTGATAACAAACATCTATACTTTTTCATATCGATAGTTGGCGTTTTGGCGATCGCGATCCTAGTGCTTGCAATGGTCGCCAGAAATACTTCATGAAATTGAAATTAGTGAGCAAATAGAATAAAAGAAGCGTATAAAAAAGAGAAATATTCTTATTTGGAGACCTCTTTCCATGCTTGTAGAGAAGTAGATACTTATTCAGAAATTTTGGTCCCTCCAAAACCAGGTGATTGCCGGCCTTTTGTATCTTTTTTCTAGACCTTGTTAGAAAATTTCCATTTACTTTTAAGTCGAATTAATGTTTATTTCTTTAGACTTCTAGTTAGTTTTTGAAAATCTTATAATTCTTCCTAGAAAATTTTTGGTGATTTTTATAGTGGTTGCTCTTTTGAATGTTTCCTCCCTATAGTCCTGTTGTTTCACATCGATATTTTTTAGAAGTTCTATTCCTGATTGTATCCGGGTTGAATAATCTACTTCATACATGAACAAACGTCACAAAATAAAACAAGTAATATGTATTACGATCGTTGAGAAGTTTTTTTCGTCTGTTTTTATACTACGGTGGATTCAGTATATTTTGTGATTATCATAATATAGAGTCGATGAAGAAATTAATTTAAAGAGAGGACATGAAGTTATTTTGATGGTTTTTATGAATACTTGACGGGTTTTGTTTTTATAAGCTGCTTTTATTCTAGTCACTACTGCGATTTCAAAATTATACCAATACTGCAGCCAACCTTTCCCAACGAAATAATGTTTTTAATCTAAACTTCTTTTTTTTCAATTCGAAGAAATCATGGCTGAAAACACTATGCGATGACTATTGGTATCTACTAATGCCATTGACTGATGTTATACCATCTATCTATCTGTATATCTTGGGAGATTTTTGGTGTATCGTATCACTTTTCTTCTACTTTTTACAGCTTTTATTTTCTAGTCTTCTAGGTTCAGGATGTTTTTTTGATTATCTTTTGAGGTTGAGACAGAAGCTGAGTTTAAAATAATTTTGAATAATCCATACCTAATTATTATTTGATTATTTTTATATATATCTTCGAAAATGTACTTTTTTTTGCGGAGTGTAGCTGTGTTGGAGTTCTTTTTTAAATATATTCTGAAAAATTCTTCAGTAAATTCTGATGCTGAGACATTTGCATACACAAGGAGCAGGGTGCAGAGAAGCTTTCTGAATTTGGATAATTTGTCGTTTTATTTATTTTCTACCGAATAATTTTCTCATGGGTATGAATATTTTTCCATTTTTATCACAAATTGAATCATTTTTTAAAATATTATTTCCAATTATTATTCTAGAGTATTTTATAGGCTTTTGACTATTTTTGTGCTTTTCCCCCTGAAATCTTGCACATCTTCGAATTCATAGTCTTTGAAATGGTCTGCTATAAAAAGGACAACTCACATTTTCATTATTCAATAATTAATTGCAGATATATCTCAAAAACTGACAAAAATTTCAGTCAACTTTATTTTAGTTTTTTTATTTTTTATTTGCTACACAAAAGTTCAAAAAAAGTATTCTAATATTGGGAGAATAAAAATCTCTGTAGATATGAGAATTTTACCAATTTTTCAGTTTAAAAATATCAAAAATATAATTCATGTTATAAAAGATGTTGAAGAGATTGCCAATTTCCGATAGAATAAAAATTAGATAAAAATGTTAGGAAATATATTATTTATGTTTCGTTTAGTGGATGAAAAAAACGTCATTTTGAGGAGTCGTAGCTTCCATGAATTTCCTGGTTCGGTTGATAAACTTTCTTCCCGCTGAAACCTATCTCTTTTCATTATATCTCTGAAAAATAGATCTGCTGATGACATTGATTGGTTTGCTAGATATTAGTTTTACAGTGTAAACTGAACAGATTATTTTGTCTTTTTGTATAAATATTTGTATTCCCTACTTGGTTATCGAAATTTCCTTCTTATTTCTTTTTTTTTCCGAAGGTATGATTTGAAATTTAATCTTTTGAAGTTTTATTTTAATTGTAAATTTTTTTTAGGTATCGGCCTTTAATTGATTGGAAAAATCGTTATTTATTTATTTATTTATTTATTGCATAGGTATTACGTCATAATGATTATAAATCATTTCTATTAAATTTTTGTGTTTTAATTGGGACTATCGTGACATGAAGCCATTCGCTCAATGTAGGGCACTATTCGAGTTAATTTTTAAGTTAAAAGATCGAATACGTTTGATATTTATTTTAAAAACTACCTAATAGTTGAAGCAAATAAATTATAAAATATAATAGTTAAATTTGTCGAGTTTGTCATAAATTTTCGGATATTCGGTTACTAAGATAGGCATAAAAAGTTGTTCCGTTATATTAGTAGTTAGGTACTGAATATGGTTCACGTTTTATGATGTTTAATAATTTCTTTCTCACCTCTGTTTATTTACTTTTTTCCTCTTTTAATTATGAGATAATAAATTATTTCATGCTCTATTCTGCAGAAAACTCACCAGCAATGTTTTTTCGATATCAATATATTTTTTATTAATAGTTTAAAATCAGGTTCCTTTTAATGCTTCCTATTTCGTATTTAAAATCGTGTTATTAGTATTTTTTCCTTTTTTTTTCTCCTAAAGAAAGTTATCCACGGACAATTGGTTATTAAATGCATTTACTCCTCGCTGATTGTTGACACTTAATACGTTTGGTTAATTGTGTAAGCAATTATTGTTACGTGAAATGGCTCCGATTAAACTGTCTGATGCAAGTGCAATTTCATTCCTTACCGTGTTCATCTATCTTTTAAAGTCGTCAACATTTCTCTACAATTTTTTTTTTTTGTATTTAATCGGAAATGCAACATTGTACTTTGGAACTTTCTTCCCATAATAATTGTAACCAAAGTAGATCCAAAGTAGATAAATATATGAATACGTTAATAATATATTTAAATAGAAAATAGATGAAAAAAAGATGTAGGCAGATAGTATTTAACTTACCTATTTACTGTCGGTCAGCACGTCGCCGACAAACTCGTATTTGAAATTTTGTATCAGAAATTTTTTTTTTTAATACACTAAAAAGCCGTTTAATTAATACGTAGGTGTCGATATCCAGTTATGTATCCGACTGGAATAATTCTCGAATACGGAACTATCGAATGATTATTTTATTATTTTGTTCTTTTTTTCAACGTTGAATTCATAACAATATTTAATTAAAGAGGAAAAATTTCTCCCTTCTTTAACTTCATTATTTGCTGTCTTCATCTTCTATTTATGCCACGTTAGTGGATCACTATATACTTTTGCATAGTGGACGTCCAAGAAAGAAGGGAAAGCGTCTTCATTGTTATTCCTGAAATACTTGAAACATGTTTTCATTATTTCTGTATGTAAGAAAGTTTGGTACGTTTTCTACCGTAGAGTCGCTTTAGTTGTTCTGTTTTCACCCCGTCAATTATTGATTTAAATAGTCAAAGGGTCTTAATTACCTGTATTTTTTCGTATGTGATGTACCTATAGGAGATAGAATATTTTCCATAGAAAAAAATGAATTTTATATAGGTCTAAGAAGGGGGTTTCCTTGAAAAAGTTCCATACAAATGCAAATAAGTTTCAGAAAATGGAAAATTTTAGCTCCTCTGGGCTCCGATGCAAAATCGTCAATAAAAAATTTCAATGAATTCTATAAATTTTCGTTGGTGAGATAAGTGAACAACATTTTTGAAAATGAATTACACTAATAAACAGTAACAGTATTTCTCGTATTCACTTATATGAGTATACTTTGTTTCTTTTTTTTAAAGTCAAATTAATACTCTCTTTGTAACTCATTTGTTCTGTGACTTCGCGAAAGAATTAGTGGTTAATACGTTTAGAATTTCAATTTAATGCGAAATCAAATTTGTTTGTTTTTTTTTTTTTCAATACGGTATATACGGGCATTTTCTTGTTACACCGAAAGAAGTTTAATGCTCATAATACCTTCAAAATGGTGTAATGATACCTCTAAAACCGGGGAATTTTGTGACAAGTCATTTTCAATGTATGAGTTACATAGAACAAAATGTTCTCAGTAAAAGCTTCATAATGCAATTAATCTTCTTAAGTAATGAGTAAATACCTCTGAATAATAAATTAGTTACTAATAAAGTAAGAATCCCACCCATCATCTTGCTGCATAAATTCATATATAATAATGAATACATTCCTCTACTGTCCCATATTTATTACTCCATTCTTTTCACAAGTTTCTGTGTGGTTTTCCATTAATAACCTCACAAACAGTTTAATGTTTCCCCAACTATTATGAACTTCTCCCTTTACTGTCAGAAATCTTTCAATATTTGTGATGGTCTTATTCATGTACAATTAGGAATTCATTTCTGTAATGTTTGAAGTTCAGGTATAACTGTGATGTACTCATTATATGCTGTTTTGTTATTGAATGCATCCATGATGGGCTTATAAACACATTTCATGAGTTTATTTACCTATCCTTGATGTTCTATTCAGTATCTGTGTTGTACTTCACTACATGCATCAGTTTTTCCTCACTTTCAGTAGATTTGGTCCTTCACTCAACATTACTTCAGAAAACCACAAATTCAAAATTAAAGAACAAAAATTTTAATTTTTATAAAGAAATAGCAAAATAGAAAAACAATACAAACGATTATTGAATAAAAATTGAGGAAGAAATGAAATACAAAAAAAAAAGGTATGAAACATTAAAAATAAGGAACATTGACATAAGAATTATTATTGGCAGCATGATATAAAAATTTAATTTTAAATGATATGATATCTTCAGCATTCAGACAATACCATTATGTGAAACATATATTAATTTTGTAACTTCTAAAATGATCAAAAATTTATTTATAAAAAACTTTAACAGGAATAATTAATTCATTTTTGACATTAATAAAAATATATTTTATGATATAGAAAATATGTTCACCTATGTTGTCATTGTCTTTTACAATATGCCCTAAAAAATTGTTTTTATTTGAACAATGAATTCACTTAAAATTGTCACCAACTTTTGAAAATCATTTTTTGAGAGAAAGTTACAAAAGATTGTTCTTAAAAAAGTTATTTCCAGAAAATTTGTAAGACAAACAAAGCCAATTGTTATACTAATTGTTCCAAATTTAATGTGCAAGACTCTCAGAATTGATTTTTTGTGTCATAAAATCAAAAACCTCTTTTGCAAAAGTTTGAAAATACTTTTTTCCTAATTATATCCCCCAAAGAGGGAAGAAAAAAAAATGAAAACTTTTCTTTCAGTAGACCAAAAATTATCAATTAAAAACAAAATTTTGATTTGGGGTGTAAATATTCATGTTTTTCACCATCATCTTAGCTTTGAAACTTTTGCACACATTTTCAGGCAGCTGAGGGTAATTTGCCTCATTTTATACACAGTCATGTTTTTTAACTATATTTGTTTTAACAAAAACTGAGCTCTTTATTTTATTCCGGAGAAAAAATTATAAAAAAATTGTAGAGGTACTTTATCTGTTTGTGAAAAGTTAATATTGTCTTCAAGAAAATCAGAATTGAAAATATTTTGTTGGTTAAATTTTATCTTTTGGTGGCCTCAACCCAGCACCCATCTGTTGTAACTTTAGGGTACAATTTTAACTCAACTTGAATCTTCAATTATGTTTTTCTCAAAAACTATCGAGTTTTTACAGAAAAGGTAAGGTATATCTTTTTAGTGTACTTTTTCCTCCTGAAAAAAATTAGTTGGCTCAATTTTAGAAGAAAAATTGTTAAAACAATATATGCTATTTAAAATGCAACATCTCCTATAAATATTTACATCCTACAATAAAATTTTTTTTTTATTGCTGATTTTTATCTAATTTTAAGAGAAAATTTATTATTTTCTTTTTAATAGGAAGCTATATAACTCTAGAAGAAAGTGTTTCAAAGAATTTTTCTAGCAGAAGTTTTACTTTTTTTCTGACCCCAAAAATCTATTCTTAAAATCTTGCATATTAAGAGCCAGTTTTTCAACAGCCCACTAAGAAATTTAACAGTCAGCCAGTGTTAAAATCCTGTTTAACTATTTGCATGATCTAACTGTTAAACTAACTGACTTCTTAACTGACAATGGAAAAACTAGAACTGAATTTAAAATACCCTGAAGATAATTTAAAAAATATATATATATATAGTATTCATGCTACTTGCCTTTAAAATGCAGTTGTTGAGAAGAGGATGAAAATCTAGTACATAATGATTAAAAGGATATTGCTGTTGATGAAGTCAAAGAAATGGAATAAGATGATGATTCCAAGGCAGCATAAATATACAGCAGGTATGCTTGAATTGACTGATAGTGATAGAGAATATAAATTATTTTTACTGGATACGGTTGTTGAATCTGTTAAGGTATTTGTTGGAAGTAATACTGTTGAAGTGCTAGTATTATATGTTTCTACATTTCCACTTGGAATGTCTTCTGAAAGAACCAAACAAAATACAATAAATATAAATGAAACAACAAATTTGAAACAAATATTGTGACAGTCAAAATTGAGCATAAGTGGGTACAGGCTTTAGCTACAAAATCAGTTTAATTTTTAAATAATCATTATTCAAAAACTGTTGAATAGAATTTAAAAAATTCTAACACAGCAACAGCTCCATTAGAAAATGTAAATTTTAAAATTCAAAAAATCTCTACTCCCTCCACTCCTCTGAAAACACCCACAAAGTTGTGTTGGTTAGGAATATAGGTCACTTAGATTAGAAGTAGGGATCAAAATTTGAAATATTTATTCATATTTGAATGCCAAAAATGAGGTTGTACCTTGAGAGTGATGGGGAAGAAGAGCCTGAATACCTTTAACTTCCAAAAAAAAAGAGAAAGGAACACTAATTTTCCAAAAAAATCATATGTAGGTATCCAATTTATTTTTTAATAAGTATTTAAACTTTAAAAAAATTCAATAATCCTCCGCCTCTAACCAATTCCTTACAAAAGCAAAAGTTATCAAAAAAATTTATAAGGTCCTTTCTCAGTAAAATCCTGAGTATGATCTTGCTAAAAAAAAACTTATATGGTATAAAAATATTTGTTACAACCTACACAATAGATATGGACAAAAACAAACTAGGTACTTCTTTTAATCTATACTCACTAAAGCTTAGCTTTTTATCTATAATAATTAATTAGGTACTTTAAATGATAGTTACTGTTATCTTCTTTGTTAGGAAACTCCTTAATTACCTAGGTACTGCATTCAAAACTTTATATTAAGAAGAACACAAATAAGAAATTACACTATGATGTGCGGACATTTGTTAAGTAAAACATTTAAAGTTAACAAAAAGGAACTTACCTGATAGGTACTCTTTTTATTGAACATACAAAAAACCAAACAAATAACTGATACACAACACAAATTTTTGTTTATACACTACAAACTGAGCATGGTAGTTTTTTAACTGTCACTTTCCCACTTTTTTTTTTTTCACTGAGTATGTAGTAGGTTGTATCATATTCCATTAATCAGTACCTTAATTGTACACTTGTTCAGTAAAAGTTATGTAATTATTACATCACTAAATTGTTATAATTCAATTAATTCATTAATCACCTTCTTATTTAAAGTACTGATTCAATAAAAGTGATGTAATTATTACACTACTAGATCATATTTATTTAATTGCAGTTATTGACTATAATTCCCTCATTTCATTATCTATTATTTATTTATTAAGGTACTAAAAACATATTCATAGTTTAAATATTGTTTTGTTAAAGTATATATTCTACTGGGTGATGCAACAAATACTCTTCTTTAAGAGTTAGATTGCACTGTTTTGGTTGAGAATAAGTTCTTCACTTTTCAAAGAGTCAGTTACTTATGAAGAAGGTGGCCATTTGATTATATGATATAAGTACATCATAATTCAGTAATGAAAAACAGATTGTAATTTTATTTTACAGTAAAGGAATGTGTCAGTATATTTACTATTGAAAAAATTGATTCAGCCAATAATAATATAGTAATCCTATAATTTACTCTATTTGAATGTAACTATTATCTGATTTTATGGAATTAGAGTATTACTAAAATTTGGAATTCTATCAGTGTATGAATATGGTCGTCCATTATCAGTCAATTTAATGAAACTTTAATGCTCCATTATAATAATAGATTCCCGATTTTGTTCCAGTTTTTATTCGTGAGAATATTACTTTTGTAACACCCAAACAAAAAATATATTTGTCAAGCTCCTTATAACTGAACAAAAAGTACCCACAAATTTCAATAGGAGGCGTAGAAATATTATTGGCGCATGCGCTTTCCCGAGTTGACTTCCTCGCAAGGCTCGATCACTTTCTTGCACGGCTCGACTACTTTCTCAGTTTTTTGTTTTTTTCTAATGTAAAATTATTAAATTAATTATTTGGTTCTGAAAAAATTTTTTGAATAAATTATTCATTATTATTTGACTTTAAAACAAGCAAATATTTCCTTTTTATTTGGAGGGGGGATTGTTGCAAAAATAGTGTGCGACTCGCGTGCAAAGTATATGATTGATACTCCTTTGATTTGCAACACTCGTACCGAAATCATATATTTTTTGCACTTGTATCACTAATAAACATTATATTATGTTTTATTTTTATTTATATTTTGCAAATTATTTTAATTTTGATGTTAATAAATTTACTAGTCTTGGAAGTCGATACAAGAAGAAAAAAACACTTGTGCAGCAAGCTTCGCGAGAAAAAGTAAATTTTCTTTGTTTAAAAATCATCTTTATCACCAACATTCTTCTAAATATAATATTTATATTTTTTGCAAAAAATTACCACTAGCTTGTTACATAAATACGATGCATGCGAAAAAATATACTAATTCAGTATTATGTTTTCAAAATATTTTATGAATGAGCTTATGGAAACAGTATACTTTCGCGAGGTAGTGTTGTGATTATTTTTTACACTGGTAGTATCACTTATGTGTTTTATTTGGCAGTCATTCATTACGCGTATTCAGTCATTATGCACTTCATAAACAGCGGAATTGTTAGAATATTAAAACGATTCTACTCAACCATAATCTATTTACGACCATCTAATGTCTGTAGCACCGTTCTTGAAAATATATATCAAACTCTGTATAAATTTATAGCTTTAAAATCTCCCAGTAAAATCACAACGTAGAAAGCAAAGATAGAAAAAATGTGGACTTTTTACTCAACTTCCGCGATTATGACTGTCTAATTTTTTTTTCTTGATAAAATACTCAACATTGCGCCAACTGCGCCTTGTACAATTTACGGTGTGTTTAATGCAGTAATTTCATCTTCTAAAAATATAATTTGCGTTTATGACTAGGTATTTATGTATTTGAGCGAATGTTGGAAGTTTTTTGTCGTTTTACGATGAATACTTTTGTTACTTCTGAAAGAGAATTGCACGTAGTTTACGCGTAAATTCTTTTACTGCGCCTTTGCGACTGGAGATTTTCTTATTTTTGAAAGAGAAAAAGAGTGAAAAAAACAAGATTTATTGATACCACTGTCATATAATTATCGTCTGGAGTGTATTATTTTTCTTCACCTTTAGAACTGTGTAATGTTGCTGTCGAATAATTAGAAAGTGATATAATACTGTGCGTAATAAAAATGTAAGTTAGAATTATTGACTAATTTTTCAGCGCAAGTCAAATGCTAGAAATAAAAATTTATGTTGCGTCTAGTTTTAGGATTCATCGTTTTACATTTTTCATTTATTTCGATCTCCCCTGGGTATCTTTTCTTCTTCATAAAGAAGTACCCTGGGTCTTCTTATTTGACATTTTTCGTCCACGTTGTAATATTGTGGTTATCAACGATTGAGAATGTAACATGTACTATCTTTTAAACCGCTGAAGTGATATGATGCGCTCACCTAACATCATATTCTGTAGCTTCCGGCTCAGTGTAATCTGGTTAGTTTCGTTGGCTTACAATCCGGAAGAAAAAAATATTTCTTTTCTCAGTAGAATTGAAATTATGCAGTGATTAGCGAAGGGGCTGGTAATGGTGTACTCGTCTGTCGTAAACACGTCCTGAAAGCTAAGTTGAGGGAACTGGAGCTACTTTTAAAGAAAATAAATCGATATTTATTTTTTAGATCCTCTGATAATTGTTCAGTGGTACTAATTGACTGTGTATTTTCTTTGTGATGAGCTGGTGGTTTTTC
Source organism: Ericerus pela (assembly GCA_011428145.1). Lineage (NCBI taxonomy): Eukaryota > Metazoa > Arthropoda > Insecta > Hemiptera > Coccidae > Ericerus > Ericerus pela. The sequence continues at coordinate 171,854 of WOFM01000407.1, read as the reverse complement.
CCCATCCTCTTCCTACAGAACATAATCCTGGATGCTCCTATAAGTACAATGAAACTCACTCACTCCTCGAAGAACTCGACAAAGACCGTGAAGAAAATACTTTCAGTTCCAGTCCCATGGAAAGGTTGCTTGCGTGATTTTCGCAAAAATAATGCTTCAGTGGTACGTCATAATGTAGGCATGATGTAGCACCTGGAATTGGCACACATCACCTGCAGTAAAGAATAAAAATCAAAAGATTACACGAAGTTTTCATGTGTCAAATTCTCACTAGCACAATATTTTTTTAATACTTCCAGCAAGCAAAAAGAACCTCCTGGTCAACCTTAGGTGTGACATCTGTGTAGGAATTTACTGTTGCTGCACAATTTGTGTTGACCTGTATTACTGCTAAAATTTTCAAACAACGATTGAGAAAGTAGTACACATCTCATCTTGCAATTCTATCATCCAGGTCAGTTTTAGGATTTCTTCTCGGGGAGGGGGAATTGAATGACATTTTATAATGTGCATGAATTTTTATTGGAGTGGTTAACAATTTGGTATGTACCATATTTATTTTCATACGTATTTTGAACCACTAACCATTTCCAAACTCGTTCTTGCTTCTCTCAAATGTTTTTATAGGCACCTGCCATTTTTCACACTGTAAAATTGATTTCACCTTATAAACAGATAATTGAGAGTATTAAAATGTATACTTTATGACATGTCAAGGTTGACACTTCCAGGCGAATACTTTTGACTACTAGACTAACCAGAAAACCTACTGTTTTTCCATGTTTTTCCTATATTATTCTAATAATACAAATATTGGTAAACATAGAAAAATAGTACATATAAAACTAGTTAAGATTCGATCAGTCAAATATCTAGTACATTCGTGTGTTCCAGCCACTCAATATTTGCCCCTGAAACACCAAGATTTGTGGAAATTCTCCCATTAAATCAAGGGTTTTGACAACCTCGCTTACTCCCATAAGAGAAATCTCCGCACTTTGTCTGCCAAAACTCACAAATCCAAATCAACTAGTAATCTCAATATCTAGAGAGAAATCACTTACTGGCTTGCTGTTCTAGGATCAAGACCTCTAAAATCTAACTCACTTTTGGTCAAGGCACTAAAGACTATATTGTTTTCTCAAGGTGAAGATAATCAAAGTTAACGTTTGTTAATATTATTTTAGCCTATAGTTAAAGGCAATGAGAGCTAAGTTCGAGTATTTCTCGTGTATTTCATTGTGAATTTTAATAATTAAAATTCCTCATTTTGAGGCAAATAAAATCATTCATTTCATTTGTTGTCAAAATTGTCTCAGGTTGAGCTTCTCTCAATGCAGGACAAATCACAATGAATCACTCCATAATATTTTTTTTTTTTAAATTTTATAAACATGAAATCTGAAAAATAGAACAATTTTGTTTTAAAATTGACCTTTTTTTTTGGCCTTGTTATCATCCGACATCCACCCTTAAACCAGATAGTCTTCATCAACATGAAAACACATTTTAACTGAAATGTTAGTGCAGTGGATGGTGACTTACTTTGTGTTCTGATCAAATTAAAATAATGTAATACTGCAAAATAGTTTACTCAACACAAATTATAATGCTTCAAAAATCCTTCAGGCATATAACGAACAAAATAAGTTTATGTTAAAAACGCTTTTTTAAAAGATAAGCGTTGTTTTTTTGGCTTTACCTTCGTGCGAAATAAATATTATTTTGTTGCGGAAGGTTGGCTGCGGTATTGGTATATTTTAAAATCGCAGCCGGCAGTAGTGAGTAGAATAAAAGCTTATAATAATGTGTCTTTTACCCCGCACCAAAAGCTATCTCTGTTCTTGTTCTGTTTGACAGCAAGGACTCGTGTGGAACTTGATCTAATAAGGACTGAATGCAATATTATCTTCTGTACTGTGTATCCAAGCTATCGACGTACGAAAAATATGAGAGTTGCGAACATCCATAGACTACCACGTTTTTCTTTTATTCAATACCTATGTGTAAATTATCTTCGAAAATAAAGAAAATAGAACGCTGATATTTTATTGTGCAAAGAGAGAAGCCATTTCGGAGAATCGTCATCGGATCTTTACTAATGATTCGATCGTGATGAAATTTTTTTCATAGAAGGGTCTGATGGTGAGACAAGTTAAAAAAAGTTAATCTAATGCCTGCTTTCCAGGCTGAAAAAAATGTGATTTTGTGTGTGTATTGCATGGTCGCGTGTGTACCCCTGAAAAGAAGGGTTAAATTGTTTCATTCATGCGAGTATCGGGTTATCTTTTCTTTTGTTAAACAAAAGAAACCATTATTTTAGAAAATCGTGTTCATTAATGAATCGATCGCTTTGAAATTCTGTTATTAGATCTGTGTTATGATGGTGCAATATTTCCTACATTACTATGGACCTATACAGGCGCAAGAATTGGCTACCTAAATGTGTTACTAACAGTAGCGCAATTCGTTGTTTTATCACATGCTAAATATTGAGCTCTTTCACAGAAATTATGTTAATGTGATTTTGGTCAAATTGATGTTAAACAAACGATTTAATATATTTTTATACGCTTTTATTCTACTCACTCAATTTGTTGAAGTACATCGGATGACCAACTTCAGCGCTGCTTTCATGTGTTGCGATACACGCGCACATACGCTTATATCCGTTTTTATTAGTTGTTTTTTAAATTTCTGTTTGTTTCTTTCTGGGAAAAAAAGTGAGAAATTTTATTTTCTCTTTCGCTGTTATTTTCTTCTTCAAATTATAAAAGCGTATTTTTCAAAAACTCGTTTTTAACCTAACTTATTAGTTTATATTTCTGAAAAATGACTAGCTGAGCGGTCTAGTACAAATCATTTTATTTCCCTTTCATCTTGGACATCACGACCTATATAAATTACTGTATTGCGGGTGGTGGATCGTCTTTCTTATTTGGAACAGAGTATAGGTACCTACCTAGTTAGTTTCATTATTTTATTGTTCTTCAAAATTTCGATTTTTAGCTTCTGTACGTAAAGAAATGGTTTTTTGATGAAAAATCCTGATCATTGGAAAACAAATTGTTCGTTCATCTGCTTTAATCGCCGTCGGAATCGCTGGTTTTTTTGTTTGTATTTGATAAATAAAAGGAAAACAGTGTAAACTTCCACGAGCCTATAATGAGAACCAAATAGAAAATTTTGCATCTTATAACCCGAACAACTTATTTAAATTTAAATCGAGAAAGACTGGATTTGGAGCACACACAGTATCTTACGTACATATATTGGTGGTGTAACATTTTGATTATCGCGCGTTTCGACTTAATAAAATCTGTGAGCAAGGTTATTATCTGTTTTATTTATACCATGGATCTTTTAGTAATTGCCGTTAAACAAGTTCCTGTTTAGTGTTTACAAACATTTTCTAAAATGTAAGTACACCTTAGTACCTACTTACTACCGATTCCACTCCCTGCTGTAAAGGCTGAAAATATTTTCATTTTTAACGAGCATTAACTCATCCGAAATATTCTAATTACGGGTGACATTTGCATCGATGTTTGATTGCACCTGTAAATTTGTCCGATCATCTGGCTTGGCTCAGCATCAACATAATATTATTACGCTTTGGGATGAGAATATGGATAAAACCTCCACTATTTTATTAATGTGTGTATCTCCACTTATGCTAATCAGTACCATCGCTGGAGAACGAACGAAAGACTTCGTATCTGTAAGCTTTGATAAATGTTATGAATTTTTCGTACCCACTTACGGATCCGTTCGCTCGAAACACGTATTTCGCTGCACTTCTCCAACCCATTCTATATTTAAGGTTTGCTTAAAGTTCGCCGCTGGAATTTCGTCTTCATTCTTACGTTTAGTTGCCAGTTACACACATATACGATATGCCGTATATATTTGTTTTTTGTCGTAGACAAGCCATCCAACACACGTTTCTATCGCATGCTATGTACCTTATAATGATGGATTAGTTTTCCAGCCCGGAGGCCTTCATGACAGCAACGACAAAAACGCGCAGTCCGCATAGGATTTGAATAAGACCTTGACAGCAGCGGCGGCAACGCAAATCACGAAATGTACCGACGGTATTCTCTTCTCCATGGTTGTGTCTTTTGCACCACTTTGCACACAAAGTGTTTTTAAAACTATTGTACGGGTATGCGCGAGTATATTATTTGGCTCCGAAGAAAATGGTGCTCCCGCAAACGATTTCGTGACACAGTTTATCGCCGTAGAAGCACGTGTTCACGTAGCCTATAGACTACGCAAAAGAGTACCGTTGAGGTGCTTCAAGAACTGTATGAGATCATTATTTGAATTCGTTGAATTTTTTTTTTTTTTTAAATATTCTCTTGTCCGTCTTTCTGTCTCTTTGCCTCCCTCGCTTTCTGTGCTACGAAATTTCGTGAATTACTTCTCTTTCAAATCTGCTGTCGGCGGTTGGACACTGAATGGTAGCGCTCTCTAATTGATCGCACGTCTACAGCCAAGATTTTGCTCTTTAGTGCCAGTAAAGTTGTTCGGGTTTCTTTTTTTGCCGACACGACACGTGCATTGTTCTCGATTTTTTTGCCTGCCCGCCAAAACGTAGAACCGGTCATGTTTTCCATAACATTTTATCAATGGCATTGTGCGCCTGCGCTAGATACCGTACGCATGAAGTCCTCCCATCGTCGGTACAGGATGTTTCGCCTTTACTGCATCGTCTGAATTCGGTGAATCTAGCAAAAACATTCGATTCAATATTTATAAAGTAGTTTGTTGATTAGAGATGAATGGACTGTGAAACAGGTACATCTGTGTAAAAAATTAAAAATTTTATCACCGCTCTCAATTTGTAAATCTCTTCTGCAAAGCGTTTTCAAAATGAAACTTATTCATTGTCTGATTCGATGTTGATTTCTGAAAACCAGTCGAAACTTTCGTCATGAATCCGAGGCTACCGATGTTTAGTAGGACTATTTTATCATTTAGTACGTTTTTGAAATTCGCAACGGACTGATATCTATCTCCTTTTATCGAGAAAATGATATTGGTATTAAAATATTAAAATTCCGAGTAACGTACGACACGAAAGGAGGGGAAAAAAAGAAATTTGGAAAAGTTCTTTGCTAGTAACACCTAAACAAAACTTTGAAAATGCAAAAAATAACCCTACCAAACATCAAAGTATGTGTATGGTCGTATATTGAGAAAACGATTTCATCTTAGGAATTCGCAGTTCAAAACCAACTGCCATTGCAGTCCCTCCGCCGTAAATACATAGAATAGTGTTTCACGCAGTCCAGGGTTGGTATTGAATGGAGAGCACCTTTGCGCCTTGTGTGTGCGGAAAGGTACTTCTCGTATTATCTGTCGAGAGGAGATTGATGGAATTTTTTTCACTTTTTTCGTATTGTATAAATTAAAAATGCTCATTTAAACATTTTTGTTGATTGTCTCAATCATTTTCAATGATTACGATCCTCGCATTTGATGAGATTTCTGTAAATTGTTTGTTAGCCGTCTCAGCTTTCTTAAATTTTAAATAGGTTAACATTGTGATGATTTAAAATCTATGCTTAGTAATTTTTTTTACTATTTGTAATCATATTCTTATATAACATTAATATTCCTTCTAAATAATTGCTTGATCATTTCATTTTTTTAAATTTTCGTTGATCTATACCATTACATCTGTTAAAATCCTTATTATTATAAAATTTTAATTCATTGTACCTTCATGTACGAAAAGAGCTGGTTTTGAAAAACTTTAAAGTGTATATTATTATTATTATTATTATTATTTTTGTGAAAAAAGTTTCAAAAGAAAACTGAGCCACATGCGTCCAAAGGTCTAGTTTAGGTATAGTTACTAAACGTGTATCTGAATATTTTGTTCCTACCGTCTGAACATTTCATTCATGTTTGATTGTCGGAATTCTCTTCGCAAATATATTGTTTTGAAATGAGGGTTGCGTTATTCTATCTGCTAGGTGTTAACACGACGACATTAATTAAATATACGCTGTATGGAAGTAGTGAAAATATTCGCATCAATTTTGTTCGTAAAATTTTATTGTTCTGGTGTGTTCTATGTACGATTTGATTTTTTCAAATTTTATTTCAACCGAGTAAAAACTTGAGTAGTTACGATTAAAGAACCTTCGTAGCTTGAGAGAGACTATTTTCATGAAAATACAAAGATACGTGGTATCTCTTATAATTTTGAAATTTTTGATTTTTTCAACTTTTTTTCTTTTCAGCCTTCTCAATTTTGACTACATGATGTATGTAATCCTAAGAATTTTTCTCGATTTATTGAATTCTGTCTGCTGTAGGATGATGTATTTCTTGTAGAGCACCGTGTATTCAGTCCGAAAAGTATATTTAGGTTGAAGATAAATGGTCAGAGTTGTAACAATGATATACGGTTCGAGGAAGTTTGATTTTTAGATGAGACAACTGGATTTCGTACGTACGTATATTTGCATACCCGAATTCACGTCTTTGTCGACTGGATAAGAAGGTCGATTAAGAATGTGAGATGTATTCGATGGACCTGGCATGTTACGCCATTGTGCGACCTACATGTATATTTGGGAAGTACAGCTCAAAAATGGCAGTGATTAGGTTGAAGTCGTGTTGGTTACTTTCAGTCCATGCTGTGCACCAGAAATGACGAAAATGTGGTTGGTGGAGAACGTAAACCAGTTAAAACAGTGAGATATATTGCGAGGTGAAAGATGTGTACCTAGTACGTAATTCACTCGTTTCTTTTCTTACCTTTCTATCTCGTGCCCTTTTGCTTTTAGTGGTCTACTATTGCTGATTTGTGTGTTGCATGTGCCATGGATATGAAGTTGAGTTTATGTCTTTTGTGGGAATTTATTTTATCTTTCTTTTTCATTAAATTACATTCAATTATCTTAGTTATTTAGGTGTTTATATCTTGGATTTATGGGTTGATTGTACTGTGCTTTATTGTACTATTAGAATAATATTACTTTATTCTTTCGCATGGTTCTTATAGTTATTTATGTAACGATCTTTTTGTTGGCTGCTACTTGTGTTTGAATAATGATTTTCTCAATGTTTGATATCGTATATTTAACTTAAATAAGACGTTTCGTTTCTTTCTCAGTAGGTCAAATTTTATTCGTAAATGATTTTGCAATGATATAGATAAAAAAAAAATTGTTTTCGGCCGAAGTCAAGGTTGATATAAATGTAAAAGTTTGTAAAATACCGAGTTTATTAAAAATAAAGATTTTTCATAATGTGTTTCAAGCGAAGAAACTTCATTTTTGTCAACTTTTATGTGAACTTCAGCGTTTTGTTGATAATGAGAAAAATGAGGCAAGAAAAAAAAGTTTAATATAGTAAGTACCAGGCCTAAATTGACTTCGGTGGGTGAAATAGTAATTACATAGCCTACTGTATAATTTTGTTAATGTCTAAAGGCTAAATAAAACATCACATATAATTAAGAGAAAAAATTGACTGGAGTAAAAATTGTTCACTTTAATTATCAAGCGATCGTCTGATTTGAGTATAGGTAGTCCAAAAGAAAGGTGTATACCTAATGATGACCAAGTCTTATTGAAAGTAAAAATTATCATAATTTGGTTGCATGAGATAATTCAGGAGTGGGCGAAAAAGTTTCAAGAGGTAATCTCGTTAATTGGGTTGCCTACCTGCAGGTTTGGTTGGTTGCACAAAACAATGGTCGATTCAATTTTTGATCTCTAACTCTACTTAAAATATGTTTAGTTTCTTACTCTTAGTTCTTTTAAGTGAAGCGATAACCCATTCGAAAGTAAAATTCTCAAGCAGCTGTTCTCATTACCCAATACCAGTGAATATAAAATGTTTTTTATAGGCACTTATTCGTGATAATTATGTGAACTAATTTGTGATAATTATGTGAACTAATTTGTTTAAATTTCACAAAAATTATCTGTTTCTATGAAAATTATCATGTTATCAGGGATAAGGAACTGACTCACAGTCACAAGTGCTTAATAATTCTAATTTTTCAAGTAAAATTTTCAGTTTATCTTTGCTAATTCTGTTCGCTTTAAAAAAATAATATTTGCAGTTAGTTAGGTAGAAAATCCTGGATTAATTAAGATAACACAATTTTATTAATGCGAAAAAAAGTAATCAAGTAGACGCGACGAAGTCACTTTAGAGCCAAGGTGAGGCATTTCAATAATTGGCAGAATGAAGAAATAGTCGATTACAAAAATGTTGAAATAGTTTATTTATTCGTATTACGCAGCGAATAGAATATCTTCACACTGTCACTGTCACATCATTAGAAAATCGTCAATTAATGATAAACATTACTGTCATCTTGTATGCATCGTATGGTACAGAGAACGCTGTCAAAATTCTGTCACTCTAATTTTGATCCATTATAGTTGGTTATTAATTGATTTTATATGGATACCATTGGCAGTTTTTAAAAATTTGGCCTTAACAAATTACTTTCATTTTTCTTTTTATTAATACAAAGTAAGGCTGACATTATTTATATTGTTATTTATTTTATTTTATTTTCTTCATAATATATTTTAATTATATGGTATTCCCGCGTGGACCAAGAGAAAAGCGATCCTGGCGTATTTTCATATACAATAAAATATGTAAGTATATGATAAAAATCTTGAACATATTCTTTATTAAAAAAACGTTTAATGGTATTTATAAAAATTTCGCTTTTTTATTGTCGAAATCGCATTGTCAGCTCTGAATGAGGAAAAAACTGTTGATTTCGGGTTCCATTTACCGGCTCTGACGTAAATATGAATTATTCTACGAAAATAATTAACCACGTTTTACTTTCATTATCAACGGTTGTTTCGGTAATGGAGTATTATGAGATGAAGATGCTCTCATGAGTTAAATACCATTAAAATTATCATTCGCGTACAAAGTTTGCTGAATTATGGTACTGTTAATCCTAAAAATTGAGTGGCTTTGCAAACGAATTTATTTGCTCAGCTGTTTTGTATATTCACTGATACTAGATGAGGAATTAATTTACAATATCGGAGAAAAGTCAATTTATTTATTTTCCCAAATTGTTTATTACTATACTTGTACTTGTGCATCGTAGCTTTTTGAGAGTAAAAAAGTGCTTACAAATTCCATTCAGGATGTCTTGTGGTTTAGGCTAAGAGCTAAAACGAGCCAGCTACTGCCTATTTTTCTTCTAATGGCACGAATCCAGAAAACTAGTGGTATTTAGACATTTTTGAAACTACACTTTGTACCATATCTCCATAAGAGTTTATTTTAATCACTATAAATAAGAGAATTCTCTTGGTACTAAATTTTTTTTTAAAACTTGATTTTTGTTCTTGGTCTTGTGATATGGCTTGTCGTTGGCCTGTAATGGGCAACTTTCTGTGGTCCATTTGTTACGCACATACCCTTTTTATTCACTTTTATTCTTTTTGATCGCAATTTCGCGAAGTACTGAATGCGATTTACGATCGTCGAATTCGATTACGTGTGTCAGTCTGTTTGAGTGCGCTAGATTTCACTTCGCATAATATTTTATACTTTTAAAAACGTATTCTGAAGAAAAAAAATCATTTTCAACATAATTATATCACTTTGTTTTTGAAGATAAAAAGAAGTGGTTCAAGGTATCTCCTCTCAATTTTCATTAATGTAGATTTTTAATTTATCGCTAGAAATTATCTGCAATCCCTATAAGTACGTATCAAAAACTGAACCTAAATTTTTTTTAAATATGAACCAGCATTTTTGTTCTCTTTAGGTTTTCAAACAAGAGGAATTTTAATGACGATTTTATTGGTCAGACATAAAAATCAGATGAATATTGATGAAGATATGACCATTCTGAATGTTACTTAAATCGAATAATTTGCAAAGAGTGTGGATAGCTGAATTTATATTATAGGTTGCTTCTTCCACCTACTCTGTGATAATTGTTATAATAATTGCATAGTTTACCTGAGTGATATTCTGACCTTCACGTCTTGGTCAATACCCAACTAATGTTGATGTTTGACTGACCAGTCAAATCTTCATGAAATTTCCTCCATTTATAAAATCTAAATAAAATGAATGGCGGTTCTCATTTAGAGAACAATCTAGTTTTTGGTATTTTCATATGTTGAAAATAATATCTAATGGTAAATTCATAATCTACGCTAAAAATTAGGGGGAGTCGCTTTGTACAATTTTTTTTTATCTTCAAAAACAAAGGAATAAATTACCCTTTTCTGTAAGTATACATATTTCGTAGTTATTGGTCGTTCGCATCAGAATAGTCTACGCCTTGTAGTATTAATTTTACAAATCGGAGATGTTGTTATGATTTCCTGTGATGGAAGACTATCAAAAATTTTATAATTTAGGTTATTCGGAATTATTTAGTGGAATGCAACTAGGGTTTAACTTTTATAACGGTTTCTATAACACACTTTTAATCGACAATGAGAAATGCAATTTTTTTTCTCTTCATTTTTGGCTTAATTCAAGGAAAAAAAATTTTCATTCGAATTTAGTCTGTTTTTAAATCAGAAGAGAAACAAAATACTTGAAAATAAAAGTAGGCTAACTAATGCTCCGAGTTCCTGGACACTAGCTTTTAGTTTGGGATAAATATTGCGTCTATAATTTTATTTTTGTATACAATTCTTTTCGAAACGAAATACCTACATCTCAGTTGATTCTGTTTTATTTGTTCGAGCTTCAATTTATTATCTTGCTACGATAAATCATGTCTTTGGCTGGATTCCCGTTCACTACTTATGCAGAGACCAGAAATAATTAATTTCTTTGACAGGTTAAAATTCAGACTTCGATTTTTTTTACTAAGTGGGCTGAAGTAGAAATAAAAACGGGTTATCAAAAATCAATAAAATAGACACGCTACTTGAATAAATCATTTTGAAAATTCAATCTGGAACTTTCCTTGAAGTTGCAGTTAATTGCTCTGTGGAAGTGCAACAAAATCGTTTTTATTTATTAAATTCAGTTTTTGATAATTTTCATCAAATATTTCAGGGAAATCACTATGAAATCTTCGTTGTGTGTACTCCCTCTCATGTACACTTTAAAGGGTTGAAATTCTGTGATTCGTGAGTCTGGAACGACTAATGTCGATTTATATTATTCTATTAGAAGTAGGTATAAATTATGGGAAAGAAAATTTAACGAATTCTGTTATTAGAATGAGTAACGAATTATAGAATTCCATTAGCCAGAATGAATATCTCTCATTTTCTGTTCGTACGAAGACTGGAATGGTAAACTTACTTGGTAAAGATGAAAAATGAAAAAACTTGCCGTATTTTTTTTCCAGGTCAGAGTTGGTTAAATTTGGCTGAGAGAATTGTCATAGACTATGAATCATCATCCTCCTCCCATCAAAAGTTCTATGTGCCTTACGAAGGAGTTTTACCGTTCTAAATTTTTCTTTGTCGTTGGTTATTCGGCAAATCCGGTTTTCCTTTAAATTACTTTCGAATGACAGACGACTGAATGTTTTGACCAACAATTGAGTTTTAAGTCGACGGTTTGTTAGCATTTATTTAGGCTAGTTTACTTTTTTTTTCGCTATGTTATTTAACCTCTTTTTTTGATTAACAGCGTGTAAGTAGACACTTCTAAGTTATCTCTCTGATCGTAAAACTATTTTTATACGTTTGTGTTTTTTCTACTTTTTTAAATCATTAATTTTCTACACCTGCGGTCCGATGAAAGAGAAACATTTTATGATATAGGGGGAAAAAATAGAAAAATCAATCATTATCGGGACAGTTCGTATACATGTTTATATGACGATGATCTAATGAAATACCTCGTACCGGAATTAATTGTCGCGACTTTTTCGAGTTCTTGCTCTCATCAATCTTAGATGTGTGCGATCGTAATTAATTACTATAAAACGAAAAAATTCCTTGTGAAAATGAAGCGAGTGCAAGGTGATTAGCAGTACCTAAGTAAATTACTTTTGGAATTTCAAATTGGTCATGAATGTACTTATTCTAGTTTTGCTAATGTGAAACTATTTTATTTCTATTCATTTTTATTGTAGACTACATTTTTTGCAGAGTGAAAACATTGAACTGAGTTTAATTTTCTTGCTGCCTCTCTATCGAAGGTTTAATATTATTTGATGCTGTTCGGTTAGTTTGCTCGAAAGTTAAAGGCTCAGTTTTATTTCTTGTAGTGGTTTGGAAATCGGAAGAGAGTTGGGTTTTCTTCACTCTGGAATAAAAAATATTTTCTTTCGCTGAATAACTAAATTTTTCTTTGATTTATTTCTTTTTAGACTTTAAGGAAGAGTATTTTTCTTGCAAATCACTGATTTTGTGATTTCTCGAAAACTTTATCTCGAGACTCTGAGGAAAGTGTTTTTATAGAATAAAGCTTTTTATCTTACTTGTATGTTATTAATTGTGAATTTATGTCTAGTGAATTTGAAATTTTCTGGTGTTACTTTCATTCAGAAAAAGCTTTTAGAAGGTAAAAAAACAGACTTCTGATTTTCCTCGATTATAATTTACCATGAGGCTTTCAGAGAAATTCCAGTATAAAATATGGCCTATAACCTTTTTAATTCTGTCCCAGAATTCTGTTTGAGCGTTAAGCCTTTGAGATTTTATTGAGGTTTCTGAAATTCATGCCTATTGTATTCTTCTCTGCGCTTCTGCAGTAGCTTTAATGTGTTATTTCTATCATAATAATTATATGGAGCAGATTCTGTTTGTGAAGGTATGTTTATAGTAACAGTTAGAGGCATAATGATTTTGGCCTTTTTTTTTTCTTGTTTATTTAGATGGGTACTCGAAGTGTAGAATTCTGTATGAGTCATCGTCAAACGAATCAGGTCTGTTGTTAATAAAATATTTTTCATTTGAGAGGCAATACTCGAGTGGCTTGAGAGAATCCGGAATACTTAGTAATGTAAATTCATCATTTTAGTTTATTTGAAAATTTACGTGAACGATTACAGAATGGATGTGCGAAGAATATTGATTGGATACATCACGGAAAGAATGTAAAGTGTGTGAGGAATTGTAATATATTCTTGGAACTTTCCAGTTTCTTCGTAGTATATCAGTACGTACTTCTACATCTTTAAAGCGTGCAAGATGAATATTTTTTCAAAAATTTTTAAGCTTCACTTAGAGTCTGCAGTTAATGGAAGAAATCTCCGAGATAGTGTTTCAAAATTAGAAGCTTAAAGCCTACTAAAACAGTAAGATGTTCATTAGTTTTCCAGAAGCAAATTAAAAAGTAATATTTAATTTTAATAATTTGAAAGCTCCATAAATTATAAATGATATATGAACTTCTGAAGTGTAAACCTTGTCTCAGAAAATGATAACCTTGTGAGAAGTCCGAGATCTGGACCTTGAAATAAAAATTATTTTCGACAAACATAAGACAGAATAATGACGTCACAAATTCAGACAAATTTTCGAGAGACAAAATTCGAATTCGGACATTATATTATCCGAATTCGAACTCGTATTCAGATGAAGACATGAAGACAGAAATAAAATCTGATTCTCTTTCAGGCAATTATAACGTATTTTATTTCAGCGACAACTTAGCCAAATTCAGACAATTTCAGACAATAATTTGGTTCGATCCGACAGACTGGCGCCATGAAATATATAGTAAATGAAGACGAATCGAATGGAAGTAAAAACCCATCGCCGAACATGAATGCAGCCAACCTTTTTTATCTTTGCTCGCTCCACGCTTTGCTTGCGGTTTGCAGTCATTTAATATATTTTATTATATTGTGCTTTATCAGTCATCCACGTGCGCTTTTACCTATTGTATGTCGACGTATATTAATTTCAAATATCTGTAATTTCATTGGTTGTAGACATTTTGGTAATTCCTCTCGCTTATGTTATCGACATCGCATGTTTGAAGGCAATTAACAGACAATAAGTGGGGAAATTTCCTCGACAAGAAGAACTAATTTGTGAAGACGAATTCTATTTTTAATTCACTCTCGATTTTGCACTGGCGACACCCGGTACTAGGTTCGTCTTTGCAAATGAGTCCTTCTTGTGTAGGCGGATGACAGCTAAGTCCAAATCACAAGTCGTAAGTCTTAGTCCTCACGTTAGGCAACGATATAAGTGTACCATCCACGGATGTAGATTATGATTCAACCGGGTCTACCTTGAAGACAACTAGGATAATAGTTTGTGTTCCAGATAGGTTCAGTTGAAGACAAAGGCTAATTAGGGATGTTCGTTCGTCATGAAGGATCAGTAGTGACGACACGCAAGGCATTCTTAGTTTCGCCAGTTGACATATCGCACTTCAAGGCGATCTTTTGAAAATACCTACGAGGTAAAGTAACCGTCAACAATACGATCAGATGGAGTTCCCGGCACCTGCTAGGAGGGAAATTTGGTGTGTTGAAGACAAATTTCAGACAAGCTTGATTCGAGATGACTGCCTTGCTCTGTCAAATAAAGGCCGTGTAGAGCCTTCTTTCGCGCATAGTGGATTTGATTCCATCTATGTTAGTATTTCTCTCACCTCACCCTCATTTAAAACCAAAAGCTCCGAGACCTAAAGTTTCATATTAGGAGTCTTTTACACAACATAACCATCACTCATGAAGACACACAATTAGGTGAAGACACAACTACTCTTTGATGGTTTCTCCTACTTGTTGTCTGTAATAGCTTTTTTTTTATCTTTTTATTTTTTCGCTACATACTATGCTTTGTTCCGCTTTGTCGACACTATAGTTCCTTTGTAATTATAGTCTTTGACAAAATAATTCTGCTGTTCGTTTTTGTAGGTTTCGAACCTTGTATGGATCGAAACTTTGTTAGGCTTTTCTTTCCACACAACTTAGCTTATTGCTGATTCGTCATATTAATTTGCTGAGGTATGAAGACAAAAGTAAGCTGCGTTTTGCCGTGTCTGATGAAGCCTAATTCACGTCAAGAAGAATTCAGCCGTAGGACATAGTCATAGTCAAAAAATAAAATGTCTTGAAGACACACATCAAGACCCCCCGAATCAGTGTTTCGGCGGTATGATGTCCTAACTTTAGGACATTATGACGTCATTAGCATTTAAACACCACTATACATTAAAGGTTGACTTTATGACACGTATGAGAATCGATTTCGTTTGCCGCACATAATATTGGCGACCGTGGCAGGGATCGATCTCGGACGCCTCATAAAATATGGCGACCGTGACAGGACTACTAGTTTTACTAGTCAGCCCAGAGACACGAAAATGCCTAAGCCTTCCGTTACCTACAGGCCTACTTTTATTTGAATTCTTTCGACACGAGTTAACTTTGAAGACAACTTGAAGTGAATTTCGTTAACTTCATTCAGCTTACGACATGTCTCATAGGTTTCAATGCCGACAACATTGTTTTAAGTTTCTCTCTAGTAGATCGAGTGAAGACAAAATGACGACAATTTACTAATAGAACTCGAAGTTAGTAAATCTTTTTCGAAAGAAAAATCTGTCATTTTATCAAGGTTGTAAACCCCCGATACTGGGTTTGCTGGCGACCGTGATGGGGCCGTTTTCTCTTTTGGCCTCATCAAAATTCCGATAAATGAAGACAATTTCACCTTCACCTTTTCCATCTATCGACGTAATTCTCAGCAAATTAAAATCAGCAATAAGCTCATGAAGACATGAAGACAAACAGCAGAACACTCACACTTGTTTTCCACATTCCGTTTCCATGTCACTTCATTCTTATGCATTTCTTATTTTTCTTATGTACTTTTTATTATGTTCTTTTCTCTTATGTATTTTCTTATGTATTTCTTATGTGCCTTTTATTATGTCCTTTTATGCATTCTCTTATATATTTTATTTCCATGTATGTTTTATTACATCTTCTGTGGTGACAGACAAATTTGACAAAGAATTTTTAAATTCTACTTTTTCCCTTTTTCCCCTTTTTGGATCCTTCCATTCCTCACGGAATATGAAGACATGAAGACAATTTCTACGAAAAATGACGACAAAATTAAATAAATCGAAACTTGTGATTTTTCGAATTTCGAAAACTCTAAATTTCTCCCCAAATGACGAGAAAAATCACAAGAAAAAGACCATAATTCGTGAAATTAGTCAAGTCTCGAAACTTCCATTTGGTCTATGGGATAGAACTTGTCGAAATTTGCAGTCATTCAAGTCGAAATTCAGATAAAGACAATGAAAATACGAAATACATGAAGACATGAAGACAAAATCACAATTTTCAGCATTTCATGTTGAACAAGTTTTGGCAACAAACACTTTTACCCCGCACAAAATTCAGTAGAATGGGTAAAAAAGGCGAGAATCCTGAAACACATGAGATAAGGCATCAGAAGACACACATCTCAACTCAACAATGGATTGGATTTTCCAATCAGAAGACACACGTGGACAAGTAACACACTTTTGCAGTCGAAAATCATGCAACAGTTCTACCTGGAAGCAGCAACATCTACCTCCAAGTAAGCCAAGATTTTTATTTAATTTATTTTTTAAAGTGTTTTTCAAAATGTTCGTGTTTCTTTTATACATTCGCCGCTTTTTATTAGACATTCCGCGATTCGCGATGTAATATAAGTGTGCCCCTTTTTCGTCTTTTTCAATCTTTGAAGACAAATCTCGTCTTCAAATAAAAACTTTATTAAATTTTATTTATTTATTTTTTTTTTTTGATCCGCCTTTTTCGAAAAGTGTGTCGACATTCGCGTCTCCTTAAAGTCAAACCTTTTACAGCTTTCAATAAAGTTGAACTTGTAGTCAATCGTGCGTGTTCGTAAACCTTTTTCAAAATTCGTCTCCGCGCTCGTAGACTCAAATCGCGATTCGCTCGTATTCGCGTAAACCTGAAAACAAGAGTCAAAGCAGATTATCCGTCCTCGACAACAACTTCCGAAGATCCGGAATCTTCTGCCGACACAAAAATGAGTAGTACCACTTCAGTTGCTAATTCATCTGACGACAATTGGTGAGTTTTTACATTTCAATTAACTACCTTTTGTTCAAAGTGTTTTTGGTCAAAGTGCGACAACTCGATTTTTATATACGACAATTCGAAATATTTTTATTTTTTTTTATTTTTCGATCTTTCGAAAAACATTTTCGTAAAATATTTCGAAAATTTTATTTGACAATTTGTTCGTCGATAGTAATAGTAATATTTTTACCATTTTATTTGACGACAAACATTTGAAAACAACCTATTCTCGTATATTTCTTGCATATATTTGTTGTGTATAATATGAGCGAATCTGGTCAGGAAAATAATGTAGACGAACTTGCCTCAAATGATGAAGACAACTTGTTAGGATTAAGTCTTACCACTTCTAATCCTATGACGACAAATCAACCTGTAGTCACAACAGTAGCCACCGCTGCAACCAGTCTTTTTAGACAACTTTCAAGTTCTGATAAGTCTAAAATCCCTGTAATGACGACAACCTCATATGTTCCTGGTAGACTCAACCTACCACCTTTCAATTTTCCGCCACCTCAACGCTTGAAACCATATACACCAGGCTATGTCCCACCTACCCCCGAGCAAGTTAGGCTAGCCGCTTTATGGGATCAATATGTTAGAGAAAGTGCAGCGAAAATGGAAGAAACAGACAAGGAAAATTTCATGGCTAGACAAGAAGAAAAACGCCAACCTTTGACGACAATGCAATTAGTTCAAGTCATTGAAGACATTCATGGTCAGTTAAGACAAGTCACTAAACAAAGAGACGAACTACGTGAAGTTAGACAATTTAATCGCGACGAAGATATCAGAAAATTGCCGACACAAGAAATTTCTTTCAATGCTGTCAGAAATCAAAGTATATTGTCGACACAATATGATACTCATAGCTTCATTAATCATACTTTGTTAGACAATACCACTTCTTTCGACAATCGTGTCAGATCTCAGTCGACATTAAATCATCCTTCAGTTCACTTTTCTGACACATGTACGTCATCTCATTGTCACTCAAATCCGCAAATTTCTTCAAATATTAGCCAAATGAGAAACATACCCGCAGACACAAACACATCTATTCCTCATTGGATGACAATGCCACCACCGAAAATCAACTCCACATCCTATGAAGACAAAGAAATCACCCAAGGCATGGCGACAATTAGTATAGGAGGAAAACAGTATTCTATCCCTATAAATAATGAACTGACAAATCTCATTTCTCGAAATGAACCCTCAGTAATTCCGCCATCCACATCGCAATTTAGTTATTCGAATATTGAAAACAAATCTCGACACAATATGACGACAAACACCCATTATTCGAATATTAAAAAGCCAAAAGTTCAAGTTTATAATGACGATTCAGATCAGGAAGACTTCGGAGAATATCCTCAAGCCTATAAACCCCGAGATCTCGAATTGTTAAACGCCTATGAAGACAATACTTTAAGTAGCAATTTAGCTTCAAATAGTAATGCAGGCAATCCAAATGATAGAGAAAACTCCTCTCGAGTTCTCGATCCAGTTCATATGAAGCCATATACTGGAAAATCAGACACTAGGTTACCAATTACCTTTATTAAGGAATTTGATGGCCTAACCAAACATATGACAAACGACATGAAACGTGCTCAAATATTCCAAACAAGGCTCGATTTCACTAAGTTCCCTATAGGCAGTACCCTTCCGTTCAATCTAGGATATGCATTGTGCAGACAAAGATTCCTAGATACTCAATGGTGCACAACAAGTAGAACTAGGGAATTGAAGACAATTGAAAGTTTGAAATATGACAGCCGAACATTTGTAGACGAAGCAGATTTTGTGACACACTGCTATATTAGACTAATGGAGACACAAACCGTTACGATAGGACAAATTATCTCTATTTTATGTCCTAAAGTTCCATTCCATCTTCGAGCTCATCTGCGAGGAAAAGATTGGAAAAATGCGCAACAGTTTGCTAACAGAGTCAGATACTTACAAAATCTTTCTGGAGACAATTCGTGAAGATACAGAACTTGAAAAGTTTGAACAAACAGAAAAAGCAATGAAACCAGCAGTTTCTTCGACATTCACTATGTCAATGCTAACATCGTCAATATCTGCAACATACAAACAGGTGTTAACGAAACCAATAAAGACAATTACAATTATAGACAACAAATAAATGGACAATGAAGACAATTTGATCTCAACCCATCAGGTTAAGATCAAAAAACCAACTCCATCAGTGTCGACAAAACCTGTGAAGTCATTATCATCATAATCACCATCTTACAACAATCCTCATTCATTGACGTCAGCACATCTCGTGTTTGGGATCGTAAAATTGGTCGTTCAATTTCAATCAGCGGACGATCAATTCCATACATGCAGATTACCGATTTACTAAAAGTCCTGCCGACAGTCTTCATGACACACGCAAAAATAGCATGCAGACCCATGATAAGACAAAGTATACCTGTACCTGTCAACGTTCACTTTGATTGGCATATGAAGTATTCCATCTGCGGATCTGAATTCTTCGATCGTGACGACAAACGAATCATGAAGGTGCAGCCATATACATTCCACATCCCCTACGGAATGTTCAAAAACTTTAAAACCGACAAAATCGTTAATATTAAAATTAAGCTTGAACACAATGACGATGCAGAGATCGACTTTGATTTTCACATTGTCGACCCATCAACATTCCACGCCAAACATATTATATTAGGCCAAGATTTCATTCGACAACATGTTTGGTGGACAAGTCAAGACAGTCAACCCCACAAACGTGTCATCACCAAACAAATGTTGAAGTCAGGTTTCAAAACAGGCAAAATATGTATGATTGACGACACTGGAAATGCTTCTGTCGACAAATGGGAGAAGAAGATCTATCACACGTCGTAAAGATTTTGAAGACACAAAAATAATTGTAATTTATTGTAAATTTACATAATTATAGTATGAAGACAACACTAATGTAATATAATTTTTACTTACTTGTAATCTATTTCATTAGTAATCCGTTCTCCAACCAGTTAATTAGACAAATTCCACGTGAAGACAACACATATTGTAAGTTCACGATATTGCATGAAGACAAAATAAGACAAGTCCGTTTATCTAACTTAGATAAACCCGGACTATTTTTCATACCTAACAATCGTAACTTAGGCCTGACCCCTAGATATAACCACTACCATACGTAAGACAAATTTTCTCTGACAACAAGGAATTAGGAATTAAGCAAAATAAAACTAAAACATCATCTCCTCAGTTATTTCCTTTCCTTTCAGATGAAGATACACCTCTTTCCTTGCAGACACATCAAATTTACTTGAAGACATAATTTTTATTTCCAGGTAAATCTCTATACTCCAAAATTTACCATACATTTTCCGGTCCAGTTGGACAGTCAAAGTGTGGGGGGGGGGGGTATGAGAAGTCCGAGATCTGGACCTTGAAATAAAAATTATTTTCGACAAACATAAGACAGAATAATGACGTCACAAATTCAGACAAATTTTCGAGAGACAAAATTCGAATTCGGACATTATATTATCCGAATTCGAACTCGTATTCAGATGAAGACATGAAGACAGAAATAAAATCTGATTCTCTTTCAGGCAATTATAACGTATTTTATTTCAGCGACAACTTAGCCAAATTCAGACAATTTCAGACAATAATTTGGTTCGATCCGACAGACTGGCGCCATGAAATATATAGTAAATGAAGACGAATCGAATGGAAGTAAAAACCCATCGCCGAACATGAATGCAGCCAACCTTTTTTATCTTTGCTCGCTCCACGCTTTGCTTGCGGTTTGCAGTCATTTAATATATTTTATTATATTGTGCTTTATCAGTCATCCACGTGCGCTTTTACCTATTGTATGTCGACGTATATTAATTTCAAATATCTGTAATTTCATTGGTTGTAGACATTTTGGTAATTCCTCTCGCTTATGTTATCGACATCGCATGTTTGAAGGCAATTAACAGACAATAAGTGGGGAAATTTCCTCGACAAGAAGAACTAATTTGTGAAGACGAATTCTATTTTTAATTCACTCTCGATTTTGCACTGGCGACACCCGGTACTAGGTTCGTCTTTGCAAATGAGTCCTTCTTGTGTAGGCGGATGACAGCTAAGTCCAAATCACAAGTCGTAAGTCTTAGTCCTCACGTTAGGCAACGATATAAGTGTACCATCCACGGATGTAGATTATGATTCAACCGGGTCTACCTTGAAGACAACTAGGATAATAGTTTGTGTTCCAGATAGGTTCAGTTGAAGACAAAGGCTAATTAGGGATGTTCGTTCGTCATGAAGGATCAGTAGTGACGACACGCAAGGCATTCTTAGTTTCGCCAGTTGACATATCGCACTTCAAGGCGATCTTTTGAAAATACCTACGAGGTAAAGTAACCGTCAACAATACGATCAGATGGAGTTCCCGGCACCTGCTAGGAGGGAAATTTGGTGTGTTGAAGACAAATTTCAGACAAGCTTGATTCGAGATGACTGCCTTGCTCTGTCAAATAAAGGCCGTGTAGAGCCTTCTTTCGCGCATAGTGGATTTGATTCCATCTATGTTAGTATTTCTCTCACCTCACCCTCATTTAAAACCAAAAGCTCCGAGACCTAAAGTTTCATATTAGGAGTCTTTTACACAACATAACCATCACTCATGAAGACACACAATTAGGTGAAGACACAACTACTCTTTGATGGTTTCTCCTACTTGTTGTCTGTAATAGCTTTTTTTTTATCTTTTTATTTTTTCGCTACATACTATGCTTTGTTCCGCTTTGTCGACACTATAGTTCCTTTGTAATTATAGTCTTTGACAAAATAATTCTGCTGTTCGTTTTTGTAGGTTTCGAACCTTGTATGGATCGAAACTTTGTTAGGCTTTTCTTTCCACACAACTTAGCTTATTGCTGATTCGTCATATTAATTTGCTGAGGTATGAAGACAAAAGTAAGCTGCGTTTTGCCGTGTCTGATGAAGCCTAATTCACGTCAAGAAGAATTCAGCCGTAGGACATAGTCATAGTCAAAAAATAAAATGTCTTGAAGACACACATCAAGACCCCCCGAATCAGTGTTTCGGCGGTATGATGTCCTAACTTTAGGACATTATGACGTCATTAGCATTTAAACACCACTATACATTAAAGGTTGACTTTATGACACGTATGAGAATCGATTTCGTTTGCCGCACATAATATTGGCGACCGTGGCAGGGATCGATCTCGGACGCCTCACTTGATAAACATGAAGTAGTGGGATATCTTCATTATCTGGCTAGTATTTTTTCATTCGCATCAACTTTTCACATTCAGTTTAATCCTTCTTGGCATATTCATTCGAAAGTGGAAAACACTGAAAAACCTGTATGGTTGAAAATAAATTAAATCACGATTTGAATATTTTTTCAAGAAAACAAAAAACAAGTGTTTAATTGTTCAATTTAATAAAAAGTTTTTCTGAAACTTCAAGCCGCTAACTATGTAAGCGGAAATGGAAAAAGTAGCCAATATATAAGTTATTATAGCTATAGAGAAAAGCTGACGCTATTCGTGTGCTAATTGGAAATTTTTTTATATAGAAATAGCTATGTAGAAAATCAAAAATTAAAGTGAAAAATTTTTTGTACATTTTAGACTCGTATTAATCAAAGATGCTGCCCATGAATGTATTAATTGCAGCTAGAAGATGAATTCCATATGAACCAAAGAAGGCGGAAATTGAGCTGGTTTTTATTTTATTTTCTAAGAAATCACTTACTAACCTGCGTATATTTCATTATATTCAAGTGTATGTAAGTGCAAGTCTGATAGAAATTTAGTGCCTATTTGTATAGTAGGTAGTTTCTGAGAAAAGTGAAAAAGAAAAAATTGCTGGAAAGAAGTTCTTTCAGGATTTTGAAAAAACTATGCAAGATATTAGGCTAAAATTTTCATGAAAGTTGGTTCTTATATGGGACCCAGGTATAATAGAAAATTGGTGCTTATTGGTTCAGTAGTATTCAAGAAAACTGAGAAACAAAAAATTCCTGAAAAAAGATTCTTCTCGCATTCTGAAAAAAATACAAAAATGTTGGGGCTGACATTTTTACAAAAGTTGGTCCTCATATTGTGGGGATGTGTCCCTCACCTCCTCTAGGGCTCAGTCTTGCATTGATAGATGGAAGTGCATTGCACTTTAAACAAAAATATGTCGTCTGAATGCACTCATACAGACTATGCTCCTCTATTTGCCTGTTATTGACAAATGGGAAAGTGAGTAAGTAATTAGTATATACTCACTGATATAGTGTGTGTTGTAGTCCGTATATGGTACAACAATGCCTGTAGACAATTGCCCTCAACACTCAGTACACGTTGTGTACAGTTAGGCTCTAAACCAGCTGGTTATTGGTACCGAGATACAATTCAGTTGCCCTACATGCAAACCACAATTTGGTTCCATGAACTGAGTATAGGTACAGCTACCTACACATATATTTACAAATTTGATAGAAGTTTGGTGCCTATCAGTTCAATGATTGTCGAGAAAAATGTAAAACAGATAATTGCTGGAAAAGTTGTTTTTCCAGGATTTTCAGAAAACTACCAAAAGATAGGGCTGAAATTTTTATGAGTGATAATCGTTATAATGTAACAAGTAGAAGATCTGAGGAGTTTGGTGCCGATTAATTTATTCAATAGTTTCTGAGGAAAATTTTAAACAAAAAAAAATTACTGGAGAAAAGCAAGCGCCTGTGTTGTTTGAAGTATCTTTTTCATATTTACTGCACAAGAGATTATTTTTTTTAAAAACCGTATCAATGAAATATCGATAGATTAATATTTGTTGATGATATCGATAAATATCGATACCTATTTTTTTGACATTTTATCTCACATTTGGAATTCATGTTTGTTTTTTGAATTGAAGACTGGTTGATAATATCGTAGTTAGTGTAACGGCCAAAAGATGTGGTGATGTACCAATTCACGACTACTTTTGGGAGTACACCATACACGAAATATCACGTACTTTAACAGCAGTAATACTTCTATAATAATTTCAAGTTTATTATCCACTAGCTATTGTGGACCTTAACATCATAATGAGACTCAATAATAGTTAAACACATTAGTGAATTTACACACATTTAATATTTTAATATTTTGTACATATCGTACATATTTCTACGTTAATATTACTCCATATTCAATTACAATTCAACAAGCAAGACTATCTGTTCACTAGAGACTTCTACAAGAGAGGTTCCAGGTACTTAGAAGTAGCTGTTGGAGAACTGAGCTAAACTGAACAGAACTGAACAACTATACGACTGAATCGAGAGATTATATACTCGTTCAGGGTATGAAAACGTACGTGCCGGATAGGTAAAGTGAAGTAGGGTGTTGATATTATAGGGCTGTGCTGACTCGTCGAGTACTCGAGGGACAGGTACAACCAGGTCATAAATATACAGGAGGTATATCTGTATATGTAAAATTAAATACAAATAATTTGGTGGTTGTTTATGAAGAGAAATAGGAAGGTAATTGTTGACAAATATCAATGTTTTTGGTATTTGGAAATGAGTGAACGAATATGTTCGTCATTTCTCAAAATAGACGAAAATATACGTTACAGTTAGTATAAACGCAGGCGACATTTTACTCTTTTTTCTGTTCCGCAATTCGCACGTAGCTAATAGAATGTTGGGCCGGAATTGAACTGTCTCCTTATAAGGAAACAGATCTTCGTTCGCAACTCACCTACAGCCATGGACACTCACATCGAAGTAGATTTTCCACTGAGTTTATGGGCTGAGTATGCGCCTACAATATTATGAAAACCATGAAAAGTTGTGAATCGTTTCATGAAAAATTTTAATTTTCTATTTAATGCAGCTCACCCTATCCTAATTTCTTTCATCTGGTGGAATTTTTATAACATATTCAATGTAACACATACGTAACTACGTACACTTGGTCCTACAAAAATGAAGTATATTGAAAGTTGAAATGGTTTCGTGGAAATTTCTTCCCCATACTTACGCTGAATATTAGTTAAAATCATTACATATATAAGTTACTACAGAAGTCAATAATTATGATTATACCAGCAATACGTAATTATAATTTTTGGAGAGGACACATACGAATTTCCCCTCTAAAAATGTTGATACTTGCTAAATTTTGGTAAAATCGATTACTTAATCGATTAATCAAACTGCATCACTAGTGAAGCAAAAACCCTAATGCAACATCATTTTTTGATGTAGTTTGTTCGGTGGTGTAGTTGCAGAACTCTTCAGCTGAAGAACTTGCAATATTATTGAAGAAATTCCCCCATTTTACTGCCGCAATACACATGCATCTTCGTATAAATAGATACATGGTTCAAATGTGTGTATGGTAGAATCAAAGGGCGCACTCATATATTCCCCTGTTTTACTCACATTAAAATGTCCAACAGGTGTTACTGTAAATGCTGAGTCTGTGAAATGAAAATTACTGTTTTTAACATAAATTATACGATTATATTCAATAAATGACTAGAATATGATAATA
This sequence comes from Ericerus pela, assembly GCA_011428145.1. NCBI lineage: Eukaryota > Metazoa > Arthropoda > Insecta > Hemiptera > Coccidae > Ericerus > Ericerus pela. The sequence goes on along the minus strand of WOFM01000407.1, from coordinate 146,283 downwards.
CAAAAATTTTTAGCTGACATAGCCAATCTCAGTGTGTTATTTCCTGGGTAATATGTACTAATAAACTCCAAAGACCCTCTAGATACAGAAGCAGGATTCAGTTGAATTGGGAAAAAGGGGATGATGGGATTCCATTCGATGATTAGAAAAAGGAGGTTGGGACTCGACTCAGTGATTAGAAAAAAGTGGGAGGGACTCAATTCAAAACCTTGCGAGACAACTTACACATCTTAGTGACTTTTTGGCCTAACTCATTGAAGCACTTCTTACGTGAAAATTGTGAAAAACAAATTTTTCAAGTAAAAATGTAATAGTTGTATTTATCCATAGATATTTTTTATTACTCTGAGATTACGTAACTTAAAAATGATAAAAATTCTTATAAATAGCCGAAAGCACCCATTATTTTGCATCTCATTTATCAAATTCTCAAACGGCTACCTTTATTTCTAGCCATTATCTTCACAGTATGTCCCCTGGTTTTGGTTCTTTCTAATGAATGAACTTTTTCCATTAAAACGATTGGTGACATGTTCGAAAAACCAAAGAATATTTTTCCAACGATAGTGATTACAATTAACTTAACGACTGGAAATGAACATCGAGATAGAAAAAATTCGAAACTTCTAAAGTCAGAGTGCCACACAAAAGGAGCACCTGTAATTGTGCATTTCGTGCGTGACAAATGTGCGAATAATGTGCAGGCAATAAGCAGTGCCGAGAAAATTGCATGACTTTTTTTTTTTTTTTGTAGGATAGAAATATGTATGCAGGTACGCCTCATCTTGCATAGTGCACACAACCAGAAGTGCGGTGGCTAAACAAATAGGCATAAACGGCCACTTGACACATTCACTACCACCATCTCGCAGTTTTACTTGTACGAATCTCGTATTTAAAAATATTTTTCTCCTTTAGGCTGTTGATCACTAACAGTACACTTTAACGGGTCCTTCTGTAAAATACTTCAGTTTATGGGCTTTAAAAAAATTTCATCTGCGATTAACCGGTTCATTAATGCGGTTTTTTTAACCATGTGCACAAGGTTTCCCTGCGCACTAATACAGAGGTCACACTCTTATTCCTTTTTTTGGCCAATCTGGTAAGATTTGTAAGCATATTGAAAAAATGGTGCATTATTAAATGGGAAACTATCTCTCTACTTATGGACAGAACCAAGGTTGCTCGATTCATGCTAATTTTGAAAAATTCAGCTCGAAAACAGCATCTAATTATGTGGAAAATGTGAATGATCCGTTCAGAAATGAGAAATACGAAAAAAAAAAATTATTTATCCTTAATCGAAGTGTAGTAACTTCCGCAGCTTGAGAAAAAAAGAGGAATACGACTGAATTAAATGACATAAAACAATCAAAGAATAGAAATTTAGCAAATGAACTCAAAAAATTTATATCTCTCTACAAAATAATTATACTATATTTTATGACATTTTTTACTATATATTCGTATATTATAAAACCCACTTACGTAATGCTTTCACATCACCAGTTGTACAGATATATTTGATTATGCGTATATTTGAGTAACTCAAGATCATCGTTTTCTTCATAATATCATATCAAGGCTCCTGGTTGATTGGTAATTCCAACACATTTATGTAAGTTTGTGTGAATTATTTCTGTTTAGCACCATTCGATACTCTCTAGTATAATTATATTGATGGAGCTTACTATGGGTGGTGGTTCAATGCAGTCGAACGAAATAAATAAGTACTGTGGGTACCGGTCGTTCGGAGATTCAAACTGCCGTCACCTATGGTTATATGTTCGTAAAAGTCAACCTCTGTACAAGTCAAGCTATGGGGTTGCCTCGTTTGAATGAATAAATGAAGGTTACTCATGTATAGTGCAGTGGTTGTCTTATGCCATTGACAGGCAGTATGGTGCAGGGTGCAGAAGGGAAACCCTTTAAAACCTTCTTTGCAGCCACCAAAAACCTCTGTTGTCGCAGCAGCCTTAACTCAGTTCACATTAATTAGGAAGGGACAAGGTATGGTATGTGACCAGATGAGAGTATTGATATGTTCCAAGAGATGTCGCTGAAGCTAATTCTCTTATTACACTCGGGATCACTAATGTAGATATCAGTGGCTTGGAAATTCGAACTATAAACAACTACATTTATTCGTTTATAAAATTCAACCTCCGTACCAGTTAGTTTGTGGGGTTACTTCGTACGAATGGTTAAACAAAGAGTACTCATGTATGGCGCAGAGGTTGCCAGAAGGTGATTTTTATTTCAAAAAGTTTGGCAACTTTAATGTTAACTGAATATTGAAAATTTTCCATTTTGATTAAAACTATTTTATTTCTCACTTGTTAAAGATCTTTTAAGTATGAATATGTCAAGAATCGTCGATAAAAGCAAAATTGGAAGGATCTTATTTCTTCAATAATACATATTTGTAACAGATATCTTGCCTTCTCATTGTTATCACCATGCTTTGTTCATAAAGTTATACATAGTCGAAGTGTGACAAGAGGCCAAGAGGGGTATTTGATACTAGCTTGATCATATATTGTATATCTCTCTTACTAATCGAGTCGGATGAAGAAGTTAGGCTTTTTTTTGAGAACTAAAGTTCTTTTTGAGTTCGACCCGGAAAAATAGAACAGCTTCTTCAAAGAACTATACTCTATTTTAAAAGAGAAATGCAAACCATTATCTACAATAGACACAGTGTGTGAATATAATTAAGGGGAGGAAATGGTAGGTATTCATTCTAGAAGCGAAAGGGAAGTACGTCTATAGTTAAAATTTTTAATTTTCCTTAGCAAATTTAATTCAACTTTAACTTTTATTTGAGGCCGTCTATTTGCGCCTTGAAAAATTCTTGCTTTCTCTTTTGGAACAGAGTATAGTTCGGGATATTTCTAAATGAAACAGTTTGTTATTAAAATATGCTGGAAGAGTAAAAGACAATATTTTTTTCCCTATCGAATAAAGTTAACATGTATGGTACCTATTTGTATACTGCAAGTATGTGTACGAAATTCTTTCGAACGAAAACACAGTCAGTGGACGTGATGACATTTTTAAATTTTGAAAACGGCGTACTTTTTTTCACCATTTGTTAATTATTTTCAAAGAAAATAAAAAATTCATAATTTCTGTTATCAAATGATTTGATTCCATATGCTAATAATGATATTCTTATTTTCACAGTTCTCTCGCAAATAAGCTCATTTATACGCGTTATTTTTCCTCCAGTCAATTTACCCAATATGCTTACCTGCGCCGATTTGGCGTATAAAATTGTGGAACAAATTATCGAATGTAAATCCCTTATTTCGGTCCATTTTATTTTTCTCACCGGCGACATTGAATCATATCGTTTATCAATAATTGCCCTCATTTATCGCCGTCGACGTATTCTGTTTTCTCGGGAGTCTCGATTTAATGGTGTGTGTGGCGCTTGGTTTTTAAGGTGAAGGTGACAGAGTACACCTAGTGATTATGTGGCTCCCCTCACTGCTTTTCTTTCGTCGGTACATTAACAATCAATATAATCGCACAGTGTGTGTGCATGTGTATAATCGTGTGTCGAATTCGATGTAAACTGTTCCAATAGTGACCACTTTATTATCCTAATATACAATCGTAGTGTAAAAGAAAAAAATTATTGAATTGTCATTTGATTATGTATCAATCTGAGTAATAGAGAATAAAAAAAGAAAAATGAACAGCAATGTCCTTGTGTTTGACATCTCTATCGACGAATTAATTCTATGAGCATGAAGAAACGTAATATTAGTTTTTTGCGGATGTGATTCGTGTCGTCTGGCATATTCGTGTAATGATTAATAGAATTTTTGGTACCTATAGTATATGAATTGATAAGACGCTCTAAAAATTGAATTGATGAAAAATGTTTACTTAGCCGTGATGTGTAGAATTAATTTACGCTGAATATTGTTTTTTAATGGGACACTTGTAATAGTTTATTTATAAATGTCTGGAAAAATGAGAAAAATCAGCTTCCATATTAAAGCAGTTACAAAAATTTGAGAATCAAGCTTTTAAGTACTAGGACGGTAGAAGCATTTAATTTTTCCCCTTAACAACAATAAAAAGTCATTTTTCGTCAAGTTAAAAAAAATGGATTTTTTAAATATTTGAAACGAGAGTCAGTTTTTATCTGACACTGATTGAAGGCCTGCATAACGTAAGTAAAAAATTACCAGTTGCCAAGTTAATGAATATAAGCATTCTTCCGAGCATTCCACTTCAAATTCTCGTTCAAGTTGTTTCTTGAGAACCCCCCTCTCGGGCTTTAATATCGGTAGTACATTTGAAAACAAATAAGGAATGTTTAAAAAATGTTTATGCTATTCTTAACTGGTAAGGAGTTTGGTTTACTAAAAGCATGGCATCAACAAATTTACTTTAAAATAATTATTATTTGATTATATGTAAGTTGTAAAACTGTAGTAGATACTCATCACAAGTAACAAAAAATTTCAATTCATTTTGACCATGTCTGGGGCCACAAAGGTGCTGGGGGATTTCAAAATTGTACTATAAAATCATTTTTCAATTGTTTATTACGTTAATGATAGGAAATGGTTTAATTAAAAAGGATTTTTTCTTCCTCATGGAAACCTGGAAAGTACTGTGGATCTATATAGAGAAATATTAATCACAATTTGAAGTTAATGCATTATAGTAATCAATATTTCCCTTTTATCATATTATTTCACCAATTTTGTTTTTGGGTTTTGCTGTCATTCACAACGAATATTTAAGAGTATTTTTTTATCGTTATTTTCGTAGGTCCCTCTTCATAAACAAAATGTGTGCTCTGAAGGAAAAAAAAAAGATTTTGCGACTGCAGAATGGGAAAAAGCGCATTCATCTACTGCAACACGCACATGAAACTTTTCATACTACAAAACATTCAGTTTATTATTGATACATCAAATTGTATCGAAATTTTATAGTTTCTACACTTAATACTACAGGCTGCATGACTGAAGCTGATGAATCGCATATATTTTGTCAATGGAGCTTCTATTCTCGAACAGTAATTTGAAAAAATGAATAAGAAATATACTTTGTTTGATTGTATGTCCGTATCAATTTCAATTTTTTGAAAAATTTAGTCGCAACAATTGACTGACTAGCACATTAGTTAATTGACCAGCGAATACCTTGGTCCTGGGTTGTTAAAGTCTGATTCGTATGAAGTAAAGTTTCATTATTTCAAAACTTTTGTGCCTTCATCTGTAAACGAAAGGTTTGCGAAAAAAAGTCAGTCAGAGATTTTCTCATGTTTTCACATAGATTCTTGTCGCTGGAGGAAAACAGAAAAAGAAAATTGGATGGACAAAATATAAGACGTTTTCATATTATGCTGAGTTCGATCAAAGAAAAACATCAATGTATTATACTATGTATGTGGAAAATCGAAAAAGTGAGTCATATTTTTATGTATGCCCGTATTTGAAGGTTACACTCGTAAATTTGTCTTGTAGTGTATGCGTTTGTGTGTTTATGATTGCTCATTTTAATACTGGATTTATTTATTATTTCTTTTAAAGTGGTATTATTCGTGATTTTGGAAGGTAATTATGGCATTAAGAAGATAGTATTCTTAAGTATTTTAATGATTAGTATGTTTAAAAAACATGTCAAAAAAGTAGTGGAAAACCTTCGTGCGACAGAATTCTTTCTTTGGTTTGAAAAAGTTCCGGAGACTCAGTTTTGGTGTCCTTGATTTTGGTTTTTTGTATGAATTCATATAAGCGTGTCGAAATAGTTGCATTTTTTTTTTTTTCATTTAAATTAGGCGTTTTGTAAGTAAATGAGGTTTTTGTGATTATCGATATGAGAAAAACGTTTAGCTTTAATGATAAGAAATCATTGGACATAAAACAGTGGTTGGAGCCAGCTCTCTGCAGCATTCATTACCGCTTAAAGTTCATTATTTAAATATTATAAACCTCAGAAAGACGTTCGGCATTCACCTCATCTTCATCGAGCATGTCTTCCTCGGATTGAGCGGGTGGCAATGTCACCGTAGGCAAAATAGCCGTTTCATTGGTCTGATCGAGTAGACCTTTGTTCGGGGTTGATGCCATTTGGGAAAAGTCACCGGAATTTCCAAGCGAAATAGGTTTTGAAAAACGAGAGAAGAATTAATGAGAGAAAACAGTGAACAGTTAAGTTCGAAATATTATTTGAAAAAATGTAGAAAAAAGCATAGAAAGGAAGTCACGAAAAGACAAGTTGTCGAGACAACGTTCAATTAGGCTAGTGAAATAAGTGCAAGATAAATTATGTGCACTGTGTCACTTTGATTTCCCTAGTCTGACAAAGATGCGCACAAGATAATGCGTCGAGTGTTTAGGTATTGTACATTTAGCCTAGAATTGGTTCTACCTCAGTATCTGATGATAAGGGTGTGTTTCATTGCAATTGCACGTTTGCCTATTGTGTGAGAGTGTATTTTCGTTTTTCTTAATTGCATGGATGATTTCTACATGTAAAATTTTTTTTTTTATTTTTTCGATAATCCCAGAGTTTAGAAAGCATCGCACGGTACGGGTTCGAATCCTGTGACCGGCGGTATTATAATTTGAAAAAATTTTTTGTAAAAATTTATTTTTTATTGGTGATTTATTTAATCGATCGCCATGTATAATTCGAGCGATCTGATGGTGGAAAAATTTTATTCAGTTGCCACGTATAATTCGAGCAACTGATTTTGGCAAACATGTTTAGGCTAAGAATTAATAGAGTTGCCACGTATGATTCGAGCAACTTATTTGGCCTAATTTGTTTAGACAATTTTTATTTTCTTGTGTGCTTTGATCATTCAGACCTACGGGTTACTATTTGGTTTTTTAATTTCCTACTTCCCTTAGGCCTACCTCTTTTTCGAGTAATTATTGGCTTGTCAGGGTTGTATTCGTTATATTTAACGTCGTCATTGAATCTGACATTTTTTATGATTTTATTTTTATTTGTTATATTTTTATATTCGTCTGTTTGTGAATTATTTGTTTTATTTTCATTTTTTATTGTGTTTTCCTGTGAGTTTTTTGTTTCGACTAATTTGTTATCAACCTGTTGTGAATTTGTGAGGTCTTGTGATTTAGTCTGAGTTTTCTCAATTTTCTCATTTGTTTTTCTTATTTCCTTGGCATCGTTATTGAGTATGAAGGCAGGTTTAAGTCTATCAATGGAGACTGTTTTTTCCTGACCTCCAACGAGTATCACAAAGTTCTTTTCGTTATGTGACACTACTTTAAATGGGCCGATGTATGGTTTACTCAGTCCTATTTTCATCTTGTGTTCTCGGACAAAGACGTGTGAGGTCTGGGCCAGATGTCTCGAGACATAGATCTTAGACTGACCATGTGGAGCTGCCTGTTTAAGGAAGTTGTTTGCATCGGTGCGTATTTGCTGCACCATTGTTTCGGGGCTTATTTCTTTTGAATTGGTAAAAAAGTCCCCTGGTAGGCGAAGCTCCTCGCCTAGCGCTAGTTGCGCTGCAGAATACCCTGAGTTGGTCTGGAGTGCTGAACGAAGGCCTAACAAGATGGTTGGTAATGCTTCAACCCAACTTGTATTATCAACTGCCATTATTGAACTTTTTAAAGCTCTATGCCACCTTTCTACTATGCCATTGGCTTGTGGGTGGTAGGCAGTGGTGTGGGAGTGTTTAACTCCTAACCTTTTGGCTAGCTCCTGAAAAATGGAGCTTTCGAATTGGCGTCCTTGGTCGGTAATAATGACTTCAGGAACACCAAAACGAGCAATCCAATTTTTGTACAGCTCATTGGCTATTGTTATGGCTGACATTTCTGTCAGTGGAATTGCTTCTGGCCATTTCGTTACACGATCAACCATTGTAAACAGGTATCAGTGCCCTTTAGATGGTGGTAATGGACCAACCAAATCTATATGTATTTGTTTGAATCGCTGCGTGGTCTTAAATCTTTTGAGTGGCGATTTTGTATGTCGTCCTACCTTGGACTCTTGACAGTTCTGACAACTGCGAGCCCATTTATGGCAGTCGGATTTCATCATCGGCCACACAAAACGGGATGCTACTAAATTTGCAGTACCTTTGGGTCCTGTGTGCGATAGGTTGTGCACACTATCGAACGCCATTTTTCTATATTTTTTCGGCAAGAATGGCCTACTCTTGCCTGTACTTACGTCACAAGTTAGTAGGATGTTAGTATTGGGAATTTTTTTCTGCATCAGCTTTAGGCCTGTTTGCTCATTGGCTATTAGGTCTATCAGTTCTAGAAGTTCACCATTCCCAAGAATCTTCTGAGTTCAGATACGTTGGAAGGTTTCGGGAACTCCAATATTGGCTTAATCCTGGTCTTCTGTGGAGATATGCCATTGGTGGAGATAGTATAGCCGAGGAAATCAATCTCAGGTTCAGCGTATTCGCATTTAGCTGGATTTACTGTTAGACCGGCAGCGTTAAGGCGCTGGATTACGATTCTAACATTTTTCTCGTGCTGTTTCTCATCACCGGCAGAGCATATGCAGATATCGTCAATATAAGCATACGCGAAGGGCAAGTCTCCTAACAATCCATTGATAAATCGTTGGAATGTTTGTGCCGCGTTGAGGAGTCCAAAAGGCATTCTTATGTATTCAAACAGCCAAAAGGGTGTGATTAGTGCTGTTTTTGGTATATCATTTTCAGCTACAGGTATGTGATGGAACGCCCAGTTTATGTCAATTTTTGAAAAAAGCGTTTTGCCTTTCATATTGGCATTAAAATCCATGATGTTAGGAACTGGATATCTATCAGGGATGGTTTTTGCGTTCAAGGCTCTATAATCACCAACTATTCGCCATTTCCCATTTGCTTTCTTGGTCATGTGAATTGGGGAGCTCCACGAGCTCTTCGAAGGTCTGCATATACCTTCACTGACCTTTCTAGCATATTGGAGTTTGGCTTCGGCCAACCTATCAGGGGGCAGTCGTCTTGCTCTTGCATGACAGGGCTGTCCCTTTGTTTCTATATGATGTTTAGTATCATGTACATAGGTTGGTATCTTTGTAAAAGATGGTTGGGTGATTCCGGAAAAATCTGATAAAATTTTCACAAATTTTTCATTAATTTTGCTGCAGCTGTTTAGAGCATCTGAGAGTTTGTACATCAGAGCTTTGCCTTCCACATAAAGTCCTGTTGTGCCATCAATTAATCTAGCAGACTTCAAATCAATTAAAAGATTATAATGAGCCAAAAAATCAGCTCCAAGAATAGCATTTGGAATATCTGCAACGGTGAAGGACCACGTCATGTCTCTTCTGAAACCGATGTTTACTTCGCTTGTCTCTAAACCATATGCTGGAACACTTTGGTGGTTCACGGAATGGAGGTGGTATTTCGGAGTACGAACCTTATGTATTTTTGTTGCTGGCAATAGACTTAGGTCTGCGCCTGAGTCTATAAGGAACCATCTCCTATGTTTCCTGTCCTTGATGAATAGGCGGCGCGAGAATTTTTCTGAGGGCAGTCGCCGCTGATATGGCCCCTCTTTCTAGTTTGACGAATTATTTTGTTTTGAACTGCCTTTAGTTGCCCATTCGCTACAAGTTCGATGGCAACGATCGGCATTTTCGCCATATTTATTATGATAGAAGCATTTGCCACTATCCCAGTCCTTTTTTCAGGAAGGAGATTTGGACCTGGATTGGTTAGGGGGTGTACGTCCTGCACTTCTCCCCTGTTTTTCATGGGCCTCTAGATCTGGATGATCTTGAAAAATTTTTGCTACGAGATTTTGATCGATCGTAGTAATGATATTGGCCGTTTTTGTTTTTATTATTATTATTTTTTCTATTATTATTTTCTACCTGAACTTTAAGTTCAGCAATTTGAGCTGTCAAACGCTCTATCTCATTCCCTCCGCTTGATATTGCACAGATGGTTGATTTTTTATTGAATTCAAGTGCATTATCAGCGGCTTTAACTAATTGCATCAACTCATCTTCATCATTTACCCGGTTTAGCCCAACTGCAGCTAAGGTTTGGGCAACACTAGAAGGTAATTGTTTGCAGAATTGGTTTGCTAGAACCGTTGGTGAAACTTCGTTGTTATTAAGTTTCAATAACCTGGCCATAAATATCGAGGGTTTATCATCCCCTATTTGGATTCCGCCCATGAGTTGATCGATTTCTTCATTTTTTGTTTTACCAAAAGCAAGTCTAACCTTTCTACAAAACCAGTCGAATTTGTCCTCAACATCATTTGGACAATCCATGATGTTAGGTATTATGCGCAAAATTTGAGGAGGCATTCCTCCGCACATGTGATTGTATCTTTTATCATTGGGTATTTCTTCAGTTTTGAAGCGTCCAATGACGAGAGACAACCAAACCTCTATTTCATTAGGTAAGAATTCCGGTATGTCTACTCTACGTTTTTTATTTTGATTGATATTTTGAGTTTGCATGAATTGCATAAATTGTTGGAAAAGCTCAAAATTTTGTGGTTGCGCATTTTGGTTATTTTGGTTTTGATAATTTTGAAATTGGGCTGCAGCTAGTCGCTCATTTTCTAACCTAATGGCTTCAGCTCTAGCAGTTTGTGCTGCTGCAGCTGGTTGTCTAGCATTATCAGCATTAATTTCTTCGAAGGTTGGATTTGGCATATTTGAACGGTTACAAAAAATTTCAGATTGCTGTGTATTTAGAATTCTGATATTTTCTAGAGATTTGAATTTTCTTATTGAACCTAAGTTGGATGGATTTGAACTTGAGGAAATCTTTTTACCACTTCTCAGAACTACAGAATTAAGATCCAAGTTGGAAATTTGAGTTCCCAACTTTTGGCGCTCGTTGCTACGAGTCTTTTTATTTTTGTTTTCAACTACAATATTTACAAAGTCAAAAACAGTTGCTGCTTTGTTGGAATTTGCTGCAGAACTAGGTGGCGATGGAAAGAGATGACGAGGCTCTTTCGCAGTATCCAGGATCCAAATTCAATTTACCCCTCCAAAAAATGGGGGTTAAATATATTTAAAAACAAGGGGGTGAATGTCCCACACTTGAATTTTGGATCTGGATTTAGTACTCTTCAGTACGGTTGCCAACTGAGTTGGAGCAAAAAGTGATCGCCCGCAGCGCTAAAGGCGCCCTAGTTTTGCCCACGTCTGAAAGCGAAAATAGTGAAATTTGCCCAGAAGCGCGATGATGACTAGCGCCCGAAAAAACCAACAAGCTGACAGCAAAAAAATATCACGTCGAGGTCACCTCTGTGGGTATTGGCTAATACCCACCAGAAGGTCGCCAAGACCAATATTAATGGCATCGGCGGTGTTGCGTGTCCTCTCTCAACTTACAGTGGTAAGAGGGTGCCAACCCTTTTATTGGAGAGAATCGTATACTGGCAATTTTGTATAATGTATGTGCGGGTATATACGGGTGTACCCGCGCACCGTGTCAGTGAGTGGCGAAGAACAAACTTTTCGCCACTCTACGCCGTCTGCCAAACGCCGCGTCGTTAGCCGTGGCGTCGTAATATACATCGGCTAAACGGAGAACAAATCTACATTTGATGTGTTATGTAGTTCGTCCGTTTAGCCTATGTAACGGCGCTAGGTTAGCGGTTAAACAGAGTACAAATATACTAGCTCTGTTTGGCCGCGCCTACGTATTATTTTAGTGTCCGTGGACAATTAGTAGCCACCGGTAATGGACTGGGGCGAACGTCTATCGACGGCGGCCGAGCCTCAGATCCCTAAGGGGTGAATCCCCACAATATGTATATTCTATTTTGGTGTTTTTTGTAAATTACTGTTTCTTTTGTATTCCTGATGCTGAAATTATATTTCAGTTATTGAGGTTTTTCTATCAATTGTTTATTTTGGCTTCTGCTGAAAACCATTTTGTGTCATATGCTAAATGAGAATTAACGTTTTCGTATACATCAGTGAAAAGATTTCCTGGAAATCTTCTGTGGATCCATCTTTTCTTTATCGAGTCGTTGAAGATTCTGTATCAAAAAGAGAATACGTAAGTACTCAGTTGCTGTGTTCGAATTGGCAGAGAATTGCTGCTCTTGAAGTTTTGATTATGGACAAGTTCTGTTAAAAATTATTTCTCCATTCTGACTTATCATTTTGATTCTAAGTCAGTTCAGTAAAGCAAAAGAACTCAAAAATTGATATTTAAAATGGAACAGTTTCTTTATTAAAAGGTTATGCGATGCGGATTGGCTCATATCTTCATAAAATAAGTTTTTAACAGATTCTATTCACCGACTCAGGTCGGGAAATTCGGGTCTTTTTAAAAATTCTTCCATGGAATATCGAACAGCCTGCGTTCTTATTAAATGGTAAAAGTAGTAATATTTTCAGCCATATCCGACAAACTTATTGTTTGCTGTTGAAAAGCCCCAGAAATATTTTTATTATTCATTAATTTAAACCCATTCGCTGACGAATTATTATGAAAATCATTTTGAGAAGTTTCCGCTGCTGAAACGTGTGGAGTGTTCATTTTCACCAAAAATGTTTAGTACCTATAATTACCGGCTATACCAGTCACCCCAACATTGACCAGAATAATTGACTGCATTTTCACTAAATATGAGAAATTCTACAATCAGGTTGGTAAAAAATTGCAACATTAATGCAACTTGGATCATCAACTTGAGTAATGCATTCTGAGCGATGAATAATGATGGTGAATGGTTGTTGATGCGGACATGAAGGTCTTTTTCTTCTAATTTTCTTATCATTATTTTTCTTCTTTTTATTTCTGTTTTGTTTTGGTTAACTACCAATTATTCCTATTTATCAAGTTTTTAAAACTGTTGTAATTATGGAACAAGTACCTACGTGTATTCTAGAAGGTCTGTTAGTTGCCCAGTTGTTGGCAGAAGATAAGAATCTTGAAATTACCGAAAGGTTTGCCATCACTTCAGTTAAGATCTTCACAATTGAATTATCAGTTTTTTGAAATCATTTCGTTCCCTTTTGTATTGCCTAATGATTGAAATTTTCGCATGAACGTACTAATTAGAGGATTTTAATTTGTTTCTGAAGACAATTTTTGGGACGCGTGATGTAAAAATTACGAATGTGAAATTACGAAAAATTACTGGCCCTGTAGCTTTCGATGAAATACACTATTTCATTATACGACAAAAAATCGTCGAAATCAGTGTAGCTAATCGCTTGACGGGTTTTCGAGTTTTATAATTAGAACTTATTGATTTTCGATTAAAAGTTTTCTTGTTTTATCTCTTAATGCGATCGGAGTCGATGATGGATTTCGTGGTGCCTCTCCCTTGGTGAAAACAAACTCATTGGTCAACACGACTATGTTATTGAAGTAAATGTTCACTATAAGGAAAGTGGGGCGTACAGTTATGGATGATTAGAAAGCGAAGCAAAAAATTAGAATTGGACTTTGGCACATCGCTTTTGAAAATCCTGGAACCGTTGCTGCATTAGGTTGATCTGTTAGTATGTTATTGAGTGAATTATGTTATTTTTAATTCACTGCATGAAAATCAGCTTATTAAAATCGTTCCATTGAAAAGACCTGGGGTTGAGACCTATCGTGAGTATTTTCTTCATGAATGCATTCATTCATTCATTCACTTATTCATTCATTCATTCATTCATTCATTCATTCATTCATTCATTCATTCATTCATTCATTCATTCATCTTTTTAGAGATTTTATTATTTTGTTGTAGCTCTGTTGGGTCAAAATAACTTTTTTTAATTTATTGGGTACTGGCTACGTGAACATTATACCTAAGGGTAGGTACGCATTTGTATTATTCTTCCATGCTGTATCATCAGTGCGTATTATGATACAATATGCACCGATGATACAGCTCTCATTTTGCAAGTCGTTGCTTGGGATCGTATTACACCTTCAAATTCTATTTAAAATTTTGCGATCCCGGGTAGCGCCTTTTGATGTGATGGCAGAATATCGACGTCAAATGGAAAAAGCCTGTATCGTATTATCATATCATTTTTTAATATGGTACGAGATTATGGATATCATACACATTGAGACAATATGATGGCACGATATGGCTAAATGATACAAATGTCTACCTGCCTTAATGTCTAAAGCCTAGATATTATTAATATCAATAAGGAGGAAAGGGATGGTTGTGATCTGCTGGCCAATGGTTTCGTAGCATGAAATTTTCAGTTACATTTGAGAGCTTTAATTGAACCAAACCAAATAAATTTCCATTTGGAGTCCAAAAGTGACAGAGGCTGGTTTCGAACCTACGAACTTCCTGGGGTATTTTCAGAATGAACCACCAAAACAACCATTGTTGTTAAAAATAAGTTGAAATATTACTCCAACTTTGCTCAGTTTAAAACAAACGATATCTCCCAATGCCAGGGTAAATAATTTCAACACAATAGATTATTATCAAATATTTCATAACCGACCGCACTACAATTAATTAATCAAAATTGTTAGGTTTACCAATTGTGTTTACCGGGGTAAAAGTTACTGTATCCGAGTAAAACAATCATTCATTCTGAGTGGTTGGAGTGTTTGAGTTCTTACGAAGGTGTTACTCGGACGTTCATTCTGAACGCACCCTTATTGTAAAGCTTGGAGACCAGACCACTAAATATTTATTTAAAACGTATCAACTCACGAAATGTTCAGAAATCTTTGATCTTGTCCATCGATCATAACTTCGAATTCGGTCTTTTGAACCTACACGTGGACTAATATATCGGCTGTAGCATAGATTATGTTTTTTATGGGATGTTTATAACATCTTTCCCTCAGAAAAAGTGCTTCTGCTAATTTATCGAGCACACTGCGTGGTATGTTTCCGATCTCTTGTTCTGTGTATCTTTGGAGCATGCGTTATTTAATCATCTGTTCTATACCGGGTTAATTATAATCAAAACGAAAATGTGTTTTGTTCGTGCATTGTTATGAGACGGTTAAAATTTTTTGTATTTAATGGACTACAGAACAACGTCTCTCCAAAGAATTTCTTCACAATAGTCGATAATGATACGCGTAGGTACCATTAGAAAAACTTCGCCAAACAACGGTGTATTGTGCTTTCGCTTACTTTCCTGTCCACGATTTCTTGTCTAATTTCGATCGAATTTTTTTCTCACGTCGCTCCATTCGCAGCTTTTTTCGTCCGAAAAAGGATTATAAAACGTGCAAAAGTATTGTTTGCCATTAATTAGCATTTCGTAGCTCATCATTTAGTCGGAAATAATTTCTCCCAGTCTCTCACATCGTGTGCCTGTTTCCTTGTCTCTCTTTTCATTTTTAATACACCCCTTCAGTCGCATGTTGTTCAACGAAGATAAAAAGAGGAAGAGAAAGAAAAATTTTAAAAACTTCCGTAAATATGAGTAAAAAATCGTTCACATAGATTTCTAAATGGCCAAGGAACGACAGAGAGAAAATTGTATTATCATTTAGTGGTGATGAACGTAATACCCTACGTAGTACCTACGGATATAATGATTCTGGAAGAAGAATAATAATAAACGGTCGCACACAGACAGAATGATAATCGACCTCTGATTAGTTGAGATTCGAGCTGAAAATGATGACGAAAAAAAAAGTATAAGGAAAAATGAGCAGTATAATTTATGTTGTAAAGCATTATAATTGGAGTGTGTTCTTATGGTTTGAGATGAGAAATCAGACGTTCGTGCGGATAGAATTGCGTTCGTCTGACAGTCTTTGCAAATTATAATTTTCAATGTACCTACTTCTCGATTTTTTTTTTTTTTTTTATTTTACTCGTTTTCGCCAAGAAATGGTCAGCGCTTATTAACCTTCGGTACCGTCTTCTTGAATTTTCCTTCTTCCTCTTTTTCCTCTATTAACTTATTGAAATTGATTTCATAAACGTACGACGGCCAATTAAGGTATAAAAAAAAAGTTTTTATCTCGTTGTTATAAAGCAGTGGTTCTCAACCTGGGAGCACGAGATCAGTTCAACAGGAGCAATCCGACCTTTAAAATGTATATTATGGTAGCTATTCTGAAGCTTAGGGGAATCAGGGCTTGGAGGCAAGATGATGTTAAATGATGGGCAAATGATGTTAAGAAATCCGTTGCGGAAATTGAGACTTAAGTGTAGGTATATATGTAGTGGAGGTCTGGTTCGTATTACATTTCTATACGTAGTTACTATCAGACACTCGATACACTTTTCGGGGAATGAAATTACTCCGTTTTGCACCTATCCATCTTACAGAAATTTCGTTCCTTAAAACATTCTATCTTTGAAGAATGGAACTAGGAGAATTAGCCCTTTATCACATACACTTGTAAAGGAAATTGAACTTATCATTTCTTTGTTTCCAAACAGATTTTATGAATGTTAGAAATTTTGTACGAGAAGAGGCTTTGTCCCGTTTTGTAGAAATGTAGTTCTAACTTCGTTCTCTCGTTTATTCTGGCCAGTTTAAGGAGTAGTTTGTGTACTTCAGCAACTCTTCTTACTTAGTGAAGCCAGCAAAAACCTTAATTAGAAAAGTGGTTTGTTTTCAAAATTGAAGACGTATTCTGGATAATATTTAGTCGATGATTTTTTTTTTTTTTTTTTTTTCAATTATAAATATAACAGCGGGTAATTAAATTATTCTCAGTAATTCAACAGCCTTTAATATAGGTATGACTATCACTGTCAATATTGCATACATTGTGTTACTTTCAAATCAAGTATTTGAAAATCTTGATTGAAAATCTAAAATCTTGTTTTCGTAACTCATTTGATTTTATTTTCTACTGGTAGTGGATAAGAAGGATTTCTTCCAAAAAAGTCGGTAAATACCGTACCTAATGATAATGAAAATTCATTTCGGATTAGGGAAGTACACGTTTTTGTTCGATGTGTGTAATTTTGTGGGCGGAAATCAGTTGGACATAATGACTTGTGTAAAAATCAGTAGCTCGTATAATATTCATGAATTTAAAAATTTTCAGATTTGTTTCGTAAATCGTATGTTTCGTTTTTACTACCTTCTTCATTCTCTATTCGACTTTTACATAAGTTTTAATAATTTTCAGTTGTGTTTTTCAACAATTATGAAGAGGGTAGTAATGCCAGAAAGGGCTTGGAAATTTTTTTCTATTAGAGTATCTAGTAGGTAGTTAATACTCACTTGCTGATTCGAATTTCAATGTGTATCTTTAGGTATTAAGAATATTATAGAATCGTATACTATGCTCTAACAGTATGATGGCAATTTATGTGTTGACCAGGGAATTTTTATCTCGGATTTTTTCAAAATAATTATTAAGTAATTTTGGTAGTATTTAGAAGGGTTCTTAATGGCGAGTGATTATTTTATGATGGAGTATTAAATCGTTTTCAATGAAACTGTAATTTTTTAATAATATGAGTGAATTTTATTTATTTTTTTGATTATCTCTGATAATATTGTAACTTTGAAATGAGATTCAATAAGTTTTTAAATAATCTTTTTGAAATTTTGAACGTTTTTGCGTGATGGTATTTTCATGTTTTTAATAATACTTCTATGATGAGCCTAAGCTCTCGTTTTTTTTCATCATTTTTTTGTCTTCCTTGATTTATTACAATTTAGTTACGATTTCTTGAAGATTATGTGTTATTTTTTAAAAATGTAAGAGATGTTCGAGTTTTATCAATGTTTTTTTAAAATTTGATGTGATGCACTTATGCCTATTTTACTAATTTTTGAAGAATTTTTAGTGAATATTTGGATTACCTATATTATTCAGTTTTTCGACGATTTTCTTAGTTTTGACTTTGTGTTACTAATTACTACGATTCTGTAATGATTTTTATCGTTTAAAATGATTGAACCGAGAAATTGATATATGTTAGTATATGTGTTTATATATGTATGGGCGAATATTGAAAATACGACCTTATCTTCATAATTCGTGATTCATAACCACTGACATCGTTTCCCCTGCTCACAGAATAATACTTCCCGCAGTACAGGGTATTGGAGGGTACGCTTGCGCCTTGAATATGCGGAAAAATACTCGCTGTGCACAGTGAAGGGAAATCAAGTAGAGTTCTTTGCTCTTATTGTATGCAAAAATAAAGAAGCTTATTCATAAATTTTTGCTGATTACTTAATCATTTTCAATTATCACTATCTTTCCATTCGATGCAAGATGTGTAAATTTTTGAAATAAATTTTTATTTTATGATGTAGCATCGATCTATTATTTACATTTTTCCTGCTTTGAGACAAAATTTGATTGTTGTTAACTTTTATAAGTTGCCCACATTGTAATGATTTTTGAAGCTTCCGATCAAGTTTTAAAGACCTTATAATCTTTTTTCATCATATTGTTTGAGAGTAGGCATTTCATCTTTTTTAGATTGATACGTTGCTGTGAGCTTATATCTTTATATACCACAGGTTGCCTATGTTTGATAATACTTCTGTAATTTTTTCTTCTTTTTCGTACAAGTCGAATATTATTTTGTGGAACATTTTACTTTGATGACTGTGCGACGTTATCCCGATTCTTCGTGCATTCACGCCTAGGAAGTATTTTATGAAGAATTTTGTTCCTTGATTCGCATCTTCAATAAGTAATAAAATCATTCTTATTTCAAACTTCCATAGTAGGTCCTTCAATAATTTTTGTGTTATTACAAATTATTATTTTAAATGAGAATAAAATTTTCAGGATTTTGTATTAGTTTATGAGATTTCTGTGATTTTAACCTTTGCAATGTTTTTGTAAGCAGTGATATTAATTTAGAATATATAGATGTATTATTTTTTTTTTTTCAGAGCCTCGTCAAAATGAGTGGCGGCAGCCCCAGTCCGCTGATCATGAAACGGGGGCGATGTCGTAGTCCTGGTATCAGCTCGAAAGTGTCCACATCAACGACCCCAGGAACACGTTGTTTAGTGTTTTTGCGTCGATGTTTAGCAATTCAGCTGCAAAAAGTTGGTTCTTTTCCAAATAATTTATCGACTACGATGGCGACGACGATGACCGCCACCACCCCGACTACATCCTGTACCAGTGGACTCTGTGAGAATAGCATGGAACGTGATGCTCCACTCTATTGGATGTACGATAGCGGCTATTTAATATTTCAGGTATTAATTCTTTCTTGTTTCCTTTTTTTTTTCGTATACTTAGTGTGAGCACTCATGGATGTTTATATTTCTGAGAATAAATTGCGCGTGTTTGCGATTTTATGCAGATAAGTGTGGAAGTAATTTTACAGGTTTGTGGAATTTACAGAGATACGTTTATTGTATTGCATGGAATCGTAGTGAAACTAGCGATGGGTTATAGATTTAAAATTTTTTTTTGTGGTTTTTCAAGGCTTTGAGTTAGTATAATCCGTGTTTTAATGTGTATTACGATTTTGTGCGAGTGGAATGTGGAAGTTAATTGGAATTTGGGTGGGCTTGTAATGAAAGGCATCTAATGCACTTGAATTGAAATAGTATACGGTATCTTTTAGTAGGTTTTTTCTTCTTGAATGCAATTATGTGTTTAGATTTCAAGAGTTCGAAAATTGGTGTGTTTATTAAGACTGCTGGCTATGTGTTATGACAATTTTCTGACCTCATTAGTCGAGTATATTTGCCCATACTTCTCTGAAGTAAATATTAATTAGCCTGAAAAAATTGCTCAAACTACGTATTGACGGTTAATTTTGTTGGGGTGTAGAAATTCCTCTGGACGAATAGCTGAGTAATTTATGAAATGTTCATTGAACTGTTGGCGTCGAATTGACTTTTTAGTTGCCTTTAATTATGGAATTTTTTTCGAACATCATTCTTAAATCTGTCAGTTGCTTCTTACATTAATTTTTGTCAAAATATTTCCAAAATTATAGATGACTTGGCTTTGCAGCTACGAGTATCATGAAATTTTTCATAGTTTCTAGTTTGAATTTGAATTTTAGCATTTTTTCAGCGTTGATGTCACTTTTCTTTGAAATTTAGAGATTTATTGTAGGAATTGATGAATATACATTCACATTGAGTATTTTTGTTTTCATTACCTTACGAAAAGGAGAAAATTTTTTATTCCATTTTCAGTATAGAATCCTTTTTTTATTACTTCGTGAGTTAACTCACAAATTTTCTTATTCGGGATATTGTTTTCGAAAATTTTTGTTTTTGTTCTCGTATTTTGGGATAGTTCATTTATTTATTTTAAAGTACCTATTTATTTAATTATTTATTTTTATTTGGCACTGACAATGTAGCGATTTTACCCAGTGTGGAGATTTCATATCGCTGTAGGGGAAGGGTTTTTCCGGGATTTGTTAGTAAGTAGTTTCACAACATGAATTTTCTAATCACATGTAAGAGTAATCAAACTGAATATATTCATTAAAATGATGGTATAATGTATTCTTATTTTATGTGATAACATTCAACATTCCTTCATGCTGTATTTCCATAAAATAGTCATTGAAAAAAATAACCTTCCATGAGTAAGTTCATACATAAATTGTACTTATTTTTTGAGACGTAGACCATTTGAGTGTAAAATTCATTTTTTTCTCTCACTGTTATGTTTAGTCGTTAAGTTATCCTTTGCACGTTCTGTGAAGTAGGTAGACAAAATCGTTTGGACAATCTTTTAAAAACCGAATGTAGTTGACTCGTTTAGATTTTCACTGCCACTAAAACGTTAAATGAGTTTATCGATTTGCTGGACTGATTACGAGTTGGAAATTGGATTTAGGGAGCTTTTTCTGGCGCCATTAGAACGCTATTGGGAGATTTACCGAATGTTCGAAAAAGTGGGAAAAATAAAAGTCAAACTAATTCTCGTGCTCCATCATTTTTCTTTGTCGCTGCAGAAAATTCACAAAATCAGCAGCCTTCTACATAAATATTACCCCAGTCGAGACTATCCCTTCTATTTGCACAGAATGATAACCATTTAGACGAACGATTTGCTTGTTTAGAGAATTATCTCGTTTTCAGTACAGCAGACTTTTATGTTGCCCACTTCTTTTTTATTTGTTGTTAAAAATTCTCTCGAATTAATATAAACTAGTATATTATAGTGTTGAAGAAACACGAAAACTCTTCTCGTGATATTATTTATTACCTCAAATTTCATTTGTAGCGTATATTTAAGATGACAAAGAAAAAGAGGAGCTTGCGTCATTTTTTTCACGCTTAATTAGCGTTACATAAATTAAGAAGCTTTCGATCATATTGTTCGTTATGAGTAGAAGAAAAATTGGAACTCATTAAGTCTTCGTCAATGCGGTCCAATGTCATTAAATTTTGAATGAAAGAAAATTAAGGGTCCGTTTTTTCTTGTTACTCGATAAGTTATAAAGTTTCGAGAACTAAATGAACACGACTTTGATTATAATTCTCCCATACCTACATATAGTATTTGGTATTTAGTTATTTTCTTAATTTAGGTTCTACACAGAGTGTTGAATGTTGATTGATGTCGGAATTCACGTCTGGCATAGAATTAAGATTAACAAAAATTGATCAGTGGTTTCTCTGGTTCATTTTTCACTTTCTTGCAATTTATCTCACTTTTTACTGGTGAGTATCACAGTGTCTGTGATTTTCTAGTCACGTTTTCTGCGGCAGAACGCATTTTTCTTCCATTTACATAAATTATCAATTGAGATTTTCATTAAACGAATAAATTTTCATTTTTTTTTCCATCGTATTCGTGTTTTTATAAAAGAAATGAAAATTTTCAAAAGTCTTGTAATGATTTTTTCTCGTTATAAGTGGTCGTTAATGATGTGGTTTTTTCGAATTCTCATTCAAGTCGTGCTTAACCTTGTTAAATTAATAACCTCAGAAGCCGCCATTACTTTGACAAAAAATACCACAATCACGAAAAAACCGATAAATAATTAAATGAAAATAATAGATAAATATTAATAGTTAATAGAAAAAAAAAACACTGTGTGGTACGATACCTAGTTTTATATTAATTTTAGGTATTTTTCGTTGAAATGTTATCCTATTTTCTGAAGGACTGATTGTAGAGAGCTTTATATGATTTTTCTTTTTTGGAGTGGAAGAATAATTTTTGTTTCAATTGTTCTATTTTTGACTTAGTATTATGTAGGTATGCTGAAGTGTCTTAGATATTGAGAAGCTATCGTTGCTATATATTTTTTTTTATGAATAAAATTAATAAGTATATCATCTCCGTGAGGTTCAAGGCCGAATATAACGAAATAATAAATCATTTTCAAATAAAATAGTTTACGTAATGAAAAAATATTAATTTTCATGAATCACAATATTATGCATAACGTAATAATTATGATTCAAAAACGTGATAAAAAAATTCAAAAATGTGTCGACATTTTATTTTGTATAGATGAGAGCATCTCTCGGATACTACAATACTTACTTCACTTTTTTTATCCTTTCTAAACTTTATAAATGAAAGTAAGAAATTAATCAAAAATGTAATTTTATAAATAAAAGTAGAACTGTGGAAAAATTTAAATGCCCAGTCAAACAGGAGGTTTTCTATCATGATTGGATTTCCTCGAACCAACTGAATCAGAAGTGCAAGGACTAGCCCAGGTTGTGAAGACTCTTCTTAGGCTGGTTGAGTGGATTTATTGGACGAAGAATGAGGGGAAACAGCCACAAGGGAAGAAGGAATATCTATACCTCCGATGATCTTGAAGTTTATCTTCGTCACTGTGAAAAAATTCGATGATGAAAAGTTTATTCAGCTGACTCATATCATATTCATTTTTGATACGTTGCCTTAGTTATTTTTATGTAAGTCGCGATATGATGAGAGATCAATTTATCGAATTCTATTATATTTTTGCGTGTAAGATAGTTGGGGTTTCGAGGGTTTGAGGTAAAACTTGGTTTTTTCTTGTTAGCTAAGAGAATGAATACAGCTCTACTGCATCTGAGATGTGTTTGCACATGTCAATATACTCATTTATGCAGATTAATTTGAGGATTACCTTACGTTTTTCTAATAATATTTTCATTCGTATGCACTTAATTTTTCTGTTTGATATGGTAAAATGTGTGGCTATTTAACTTTTTTCTTTTTAAGCTGGCTGTTTGATTTGAAAAAAAGTGACGCTAAAATTTTGAGGAGGCTGTTTGATTTATCCATATCGAACCGAAAAATAAAACAACTTTAAATATACGATTATCCTTGTGCAGAAATAGATTTTTTGCAACACCTGTTTATAAACTCCATTTTCATACGCACCCTGAAGATGTATAGAGCAGGCAATTTTAGAACCATTTAGGACCGATGTATAAAGTATTTACTTTATACATCGCCTTGGGCGTATGCCTCATTTCATACACACGTCTTACTATACTGCACCTAAGACTACATCGTCATTTTCTTTTATTAGTCTATTGGAAAATACAATTATTGCATTCAGTGCAGTGGCGGGGCGGGACCTGTGGAAAAGCGCCGATCATGAATACAATTTTTCTGTTCACAATATATATATATATATAAAAAGAACATCCTTTCTGTTTCTAATAGCTATAGTTTCCTATTTTACTCTCTTCATTTTGTGAATTTGTAATGTTTATTTTTGTTTGACGCAGACCAATAAATTACGACGTATTTCGACTACCTAAATATTTACTGTATTCATCCCTCTTATCTTCAAGTTACAACATTTCATGTATTCTCGCATCGACTATCTTATTGTTAAATGACATCATTTTTGACCATACTCAATGTGTTTATTTTCCTTTGTATCGAACGTCGATCTCGATTATCAAACTCATTCATTCATTCATTCATTCATTAGCTTATCATCGTTTCAGAAAGACAGATAAACAGAGTTGTATTTTTGTTCATTTCTATTGTGTATTATAATCTTGAATTTTCTAATTTCACTACCGTTTTTAATTGTGTCAATAAACTCCGCTTTTAAAAGGTGAATGCACGAAGTTCTTTATTTTTTATGTGCAAATTAGATCAATTGAAGTACCTTGAAACGAACTTACATATATATGTATATATATTTCCACTTTTTTCCCATTTTGGCATTTTCTGGGAATCGTGGAGCCTCCGCTGTTTGACCTACGACAATGAAACTAAGGGTATTGTTTGAAGCTTTCATGGGCTAAACATTGGTGTTAAAATTTTTTTAATTCATCCCCTAGTTTCGGAGTAAGGGGTTCTCAAAGTGTTGCAAACCCACCATGTTGTCATTACGATAACTCCCGTAAATTAAATTATTTTGGCTTGAAAGTTTTATGGCAGTTGAAGACTATTAAGGACTAGTTTGGTATTGAATTTGAGCGGAATTGGTCTCTTGGTTTTTAAATGGCAGTCATTACAAAATTTGACACTTTTTGGGGGGAAGTATTGCAAAAAATAGTGTGTGACACGCGTGTATATGTAAATAATTGTTACTCATGTCATTTGAATCACTGGCTTTTGGCTTGTGCTGCAAAAATCACACTTGGATCAAAATCACTTGCTTTTTACACTTGAATCACAAATATCTATTTTCTCCAAATATATGAGCACATTTATACCTCACGCCCCTCATATCAAAACAATTTGTTTAATTGTTTGTTTTAGTTTATCAATTTTTTGAGTTTTTTCACTTCACAGAACAAAAATCACGCTCTAAAGACGTAATATGTTGAACTGAGAAGTAACTTTTAACAAAAATATACTCAGGCTAAAACTTTAATTGATTCTTAGTAATTTTTTGCCTTATCTAACGCAATGACAGTGCACGTTTGGGCTATAACCAGCCCCTTGTATCAGACGAGGCAAATGAAATTTTAGTTAGGATAGGATTTTGTACGTTATTGTTTCTTGGAGCAAGTACAAGTCTTCTTTCGTATGGAGTGATGTGGGGTAGATTTTCAAATTTTTGCAAGCTGGGGTAAATGAAGTTGCCAGCCGAGGCAATTTTTCCTCTACTGGTTTTGGACTTGGCGCATGTTTGTGTATTTCGGTGGTTTTGGACCTCTAGATGAAAACGCTAGGATCATTTTTCAGCTACTACACTAATGCATTGAAGAAACAATTGGGAATGGAATTAAGAAAACTGTTGAGGAGTAATTCTAAACATGGACCGGTAGAAAACAGAAACGTATGGAACTGATTTTTTTTTCTCTTCATATTTACCTTAATGATTGGAATTTTTCTTTCATTTAAATGGCTCTCAAATGAAAAATTAATAACCTTTTCCTCTTACCAAGTCGAAATGACATGTCCCTACTAAACTAAAATTTTTTAGTTGAATTATGAAATTCCTTCAAAATAAAGGAGTAAACTGTATCAATTTCATGGGAAGATTGAATGTACCTGCGTAACTTTTTATAGTTACTTATTTAAAAATTAATTATTCGGATGTTTTCGAAAAAAAATCTTGTAAAAAAGATATTCGTGGTAGTAGTAGAATTTCGAAAATTTGGTTGAAGAAGCAGTATACAACCATGTGCTATATGCTGGACTATCGCTTGGTTTCTTCAGTGGCTGGTAGAGGTGAAGTTTTTAAAACTTCGAAAAAGTGGTATTTTCCACAATTTCTAAATTTGAAGGGGGAAGGAGGCCGTTCAAACCAAACCCTATTATGGCTGCGTCTTTGATAATGCAAAGTATAGCCTATTATGGCATCGTTGAATTTTTGAGTGAAATTAAATTTTCCTGTTCAGCAGTTTATTGTTCGATTAATTTTTTCATTTTTCGTTCGAGTCAAATTCTCTTATGCGACTTGACGTTTGATAAAAAAATTTTCCACCTATTTGTCAAGGTGACTCAAGGTCGATCGCCGTTAAATGACTCGTGCTTCAGTTCCGTTATGAATTTAAGATTTGTTGTTATCGTTCGTTCACGAAGATGAAACTATTATTTCGTTTTAGGAAAATCACGAATGGTTTCGTACTATGGAAGCGCAGGTGCTATGTGCAATTCTTTTAACTACGTGTCCATAATAAAATGATATCGAGAGCCAGGAAAATGTTTTTAATCTAATTAATTTGAAAATTTTCTGTAAAACATTTTGGCGTAATTTTTATGTTGAGCGTTGGAATTATTTTTTGATAGGATCACTGAGTACAATTTTATGGATTGGAACTTGTGAAATGTGAAACATCAAGAGGCCTTTTTGGAGTCATACATCCCAATAATTTCTTAGTATTTTGAACGTTTCATAAAAAATTTTTTCAACCGGTAATTTTTTTGTATTTTGGTCGTTCAGAAAGTATAAAAAATTCATTTTTCAATCAAGAAAAAATATAATTTTCTGTATTATGTGAAATGCCTTAATTATTCTTTTCCTCTTTTTTTTGATAACAATTTTTTGCTACTTTTCAACTTATATACTCAACTTTGATGAAAAAGTGCCGTTATATTAGCTCTGGTTTTTCTCTAGTTTCTCATTTTGTTTTTATTGCCTTAATAAATTTTTTTAAGAAAATGTTTCCACGTTTCAACTTACGTGCAGCCTTCGAGTCTGATTCCAAACATTGTATCAAACAAAATAGTTTCAGTTTAGAGCACTTGAAAATGTTAAACTAATATAGTACCTACTTGAAATCAAAATTGGAGAATCTGTATTGTTCAAAAATTGGATAATTTATAATTTACAATTTTGATAAAAATTTGTCAATAAAGTGCTCTAAACTCTCAGTAATTTGAAGTTAAGGTGACATGATGAAAAATTCGTATCAAAATTAGTGTTATCAAATAATTGAAAGTTCAAATTAAAAGTGGATTGAAGAAAATTTCAAAATGATGAAGTTACTGTATTTATTGGAGGAAAAAAAAGAAAAACTACTGAATTTTACTGGTGCTTGCACATAGTACAATTTTTACTGATCAATTTCTGAAAAGAGAGAAAGTGAGTTGAAAAAGAGGTTTCTTGTGTGTTTTTCCAGTATGTTCTAAAAAGGTAAGAAAAAATTAATAAACGTTTTTGAAAAACAAACTTATTATATTATCAACGGTTTACCATCTACTGATAGCAATGTAGGTATATAGATAATTATTATTCGTTTTGCGTAATGGTGAACTGTTTTTATACTATCGAATTTTTCAGGTGACATTATCTTCATATAAGTACCTATACATATATGTTATTGAAAATTGATTTTGTCTTTCTGAATCATCCGAACTTTGAAACTTTGAAACTATTTAGGAAATCTTTTTTCATAGATAGTTTTATTAGTATAAGTAATTATTATTATTTTCTAGTAAAATATTTCTTCTCAACTATGTAAAACCATTACATGCCTCTTGCATCCTCTTCTGCAATTTTCATCCTTCATACATCCTCTTTTTCTTCACTTAGGTATAATTAGTTTTTCCAATCCCTTGTGTCAAAAATGCTAAATTTACGGCGAAGTGGTGAAAAATTTTCAATTTATTTTTAATTGTCTGCTCTTCATGGGCTGTCGGTAATTACAAACAAATCCTTGCAAGTCACGTACTTTGAACCGATTTTCGTGCAAGTTTGGCTTACGTTTATTTAATTTTTTTTTCTTCAGCCATTTTATATTTCAATGAATGTTTTATTTAATACTAAGCTTAAATATAAATTTCCGCATAAAGCTTATGAATGACGTAAAAGTTCTTGAAATAATGATTCATTTCACTAGCTTTGTATAGGTACTTGCTCTAAAATATTCTTCGGATGCTTTGTATACAAAATGTTAGCAAAAAATTATATGTTCAGTTGAAGATTAAAAATACCGACTACTTCCATTAGTGCCTCGCTGAAACGATGAAATTTTGTCATTTTCAGTGGATGGCTTGGTCAAAATATGATGTTCTGTGCTTGAAATTGTAACAGCTGTCTGATTAAGTTACTTTGCAAAACAGGCCTATTGGAAAACTGTTGTATTTTCTATTAATTACACGAAATCAAGAGGAATATTTGCCCGCTTGGATTGATTTCATTGTACTAAATTTTGAATTTTTCGAAACGAAAATTAACTCGAGTTTTTATTTTTTTACATTCGCAGATAGTCTGTGAACCTAACTCTACAGTGTTATTCTGTTCTATATTCTTGGAATATCGGTTGCAATATCGTAGAAAATTCTAAGGGAAAGGGGAGAGCAGGGTTATAGTTATTTAAACTTATTATTCTTTTCTTAATTGTATGTTTTTTTTTTCTCCAAACAGGGATTTTTAGAAGCCAACTTGAAATGTTTTTGGAATGGCGCCCTCATGGAAGCCATGAAAGTTTTAGAATTCCAAGGATATATAGCACCAGGCGTACTTTTAGTCAGCGGATCACCATGTGCGTTGGAAGTGATTCGGGCTGCATGGGCAAGAAATGTACTTAAGCCTCCAAATAATTATGCTATTACCGTAGTGGGTGAGTATTTTGTCTTATTTTGATTTTTTTTCTTATTTATTCGTGTATAATTTTTTTTCAAAATTTTACTTGACCGTCCTTGCCATCGACAGACTTGTAATACCGAAAACGCCTTACTCGTATTTAATTATTGAAAAATTTGAAGAATTTTCTCGTCTTCTACGAGTAACCGCGTACCTACATTATTCGACTTTAATCGCAAAAAGATGACTTTGTAATTTACCATCGATATTTAAATATGCACGTAGAATATTTCCTGCGTTTTGTATCCTAATTAGGAAAACGCGTGATTATACTTTGGCCGCATTTGTTGATACAGGAAGAGTGAGGCACGAGCAAAAGAAGACGTTAAAAAAAAAAAACGTACCTAGTGACGATGGACGGAAATGAAATGGTAAGCAGTCATTTGTCATTTACTTAGTGATTTCTGTATGTGATTGTTCAGGGCAGGTATTAGTCGTCGGTTGAATCTGTACGTTTGAAGAAAGAGATATACAGAAAAGAACTTCGAAATAGGCAAAGACATGAATTACTAACTCATATTTTGCAGATTTCCCATAGTTAAAACGGTATTTTAAGATTACTTCGAATTTCCTGCCCTCGCCAGTTCGTACAGAATTCTGTAGAACCTGTATTTGTTCTTTTTTTTTGCACCAGAAACGATGCAATTTTTGTAATTACTCCGTCTTCCGTTTCGTACCTGTGCCTGCGTTTTGCCCCCATTGTGGTATAACGACTTCGTTCAAATAAGTCGAATTAATCACCTGTTACAAAATGAAAAAAACAAAAAACAAAAACTGAATGATGAAGATGGAAAGCTGAGAAAGAAAAACAAAACTGTTGAATGGTTTGAAAAAACATCGAATGACTAGCAAATGATAACACCGTATGTCATGGTTAAGGTTGGATAGGCCTCCAGCAGCCATCGTTTATCAAACTGTGAAATAGAGAAACATTTTTTCATGATCTTCCTCTGTTTTCAAAGAATGATGATGATTTGACGGGGAAGTTGAAATTACAAAATAAATTGTTAATTGTGGAGTTCTAATACTTCTCTTTTCTCATTATCATTGAGTGGTGAGTCTGTAGCTTTGTTCGCATGTGTAATTTCACAATAAGCTCTCGTTCTGGAAATTATGGTGTTGAAACATTTTTCATAAAGTTGAGTTTCGATGGTGTCATGAATGATCCGATTTGATAGGTACTTTCAGCCTTATTCTTGTGCAAAATCAGGATTGCAAGAACGATAAAGTGTTTTAAGTAATTCTAATGGTGAAATAACTATGTGAATTTTTCATCGAAAATATGAATAAATGTACATTACGTTTTAAGCAGCTTAAGCTAAAAATTGTAACCGACTTAATTTTTTTCTTTTTTCTAATAGTTTTCGGAAAAAAGAGTGCGAATGTCCTATGACATTATACAGAGTGTTTCATGAGAAGTCCCCGAACTAACAGTTGATACCCTGCCTTAAGACAAATCAAAAATGTTTAATAAACATGTGTCTATTTTCAGTGGTTAAGGAATTAGGTGTAATTAATGCATGACATTCAAAAATTTACTTCATAATTTGTATTTGAGTATGCAAACTCATTGTAAACACCACGATAAACAAAACAGGTTCTTTCTTTTTTTACTCTATCTTGTACATCAAAGGTATTATAAGGGGTTCTCAATGTTGCAGTAAAAAATACATTTTATTGGCTTAATTTTTCTAATTGATTGCGTGAGAAGTGTGAAGTGGACCTTTTTCGTTTCTCTTGGTGAGCACTATTGGTCTACATTCTTAATGAAATACTACGTAGTTTAGCAGTCTTTCAGCGCTGTAATCGGGTTTTGTTGTTATTATAGTTAACAAAGTGATTTTCTTTCTTCAATTTTCATTAGTGGCGATAAAAGTGAAAATGTTTTCATTGCAGTTTATTACGCAGTAACGCACTAATATAAGCATATTGTCAAAAATTCATTGTAGGTTAACTTACTATTGAAGTTTTCTTAATGCCATGCTTTTATTATGCACACAGCTCCTTGATTGTTGAGAACAGGACACATGTTCATCAAACATTTTCATTCATCTTAAGTGTACTGTCTGGAGTCAAAGTTCAGAAAGCACCCTGTATGAACTTGACTCATAAATACGAGTGAATACTCTGAAAATCTCTCGATTCAACGAAAAAATCTCCAAGTCAAGAGAGGATTGTTATTTGGACAAATAATTAGAATAGTTTTGATTTCTTCCCTAATTGGTCAGTGTGGGTCACAATCTTCCCGTCGCAAGTGTCCACAGATATAAGGAGAAATATCCCTTCTGGTTTTTCACATTTATCTCCATAAACATTAATTTTTTCAAAAAAGTAGTACAGCATGTAAATGTTTAACATTAAATTTCCTATAAAAAATGTTATGTATAGGTTATTTTAGTCATTTGACGTCTTCCTCCCCTGCCAAATGTCGCAAAAGATTGTACCTTTTCATTATGCACTGAAAACATGACTACAGTTGCTACATTAACAAAATAACTTCAGCTCCTAGTGGCGCAATACTCACGATGCATTTTTCATGTGTATATAAATGGTGGTTAAAGGGGCATGTGCGTCCATTTTTTTTTTTTGGCTGAAATTACAAACAGTGAGGTAGAAAAAAAAGAAGCAATAACACTTTCCTGTTTATAATTTTTGCCAGATCTAACGAGAGTGGTGGGTGGATGATGTATTTGCCTGACGATTTGGTGTATAAAAAGAGCCCTGTCCAGGTCCTGAAAAAACTTAAAAACTGTATTCCTTTTTTTATCCACACAATTTTTCATTTCAGTTGGTGAAACAAAAAAAAAGCGTTGGGCATTATAACCTCCTTGCCCTTCATTTTGACGCTCATTCAGAAATGAATGTATCTCGAGTATTGTGTCATTAAAGTTGAAGCTATGGCGTCAGTAGAACAACGTTACTCATGTTTTCAGTGCTTAACAAAAAAGATACAAACTTTCATTCTCATTTGACAGGAGAAGGGCATGTCAGACGATTAAAATGAATATGATCTTTTTTTTAACGAAATTTAGTGCCAAACATTTTTATACTGTACTTCTTTTTTCAAAAAAAGCAATATTTGTGGAGATAAACATGAAAAATATTTGGGAGCATATTCACCCCATGGGCATTGTGACTCTTAGTATGTTATTTTAGACGCCTAATTAACCAACTAATTAAGGAAGAAATCAAAACTATTCTGATTTTTCAGAATAAAATTATTTTTTTCTTCTCATTTGACTGGACTACAAGGTGGATTATCCTTTTTATTTGGAACAGAGCATGGACCTAAATCTAGTAAGAAATTATAAAAGGATAATTTTTTGTTTTTAGCTCATTTCTATTGTTTTTTCTTTTTGAAGTCGGTTTTGTTCTTGAAAAGAAATTATTAATTTACCATAACGCTCTTTCGTTTTATTTTAACTCCAGTTACTGGAGAAATTTTAAAATAATTATTTTTCTCCTCTTTAGAGAATTTTTATTTTTATTTTATTTTTAAGTTAGTTAGATTTTTTAATTGAAAAAGTTTTTATCCTCTTGTATTCTCGGAAACTACCGAATCAATAAATACCAACCTCTTAACAGGTCTGGTTCTG
This sequence comes from Ericerus pela, assembly GCA_011428145.1. Classification (NCBI taxonomy): domain Eukaryota; kingdom Metazoa; phylum Arthropoda; class Insecta; order Hemiptera; family Coccidae; genus Ericerus; species Ericerus pela. Next base: position 114,362 of record WOFM01000407.1, on the reverse strand, counting down.
CATGAGAACCAATTTTCCTGAAAATTTCAGCCCTATCCCTTTTGTTGAAAATTTTCTCTATCAACTTTTTCTTTTCCAGTTTTCTCGGAAACTACTCAACTACGAGATACAATCTTCTATCAAGTTTTAGACTATATGAGAACTATGTCTCGTAAAAATTTCAGCCCTATCTTTTTTTTAGTTTCCTCAAAACCCTGAACACATAATTTTCTCCAGAAAAATTTTCTTTTCTAATTTCTTCGAGTATTACTGAACTACTAGGCATCAAACTTCTATCAGGCTTGCAATACTATAACGACAATCTGTCGTGAAAACTTTAGCCTTATTCCTTTTATAGTTTTCTTAAAATCATGAAAAAACCACTTTTCCTAGAATTTTTTCTTTTCCAGTTTTAATCCTATATTATATTTCTCGTACTATTATCGTGCTATGTAGGATGTATGATTATATAATTGTGTGCTCAGTGATTGGTTTATTACGGAACAAACTTCACTTAAAATTTGGAATTTCTCATTGTCGATGTGAACTCTGTCTTTCAAAGATAATAATGGATCTTATAGGCTCTTTTTTCTGAGCTCTGTTGACTTTAAGCTGGAAGTAATTATTGAAGAACGAATTTGAAGGAACTATAAAACAATTACGTACTAAGAAATTACAATCACTTTACCTAAGTTTGTGTTGTTAGTGTTTTTAAAAAAATTTTTTCGTATGATTCAAGGAAAGTCAACACCAAATTAGCACCTGTGCTCCAAGTTATATGAATTCGCGTTCTATTTGCGGTTTTGACGCCTGAGTATTTTGATGTTAATTATTATATTAGCACTTACAATATTTCTGTGTTTGACGTGGTGTCCAGTATTTGATACCCTACTCTTGGCGACGTGTGAGTGAGCGTTGACTTCACGTAATGATTATTTGGAATTTGTATAAGTCGTCGTGTATGAATACTTGCAGAAAGAATCAGTTTATATCTTTAGACTCATTTTTAATGAACGAAGTTCGCCATTTTCCACAAAGTGATCGCTGTAGGCTGGTAGAACGACCACTCGATTATCTCTATTCTTGGAGTATATTTTATTGAATCGTTTTGCATTGCGATAATTATCGACATTTTTGTAGTAACGACGACAAGTACTTTTGGAAAAAAAAAAGATGAATGTGTTTAATAATTTGCATTTCTACCATTCGTGTGGATACTGATAAATGCAAGCTGTTTATTCCTTCCTTTTATTTTTTTCTCCCCTTTTGGTCACACCCCCGGACAAACAGTTGTTTCGGTGTGCTTGTGGGTTGTGATTTTTGCGTTGGATGTTGTGTCCAGACATCTAACGTTTGTATTTGTGCCGCAACAGACAGTATGGCGACGATAACGAGACCCTATTCTGGGGCTGTGTCAATAATAAATTATCTTTGAGATGATCAATGGTAGGTTACTAATTATTAAATCGAGCTGCACCTTGTGTTCACGAACAGGAAGCGTAGAAGGAAATAATATAGTCTTCGAGAATTGAAGCAGTGATCCAATTTTACATCAGGAAACAGAATGCCTTTGAATTAATAAAATTTGAAATGAATGCCAGTTGGTTTTTTAATTTGTGCTGGAGAACAACGAATGCTAATTCAGATTCTTAGAGATAGGATGCTAGTTTGTCAGATAGGTTTGAAGTCTAATAAATTTAATTTTTTATTAAAATTAAATTGGGAGGCCATCCAATTTTGTATTTTTACCTTTAATTTAGTAATACTCTTTATATGGATCATCTTCTTCCATATAAAATGCATGGACGTCGCTTCATACTCAAAGTGCTTGTATAGATCTAGCCATAGTGATAAATTCGCCTTTTTTCCACAAAAAAAAAATTTAGGCAATCAGTCAGCAAGTTTACTGACCATATTTCACCAGCTGACTTACAGATATCTGATGACATGCAATTGATTCCTCGTTGGATTCGACTCTTATAGTTTGAACTTATGGACAACGCCGAATTGGCCAAGTTGGAAACATATTTTTTCTATTTTAATTTGTTTTGGCAATTTAATTAAATTTATTCAAGTTAGGTAGGGTGCTTGTTTTTTGCCAATTTCTTTTTTAATTCTACTGGGACTTGTATTCGATTTATAATTCATTAATTAGTGACATTTGATTTTATATTCATACCAATAATAAATGAGCAATGACAACACTGGATGAGTCAATTTCTAATGATTTTGAAAGATAAGTATTTGATGATAATGCTTTTCAGTTTTGAGAAAACTACGGAATTAAGTGTAGTCCGACATCAACGGTGTATTTGCATGATTGTCTTCTTCAGCTGCTAAGACCGTAGAATTTTAATGTTTTTGGTGGCTTTATTTAAAGCTTTCGGTTCCTTTTACCGTTGTCTTTTCAGACGTGGCTATAAGTTTCAGTTAGTTATTAGTTTGTTAAATTCGTTGAAACTGTCCTACTTTCACAAGTCTCTCAATTGGATCCTAATAATAACTGAAAAACTGTATCGATCTCACTACGTGCATAGATTGTCAATGAAAGTAAATAAAATAAGTAATGTTTGCTTTTTTTTTTTTTTTTTTTTTTCATTTGGTTTCATTTCCTTTTTTGTACCTATTCTGAGATCGGTGTGGAGCATTGCTCGTGGATGGCGAATAAATAATGTTGTCGTCGTGTCGTATTTTTCAAATTTCGTGATGGTGTCACTAAGGGAATGAAGAAAAAAAAATTCGAACCACAACTTTTTATCGACAACAGATAGTTTCACATTTGGAGAATGGCATGCTTTTTTCTATTTTCTTAATCCTTCTCGTTCCCGATCTTCTATTTAAATACTTCATTTTTTCACAAGACGATGGTTCGAAAGGTTGACGTGTGAATAACATTTGGAGCACCGAAAGCAATGCGAACGTATAAGTATCCTCGTAATTACCCGAAAGTAATGTCTATATTCGAGTTTGATACTTGGATTAATGTTGTATTAAGCGAATTTTACGACTGTCGTTACCATTTAATAAATACTGATGAAAATCTTTTTATTACCAGTGAAATTTACCATTTTTAGGATTACGTATAGAACATGGATGTTATCCTAAGACAAATATGTACTAAAATATATGACTACATTCTTGCATACATGCTTGAATTAGGCGGAAAATGAAGCTATAGACAGTATAATCTTTTAAATCTACACTTATTACATGTGTTTACGAAAATAATTTTTTTGAAAGTGAAACTGTTAAATTCGGTGACGTCTGTAAATGTACATTTTACAGTTAAATTTTGAATGCAGGTACATATTCTAGAATAATTTTAAGAACTTCAGTCTCTCTAATAAAAAAATTGGCGTCTATGATTCAACTTAGATTATTCTACATAGGATTTATACTGTTGAAATAAATGATTTTTTCATCTTTTGAAAAGGCTTTAGTCTGTCTGATTTTCTATCCGTGGGTGTGTCTATGAATACATAATATTTGATTCACATAAAATTCTGGATATTTGTATCGCCAATGACTTGTATTCGTTGATGTGAACTACGGAGTCGTATGTTGTAACACTTCTAATTATACTTTTGTTGCTTACGTTACACAATTCTTATGTTACAACTTAGCTAATTAGTATTTAGTTGTACTAGAATAGTTGAGGTGTAAATTCGTCATTTTTATGGTGAAAAAAAAACAAGGATACATGATCGCGCTTTCAATACGAAAACTTATCTTCACTTCTAAAATTCCAGGAAAATCTGTTGGAGAATTTTTCCCATTTCAACTCTGTTACCGAACTTGTAAAAAAAAGTTGGAAGGTTGGTCAAACTTAATTCTATTCCTCGATTATCTTGCCCAAAGTAAACTTTTATTTATGCCCTCAATGGATCGAATAAAACTTGAAGAAACAAGAAAGAATCTTCTTTTTCATACCCACTTGGTTTATAATTCTATGTTATTCACTCTTGTGTGTGTAATGATCGATGATTGGCAGTTAAAGAATATATACTAATTCTGAGTAACCTTCATTTCTTGCGAAGGATGATTAATACTTTTGTAAAACATTTTACTCGAGTGACACCCAGCTTATTTTTCGAATTGACATGAACAGATCTATTGACAGTGGACTCTTTAGATCAATTCATGAGCTGCGAAGTTTAACTTGAGGTCTTATTCCGGATTAAGCTTTACTTCGGGGATTATGCTGTACTTTGGGGTCACTAAGAATTTCAGTTATTAAATCACGGAAATCACAGATCTGTATATTGATCTAATTATGTGTGGTTGCTCAAAATTCTTGATACGCTTATACTTTCAATTTTCCTCATCATAATTTTTCATTATCATTTTAGCTACCAACTGGGTCTATTATTAGTTTCATGATTTCATTTTAGGTGAATTTCGCATCTGGTCTACCCATTGCAGAGATCGGCATGTCACCATTTCGAGACATCACAATTTTTCCGATCATAATTGCTCACATGTGATGTAATCAAATTTATAGATTAACTGAAGGGTGTAAGTATTTCTTAGAGGAATTTAACAAAATTTTGTGTGGATATACTTTGGGTACATTTGTAGGTTAAGTTAGAAAATAGGCTCAGTTCGTCTTTGAATTTCATAGTAGCAGTGGTTTGAAGTTTTTTTATAATTCAAAATTTTCAGAACTGATTTTGAATGCAAGCCGCAATACACACAACTTCAAATTTCGTCCATTCTGTGCCAAATCTACTGGGAATTCTCTGTAACCTCAGTATTTTTACGTAAGCTCTGTTTATCTTCATCGTCGTCGGGGCCGCGTTAGAAGTGTCGGTAGATGGCATTATTAATTGAAGACCCTCCAACTGGCACCCGAGTGGAACAATCTTTCTGCGTTACAGTGTTTTCTGTGTCAACTTCCTCAACCATATGAAATTTTTTTTTTTATAAGCTTTTATTCTACTCACTACTGCGATTTTAAAATATACCAATACTGCAGCCAACCTTTCGCTATGAAATAATATTTATTTCGCATGAAGCTAAAGCCAAAAATCTTTTAAAAACGCGTTTTTAACGTAAACTTATTTCTTTGTCAACTTCCTCAGACATATGAAATTTTTTTTCTCAAATCCTTCGTTTCCCGTCGACTTTCCCCATCATTATGGTTCATGATGAAGCATGCAGGGACCGCTCGAAGCGATGTTGTTAAGGGGGTGTAACCGGTCAATTTTTACCTTGCACTCAAAAACATTGCAATTTTTACCAAACAAATCCAAAAAAAAAGTCAGTTGGTCAGTGGAAGAGCAAAACAAGAAAAAAAGGTCATCACCTCTTTTAATTTTTTCAACAACTTGACTCGAGGGGGTATCACACCTCACTCCTCCTTCTCGCGGCCCCTGGAAACATGTAATTCGTTAAAGTTCCCAAAGAATGTGTCTGCAATCTTGGTAACAAACTGACTGCTTCATTTCTAAATAATTTTTCTTACAAAATTGCTGGTGAGCCGAAGCGTTGGAATGGTAAAATATTTGAGAAAGCAAAAGCTTATCGAGATTCAGAAAAAAGTTTTATCGAGAATTTTCATTTATATTAGGGGAGGGCGGAAGTAAATCTACGAGTAAACCCATGAAACTTCTACCGAGACAACGACCCCTTCTCCTGTTCGTGTACTTATATATGCATTATAGAAGTTTACTCCAGAAAAAATCTCGTTTTCTGCGAATATAAATTTAATTAGAATTGGTGCTATGGTAGAAAAATGAGTTCTACCCTACGTGTTTCCATCTTTAAAGATAATCCAGAATGAACGAAGGATTTTCTTATTTCAGAATCACTTCACAGTCGATTTACTTTTTAACCAACGAAAATTTCAATTTCTTTTTCACACTTCGTCGTTTCGTTGACATTGGCCCTGTACAAACTCTTTAAGGATCAACGGTCCGCCATGACATCACCTTTTCTAGCGGATTTATTTAACCTAGTATTTCCTCACTCACAATTCGTACATCGTAGGTATCTTCTCGGTGAATGGTTATTTTAGCAGTTTTTTTTCCTTCATTTTATCTGACAAAAAAGGAAATAAAAAACGCTTCGACTGGACGTCAAAATCATTAGATAAGTTTACGGTAATTATCAGTTAATTTTTGTAACGGTACCTATATGCCAGTATTTATATTAAAAAATAAAATTATCTTCCTGTTTTCCATTAAAAAAATTGTTTAAACCGACAAACACATTTACATTGTGTATAAGCGATCTACCTTATTTTCCTTACTAGAGTCGTGATCATGGCATATTTTTTTGGCCACATTCGTCTACCCATTTTAGCTTCTTTCCTAATATTTTGTGTCGCGTTTTTTTATTTTTTTTCTTAGTATTTTTTAATATAGGCATTACATTGAATTGTTGTTTTTATCTTGTTTAAAGTATCATTTTCGTGTTTTTCTCTTCGAAACGTATGCCATAAACAAATTACCATTTTCTGTTGATGTCGAGACTTTGCGATCGTAAACTCTGGTTGAAATAAACAAAAAAAAAACGAAAAACGTGTAGCTCTTTTCAGTTTTATTGTGAAACTACTCAAAGATGCTCGTTTACGTGAAGATTTGTCACATACAGAGCCAAATAAAATTGAAGAAAAAAGAAAAAAAAAGAGTACTTAACGAAAAAGGTAAAGTTTACCCAACTCGTTTATGATGAATTGAATTACTTCCTCATGGCTTGGAGTTAAGATGATTTACGTCTTGCTGCTAGTTCCTTCTTTTCATCTCGTTTAAATGTAGGTACTCGATTATCGATATGTACTATAATTTGAAAGAAAGAGAAAAGCGAGTGAGAAAAAACAGAAAAAAACGAAAGTCGAGTAGGTATACTTAAGTGCTACATGAAACCATTCTAATGTTGCCATTGTGGTTATAATTTTGAAGTTAATGTAAGAGTTTAGGTTAGGTATACTTTTTTTTTGTGCGTTTACCATTTCGCCTGTTCGAACGGGCATTGCCTGGCCTAAAATTAGCTATTTGGCTAGCCTGGCAGCCTCATTATAATAAATTTCGAAAAATATCGAGTAAATACGTGAATTAGTAGTAGGTGGTGTGATGTCTTTTGTTTTTTCTCTTTTCGTTTATCAAAATAATTTTTTTGTCTCTTCCACTCTCTTTGTTGTTACCGGAAGGTAAAAAGGTTATTATGATATTGACCTTCTCACTTTCTCCGTGAAATAATTGTTATCTGTTTAGGCACAATATTCGTTTTTTTCCAAGTTGTACTTTTTTTTTTGTCTTCCAAGATAATTATTTTTGAAGTTGAAATAATGGATTGTTGACTCGAAGATAATCAACTTTGTGCAAACTTCTGACAGTTTGGCAATTCGCTATTTGATTGAATGTGGGTGATTCATGCAACTGTTTGTCGCTGGTTGTACGGTGGTACTTTCAAATGCTGGTTTATCGAAGTTCAATTTACTTTTTACTGCCCACGTGCTATAATGGTGTGGGGAATTTCAAACCAAGATAAATATTGGAGGTATTGGTATGGCCAATTTTCTGTATCTATTTGTTCTTACTTTGAGTTTGTGTTAACTGGTTCTGTTGCTCATTCAGTAATACATAATCCATGAGGGGCTTTTGGGGGCAGAATTAATTTACTAAAAATAAATAAATAGCAAAATAGTGTAATTGGTATTATCATGAAGTGCGACCAGATACTGTAATGCGAATTCTTTTACACTAAATGACCGGAATGTTTCTTAATTTCATGAAGTGCATTTGCTTATTGATCAGATATTGTAACAGTTCATTTAAGTGATGAAAGTAGAAGTTACAACAAATACAAATATCATCACAATCAATTAAAAAGAATTACAATCATAAGAAAACAATTTTCTAAGAATTCAAATTCAAAAAATCAAATAGAAAAATAAGATGTTGCTTATTTTTCCAAATAAGTTTTCTGAAAAATATGGGCACTTCCGAGTACCTCATGATACTTTGAAAATCTTCGACCACCTATACTTTGGGTAAAAGTTTCTCAAATGGGCTGAAATACCTTTTTATTCACATCATTAATTGGGTTTGATCAGTGCAACTGTCTGCTCCACACCAGCCTTTTACAATACTATCTCTGTTGGTAGACTTATCATAATTATGAAATTCCAAACCGGGATAGGCGTACAGAATGGATATAGGTTCACTTTCTAGTAGGTGCCTAGGTTTTCTATGAAAATCTCCTCATTAAAATTGATTTCAAGAAATAACTTAGGGTTGGGCGATAGTAAATTCAGTCATAAACTTTTAGATAGATATTGATTTTGTTCTATTTCATAATTTTACCAGTATCTAGAATAACCTACCTACCAATTTAAACAGAATTCTCCAGTTTATTCATTAAAAATTAATATTTCCGAAGGTAATAATTAAGGTTCCTTTTTTTGATGTGAAGGAAATTATGGGGCACTCAGTGCATAATTATGATGAAAACATCACATGTTTTTGGAATGTACCAGTCCTATTCCTTCACACCTGTGAACTCCTCACATTCATTTAAACATGCATATTTTATTTATTTATTTTGTTATTGTAGCTTCACTATTGTTCTACCTGACTTACAATTATCTATTACTCGTTCGATATCGTACTCGCTCGTCTACTGTCGTTGACAGACTTTCAGCCATATATTTTTTCAAACTGTTTTCTTCAAAATAGGTTACACTTCTTTGACTCGATTTAATTTAAATGTCTACTTCTTCCATTTCGTGTAATTATACTCCATTTTCTCTACCTCAATACATGTTTAGAAGCGAATGTTTGATCCGAACTTACATACAAAGATCCACACTTTCTGAAACTGAAGTTCTTTTCGAGTTCTACTCTGACGAAAATAACAACTTCTTTTGAGAAATACTACCACACTTTTTTGAATAGAAGAGAGTGTTATCGAAATTTGCGAAAAGTTATCCTACTTCCACCATTAGAATACACGTTCTTATTACTATTTTTTATTAGGAAAAAAAAAAATATTCTGACATTTTAATTGCTCAGGTTCAACAAAAGTATCAAGTTTTAACAATTTAGTATAAATTCGAAATTATTTCGCAAAATTTCGTATTAAGAAGATCCGATTTCTTTTTATTTTTGTTCACTACTTGTGCAGTTTGTCTTTGATGATCAAATAGAATGGACATTTATCTTTGTAATATACGACTTCTTGAACTGATAAGATTTTGTAAAATGTTTTTATATGATCAATATTTAACAAAACTCAAATTTTGTACTTTAATTTTCACATATACTTTTAATTATGTATAAAAATAGAACATGGAACTAGGTCAGTCCCAATTTCGCCTAAGATTGAAATGAAAATTTTGTAAGTCGTGTTTTAATAACATAATGCATGATTTTTATTATTTCCTGATCACATTTCCGTCTTCTAAAACGGTAAAAAAAAAAATCTTAGCGTATATCACATAGGTTGTAGTTAAAGCGCTACTAGGGTTGACTTGCTATTTTTATTGATTGTATTACAAAACAAATAGAAATCGAATCGAAAACGAATAGCATAAAATTCAACTCAAATTAGGATGCGAGAAAATTATCTCGACGGATATTGGTTTTTTTTCTCTCCTTAATACATGTACTCATATTTCAACATAGTTTAATCAGAGCAGAGGGGTATTAAAAACGTGATTTGCCTTATACAGAGAAGGAGATAGAGCCGGAAAAAGAGAAAGATGGGGTATATGCGCGAATATATGAACGTATGGATTAATAAAAAATGGTATCGTACAATAAAATGTGTAACTATACGATACATGATTTTTAAAAGTCGTGACCATTCTTCATTTACATTTTTTTTTTAGAGTATAAAAATTTTGCTAAGTGTATTGATGCATTTGAGATGAAGAGGAGGAAGATAAGATGAAAAAAAAATATGACCCCTCAAGTTGTTCATTTCTTTTAACGACAATACGTGGTGGTTGTAAAGTTGAAGTTTGTTTGCTAGTTTATGTAATTTGACAATTTTTTGGTGTCACCGGATTTTTTTGAGATATTATTGTGCCTTCACGAAGACGAATATAATGAAATTCAGAGGAAACCGTTAGATGACGTAAGGTATTACAAAGTAGCCGAATGTTTTGGTCATGAAGCGACAATATTGTGTATGTATGATGCACGAAATTGATGCACTTTAGCACGTACTCACCATTTTGAGAAAACGATGCATATTAACCTATACCTGTGCGACGGCGATCAAAAATTAATGTGACGTATAGATTTTCGTGTTGTTTTTTAATTGGCCCTTATGTCGTAATTTTTTTTGAAACTTTTACTTTTGTACTAGAGTGGCTTAGATGGTGAGTTATCGTGAAAACAAATATGAAATAACTAGTTGAAAAAAGTTTAAGGAAATGTCATAATTTATTTTGAAAATGGATGTAATAAATTAACTTTACATAACTGTTCTTCACTCATCGTGAATACCTGTTTTTGTCATAAATAAATTTTTTAATTAGAGCATATGCATGCGTAGATCTGAGCGACTTATTCTTATGACAAACTCATGTATTGGAAGCTAGATTATCCCTTATCAAACGGCAAGAGTGTAGAAAGCTCCATCGTGTGTAGGGGGTAGGATGCAAATTGGGTTTGCCTACCCTTCCAAACAATACCCCATTCCGTTGCGACACCGCCACCCTTGATAAAAACATACTAATTTTACTTGTCAAGCTTTTTTCTTTGACTCAAGGAAGGGTCCGGGCCGTCTTTTTTTACATCTTTGTACAATGTTCAAGGGTAATGAACCCGTTGACAATTTAGCCGGGTGTTACAAAAAAATTGGAAAACCAAGTTATTTCTTTTCAATCACGAATATCATTACTCTATCTAGCCGAAAAGATGAAGTTCGAATGGAGTGAAAAATTCAACCTGAAATAATTTACCAAACCTCTCTCAGAATGACTTTTTATCCTATACTATAATACAAGCAATAATTGTATGTGGGTATGTGTGTATGTATGTATGTAAACGCGTTATGAAGAACCAGACTGACGAAGTTGCTGAAAATTACAGTAGAGAGGTATTTGGGTACGAAAAAACGATCTAGATAGGTCTCAAGTTTGAGAAAATTCATTGAACAGATATATGAATATCTCCGTCTATCCATCAACAGCAAGTGATAACAACGAACATTGAAAAACGGATTAACCCTAAAAGTAACAAATGAGAAAGGTTTTATTAGCGAATTTTGCTAGGCTTAAACTGCATATGATTATTATGATTTATGACTGATGACGTAATATGAGTTAAATAATGAAATTTTAATTCTCGAGATGTACGATATATGATAATACCAAGGATATATTTAATATTGCTGAAATTCTTCCGCTTGATTAAAATTAACAAAATTTTCTTCTTTTCCACATCCAAGCAAAGCTCGATGAACCAGGTACTTCTAACTAAAACTACCAAAAAACTCTCGGTTCTGTAATTTTCTCAACCAACTGCGAAAATTAATGATATAGCCCTTTAATTGTCGACTAAGATCAAGTTATTATAGACTTACTTTTCATCTTCAAATAATCTTTTTTTTCTTGTTTGGATCTAGTAGATTCCTAACAGGGCCATAACTAGGTACGTGCAATCTGTGCATTTGCACAGGGTGGCAGAGTGCAAGGGCGCCATACAAACCAAAAAAAAATATCTGCCGCGCATCAACCACAGTAAGTGTGTATTTTCCAAAAGTGTCAAATTTTGTAATTGCTGCCATTCAAAAACCAGCTGACTGATTTTACTCAAATTCAAAACCAAACCAGTCCCTAATAGTCTACAACTACCATAAAAATTTTGAGCCAAAATCTTTTAATTTAAGGGAATTATTGTGATGACAACGTGGTGGGTTTGCAAAACTTTGAGAACCCCTTCCTCCAAAACTAGTGAATGAATTTCAACAATTTTAACATGAATGTGTTGCCCATGAAAGCGTCTAACATTATCTTAAGTTTAATTGCCATAAGTCAAAAAGCAAAGGCTCCACAGACTCCCAAAAAATGCCAAAATCAGTAAAAAAAAGTGTCAAATTTGTAATGATTGCCATTTGAAAATCAATCGACCAATTTCGCTCAAATTCAATACCAAACCAGTCTCAAATAGTTTGAAACTACCATAACAATTTCAAGCCAAAATATACAAATTTACGGGAGTTATCGTAATGAAAACATGCTTGGTTTGCAACACCGAGAACCCCTTCCACAAAAACTAACAAATTAATTTCAAAAGTTTTAACACGAACGTGTAGCCCAGGAATGCTTCTATTGTCATAGGTCGAACAGCGGAGGGTTCACAGACTTCCAAAAAGTTCCAAAATGAGCAAAAAGTGGAAATATATATATATATATATTGCGTACAGAAGAATTTGAGTGACCTATATATTTGTGATCTATGACTCAGGAGGAAAATACACTAAAAAAAACTTAATAGAATACATTGTTGTTGTCCGATACATTGTCTGAACAACGACAAAGAATATCATTCTGATTTAGGTAATAGGAGGGTGTCAAAAAGTTTGTTCGCACAGGGCGGCAAAAAAGCTAGGTACGGCCCTGATTCCTAATATCGATTCATTACAGTGGCTTCGATTACTTAAGTTTCTGAGGGGAGAGGTCGTTTTAACCAGAAAAAATACAAACAAACAGGAGGTCGAATATTTGGTAAGTTATTAATTATATGAGTGATCATTGCACAGAAATATATTTTTTTGGGCGTCATTTGTGAGAGGGGGTTAAACCGTCAAATTGTACCCCACAACTACTTCACGGTTTTCTTTCTTTTAAGAATTACTCATTTGAAGTACGTTTAAGTATAACGTGGAATAGGTTATGACTCCCGCTCAAAATTTATATTTTCAAATGTGATTCGCCGCCGAAAGAAAAAAAAAGTGAACTCGTGATTTGTAATTTCCCTTGAAAAGCAATCTCTATCATCCTCTGAACAAAATTCAGTCCAATATAGGGAAATTTTTCTGTTATGTGTATCCGAAATTCTCACAAGAAATTCAAAAAATATATTTTTCCCTTACAAGAAAACAAATGGAAGTAAGAGAAAGGGAATAAATGAGGAAAAAGGAAAGTAAAGAAATTTTGTTTTATCATCAGCAGAAATTATTAAAAATTCTTCCGCTCTCCCTGAAATAAGGCTTTGGCCCCCTGGTGTTTGAAGTTATGCGGTAGTATTTCAGTATTTCATTATGTAGAATATATGCATAAATATACAGACTATAGGTTTTATTTCGAAATTAGATTGCAATAAGTAATGCTAAAAATGATTTTTTTCTCATTCCGCTAGATTTATTCTGAGTACCCTCTTTTCCTCTCCTCTAATTCTTTGATGGCATTTCACGTTTGAATCGCACCTTTGGCACGTTTTTACCGAAACATGTATGAAAACGAAGTTAAGTCGAGGAAAAGTGACTGAAAGTGAAAAACGTTATACACGATGTGTGTTCGTTGTTTACTTTGTGTGTATAGCCTACCTAAATAGTTTACGTGGCTAAATCGTGCTCCCGACAGTGTAAATTACATGCATTGTAATTGTGGGATGCGAATTCCAGAATACGCGGTAGCTAACTATTTTTTTTTTTAGCTTGTTTCCAGTTCACACACTCGAGAGATTCAAACATAATTGTAGCCTTTTACTCTGTATGTTTTAAGTATTGTGTGCGTATTTAGTTCTGTGGAGTGTTTAATTTTAAAATGTAGTCAATTTTCGAAGTTGCAAATCTTAATTCGTAATAATTATTATTGTACTGTTTGTGGGAAGTCAGCATTACTATAAAATATTATATTGTCTGATTGAAGTCTGCTATTTAGAAATAAAACAGTTTATTAACAGGTTTAATTTATATGATCATGATTAACTGAACGTATGGACTAATTTTCGTACAGTGCATGTGGAACGTTACTAGGGGGAGGGGGTTAATTTAGCGATAGAATTAAAACAAAAAAAAAGAGATTTGTCGTTAAATTTGGGCGAACGCCGGATGTGAAAATTAATGAATTTGATAAGAGTATGTATTGCTACAAATCCAAGTGTCAACCTTGCTATTGACCTCATTTTCTTGTATTCTTCCCCATAATTTGAGCGTATGTTAACCGGCTTCGATGGTTCACATGTGCGACAGCAATTTGTAATAGTCAAAACTCGTTTACTGAGTTTTTAAAAACTGTGTTCAGCTAATTTTAAACTCTTGGTTTTGATAATTTAATGCCCTAAATGTACTCATATTCAACCAACTAATGAGAACTAAATAAAAGAAATATGTCGAGACTCAAACGTTATACAATTAGCTTGATTTTCTTGTATTATGTGGTTGTTTGTACGAACGTCTGGGTGGTTTTATGCAAATCTTAAATTTTTGTTGAATTCATACCAGGAATATTTTTTACTTGTACAAACGAGTTTACGTTGACGTAGATTAACGTCGAATCAGATTGTTTATTTGCAAATCGAAGCTAATCTGTCCTTCGATCAATAGTTAATCATCTCATTATGGTGCATTCTTATTTTCTTTATGTAATATTTAATGATATCACCTCTCCCTTGTAGGAACAGTGCCACTCTTGAGAATTATAATTTGAGTAGAATCATAATATACTTTCCTAATGATAAAAGATTTTGGGTTGCCTTTGCTCTATTAAAATAATGTATTTTGAATGTTTTGAAATTTTAGAACTGTTCGAAGGTGTTTTTCTTCATATTTGATTTTGTAATAAAATTAATAAAATTTGATAATCTCTTGTTACCAGTGTTCGTGTTTTTTTTTTCCTTCATTTAAGTCGAAATTGTTTATTTGATCTAAATTACCTTCTGCAATCATTCTCATATTTTACTGTACAACATAAACCACAACGGTTCAGGTATTTCTGATAAATTCTCTTTAATTTTTATAGATTGTATGTAGGCCTATAATAACGAGCCTATTTCACTCCTTTATATTCGGGACAGCAATTCTTTTAATTTTTTCTAATAAAATAAGGAGTTTTAAATTGGTTGTATGAGTTTTGCCAATCAATACCACTGTACAGCCTGAAAAAGAGCAACATTCGTTTTTTGTATTTACGAAACTGGCATGCAGTCAGTAGTAGAATAATGAATTATCGAATATACGTAATTTACTCCACAAGTATATTCTTTATTCATGGTTTTTAGCCAGTTAGTGTTCAACCCATCCTTATGAATTTTTTTCTTATTATTTCGAATCCACTATTCGATCCAACAGTGCCAAAATATTGAATTTTTCAATTATCTGTATAATTTTCCTCGTGAGGAAAAAATTAGATAGATTTAGGCCTACTTTAATGAAAGTTAATTAGAGGATATTATGTTGTCTCTACTAATGTTGCATGCCGCACAAGCCAGTGATTTCCGTAAAAATTGTATAAACTTGATTTTTTTTTTTGGCTGTTAAACTTGAAGACAAATTAATAACTCATTTAATTGAACCCATTTGCAACCAAACGAATTGTATATTAATGAAAAACCAATTGAAATGAAATAGCTTTTATTCGGGGAAGAGGGCCCGGTGCATTAAATCTTTTTCTATTTTATGGTGTAATACTTGAAAAGTTAGTACTTGAGAGATTTCTGGCCATGTTGCAGATTATTTCTTACTGGGTTCCAAACGAGTAAATCGTGCTCAAGTATATAAATAAAACCAAAAAATTATATCGCTTCATCGTAGTCTCAGTCATCATTGAGTGGATACGAAGAATCAAGAATCATTCTGTGCCAGTAGGTAATTTGTATATAAAGTACACAATTCCAGCTTTTATTTCTCGCTAGGTTCCTCTTTTTAAGCATTATCGTTTGCTACGTAATTTTATTTTTATTTAACCTACATATTGGGACTTTTTTCCCTTTTTCTTCCATCTGGTATTACGAAAGAAAAAAAAACAGTATGGGCCTACCGAAACCAAGAACGTTCATAAATTTCCGAAAATAAGTTCGAAATGCGTTGGCGATCATCAAAGAATGAATACGGTGCAATGCCCCGAAAGTAGAAAAAATAAAGTTAGGTAAATATAAACCATATGCGTCTCTTGTAATTTATCACGTTGAAGTCTAGGTAAGTGTTTGTAAATGGAAAAAAAAAAGTATACTTACCTTAATATGTAGTATTACAGTAATTTAAGAGAAGTTGGTGTACAATTTGTGATAACCATCAGCAGAAAAAAAGTTTTCTACAGCTAACTGTGCAGTTATTGTTTTCAAATTTTTGAAAGCACGTGGTGTGAACTTTAATTTTGTCTGGTGTCATTCATTTTGGAATAAATAAAATTTAAGACATATTGATTAATTATTTTCAAACGAAGTGAAATTTATTATTGGTTTGTTAATTAGTATAGCTTTAGCCTAAAATAAATTCAAGAACAATCGTTGAATTTAGTTGGCGGTTGGAATTTTCGGCTTAATTTTCGAGATAATTTATTGTAGGGCTTCTTTCAAAGAAGGATGTACGTGGAGCCAAGTTAACATCCGGTGGGTGGTAACCTAAAAATAAGGAATAAACTCATTAGTTAATGTTCTTATAATTAGATGACCTTATAATTAAAACTATAGCTACAAAAATTATTACTCATATGACGTAATTGAAAGGTATCTAATCGTTCTTTTTTGAAGTCAATTTGTATTTTCGTATTTTGTGCATTTGGTAGTGAAAAATTGCTATGATAACTTTGAAAGCTGTTGTCCATTTTATTGCTCTCGATAAATCACCAGATAAGAACAATTTGCTTGAAAATTATAAATTTTCTAAAGAGACGCAGTAATTACGTTTGAAGCATAATTAATTACATCGATTTTACAATTCTTCCGAAATATTAATAAATTAATTATCAAATTAATTGCGCTATAACAAAATATGTGGGTGAGGGCGAGAATAAAATTTACTCTTGATATAAAAAAATAAATACCGTAAAAAAAATGAGACAAATTTATCGTTGCCATGGTTCTGTTTCTCTTTAGAAAAATATGGTTATTTATGAAAGAGCTCAACAATTTTTTAGAGATGAAGTAAAAAAAAGGTATATTTCCTCTTATTGTCGTGACTTATTCTGATTCAAATTTTGTACTTCTACCAACCTTTATAATTACTGTCCATTTCGATTTGACTTTTCTTTTTCATTCTGAGCTGGCAGATGATTGCTATTTTTCAATCAACTCGTTGACATTTTGAAATTTTAATTTTATGGAGTTTGGTTTTTGCTATTCCTCATCAGGCCTTATCAAAAATCGTAACTCAGTAATATCGTAATCAGTGTTTGTGAGAACTCACTGGTATGAGGTATAGGGGCTCGGACCCCGACAATAGTCGCCGCCAAAAGGCAGGCTAATTTTTGTCTTCTTGGCGTTAAAGAAACACACAAAGTTACGTTTGATCGGTCCTATTACTAAGAAGAGAAGATAAATTCTAGATAAACCAAAAAATCTTTTCGAACACACAATTGTTTTATTTGCTAAGCAATCATTTAATAACTTGCTTGCGTTTTTCATAACTTCACAATGCAGTTATGAATTTCCTTGACACTTCATTTCAAATGTACGTAATTTTTATCCAGCATTCTACGAAATACATTGTGGAATACCTTGTTGTGAGAGATATTCACACTAGAAGGTCTTCAACAGTATTTTGCGTGTTCTGCCACTTCATACGGTTAAGTATGGTAGAGCCAAATCCTCGGCGAACACTGGCGATTTTTGAGCCGGTTCTGAGAGTTTATATACAGGATTTAGTACACACACACAGACACAAATGCATACATACATGTATGTAATTATGTCATGCGTTACGTTGTTTCTTGTCGGCATCGAGGTGATAAGAAACGACGCAGCGCGTTTGTTACCGGGCCGTAACATCACCGAGATCGTTATCTGGTAATTGATCTCGGCCCATGCAATGTATCTTACCTGTATGTACGTACAGGTACGAACATACAAACGCACCAGTGTATATTTGTTTAACATCATAAAGACGATTATTGCCAGCTTTTGGGGGGCAAATGTTGTTGAGGGGTGCAAGCCCCTATTACCTCATACAAGTATTGTCCCCACAGCTACTCCCCCCAGTTTTTTCACCGCAAAAATGATAAGTTGCGTGCCTGGGGGGACTTATCAAGTCCTACTGCTGTCTCTGGCCTTTCTCCCATTTAGCGAGGGCTGAGCCTACCGCAGCCCCTACGCACTTGTAAGAGTGCTTACGTGCATTAAATCGGGCTTGGTAGGCGTCCCTGCTAGCCTGTCCCCTTTGTCTAGGTGGTCAATTTGGTGGAGCCAGATGGGTATAAGAATGGGGATGGTAGGAATATGGAGGACCAGATGGGGTTTTCAGTCACGGTTGTTTAAACATCGGGGAGTTTGAAGTCCTCGATGTATAGATTTGACTGAAGGCGGGAGGAGGGCATATTTGAGGCACCTCTTCTGCTGGGAGTTGCCTCTTTGTCTCCAAAGTTGCCAGGGCTGAAGACTCCGAGGGTGGGCATTCCACTCTCGGTGTCTTCTCCTGTGACTTCGGGGGTGTGATGAGGGCTGGAAAGGGTGCGGACATCATCTGGACGATGTCCGCAGCCAATGTCGTGTCCATCAGCAACTCATTCTCAATCCTCTCTATTTCCTTTTCTCGCTCCATCTGTTCCTTAGTCTTCACAGGCTGAGGTACAGGTGGAACTACAAATTGGAACTCTGGTGTTGGGAATGGCGTGTTTGTTGGGGACGACATAGCAAGGAAGGAAAACAGAGAACAAAAGAAAAAATGGTAGAAAATTTGATGTAAGAATTTCGGCGTGTTTTAGTCAACAGTAGAAATGCGAGTGAAATACGTTGGGAGAATATTTTTCGATCGCAGCTTTATTCCAAGTCGTTATCTCGTTTCAGACATGTTCGGATGGGATAGTGCATCAAATATTCTTTTGCTGTAAAATTTTCTGGTCAAAATCTGTTAAGTACAAGCAGAGTTAAGCATGTTTGAATTTTTGTGTTTTTGAAATTTTGTATCTCACAAAGGAATGCACTCTTTGTTTGTGACGTCACGATCTATTGACTATTTTGTTATCTGAATGTTTGTCAATAGAAACACATTGCGATGTTTTCTTCCGTATCGCACGTGGATTTGTTTATTCATGTCGTATTTTATTTGCACGCATTTTTTCTCTGCTTATCTGCGGAATTGCTTATGTTATAAATATTCCCAGATTCTGGCATATTTTTGTGCGAGTTTGCAGATTTTGCAGCGGATATTAATTTTTGTGATTATTCTTAGTTTTTCCGTGCCAATCTCTCGGATTTTCAAGTTGGAATTTGGTTTTTTCGCTTTTTGCTGCCAAGGGGCCTGCCTCTTTTTTGTGGGCATATTGGGGCCGATGGATTGTAGTGTATTTTGACGATCTCATCACTAAACTTCACCATTTTCTTTATTTTTGTTTTTTCTACTGGTGAATTTTGTGATTTATCACCTTTTTCAACTGGTTTGTCCTCAACTTTTTGTGGTTGTGTGATATTGGACTGTGCGGTCTCTTTTTCTTCTTCAATTTTCCTTTCTGTAGTCTTCCTTGTTGCTCTTTGGAGCATTTTCTTGTCGTCATTTATAAGGTATGCAGGTTTCAATCTGTCAATTGAAATCGTTTTTTCTTCACCTGCGATTAGTATCACAAAATTCTTGTCATCTCGTGATACAACCTTATAAGGACTGGCGTATGGTTTCTCCAACAAAGATCTTATTTTTTCGTCTCTGACAAACACATGAGATGTTGTGGCCAAGTGTTTGGAGATATAAATCTTCGGTTGGCCATGACGAGTTGCCTGTTTCAAAAAGCTGTTAGCATCGGTCCGTATATTTTGGACGAGCGTTTCGGGGCTAATTTCTTTTAAATGGGTGAAAAAGTCCCCTGGTAGGCGTAGCTCTTCGCCTAGCGCCAACTGCGCCGCAGAGTGACCTGTGTCCGTTTGAAGAGCAGATCGAAGGCCCAAGAGGATGGTTGGTAGTATATCAACCCATCTCTTGGTGTCGCAAGCCATGATGGAGGCTTTCAAAGCTCTGTGCCATCACTCAACTTTACCGTTTGCTTGAGGATGGTAAGCTGTGGTGTGATTGTGTTGTGCACCAAGCTTCTTAGACAGCTCTTGAAAGAGCAAGCTTTCAAATTGACAACCATGGTATGTGATGATGACTTCAGGTACGCCATAGCGGGCAATCCAGGTGTCGTATAACCTGGCAGCTACTGTGGGAGCTGTCATCTCATAGAGAGGAACTGCCTCTGGCCATCGAGTTGCTCTATCGATCATCGTCAACAGGTATCTGTGTCCTTGGGATGGGGGTAATGGACCCAACAAGTCTATGTGTATTGTTTTGAACTGCTCCGTTTGTTTGAAAGATTTGAGAGGCGATCGAGTGTGTCTTCCTACTTTAGACTCTTGGCAATTCAAGCAACTGCGAGCCTATTTGTTGCAGTCGGACTTCATTCGAGGCCAAACAAATCTTGATGCTACTAATCCAGCAGTGCATTTTGGTCCAGGGTGCGATAGATTGTGCACACTACTGAAAGCCAATTTGCGATACTTTGTCAGCAGGAATGGCCAAATCTTGTCTGTACTTATGTTGCATGTTAGTAAAACATTAGTACCAGGGATTTTCCTTTGTCTCAATTTGAGAACTGTGTCATCGTTGGACAACAATTCTTGCAATTCGGCATCCCTTAACTGTTCTTTAGCTATTTCAGCGTAAGGTAATTGAGACGGTGCTGAGATGGGTTTGATCCTACTAAGAGCATCAGTTGGATTGTTGAGTTCTCCACTTATATACTGTATGTCTGTAGTCAACTGTCCTATGTAGTCCAATTGTTGAGCTCTTCTTGGGGAAGCTGTTTCTGTCTTTTGCGTGAAGGGGTTTATAATCTGTATACACAGTGAAACATCTACCCTCTAATTGGTGCCTGAAATGCTTCAACGCAGCAAATATTCCCAGTAACTCCCTGTTGTATGTGCTGTAATTCTTTTCGTTTTTGATAGCTTTCTGGAGAAGAAAGCGAGCGGTAACTTCTTGTTATTGTCCTTTTGGTACAGTGTTGCACCAATAGCAAAGTCGGATGCGTCAGTTGAGACACATAACAGCAGACTTTCGTCTGGGTGAGCAAGCAGAGTTGCATTTGCCAGTGTTTCTTTAATGTTTTCAAAGGCTTTTTCAGCTTCTTCAGTCCAATCGAGTGGAGTCTTATCTTTCTTTTTATTTGTTTTGATCAATGCAAACAGCTTACTTTGTTCGGCTGCAGCTTTTTTTATGCAACGTCGTAGAAATTCACCATCCCCAAGAAGCATCTGAGTTCAGCAACGTTTGAGGGTTTTGGGAATTTCAATATGGGCTCTACCTTGGTCTTCAGAGGGGAAATGCCTTTGGTCGAGACTTGATAGCCGAGAAAGGTTTGTATAAACTTTTTCCAACATTGATGGTAAGTCCAGCAGCGTGTATACGCTGTACGTTGGCTCTTACATTCTTCTCAGGCTGTTGCTCACCGCCTTCTGAGCAAATGCATATATCATCCAAATATGCATAAGCAAACGGCAAATCCATAAACAGTCCATTGATGAATCTCTGGAAAGTTTGTGCAGAATTATGGAGTCAAAACGGCATTTGAAGGTATTCGAATAGACCAAAGGGGTTATGACCACTGTCTTTGGAATGTCCTGTTCAGCCATTGGAATTTGGTGGAATGCACAGTTGATGTCGATTTTTGTGAACATCATTTTACCCTTCATATTCGCGTTGAAATCCATTATGTTTGGGACTGGATAGCGATCAGGAACTGTTTTGGCATTTAAGGTCCTGTAGTCTCCAACGATTTGCCACTCTCCACTTGCTTTTTTTGTCATGTGGATTGGGGAACTCCATGAGCTCTTCGAGGGGCGGCATATGCTTTTCTCTATTATGCAATCAAAGTATTCCCATGCTGCTTTGAGTTTATCAGGAAGTAACCTGCGGGTTCTAGCATGGCAAGGCGGTCCTTTAGTTTCTATATAATGAACGGTGTCATATTTATAGGTTGGATGCCTGCGAATCGATGGTTGAGTGACTCCAGGATAGTCTGACAGAATTTGTAGGAATATTTCATCAACTTTAGTGCAGCTGGATATGTTGGTGTCCAGTTGGTACGCTAGCGTTTTGCCTTCCACCCATAGACCAGTATTGTTGTCTATGATTTTTCCATTTTTGAGGTCAATGACCAGGCCGTAGTGCGCGAGAAAATCTGTGCCCAGGATTGGAGTTGGAACGTCCGCAATTGTGAAGGACCACGTCATGTCTCTTTGCTGGATTCTATTCCGTAAGCTGGAAGGTTTTGACCATTCACAGTTCGGAGGTAGTATTTTGGAGGAAATGCCTTTAGATTTTTACTTACTGGCAAAATACTCAAGTCAGCACCTGAGTCAATAAGGTAACATCTCCTGTTAGTCCTGTCCTTGATGAACAGGCAATGTGAGTACTTTTTCAAGGGATCTTCACCTGCATAGATGACCCCTTTTTCTAGTTTGACGACTTATTGTATGTTTTTCCCCACCATTGGCATCTGTTGTTACACTTGGTGGCCTCTGCGCCAAATCTATTATGAAAAAAGCAGGACTTATCATCCCAGTTCTGAGACGGGGGTTTGCAGGATGATGTTCTTCTAGGGGGAGTTGGACTCTGACCCCTGGTAGAATTGCTCTTCCGGTCTCTAGACCTGAATTTTCTATCATTGTTCCTGTTGTTGTTGCTCCTGCTTTTTGAGCGGTTATTGCTTCTACCATTTCTTGAGTTATTATTATTGTTTTTCTTCTTTATTTCACTAGTCAGCTGAGCTATCTGGGCTCTAAGCTGGTCTAGTTCTCCCGTCTCTGCCGATACTGCACAAATCAAGGATGCTGATCTCGAATGTTCCAGTGCACTATTGGCACTTTTTGCCAAGAAGTCTAGGTCCTCGGAATTGTTGATTACCATGGTACCCACAGCTGCCAGATACTGCACAACATTTTGGGGCAGTTGTTTACAGAACTGGTTCCCAATGACCAATGGTGATATGATATTGTTGGCCTTTTGTCTTAATTTGGCCATGAAGATGGAGGGTTTATCATCTCCCATCTTCATTCCACCCATGACATCATCAATTATTTGGTTTTGGGTTTTACCAAACACATTGCAAATTTTCCTGCAAAACCAACTGTACTTGTCTGCTTCCGCGGGAGGCCATTCTATGATATCCAGAATGCGGCATATTATTTCTGCAGGCATGCCGCTGCAAATGTGTGTATACTTCTGGTCATTCTGTAGGTTCTCTGTTTTGAAATGACCTTGGATGAGAGTCAACCAGAGTTCTACCTCGTTTGGCAAAAATTCTGGAATCTCGATTCTCCGCCTTTGGATTGCAGGGTTCTGCAGAGTCTGCATCTGCAACAGTTGTAATAGCTGTGCTAGCACTTTGGGGGTCAGCTGTGGCTGACCACTTCCACCTGTTCCAGGGTGATTCGATGTCGGGTTCGTCATATTTCCATTTCCGTTAGTGTTGGGCATTGTATTTTGCTGTATCTCTTTGGAGTTGCTTCTAGCAAAGGTTCCACCAGACTCCATCAGTTGTCAGTCTGGGGTTGAAGGGTCGGAGTCTTGGCTCAAAAAACGACCACTTCCGAGGGTGCGAGCTGTTGTCTCATTCGGATTGACAAAAGCTCCCAAATGCAAGGCTTCTGGCCTCCGGGTTTGTTTTTGTTTCTCCGGAGTATCAAAGACTTCTGAGTCTCTTGTCGAAGCTGGAGGAGTTGGTGGATGAGGGCAACTTTGTTCCTCTAGGTCTTCTTCTCTTGGTTCCCTTCCGGCAAATATATTTGGAAGTGGGTTTAATTTCCCACTTTCAAAGTCAGACCTCTGCTTCAACAGCCAAAAGTGTCTAGGTCTGTGAAAAAATTATTTGTATCACAAGCGAGTTACTCGCCAGCGCACCGCGCCTAGTTTTAGAATTAGCGCAATGCGCTTAGACACCCATGACAACCGAAAAATCACGTCGGGGTCACCTCTGTGAAATACCTTGTTGTGAGAGATATTCACACTAGAAGGTCTTCAACAGTATTTTGCGTGTTCTGCCACTTCATACGGTTAAGTATGGGAGAGCCAAATCTTCGGCAAACACTCCCGATTTTTGAGCCGGTTCTGAGAGTTTATATACAGGATTTGGTACACGCACACAGACACAAATGCATACATACATGTACGTAATTATGTCATGCGTTACGTTGTTTCTTGTCGGTGTTGAGGGGATAAGAAACGACACAGAGCATTTGGTACCGGGCTGTGACATCACCAAGATTGTTTTCTGGTAATTGATCTCGGTCCGTGCAATGTATCTTACCTGTACGTACGTACAGGTACAAACATACAAACGCACCAGTGTATATTTGTTTAACGTCATAAAGACGATTATTGCCAGTCTTTGGGCGGCAACTGTCGTCGGTGTCCCCACATACATATTTATTTATTTATTTTATTTGTCAATCTATTTATCTATTTGTTTTATTTTTTATTTATTTTTTGTTTACAAAAAGGTACAGTTTCTAGTGTGGCTTGCTGCGCTACAGTTTTTTTATTTTGTTTTTCCCTCGAATTTTTCAGCTGGCTGCTCAAAATGTTAGTAATTAGTTTCGCTAACCATTGTATGTTATGTTACCGGGAAGACTTGAAATCATAAAATTTTTGTTGAACTTCTTTGAAGGTTACGTCTTCTGATTTATTTTTATCAAATTCGTTCTCATATAATTACGTGTAAAAATACATGTAAGGAAGAAATTCAAAGTTTGTGTGATGTGTATGTGTATAGGTAGTGTTTATATCGTAAACTATGTAAACAATACTATTGCTCTGTCCGATGGCGAAACAGATTTAAAATTTTCAACTCGTTAATTAATTATTTTGTTACAGTAATTTCACTTTCTCAAGGAAACGTGTACGTTCTTCAAATCGAAAAAAGTTTGAAAATAAAACGAAGAATATTATACATGAGTACCTGTACGTAGTTAATGTGTGGTTTACTCGACGTTTTTTACCTGAATCCTCGAATAGACTTTTTTTTACTTTTGTTTTTACATTTTTCTTTTATTTCCTTTCGTCTAAGGTTGTCTTCCGGCATATTATTTGGTTGTAGTAAAAATGAATTTGTTGACTCCCATCTGCATACGTCATTAGTTGTAGGTAATAGGTATATTTGACTTTAATGAATTAGTCCCGTGTCTCTTTGCCTGCGTGAATTTGAATGTAGGGTACATGCAATTATCTCATCTGCATGATTTTACATTTATGTCGGAAATTAATTATAAAAATCACTGTTTTCAAGGATGAGACTGGCGTTAGCTTTCATGGAGAGAGGAAAGAAAATGAAAAGAAATGAAGAAATCAGGTAGATAAATAAAAAGAATCACTTCCATGTGCTGTGATCTGGATAGTTTTCACATTTAATATCGATGACAGCATTACTTCGTAGTTTTTTGTGTATATCTCTCTTCTCTTTTTTTCTTTTTTTTACGGATAGTTTGCTTGAAAACGGCGTATTAAAATTAACCTCACAAAAGGGTTAGGGTTGAGTAAGATGAAGATTATCCGTTTCATGAAAAAAGAAAACGACTAGTACCATTTTCCAATTTTGACTTTTTTTTTTTTAATGTATACTATATCTAGATATTCATACAGGTAAAGTGGAGGGCGTTTTGTTTGCCACATTACCACCTCCCTTTTCTAACGAAAAACTGAAGATAATGTTTTTCCCTTTGAAAATTCATTATATTTGATGGTAAGTTATGTACAATCGAGTACTTATCATCTCTCAAGTTGATACTCCCTTCTCAGTCCCCCAGTATATTTTAAACCATTATTCACAGTTATTTTGCGATTTTATCACCGAAGAGTTAATCCTATAGAAAATGTTTCTCTTAGTAAAAATATTTTTTTTAATTTTTTATAAATTAAATCACTAACTTATTTTTCATAGGCACAATGGTTTTGGAGTTGAACGCTTTCAAACATTTTATGTTACAAAAATATTTTTTTATGGGGCTGTAAAAGGGGATAGCATCAACTCGCAGGGTGGAAATGGTTTCTGTTTCATGATATTCACTACTCAACACACAACCGCTGCATAATACTTTCCCTGAATAACTATGATAAGTGATACAAGTGATAACTGATAAAAACCAAACTCGATTTGAACACCTCTAGATGTTAGTGCAAGAACTACGTCACATTTTGTTGTTTTAGTAACTGTAATAAAAGCTTATACAAATATGAATGTTAGGAAAAAAAGGAGCAATATATATTCTCATTTAGACATAAATGAATGAATATACAAAATAAGAAAAAAATGTTAACCATTTTACCTTGTAGTATGCCAAAATAAAACAAACCGTGTTGGTTACTACTCATGTTTTATAAATTCAACTTTCAAATAACCCAATACTTCCAAAATATCCTCGGCGTATATGAAACCAAATCCTAAAAACACAAGATGGAAGACTAACACTTGATAAGGGCCAAAAGTCTGGTGTCCTCGGATAGCCAGTCCATAATTCGTTTTTAAGAAACCCCTGAAACTTGGAATTTCAAAAACACAAAACATCTAAACAGCTGTGTTGCATTTTAAAATCCTACTGAAAGGAACACTCTACAAAGTGGAAAACATGGTCACTCCTGCCTGTTTGCCTATTTAATAGAAATTTAGCACATCATAAAAAATTAAAGTCAGAAGTTTGTAAATACCTGGACCTTTATTCTTAACATAAAGGTATAAACTAAATAAAATCTTTATGTACAGAGGACCATAATTGTGAGTGGGAATGAACGATTTGGGAATGCAAACAAAATATCAAGCAACAAAATTGAGGTAGGAAGCCTAAATGAATGGACAAGAACATCAAGCCATGTCAGTATAGAAGTTGAACAGAGAGTGATCAACCAAATTCCTTTTGATGGTGGACGAGCTGCTATTGCCAGAGATAAGGCCAGATCAAGATAAAAATTTTGAGAAAGAGCTGAAATTCGGTAGGTAGTTGGTTCTGAACCAAATTAAAACTTGCATAGAGTTTGATGAGAAACGTTTGAGTTGTTTGGCCATGAGAAATGACAAAAGTTTCACCCATTTAGGCTAAGGCGTGATTATCATTCGATAGGGCTGAAATTCAGTAAATAGATGGTTCTAAACCTAATCAAAATTTGTATAGGATTTTATGAGAATTGGTCAAGTTGTTTAACAATGGGGCTTACAAAACTTCTATCAACGGCAGTTAAGGCATAATTATCATTCGATTGAGCTGAAATTTAGTAGATAGTTGGTTCTAAACCTAATTAAAATTTATATAGAGTTTTATAAGAACTGGTTTAGTGATTTAGCCACCAGGGCTAATGACATCCATGAAGGTTAAGGCGTAATTATCATTTGATATGATGAAAATTTGGTTAGTAGTTGGTTCTGAACTTAATAAAAATTGGTATCGTGTATAAATAAAATTGATCAATCGGTTTATCCATGTGGACTGCCAAAAGCTTCATCAGTTTGGGCAAGACGAAATTATCTTTCTACAGGGCTGAACTTTAGTACATGTGCAGCACTGAACATAATAAATGCGACATTGCTGTCTATGAAAATCAGTATTGAAAAAAATATTTAAAACCTGCTTTTCTAGTACAGTTTGCTGCGCTAGAATTTTTTTAGTATCTATGTATGTAGATTGTGTATAGGTACTTTGGCAAAGATTATATTATCGTGGGAAGATCTAGTATAAGTATGCGGCTCTTTACTTGTCTTATTCCGCTAACTTGGAGCATACGAAAATTATTCGTCATTCGAAAATGTTTTTAATTATTGAAAGAAGATACGTTTTTTTTAATTGTTACGTGGGAATTAAGTGAAAAACGAACGCGATTGTATGCGAGCTGTAGAAAGTCGACGTTAGTGTGTGCTGCTGTGCTAAAATTCGTATACATATACATATATATATATAAAAATAATATGTATGCGCGTGTTGCATCTATGTTTGATGTCTCCGAATGAATTATAGTGCGGTGTTACCCAAATAGCCGTTTTAATGTTTCATTTTGTAATAAATATCCAGTAGAGTAATGTTAACAACTTGTTTTAATATCTGACCGTTTTGTTTGTGCACAGTGGCGTATAAGAGTTATATAGAAAGGTGACTGAGTAGAGCGAGGAACATCGGTAAAAGTTTGTAGATGAGTGTATTTACATTATACGCCCTATATATTTCACTGTGTAACATGAAAAACGAATTGACGATTTCCAAAAGAATGGATTGAAGCAGTAATCCATTTTTCTGGATTCGCCAATTGGCCTATTTCCATGGAGCCCACTTTTACTGTAAATATGTGGTTGCCTTTGTCTTTATTACATGGCGAAAATTTAGTTTTTAACTGAAATTTTGACTGAATAACACAAATTCCCAATCGCAAGTTGAGTTTAATTAGTAAACCATTTCCTTAGGAAATAATAAATTCTAACTAAATTAGTGTTATTATTATTTTTTCTTTGCATTTTCAATCAATAGGCTACAGTAAATAGTCTATGCCTAAAATACAATAAACGTTAATTTAGATGGTTTATTCAGTTCGAATTACGAGTGTTTAAAACACAATAAGCACGGATGACATTTGCTCAACTTGGCAATCAGTCGATCTAATAGTTTAGTCCTTGCCGAAATGGGATATATATCTAAGGTTTTTACCCTGAAAATGAGTTTATTCTATCCTGAATCCTGATAAGCCAATGTTATGAGTTCGTATTTTTCTTTCAAAATCGGATAAATCATAACTTGGCTTCTTATTTTATACTTACAATATTACGTATAATATAATTCCTTTGATTTTTCGATTGAATTCATTCACTGTGTTCTAAACTTTTTTTGTGTCCACTAAACTTGTTTTTATGTTTTCGCCTGAATACGTTTTTCGTCTCGTTTTTTCCTTCAAATGAGGACTTGATTTTAACGAATTTCAAATAATTATGTTTAGTATCCTTAGATATCGCCTATTTGTGGATTAAACATTTGAAAAAAAGGGATGATATTCCCAATATGGTAAAAAGCAATGATAACAAATTTCTAAATTTTTTCTTCTACTTTTTATAGGATTTTCTTCGCAATATTGAAAAGATTTTACTTTGCTAGCGGGCGATTTGGAATGTTCGATTTTGTTATTATTTCTCAAATGAAGGTCTAGTATCACTTTTTCTACTTTTTACTGATTTTATTTTCAGTCTTCTATGTTCAGGACGTTTTTCTGATTATCCTTTAAGGCTGAGGCAGAAGATAACCTTTATGGATGGGGTAAAGTTCAGTTTAAAAAAATTTTGAATAATCAGTACATAAATTTGATTATTTCAATATTTATCTTTGAAAACCTACTTTTTCTTGCGAAGTTTAACTGCGCTATAATTTTTACCGTATTTTTTCTTTTAAATTATTTTACCGCGTTTAAATCTAACTTCCACTTTATGAAAGAGATCAAGAATCCGTCAATGTTTTCCAAATCTAAGACTCATTTGCGTCTCCTTAGTGTCCTTCTTGATAAATAACGAGCATTAAATTTAAAGATTCCATTGAAGAAAATTGCTTGTAAGAAAAAATGGTTGCGGAGTTCACGGTACTCACAAATGACAGAATTAAAATGTTTTTGTTTTGTCGCTAGATAGTAGCACAAATGCAACCAACCATTTTCTGGTGAAGTCAAATTTTACAGAATGTGAGCGACATTATAGCCTGATTCACACTTGGCTAGTTTTGTCGCTACTAGCGAGATTTTTGGCGTACTATTCTGTTAACAGTTAAAGTCAGTTTGTGATTTTAGCTATTTAAATTAACTTTAGCGTGGCGGATAGTCTTCCAAGAATGTCATTAGAATCTCACATGACAATCCGTCAAGTTGAAGTTAAATTTAAAAGGTTAAAATAATATGTAAACTGTTAACTGAATAGTACCCCAAGCGGCTGGCTAGTAGCATGAAAATTAGAATCGGCTTGATCTCGAAGTATGTGTACAGTGTACCATTTTTTTTGTGGACTATATTAAATTTTCATACCAATTTCGAAGCTAACCAACCGAAGGATAAAAATTGGAGTAAAAATCGGAAATGTAATATGTTATTCTAGTACATATTTTTATATTTTTTTCGTTGATAATCCGACTTCTACTCATTGAGTTCATTAAATTAAAATAAATACTTCTATTCAATGGTCTGTATACTAAATTGTAAAGAAATGCTAGAAATAGAGGATTTCTCTTTAACCTGAGAAAGAAGGACTCGACGCAAAGTAAACTATGAATTTTGAAAAAACTTCGATATTAGAGAAAAAAAAGTGAAATGATGGAAACCTACACATTACATTTACACATCTTTAGATAGTTTAAGGAAAGTTTTTCCGTGAAATTTTGTGATAAAACCGTATAGATTGATTGTGAAAGTACTGGATGCTGTCTCGTTGAAACACTGAACTATGTGACGTGTAGAAAGCCGTAATATTCGCAATTATGCAGATGTCTGTAAGGTCACTGAAAAGGTTCGAAGATGCTTTTATGATCGTTGATGATCCAGTCGGACCAATCGTTTTTTTTTCTGACGATTTTTCTCTTCTTATCAGTCAAATCATCATCATCAACGACGAATGAATCGAATTTTTTTTTCAAATACAAATAAGAATATTGAAATGGTATTTTGTTAACCATATTACTCCGTATTATATAGCACTAGTTTGTAGAGCAATAGGCCTAAAATGGTGACTTCAGCTCGGAATAAGTCCTATGAACCTTTTTTTCTCTCCTCAAATTGGTAGTGTTCATTTTCATTTGATCTACAGCCGAACAAATCATGATCACCGATTACAATTTTCGTTGCCCGTATGTCAAGTCTTTTCGTTTTAAACCTGTTTATTTAAAAATCGCGGGTTTTAATTAATTCGTTAATTTTAGAAAATATTACTCTCACTTCCGAACAAGTTTCCTTTAAAAAATTTTTTTATTAGCCTATAGCCGTTAAACTACACGATATTAGTGTTGGCTCCTTGCGGTGCGTTAATTTTGGTAAAATTCAGAGTCATCGTTTGTGAAATTATTTATACTTGGCATATACAATTTTTTTTTTTTTTTTTTTTGAAGCTATAACTTATTTTTATGTTTTTTCATAATATGTTCCTTTCGTACAGGAGATGTAGAAGATTGTTTAGTCGAACCTATCAGCCAAGGCCAGTTTACACCGTTACCAGAAGCTTTGTGTTGGATCATCTTAGATATGACCGCATCGGGGCAGGCAGCAGTAATGGAGTCGATATGCTCGACGTTGGAGGTCGCTTTTCCTGACATACAAAAGCCATCGAAACAACTTATTTACGATACGTTGGCGAAGCTAATGGCTGAAAAAAAGGTAAGTTTCTATATCGTGTTTTTATTTCGTTGGTTTCAATTGATGCGATAGTGGCAGATTATGTGGGCGTCCTTTAGAAAGTGATTTCCTCATTAACGTGTAGCCTGCGAAAGCGTTTGACAATCATGATTATATTCAAGATGTTATTTTATATCGAATTCCGTCAGGAAGTGGCCCAATGGCGCAAAAAATAGTGGTCGAATTTCAAATTCTAAAGCGAAGAAAAGAAATAAAATTCAGATACGTATTTAAAACTTTTACTGGGCATGCTCGAAACATAGTACAACTGAAGTTCAAAGTATCGAGTTTATCAATTTCTAACCACATTCCAAGTTTTTTGATGATTCCAGTAAGCTTAGCGAGGGGGATCAGAAACGCTTCAATCTTTTCCTTGATGATTAAGATTATCGTTGAATTTTTGATTATTTATCAGAAACTTAAAATAATGAAAATAAATGCCCTCTACTGTATGTCCGTCGAAATACTCGAATAGAATTTGAATTTTTAATAGGAATTTCTTGGGAATAGCGTGTTTGATATGTTGGAGTACATACTGGGTGTTTCCGTAGTCGATGAGAAAATTTAGATTGATGGTACTGCAGATCGAGTACTTGCAGGTTATGGTGGTTGCATATTGATCTGACGTCAAAATTAGCATTAATACATACATATACATATGTATATGTATGTGAAAGGTTCATGTGCAATTTTTTCGTCTCTGTTTAACTGTGAAATTTGCAAATTTTTTGTCCATAATTCTTTCAGATGGATAGACAATTTCTTTAGTAAAGAACCAAATTGAAGAGCATACTCGACCCGAAAAATTTATGCCCATAACAGCAAGTTTCAAATTTAAGACTCTGAAAAAACTAATCAGGAAGGCAAGAAGAGAATATCGTAGAGTAAAGTTTCTGTATTAATTTTCAAATTCTCTTTGAAAAATGTCCACAAATATCGATGAAAATTGGGTGGAAAATGTAGAGAAAAATTTGCTTTATCAAAAAATCCCTACAGTGTTTTCCTTTGTTCGCCTAATTGTTTTTGCAATTTCTGATATAAGAAAAAAAATTTGTTTCAATTTTCATGTCATTTCACGTAGGAAAAATGTCCAAAAAAATTGCTCGAATAGTTTTGTGTATTCTCGTTTGTGAGAATTTTTTATTTTTTTTACTACGTTCTCTATGACTGCAGTATTCTCTGACCTGAACTAATCCTAGGCAAGTTTAATCGCAATTCAGATTTATAAATAAGTTTTTTTGAAGAACTGATTTGATGCAATCACATGTTTTTAATTATTACTTCGATTTTTGTAAATTTATTTGGAAAAAGAAGCCATTAGTTCTTCGCATAAAATGTATCGAATCAGGTAAAAAAAAAAAAAGGAGATCTTTCAAATTGCGGAAAGAGGATGTTCATCAAAAGTTACAAAATTTTTCATCGTATGCTTTGAAAATTCGTTCCTTATTTGAATTTACAGAAGAAATTGAAAAGAAATTTGAAATTGGTGTATGTACAACCATACTGTCACTGCACCGAATGTCTTTCGACCATTCGTTAAAACAAACTCAGCGTTATTGCATATTTAATTGTGCGAGCATGTCTCAAGTCCTCAGCAATTAAGGATCACAAAGAAACTCCGTGGACAAGAACTTGACAATTTCCTTTTTCATGAACGTATGTTACATTCGCGTTTGTTTTTCTGTCTTCATTAATTAAGTATTTGCTGTACGATGTACGCATTATGTAGTAATATACCGTAATAATACTCAATCCTTAAAAACTAGCCATATTTACCATTAATCCAGAGTCTCATTAAGAAAAAATTATTGTTTACTTGTACGGACACTTCGTATACGTTCTCTTCACGATTTTTTTTTTTAAATTTTTTTAATACTTTTTTTTTTAATATTATTTATAAAATTAAATCGACGAAGCGTATAACGTCTTACCTTATTTACCATGTGACCGTACCAAAACAGTTAGAAATACCTCAAAAAAATCTTCGCCGACCTTGAAAGAATTTTTTTTTTTAGTGTTATACTTCCGTAAATTCAGGTCTCCCAATTATATTTTAAAAGAAACGCTCCATTTTGTTTCGATTAATTTGTTATTATCAATGGAGTTGGTCGCCGATAACGAGAATATAATATTCTTTTACGGTTCAGTTTTTCTTCTATGATTTTTTTTCTGTATTCATTCTTTTTTCTCTGATTACCAGCATATTACGATGTTCTTCTAGTATTTTAATTACCTGCCTGTGCCACGATTAATTTTCGTATATACTGGTACTAGCGTCAGCATTTTTGGGATGGTGTAAAATAATTAAATCACTGGGAAGTATAAAACATACCTACATATATTATACAGGTGTTATTCGATTCGTATTATATCATCTAGCCATTAAAAGAGTTACATTTATGGTACGTGGTTAAAAATATGCCAACGTTTGCCATTATTTTTATTTTCATTTGTTTTTTGCTTTTTATTTTATTTTTGATTGCTCCTTCTCTGTCTCTGTTTCTCTCTGTCTGTCTCGCTCCAATCATTGCGGAGATCAATTAAATTCGTATTCTGTTACACGGAGGTCTTTATAGGCGTCTCCGAATTGTTCTAATTTTTCAGATGCCTTCTTCTCCTAGGTACCTTAATGTGGTTTGCGTTCGGTAATCGGCAGCATGCTTCATAAGTTAGTTTCTTCTACCGTTTCCGCATCGTAAACTTTCACGCGGTTAATATGTTTTTAATTTCAAAGTTCCAAACTTGGTTCAGAGATATGCTTTTTGGGTTGCTGTAAGCTGGTAATGATTATTGTCGAATGATTTTCTGATTTTCGTATTTTTTTTTTTTTTTAATAACTTTGTATATAGTTTGAGCTAAAGATGAAAAAAATTAGTCTTGATCTAGCAAAAAGTGTTGGACAATATCGAGTCGAAGATCTGAACTGACTATGCAAAACCGATACTGAACTGCGCGAAACTAAGACCGAACGTAAAAGTTGAAAAATATAAACAAACTGTGAAATATTGGAAATTTTTCTCCTTCAATAATTGGCAATATTTAATGTTTAATTTTTTTCTTTCATATTTTGGATTTTGAACGACCTGAATGATAAGCTTAATTTCGTCATCAATAAAATCAAAAATGTTTTAAGCGAGACTGAGACTTACGCCGGTGCAAGACTAAGGCACAGTAAGACTTGAAATATTGATGCAAGATCACGACCAGGATTAAGGCCAAGACTGAAACTGCCTTAATCTCTTAGTCTTTGTCTTACTTTTTCACCTTGAAGCCTCTTTTCCTTTCCCGAAATGAGTCAAAACATGGGGCAGAGTATAAAAATCTGGCACGTTCCAAATTTTCAATATCTCGTTAATGAGGAAAGTTAAAGAAGAGGTCGATTTCTTTGGCTTGTAGCCAGCTGAACACCCTTTTTTTTTTTCATGGTGTTATTTAGGTGGTATAATGAATGAACCCTACATATCTCACCCAGTTGTAAGTATTGACTCTGACTCGTCTAAATTTAAAATTCTTACTCCAAAATTTTTGTATTGAGGAAGGCGTATTTTAACTTATTTTGAAAAATATTCAACGTATCAAAAAGTAGCTACAGATATTATGTAAATCTGAAAAGTAAATGCTTGAAAGAAAGCATTTATAGCAATTTTGATATAAAATGGAATTTGAAAGACTGGGTCATAATTTCACTTTACAACTACCAAACAGCCTACAAATCGCTTGGTTGTGACAGTATCTTCATTTATTTGAACTATTTTGCAAGTTTACATGTATAAGTTGATCAGTGAGAATATTATAAATTGACAATTTTTATCAAAAATTTGACACTTCATTTTAAATGTAATATTTACCCTCCATTCTTCCAAATAATTTTTATATTTTTGATCATTTCTCATAATATATACATTGGAACTATACCAAATTTGTTAAGGCAATTTTTGGATTTTATAATTTTAGCCTAATACTTGAGATACTTTTTCTCTTGGAGTGTTAATTAATACTTGTGGGTGTGTGCGTAGATATACACGACACCACACAAACACCAATCAGGTCGGTTGCGTATATACGTAGTGGTAGTATGTGCGGGCCGAGCCCAGTAAACAATTAAGCTGCATAGACGAAATATACAGCCGTGAGCGCAAAAAGATAGTTTGCGGGTTTTACCCCGCTGGCCCGCTAGGTGGTCGACGAGTGTGTAAGACACACTCGTTCGTCATCGACCACCCGTCGCCACACCACTCTCCTCCTAGTAAGTTTCCGAGGAAACTTACGGTGACCTGTGACGCCAGTCAAGTGTGGCGCGGCGTTCACTACTACGCTCACAGATACCGTTCACGTAGTAGGACCGCCAGGTCTCTTCGGTTTGGGCTTGCCGAAGTTGGCTGGGAGGGTGGGACGGGAAGGACCTGTTCGGGGCACTCGAGGCTGGGGAATAGGGTTCACTCGAGTTTGGTTCCTTATGAGCGGAGTCTGGGGACGAGACGTGGGAATGCTCATAAGGGGTGGCGGGTAGGTAACTGGTGCCGCCATTAAAGGCGACATTACCATGGCCGGAGGATAAACCGGTGCCGCAAGTTGTAGATGCGGGGGAATGGGAATTCCGGGCGGTGGCATTACAACTTGTGGGAGTGGCATCGGGGTTGTTGCTAGGGCGAGCAACAGGGCGTTGTGTGCTGCAAGCACAGCGGCAGTGAATTGCTCCCACGGCTGCAGGGATTGATTCTGCGGTACAGGGGGAACCACCGGTTGCAGTACAGGGGGCTATACTACAGACGGGGTGGACTCCTGTACAGAAGCCGGTAATGGAGCGGGAGTTTGGGTTCGGGTTTTGCCGCGTCTTTCGTCCCGTTTGAGCTCCATGTAAGAGAGGCCGCGAGCGCGAGCTTCACGCCGGGCGCGGCCCCCTGCCTTACGGTTCAAACGGGGACATTTCGCCGGTTTGTCAACAGCCGGGGGACTCATGTCAAAAGAGGTGGAAGGCTGTGACTCGGGGACTTTCTCCGGCGAAGGTGTTGCTATTAAATCGATAACGGGGTTATTATCGACAGCAACACTTTCTGTCGGTTCGACCTCTTCAGGTACTGGTGAGAGTACGCGTTGAGGGACCGACGAGGGTTTTGGGGGAAGATGGACGGTTGGGGTTGGAGTCGGGTCAACATCCATCGCTGTCTCTTCCAATGTTGTCGGTACAACCGAAGAGTGAAGTAACGGCGACTTGCCTTTCGGGACTGACGATGAGGCTACTGGTGCCTCCGCGACTTTGGAAGTCGACGGTTGGGGGGACCGCTTTGTTGCTGCAGACGGACGTTTAAAACCGCTGGTACGCAACGTAGCAGTCGCTTGCGCTCGGCGCTTCCGGAGAGGAAGCGGTTCAATCTGTTGAACTGTCTTGAGCGGTGGGAATTCCCCAGAGGGGAGTCCCGCCGAGGAAGACGGTTGAGGACCGGGCGAAGGTCTCTTAGATTGAACGCGCTGAACAACTTCAGCGAATGTGCGGGTGTCAATCCGCGCATTGCTTAACTGTACAGCGGTCCGAGCGTGACGTGGCGTTTCCAACGAGTACGCGGTCTTCCTGGGGAGTGGAACGAAGACTCGAGAACGAGAGCTACGGACAAGGCCGCGCTGTACGATCTCAGAGCCCCGCGCCGCTGCTCCAGGAGCAGGCCGGTACTGTCGAAGTGGCACACATCGACCCCTGGCAGCAGACTCCACCCTCTGCCTCAGCGTCGATCGCCGTTGCTGTACTCGAGAAGGAGTACGGCGTGTATCCTCTTGTGCATGTCCGACAGAGGTAAGCGTCACGGGTGACGCCGATACTTGATCGGACGTAGAGGTTACAGGCAATTTCTGCTTCACCGGTGGAAAGGTGGCAGTAGCCGTGGTGGAAGGAGATGGGGCAACGTCAGCTGGTGACGTCGGGGAGGAAAAGGTGGGAGAGGGGGAGCGATGGTTGTCTGCACGAAGAGACGACGGTTCATCGCCGTTACCACCCTCTGTTAATGGGGGAGTAGCCCTTAAAAGGGCTGTTTCTTCATCGTCGGAAAGATCCGGAATGCTAGGGGAAAGACGCTCTTGGGACATTTCGCCAGTCTATTACGCTCCGCGAGATATTATTAAAAGCGCCTGTTGTGTAGCATTTGATGAAGAGTATATAACAGCCGAGCACGTCAAGAGAGGAGTGAGTATCTAAAACACGAATTTCACTCGTTTTCTTGACCGTAACCGCCGTTTATTTTCGTCTCGTAAACACGAACGAAGTTGCGGTTGCGGCAGCTGTTGTTGCACATTATTACGAGTTCGTTTTGTAGGCGGGGCCTGTTTGTCTTCCGAGGAGGAAGACGCGTCGTATTTATGCGACTGGGTGGCGCCACGAAACAATTTTCGTAATACGTTGTCGTCTACAACGCTTGACTTGTCGTCAGTTGCGTGAGCCGACTCGGACGAGTGCAGGAGAGGAAGGGGAATCGCAATCGGTTCGTCGTCGAGTATAGTGTCAGCTGTTCGACTAGAAGACTGACCGATGGGGTGCGATTGTGTATTTTCCTTCGATAACGCTTCGGGAGGCGATTCTTTATTTTGATTGTGTGTATTTACAATCGGGGAAGAATCGAGCGTGTCGTCTATGTGTGAAGACGACATCGAAGGTTGGGGTGAGGCATTCGGGGGTGAGTCGTCGTTTTTAGGTAAGACGACCTCCGATGACAAGTCAACTGTCAGTCCCGGAGGATCATCGACGGAAGTTGAGTCATCTGGGTCGGCTTCTATGTCTGTGTAGACATAGGCCGACTTTAGGCGATCGATTGATACGCGTGTGTGTCGTCCTTGTATGTCGATCTCGAACCATTTATCCGTACGGTTGAGGACTTTGTATGGTCCGGAGTACGGTGGGTCGAGTGCCTTACGAGGTGTATCCACGCGTAGCCATACGTTTTTGGCTGATTTTAGATCAGCGGGGACGTATGAGCGGGAGTCGCCGTGGTTGCGGGTGATTTGGGTGAATGCATTCGCACTTTCACGAATGCGTTGTGGAAGGTTAGTGCCGTCGATGTGAGTGACGACACTTGGTGGGCTGTCTTCAAAGAAATCAGCCGGGAGACGGAGCTCTTCACCATAAAGGAGTTGGGCTGGGGATACGCCGAGGTCTTTGATGACCGTCGAGCGTAGGCTGAGAAGAATGAGAGGCAAATCGGCTGCCCATTCTCCACGCGAGTCTTTGGAGTTCTCGCGGGCCATGATGGTGGCTTTGAGAGTTCGATGCCAGCGCTCTATTTTGCCGTTCGATTGGGGGTGATACGCCGTAGTTGAGATTTTGTGTATTCCCAACTGGCACGCAACCGAGTTGAATAAAGCGCTTTCGAACTGGCGTCCCTGGTCCGTCGTTATAGTTTCGGGGACGCCGAAGGAGGACACCCAGTGTTGGACGAAGAGTGTTGCCACTCGATCCGCGGAAATATCCGTTGTCATGATGGCGTGAGGCCATCGTGTGGCGCGGTCAATCATTGTCAGACAATGACGAGGACCGCTAACCGTCGGCAACGGACCCACGATATCGATGTGCACATGCTTTAAGCGATCGGTAGGGCGGAAAGCTTGGAGAGGGGCTTTGGTGTGTCTACCGATTTTGGCTTGTTGGCATGCGGTGCACTCTTTCGACCAACGTAGGCAGTCAGATCGTAGGCCAGGCCAAATGAATCGATTAGCGATCAGACGGGCAGTTGTCCGGCCGCTCGGGTGCGAGAGCCCATGAATCGAATCGAAGATGATTCTCCGATATTTGGCGGGTACGAAGGGTCGTTTTTTCCCCGTGGACGTGTCGCACGTTAAAAGTAACGTGTGTCCGGGTACTCTGAACGATTCGAGGATGAGGGCAGAGTTGGGGTCTGCGAGGTATTGGGCAAGTTGGGGGTCGTGTTGTTGGCAAAGGGCCATTTCATTGTATGGCACAACACAGGGAGAGGTAATGGCGGAGATTGATATACGTGACAAACAATCTGCGGCTATGTTGTCCTCTCCTTTGATGTAGCGAATATCCGTTGTGAACTGCGAGATATACTCTAGTTGATTTTGCTGGCGTGGTGAAGCTTTCTCGCACGCCTGAAACAGGGCAGTCGTGAGGGGCTTGTGGTCCGTATAGACGGAGAAAACACGCCCTTCAACCAGGTTACGGAAGTGCTTCACCGCTGCTGCAAAAACAGCGAGTAATTCGCGGTCGTATGTCGGATATCGGCGTTCGGTGTCAGATAATTTGCGGGAAAAAAATGCCAAAGGCTCTAGCGATCCGGCACCGTGTTGATAGAGGGTAGCCCCTATCGCGTGGTTAGACGCGTCGGTTGTCAAGACGAGTTGTTTGGACTCGTCGGGATGCGCCAAAAGAGCAGCATTTGCTAACGCCTGCTTTAGGTCGCGGAAGGCGGTTTCGGCAGTGTCAGTTCAAATTATCGGGGTTTTGTCACGTTTTTTGTTGGAGTGGATAAGCGCGAAAAGTTTACTCTGAATGTGAGCGCAATGTTTAATTGTACGCCGGTAGAAATTCACCATTCCGAGAAAGCGCCTAAGGTCATGAACGGTTTTGGGAAGTGGGAAATCGAGTACAGCTTGGACACGTTCGGGGGTAGGTTTGATACCTGAGCTGTTGACTCGATGGCCAAGGAAGGTGAGCTCTTCACGTTCATGTTCGGACTTGTTACCGTTGACGGTGAGGCCAGCATTGTAGATACGCCGTATGACCTCGGTAACACGCTCTTCGAGCTCATCGGGGTTGGAGGCGGTATTGAGGATGTCATCGATGTATGCGTAAGCGTAGTCGATGTCTCACAACAATCCATCAATGTACCGTTGGAAGGTTTGGGCGGCGTTTCGAAGTCCAAAGGGCATATAGGGAAATTCGTAGAGACCGAAGGGGGTTATGACGGCTGTCTTGGGGATGTGTTCTTTGGTCATCGGGACTTGGTTAAACGCCCGCACGAGATCTAATTCTGTGAATAATTTGGCACCAGCTAGTCTGGCGTGGAAATCCATAATATTCGTGACAGGGTACTTGTCGGGGATAGTTCGTGCGTTGAGTGCTCTGTAGTCACCAAGCATGCGCCATGTTTTGTCGGGCTTCATGTGCATATGCAAGGGGGATGACCAGGCACTTTTGGAGGGTCGGCAGTCACCACATTCGAGCATGGTTTGGAAGGAAAGGCGGGCTGCCTTTAGCTTCTTGGGATGTAGACGACTGGCACGGCAAAACACCGGTCGACCTACAGTTTCGATATCGTGGGTGACTTTGGTAGGGGAAATCCTCGGGCGTAAGCCTTCTTTACCGGTTATGCCGGGAAATTTGTCGAGGATTTTTTGGAATCGACTATTTGAGTGGGCGATGGTAAGGCAAATCTCCGGGGGATAGTCGATGGGTCGGGGTTTACCTACAATGGCAAGTCCAGTGGTCTTATCAAAGAGGTGCCCTTCGCTGACATCGGGAAGCAGTTGGTAGTGGCTGAGGAAGTCTGCTCCGATGATGGGATCAGCGATATCGGCGATGATGAAGGCCCACTTGAATTCGCGGGGAAGGCCAAAATCTACCTGCACCAGCTTAACTCCGTAAGTACTAATTGGAGTTTGGTTCGCAGCGTAGATTTGGAGCTTAGTGTTGCATTTCCGGTCTTCAGCGGTTGGAGGTATAGCTGATATCTCCGCGCCAGTGTCAACCAGGAAGTGATGCTCGCTAAGCAGATCTTCCACGAATAGACGGACTGAATTGAAAACGAGTGGGAGTGCCGTCTTGACTGACTCGTTTACTCGTTTCCCGAACGGGTAGGGGATTTGGAATCGCGGTGGTCGCGATTTTGGGGTTTGTCCCACCATGAACATGGGGGGTCAGAGCAGTTGCGCGATTTCCTCCCAAACTGTTGGTGATACCAACAGTAGCCATCACGGGAACGGGAGGGAGAGCGGGTATTTACCGGTCTCTTACCATCGATGACTCGTAGCGTCGTCCGTGGTTTCAAACGACCGGAGCTAGAGTCACGAGAGCGCGATCTGTCTCTGGACCTGGCATCGCGTGAACGCGAACGCCTATGTTCAGGGAACGGGGCAGGATTTTTTGGGGGGTCGACAGAACTCACCTGTTTTCCAGCCAAGAGCTGTTGAAGCAGCTGGGTAATGGTAGCTAGTTCCGAGGAATTAGCCGTTGGTTCTGTCGACGGAGGTGCCGCGGGAGTTGCGATAGCGGAGATGGTGCTGGTCGCAGGGGATGTCGACGGAAAGGTTTGCTCGAGAGCTATTGCCTCGTCAGCTTCGAGCGCTGCCTGTCGAGAGGTTGCGGGCTTTGTCATGGCCAATGTTTGACGGATATTGACCGGGAGGGATTGGAAAAGAAGGTTAAGGAGGACATCGTCGTTTACTCTTCCTTCGTTTAGGGTGACGAGGCGGCGATGGTACACCGAGGGCCTCTCGGAAGGTTGACGATGGGTGTTTTCCAACAGAGTTCTAATCCGGGTGTAGGAGGAAGGGGAAAACTCCTGTTGGATCTGATTTCAAAGGTTCGACCAAGTGTGCAGCGAGTCGTCGGAACTGTAAAGTAATTCCGACACAGCATTGGCTACCTGGGTCGGCAAGTGGCCGGAGATCGCCAGGTAGAGCTGAGACTCGCTGGTATTGCCACTGGCGCGAGCAAGATTCTCAATCTGCTGCAGCCAGAGACGCACATTCTCGGCGTTGAACGGGGGTAGGCCTGTTAATAACCGTGGTGGGTGGGCTTGTAAGGAGGGAGAGACGGTAGTCGCGGCGGAATTTGCTTCCTGCCGGTGCGATTGCCGATTGAGGATTGGGGACAACCTCAGCGTGGAACTGTCAACTGGCTGGTGCTGGTTGACCAAAAATTTCTTCGCCCGGGAGGTAATTGTCGAGGAATGGGCCTAAATTTACAAGCGTAGAGGACTGCGGGATCGCCAAGTTCGTCGGTACAGTCGACGAACGCATGCTGACATGCGGCAATGAGTGGATGGCAGACGTGTTGTTGGGCTGGTTCTCCATCCTCCTGGGAGGATTGCTGACTGTAGCCTTCGCAGGCGTCAGCGGGAGAACCAGGTCGTCGAGGGACGACGGGGTTAATTTGGAGGCCATGGAGGTGGTTGAAAACAGAGGCTAAGTTCGCACTTTCCTCGTCGGCAGCTAATTGCCGACTGTTTGTTTCTCTTTGGGATGGCTGGTCGGTACTTGCGTACTGACGTCAAGCCTGGGAAGAGGAGAGGGAAAAGTGGAAAATTAGGGTGATGGAAAAGGAAGGAGAAGGAGAACCTTCTTTGTCGGCAGCTGGGTGCCGACTGATTTTTATGGACGTTGGTCGGTACTTAAGTACCGACGAGCAACAAGGGAAAGGGGTAGGAGAAGGAGAACCTTCTCCGTCGGCTGACAAGAGCCGACTGAGTTCCTTCTTCGATTGTTGGCGGGTATGCCAATGTTTGAAGAAGGGGCGTGGTTAGGGATAATCAGCTGGTAAGAGCCGATTGGTTGTTTCCGAGCTAGTCGGAAGCGGTGGGGAAGGAGGTGACGGTTCCTTCCCCCGTCGATGGTAAACGTCAACAACAAAAACAATACTTACATCGGAGGTCACCACTTGTGGGTGTGTGCGTAGATATACACGACACCACACAAACACCAATCAGGTCGGTTGCGTATATACGTAGGTAGTATGTGCGGGCCGAGCCCAGTAAACAATTAAGCTGCATAGACGAAATATACAGCCGTGAGCGCAAAAAGATAGTTTGCGGGTTTTACCCCGCTGGCCCGCTAGGTGGTCGACGAGTGTGTAAGACACACTCGTTCGTCATCGACCACCCGTCGCCACAATACCTATAAGGTATAAGTTTTTTTTTTCTTCATTATTCAGAAGTTTGAAGTATTTTCTAAATTGTTGACCTTTTTTTCGTAAGTTCTCATGTTGGTGTAACAATACATCGAATATATCGTGACACACTGTATATATAGACACCAACAAGTATATAAATACATACTTATAGAGAGGGTACGTACAGAGTTGTATCTAGTTCCAACCACAAATTGTTATCACTCATTCGAATGCATCCTTATCGCATTCAGCAACTTTGGAATGGTTGAGTCAGTAGCAGGCACACCTTACTCATGCCCTCTTTTTTTCCTTTCTATGAAATGGGAAAGTTGCCATCAATATGTACACCTTTGCATACTACATTACTTTCAATCGTATATTTCTTCCATCTTGATAATTCTAGGTACTTACTAACTATTTCGCACCTGTCATTTTCGTGTCCCTCATCATCTTCATCAACCACTAATTAATTGTCATCTCGCGTAAATATTATCCCGTTGGTCATTTATAATTTGTTTATACCTATGTATTAATCCGCTCATTTTGTTTACAATACTTTTTACATCAACTAAAAGTTGCACCCTTGGAAACAGTCTGTCACTTTTCATAAAACCACCAAACGTTATGAAGCTGTCATTGGGCTCAGTTGTTGGAGCTTGCAATTATTCAATTTGTTATAATAAAAGATACAAGAAATTATTAAATGTGTTCAATTATTTCTGATTAAATCATTATCATTTTATCAAATTTATTTCAATACCAAATTTTCGTTACAGTAAGCCATTTACATGAATTTTCGCATTTAGATATTTTTTCTCGAAT
Source organism: Ericerus pela (assembly GCA_011428145.1). NCBI lineage: Eukaryota > Metazoa > Arthropoda > Insecta > Hemiptera > Coccidae > Ericerus > Ericerus pela. The sequence goes on along the minus strand of WOFM01000407.1, from coordinate 70,267 downwards.
TATTAAAAAATTTAAATTTTATCAGTAATGCATCTCATTTACTACCTGTGATGACTTTTAAATTATTGTTTGTATTTTCGTGGTAGGATATTTGATTTTTTAGAATGCTCCTAAAAATTGCTTTTCTTATCTTACTGTCTTTTTAAACATTATTGAGAAAACTGACTTATTCTGCTTCCTTTCGTTACGATTTTTACCATCCGCTTGATTACCTATTCCGTCTAACAGAACTACATATTTACATTCTGAATCACTAATAGCCGGATACAGCTTTTCGTTCAACTATCAATTTGATGCTGAAATATTATTGTGTTGTATCTGATCAACTCTTTAGGTAACGTGAAACCTAATTTTTCCAATTTAAAATGTAAATAACGTCTACCTATGTGTAGCTTTACTGTTAGATTTATTTCGCCTGCTGGTTTAATGTGTTTTTAGAATATTTCCTAAAAACTATGTCAACCATTTGTGATATCAATGGAGGTCGATGTTCATCGCGTTGTAGTTTATCGTCAAATGAAGAAATATTCACTAATTATGCATGAGTCGAAAAGTTCTGCAGGTGTGGAATGCATTTTTGTCAAGAATCGAAGAATAAAATTCGTTGACATTAATAACAAAAAGATAAATAGTTATAAATATTGTCGAACTACCTGCAGAATGGATGCTGCCTTATTGTATTCTCCAAAAAATCACTGTGCATTTTTCACTCCTAAAAATTTCAACTAATGAATTTTTTTAGATTCATTAATCGACGTAATACAGTGGTATTGTCCGTTTTGTTCTTCTTGGTATCGAAAAAAAAAACAAAAAAAAACTTTGCTGCCAATAACCTCATCATAAGAGAAGAAAATTAGATAAAGTATGCGTTGTTGAATTGTTATACGTACGAAGTTCGTCAATCATTCCCTGTTGGGTGCTTGTTTATTATTTTTTATTGTTGTCTTTTTGTCTTAACAAGATACGAGAGTATGAAAATTACTGTTTTGATTAGTGTAGCGAAGTATAGGCATCTATTTTAACCTGTGTGGAAAGAATCAGCCTTAAATATGCCTTATAGTAGAAGCAGCTATTTTCTCTGAATTTTCTTCACGTATAAATGAGAAAAGAGAATTTAACTTCAACTAATTGTTATTTTGGCGTAAAGTTTTCAGGCGGCAACAACATCTTCTGTGCTTAAGAATTTCTCGATAAATTAGAGAGGACATTGTTCTTACGCTGGCGTTTTAAGACCACATGGCTAAGTGACGATAAATAGTTGTATGTACCTTTCTGTCGCATTCAGATTTTGAGGTGATATTCTATAAATATTTGTGTTGTTTAAGGGTTTGGAGCAACGTTCGCTTTTATATATTCAAAATAGTCCACCCTAAAAAAAAAAAATCTGAACCAGTCATAAAAAAACACAGCAAACTTTTTCATCACTTTTCATACTTCCACCAGTAAAAGTTTCAAAACTTCTTAAGTAAGTGTGTGGAACTACTTGCTACTCATACAAAACCAATTTAAATATAGACAATTTTCTAAAAACCAAATAGGAAGTTTGAACCAACCTGTGAATCACAAATTTTTTAATATTTTCAAATTTTTCGATTTTCCTATTAGAGCTGTTCAAAAATCTCTTGAAATTTATTTGGATAATTCACATAGAAACCTGCTGGAATTTTCTACCTTAGAATTATTCAAAAACAAAAATTTATAGTTTTAAAATGGTGGAAAATAGTTTTTTTCCTGTTTTCAAAATCAAAACCGTGGACACCTAGACGATTTGTTTTATTATGATATAAAATCGAAAACATTCTGAAAAGAAAAAGTTATCAATGAAAAAACTCTAATAGGACAATGAGACTTTATTAAATTTTGAAAAACCCTAATAGGAATTGATTGGAGTTGAAAGCCTATATAGTACGTATACACATGTTACTGGATACACGGAGTAATTTCATAAATTCTGAAGTGATATTGTGTTGATAGACCTTCAAAGAAGGTACGAATTGAAGAATATAACAAAAATGTTGATAATATTTATAGGAATTTTAATACAACTTATTGCTTTTGGATGCCTCAGTATCTACAATAATATCAAAACTCCTGTTACCAGATAAAAGCAGGAGTGAATTGTTCTCTAGGATGAGGAGTGCCATTTGAAAATATGAAATCGATCGAAGATTCCAATAATTGCTGATTTCCTATTATTTGTTATCTGAATGAGAGAAATATCTTACACTATACCACTGTATTGACTTTCAAGAAAAATTTTCCCTTCAGAATTCATGATAAATAGACAAATTTTTAGTATCAAATTTTTAAATCTCAAAAATATTGATTATGAATAGTTCTCTCCCATTTGTACTTGAAATCCTATTACCAGTATACAGCAGTTTTTGAAGTTTTTACAGATAATTGCCAGAATTTGTCCCAAAAATATTTCTATCTCAGAATGTTTAAGTAAAAATAAAATTGTTCTCTAGTGTAAATACTAAAATATGAACATGAAACAGATGGAGAATCCAGAATATTTGACTAAATTCCTGTTTATTACCTCAAATCAATTTCTGTTGCGGTTTTTAAAAAATTCATCAAATTTCATTGTCCTATTGGAGTTTTTATTATTTATAATTTTTTCATCTCGGAATTTTTTCGATTTTATATAATGAATAAATTACATTAAAAATGAATTTTTAAAAGATACGCCTTTATGAGTATGAAATATGTTCAAAAAATTTTAAAAAATCCCATCGAAAACATGACCTACCCAGGATTAAAAATTGTGCCTCCCAGGTTTGGGAGTTCTCACTGTAATCATGCACCTCAACTGTGTAGATAATGAGAAGAGAATAAATACCAGCGTAGTACCATTTCACCAGCATGACCCTCGTGTATCACCTTATCAGTTTCACAGTTTCGAAATTTATTAATATTACATAAAAAATTAAACGAAATACTTATTTTATATGGACAAGTTATTGCATTTTATGCATCTAAAATATAATTTAGACAGGAATTAGCAAAAATAATACAAAAAAACATTTTCAAAATTCCCTTGAGTACTCGTAAACACATGTTTTGTTAGTGAAATGGTATTTTTCAATAAACCTGCTACACAAGTTATTACAATAACCAATCTGAATTACATCGTGCCCCGCAGGATTGGTACTAAACTACATAATATTTTATAGTGTTAGTAATTGCAATGAAAGCATATAAAAAATCATCTTGGTATCCACAGTTTTGATTTTGAAAACAGGATTAAAAAAACTTTTTCCTTCTCTTTATAATCATAAATTTTTGTGTTTAAATAATTCAGATATAGAAAATTCCAGATGGTTTCACTGTGTATTATTCAGATAAATTTTAATACATTTTTGAGCAGCTCTAATGGGAAAATGTAAAAATTTGAAAATATTTAATAATTTGTGATTTACAGGTTAGTTCAGTTTCCTACTTGGTTTTTAGAAAATTTTCTGTTCTTAAATTGGTTTTGTGTGAGTAGCTAGTAGTTCGACATGTTCGCTGAAGAAATTTTTGACTTTTACTACTGAAAGTATGAAATGTGATGAAAGAGCTAATGTTCATTTGAGTTGTTGTTGCTCCCATTCGAAGACTCATTTATAAGTTGTTTGACAGCTTCCGAGAACGATCATACAGCCCAAGGTTGAAGTCCATATTTTGGTTCATCATTTTTAATGCTCGAGATGAATGAAGAGAAATAGAAAAACATTGGTTCTCCAAAATTCTATAGCGTCAATGACCTCGTCGAAATTGAATTCCACCGTCCTATACGCGTATACTTATAATAAATATACCAGCCAAAAACAGTTATGGTCTAGTACCATATACTGTAACATTAACCTAACGTCTTGTACCCGCATTTCTGTCCGTAGTTGTATCAAACGTCGAATGGCTACTACGTTATGACCCCCGACAAAATGCGTCTTAGTGGTTTGACGACGAACAAAAAAGATTCTTGTGATACGTTCAGCGGCTCTCATCAAAAACAAATATTACTGACGCCGGAAGAAGCAGTCGTCATGATGCACGGGGGTATAGAAACCGTTCGCGACGGAAATGTAACCCATCAAGCCATTCAAACAAATTTAGCTGACGTAATTTGCGGCGGTACGTATTGCTTATTTTTGTTCAGTTTCTTATTCCGGAAAATTGAAAACTCGATCTGAAAAATAGCCGTGATCCATCGTGAGAAATTAAACGAGATTCTCTTGTAAATTCGCAATGAGAATATTTTGGAACTGAATTTTTGAGAAAAGGTTGATGGTCCGAGCTGTTGGCTGAATTTCTCGTTATGTTTGCAACAAAATGTCGTTTACAACTGGCTCATAATACACGATCGAAAAAAATATTTTGGTCTAAGGCTTGCAAACATTTATCCCTTCGCAGACGAAGAGATTTTGGACTAGTAAAAACAATACAGTCAGGATAAAACTTATCTGTTTTTGAAAATTTGTGGAAATCCTGCAAATCGATCCATAGCCCATAAGTAACGGAATATAAATCAGCCATTTTCGACGTGAACTGTCGTCCTAATGATACTATATCTTCTTCCATTCAATGAATTTTGTGATTATTTATTACGAATAGGTAAAGTGAATTTTCAGTTTTCTATCTGAATTTCTTAGTGCGCCCCTGATTCAAACAAATACCTTTGAACACTAAAATGACAATCCTGGCGTGACACATTTTTTATTTTCAGTGGTTCTTGTGAAGAAGTCATTGTGAATGTACGTAGGTAGTTTACTAACGAGGAAAGAATTTTACCTTTTTCGTGCTGACTATGTTCTTGATTATGTGGTTGATGGGTTATTCTTATTATAATGTTTTATAATATTTGCAGTAATCTGGTTTTTCCTGTAAAATTAAAGAATTGCATCTTTTTGAAAAATATTTCTTTATTGTGTTTTACATAAGGTATGTTTGTTCGTGAGTGGAACTCGGAATAAGCTTTTTTCTCAAAAAAGTGCAGAATTACCTGATTTGATTTGAAGAGCAAGTTTTGATGAAAAGTTCTCGCCTAAAAGTATGGTCATGGTCTTATTTGTTCCTATCTCGTGCTATCCCCTTCTTATCCAAGAAGTTGTTTTAATTGTTCGATTTGAAGTATTGAACTTAGAATTAATTTTGAACCAAGCTTGTTCTGAACTAGCGTATTTGATTGAGTTATCGGCCTCCCCTGCGATGTAGTGTACACGCTCTTTATTAATGAGGACTTTCAGTCTGTTGTTCAGGGTTGTGTTTCAAATGTCCGTACCAAGATCTATAACGCTAATAGTGTTTTCAGAACATTTTGTCTTATTTGTAAAACGATGAAATAAAATAAAAAAAGACATCGTTCAAACTGCAATTCTCTCATACCTATAAAAATAATTGAGTTGAGAACCTACGACTTTTCTTTTCGGGAAGGGGTGGGAAATATACATTTGGAGAGGGTGTTCTATCCTTTTGTTGTTTCGGTTTCTATGCTATACTTGAAGCGATGGCCTGAAAATTGTTTATACTAAATAACTGGACGCTGCACAAGTCATCTTGTTCACGGCGCCCAGTTATGCAATTTTTGTAACACCCGAATGTGAGTTACATTTTTTCAATTTGTTCATTTTTTTTCCCTATTGGGATTAGGTGGGCTAGTATGTTCAGTGCTACTCAGTGGACCAAAATTTCAGTTTAACTAATTAAAATTAATAATATAATTTTGGTTGTAGGAAACAAATTTTTTACTTGTAAGTGAATGACTTGATTTAAGTAATTAAAAGCCAATTTGCACAAGATAAAATTTTAACTTTAATGTTGTTTCAAATATTACAAGTGAAATTGGAATTTTAAAAGACGATAGTTTCGAATACAAGACAAACACTTAGATGTGTACAAAACGACGATCGTGAATCGAATAACGAGAGGGTGAAGTACAGAAATAAACTTGACCTAGAAAATGAAATGATAAGATGGTGAACTCGGATGAAGGTGGATGAACTTAGACAATAGATATGAGCAACGAAACGAAGGCAAACGAACGAAATATAAAGTGGTGAATGAATTGTGGAAACAGACAAGTTGTGACAGAAAAGTGAAGCATGTGTGAGAGTGAAAATGTGATTTGAAATCGAACGAAATGAAAATTGGAGGCAAAATACGAAATACACGAAAGCATCAAAGTGTTATAAAATAAGCTAAGGGAATTAAGTAAAGGCTTATTTTACATCCCCACACCAAGCAAAAGACGACACAAAAGGATAAAGCTTAGACACATGAAAGATATTTGATTCTTTCTTACGGAATCCAGAGTCAACTTCGAAAATTACTTTAGAAATCTTATTAAGAATTGGAAAAGGTCCAATTCGAAGCTCTTCTAGCTTATTACGATTTAATGAGTTACCATGGGCAACATAAACCAAATCACCAACTTTAAATTCATGATCCTGTCTTTTTTTATCAAAAATTTTTTTATTTTTCAAGTGATTTGATTGCGAGTTCCGGAAAGCAGTTTCTCTGTCATCTTTTAAATTTTCTTTTTTATTTTCCAGCAGGTTAGGAAGTATTTTAAATTTTACATTATTTAACAAATAATTCGGACTAAATTTAGTGACAGAGTGGATAGTGTTGTTGTACTCATTAATACATTCATCAAACAAAACAGACCAAGGCCTCTTTAAGTTTACTTTATTTTCATTTACTTTACAGCGAAGTCTGTTTACAAGCGTTTGATTAAGCCTTTCGTTTAAACCATTAGAAGAAGGAGTATCAACAGCAGTAAAAATTAAGTTAATATTCTGATTCTTAGTGAAATTTTTAAATTCTGCAGAATTTATACTCGAGTACTGATCAGTGAGCAAAGTCTGAATCTTATTGCCTTTTTTTAAAACTAAATTTAATAAATTAATAAAGTCTGCAGGCTTCTGAGTTTTCGAAGTAATGGCAAATGCATATCTAGAAAAATGATCAACTAAAAGGTGCACATAACGTTTACTCGAGTTGTTACCTGAAAAACCACCGATGGTATCCATGGACATGATCTCAAACGGCTTACTGGCTGGACCTAACTGTGACAGGCGACCAAAAACAGCAGGAATACGAGATTTATTTTTGATACAAATGGAGCAGTTTCTACAAAATTGTTTAATATAACTTCTAATTTTAACGTTATGAAAGAAAGGTACCAAAGTAAGCTCCATTTGTTTAGGCCCTATATGTCCTAATTTAATATGAGTGTTTTTTATCAATTCTTTTAAAAACTCATCAGAAATAATTACTTTATCAGAGTTTTTGTATCTATGAAATAGGACATTATTTTTATTAATTACGTTAATTTTTTTTGAGATTACGTTAAATTCTTTTTCTTGATCAGCAATTAAATTTTTAAGTTCCAAAAAATTTACAACCTTTAACTCTGAATTGGCCTCATGAGGCTCTAAAATTGGATTGCGAGACAAACAATCAGCTTCTTGGTTTGAAGAACCAGGAACATATTTTACTGTAAAATTAAACTGTGACAAATGTAACATTAACTCTCGAAGTTCATCATCAAATTTAGTATTAATTTTGAGATTTTCTAGAGGCTTGTGGTCTGAAAATACTTGAAAAGTTAATGGTAAAAGTAAATGCCTCCAGTACATTAAGGATTCTTTAATAGCTAGACATTCTAAAAATAAGGCTTTTTTTTTTTTTTGAACTTCATTTAATTTTTTTGAAAAGAAAGCTACTGGCTTAAAAATTCCATTATCCTGTTTTTGCTTAAGAACTGCACCTATTCCTTCCAGACTGGCATCTGTTTGGACAATAGTCTCTTTTTTTGGATCATAGATCGCCAGGCACGGTTCAGAACATAAACAATTTTTAACAAAATTAAAACTTTTTTCACATTCATCGTTCCAAATAAAAGCAGCATTTTTCTTTAATAAATTATGAAGAGGGGCTAATAAAACAGAAGAATTTTGAATGTAGGAACGATAAAAATTTATTTTACCAAGAAATTGCCTGACTTGTTTAACATTAATGGGAGGAGGAAATTCTCTAATAGGTAAAACATTATCAAAAATAGGCTGAATAGAATTATTTTGAATAGTATGGCCTAGATATTTTACTTTAGATTGAGCAAAATTGCATTTTGACAAGCTTAACCTAAAACCTTCTTTTTGGACAGCTGCTAAAAGCTTTCTTAGGTGTACCAAATGCTCATCAAAATTTTTTGAAAATACTAATATGTCATCTATGTAATTTACACAAAAATCATCTAGGCCATTTCTTCTTAACACATTTCTAAGAATACGTTGAAAAATCGCCGGAGAGGTCTTAAGGCCGAAAGGAAGACATTTCCAATTATAATGACCAGTCTGGGTGACAAATGCAGTCTTATACCTATCCTTTAGTCTCAAAGGAACAGACCAGAAAGCACTATTGATATCAAGCACAGAAAACCACAGACAATCTCTGGCCTTTATTATTAAGTCCTCAATAAGAGGGAAAGGTTGACTCTCAGGAATGATTAACTTATTTAAAGCTGAAAAATCAATACACAACCTATCTTTCTTCTTTGACCCATCACTGTACTTCTTATAGGCTAAAGTCACTGGAGCAGCAAAAGGAGAAGTAGACTCTTCAATCAGACCTGCACTAAAAAGCTTACTAATTTGACTTTCAATCTCCTTTTGATCAATGATGTTACAGCGATAGGGTTTTCTATAAACATATCTATGTTCAGACAACTTAATATGTGCCTCATGATCTTTAACCTGACCAACATCAAACTTATCTCTAGCAAAAGCATTGTTAAACTCATTGATAGCCTTATTCACGAGGCACTTTTTATCAAAATCTAAATGGTCTAAATTGGCTTGCAGTTGGAGATAGTTAATAATTGGTTTATTAAAATTGCCATAGTAAAATTTTTTTGTATTAAGTTTCTGAAAAACATTTAATTTCTCGTCCTGGCAAAGACAATACTCTTTAATCAGATCAAGTCCAATCAATAACTCGTGATCAAAATCCTCATTATCTAAAACAAATATCCAAACAAATCTTGATTTCTTAAAAATTTTTAACTTTACTTTAGCGATACCACAAATTTTTCCATAGCCACTGACCATTCTGAAGGAGACATTATTCAGTTTATAAAAATCGATTTTCAAAAATTTCAACATGTTCTTACTGATAGCAGAAATATTAGAGCCAGTATCATAAGTCCCCTTGCAGAAATAATTTCGATTTAACGTTACGTTAACTTTAATCAGTGGCTGCAAAATTAGTTTTTTAATTCATCATCTGAAGTTACTGGAGATTCTAATTCTAACTTATTAATAACTTTTGGAGTTGAAGACTCCCTATTCTTGAACCAACAATTAGCTTCGGTATGTAAACGACGATAACCTTTACTCAAACAGTTTGGGCATGGTTTCCTGTCCGCAGAACCAGAGGCCATCTTCTCCGAGGATTTATTATTAAAAACTTTAGACTTGTTAAATTTATCATTGCTGGAACTAGAGACCAAATTAGAAAAATTTTGAGTTTTACTTTTACCATCAAAAATTTTATCCTCGGACTCGAATTTTTTTAACTTAGAATGCAAAATTTTAATGGACACAACTGAATTACGGTTAAGTGAATTTTGGATATGAGATGGTAAACCAACAACTATCAAGTCCAACATAACAAGATCAGACAGACTCCTATCCAAATCTAATAACATTTTTTCTTTTCTTACCGCATAATCGATGTAAGAACCATTCAAATACTTAAAGTTGAAGGCATAACGAATCGGCTTCCAGGATGTATCACCAAAAGTAGAAATTAGATCTGCCTTCCAAGATTTCCAATCAGCAGTGATACCCAACTTCCTCTGATTTACCGCAAACCAATCTGACATGGAACCATCCAGACATGACTTGAAAACTTCGATTTGTTTTTGACCAGTGAGAGAAAAGCGAAGACATTCTTTTTCGAACAGCTCACACCAGGACTCAGCATTTTTATTTTTGGGCGAAAATTTCTCCAACAAAAAGTGTTTTAAAATTTCTTTGAGCGACTCCTCTCGAGAACCAACAGGCTTAGCATCGGAGAGACCGGACTCATTGTGACTGCTACTGACGACCCTCGCCTCAGGCAGCAAATAGTTATTGAAGACGAAATTGCCATCCTCATCTTGATACAATTTAAGAACATCCGGAGGTAGAGTGACGTTGACGTTTCGATATTGGCCACGATTACGAATAACACTGACCGCAGACTTGATAGAAGGCAGCTCAGCCAAAGATTTATGAAGACCAATTTTCTGGAACTCATCAGGAAAACTGAACCAAATATCGTCACCCACAACACGGACACGTTTGACAGAAAGTACGGTGGTTTTATCAACACCTTCAGCAACTAGTAAAAATTGACATTTGACAGAAGTCATGACGAACAAAGTTTTTATGTGGAGTTACACAGCAAAAAAAAGCAAAAAGAACTCGAAAAAGTTTTATGGAGTTTCACAGCAAAAAGCAAAAGAACTCAAAATTAGGAATTAAAATTCCAATTTGTAAGTGAATGACTTGATTTAAGTAATTAAAAGCCAATTTGCACAAGATAAAATTTTAACTTTAATGTTGTTTCAAATATTACAAGTGAAATTGGAATTTTAAAAGACGATAGTTTCGAATACAAGACAAACACTTAGATGTGTACAAAACGACGATCGTGAATCGAATAACGAGAGGGTGAAGTACAGAAATAAACTTGACCTAGAAAATGAAATGATAAGATGGTGAACTCGGATGAAGGTGGATGAACTTAGACAATAGATATGAGCAACGAAACGAAGGCAAACGAACGAAATATAAAGTGGTGAATGAATTGTGGAAACAGACAAGTTGTGACAGAAAAGTGAAGCATGTGTGAGAGTGAAAATGTGATTTGAAATCGAACGAAATGAAAATTGGAGGCAAAATACGAAATACACGAAAGCATCAAAGTGTTATAAAATAAGCTTAGGGAATTAAGTAAAGGCTTATTTTACATACTGATTTTTCAATTCAATCTCTTTTCAGCTCCTTCGGAACTTGAAAGGTAGTGGGGAAGAATTATTCGACAAGCATTTTTTTGGCACTATAGTTTTTTATGTTTTTGAAACTCCGTATTGGATGTCTCATTAGTTTTTTTGTGAGATCCCTTTTTAACTTTTCTTCTTAGCTATGAATATAATTTTAGTGGGTATCTACATAGGTATAATGTATCGAAAAATACGTTTTTTGACATGCTGATTTCCTATTTCTTATTAGTTTTTTGATAGGACCACTTTTATGCGTCTCTCCCCTTCCTCTATGGTACTTAAAAGAAAAAAGAAAATGTCCTTCATTTCAGATATCAATTGACATGAAATTCATTAAAAGTAATTGAAATTGCCTATTTCAAGTCTCAGTGCATAGTGATAGTGTTAGAATTAGACTTTTTGCCTCAAAAAACATGAACTTAAGTGCGACGCCAGAAAGTTTCCTAAGTCGCCGAAATCTTCTATTTGAACTTCAGCGGTCAGAAAAGTGGTGAAAAAAGTTACGAATTTTTAAATTCATCGCCTTGAGAAACTAAAGAACGGATTTATTTTTCTAGAATTTTTTGAAAAGATGCGTTTCACTCTTTCCTTTTTAGCTCTAAGAATTTTCGCTTCAGCCTACGAAATGAGGAATATCAGGATTCATGGATCTTTGCTACCCTCCAGACTTATATTAATAAGTACAATTAACTTCTTCAGTCGGTCTGTGTAGAAACTGTCATTAACAAGATTCACAAGAAAAAGTTCTGCTTAAAAACTGACTGAAAATTAGCTCAAATTATTGTACACTTTAAAATTGTATAAAAAATTATGTTACAAAAGTTGATCTGTTTGCATTTTCGTCTTTATTTTAAAATGTAGAGGTGGAATGATCGAACTGGGTATAACTCATCTAACAATATAATATATTTCACATTTAATCGGAAAAAAAAAAACTTTGGCTTTTTAATCACAGTTAATTTATCAATCCGGTCTACTGTGTGCTGTTTTGCAGTCGGTTCAGCTAAGTTAAAAAAGAGATGAGAAAACGATGAATGATTTTTGACATTATTTCGAAGTGGAAGCTATTTATAGCAAAAATCATTGATTCATTCGAAGATAATTTAGAATTATTGGACTTTTTTTTGCCAATTAACGACATACAAACTTCAATTTTTTATGATATGTCTCGCTATTGTGTGCTGGAAAATGATTGTATGGGAGCGGTCAATTTATGACTGTCTAATACCCCATGTAGGTATTTTTTGGTTTTGTTCTCTTTCATTTTAATGATTTATTTGCATCAAACGAAAACTTTCAAAACGCCTTCAACATACGATATGGATAGTCGCGTAAATCCGAAATTGAGACCTTGAATTTGGGACAAACGTCAAGTTTAATGTTTGCGATGATTTTTCTATTGTTTATTATAGAAGAAAACGAGCCGGATCCATAAAAATACTGTTTTATCGATTTATTTACTGCTCGTTTCTGTTTTTTGTTTTCTACACTCGTGAAAATTACTTATTTAGCTTTCGCGACAATTAGCTTACTGATGATGATTTAACACCGCCACTGTCTTTTTTTCCTCCTCAATATTATTTTAGTGTTTTTCTCTTTCGAAAAATGTAAACGTGGTTTTCAGGTCGCTTAGTTATAAAATCGATGATATAGGTAACCTACAATTGATAAGGTTGTACCAGACACAAAGAAGAGAAGTCAGAGAATTTTTAAATGTCGTTTTTAACTTGGAAAATATTAAAAATTTATTCGTTTAAAATGGTTGCTTTGCACCCAGGGATGAAGGAGTGGGAGGAGGAAATGAAAACTGTTCCAATAGCTCGAAAAATTTCGTTCATTTCTTATTTTCATGAACTTAGAGAACATTTTTAATTTAGGTAGTTATTTGATCATGATTTGGAACTGTTAAAAAATTTGCAGCTTTCACCTTTTTTTTACTGATACAACATACTAAACGCAAGAATTTGTAAATCTACCACAGTTTCAACAAAACATAATTGTATTTTATTGTATATGGTAAGAATATTTTATTTTGTTTTCTTCATCGATATTGCTTAAAACTTTACTTTAGGGATTACTATTGTTACTGTTGATGGAAAATTAAGGCTGATTGTTTGAAAAATTATTTTAATTATTAATTTATTCATCTATGGTAAGTTTTTCGTTGGTTCTCATATACATATTATGTTAATTTACAAACGCTTAGTAATTAATATAACTGTTGATTTCTCAGTGATTATATTGAAGATGTTAATGCGCATTGTGCATAGTTTGTTTCATGTTAACGAGCTGTGATTAAAGAAAAATTGCTATGATACCATATAAACTTATAGTGTTTTTCGATGTAAAGAACTGGGGGTTCACGAGGTTCACTCTCCTTTGTTTTGTTCTGAGTTAAGTTCATTTCCGTAGTTTCAGTTATGCAGACCCTCTACCAAAATACAAGAATTTGATAATACTTCGCTGTATTACAGCTGACACAGAACATGATATGCTCAATTTTAATCTCGTCTTTCGCATAACACAATATTTAAATTAGAACATCTCTTAAACTGATCAAAAGGATTTCAGCATAATATAATTATACAGAAGAAGTTTCAGCTTGTTTTAGTCTCTTGCACGTTTAAATTAATTTTTATCCAGCATTTTTCGAGCCTAACTTTTCACTTTTTTGTTGATCGTTAGTTCTGCATTCGAGTTTGTAACTATTAAGATAATATTAAGTCTAGACTAATGTTTGACAGCTTTTTGGGATTCATCCCAGATCTTTCCTTACCACTATGACACAGATAAGATCATTTATGCTAAAAATTGTTTTGAATCTCATGAAATTATGACCATTGAATAAATATTTTTCTAAATATGTTTCAAAGAAAAACAAATAAGTAAGCCCATCACATTAATAAGAACCGAGCAAAAATTTAAAGCTATTTTAAAAATTCCGTTGAAGTTGAATTACAATATACGTAGAAGTGAAAATTCAACTAGAATACCGATTATTTGGGATTGAAAAATCTTAAAAAATAAAATAATTTGGGGGAATTCGAACATGTAACACTTTGATTTGAAGTAGTTAATGAATTCTACGAACCATAATATGTAAAGGCAGTGTAGTCTAAAACTAATCACTGCCATTATCTTTGAAAAAATTTTTCTTGATAATGGAGGAGGCTTACATCATCATAAAATACTATTGTCTACTTTTTTTCTATTTGAAAAAAAAAAAAAGTTTCTTGAAATGTAAAAATCAGTAATTTTTCCTGCGTTCTACAGAATAAAAAATTTGTTTCATTTTTTCGTACAGGTAATCCCAAAGATAAAGTTTTGCATCCGAGGATACCAGCCCGCATTCGATCAGGTTACTCTGCCGAGCGATTGGAACGAAGGCATTCCTTACGATTCTTTGGCCATGGACGTCGATCGCATTCGTTACAGAGAACCGGATCCGTCAGACATATATCAGATAAAAATGAAAAGGTTCACCTATCCAAGGAGGTTTCTCCGGACGAAGTTTCAAGTGAGTTTGTATACTCAGTATTAGACTACCTGTGAATAAATGGTGCAGACTGACATCATTTTTTTTTTCTGACGCTATTTTATTGATTTTTCACTTGGATCTGATTGCAGGAAAACATACGTCGTTGTTTTCAAGATTATTCAGACGCAGCGGTAGAATACGACGTGATGACTCTCCATCATCATCCATCAGACCCACCTTTTCAGCTCAATTCCCACCACCCGAATGGTTCAATCGTGGTGTTACTCATTTGCACTCGGTTGGCACCCAAACCACGTACTTGGTGAGTATTATCGTGTATTTTTTGATGTTTGCAATGATGGTTCTTGTACATTTATTGTTCCTCAAACAAAATTTCATTATCTTCGTATTAGGTATGAGTTTTTCTGATAAACGTAAATGAATTTCAAAATCAGCTTTATTGAATGAGAAATATGTCGGGTAAAATTATTGAAACCAATTTAAAGATGTCGACCGACCAATAATATTTTTGGAGGTCATAAAATTAATCAGAAAAAACTCTGACGGAAATCTGTTAATACAACCAAAATAATTGGTAACAAGATTAGTATACTTAGGTCATAAAATAATAATGATCGTACTGAATTTCGTAGCTATTGATTGAAAATTACGAATTTTAGAACTTAAAATAAGAATTAAAAATCAGACGTATCAGTATTAGGTGTCGTCCGTAGGTTCAAATTCAGGCGGCTGAACAATTTTTTTTGAAAAATTTTTTTAAAATGAGCTATAGTTATGCCAAAAATTTTTAAAAATTTCTTCGAATTTCAAATACATTGACTTTTGTAAGTACTGAAGACCTGATCAAAAGAACATTTTTTAATATACTGGACTAGTACAATGAGATTTCATCATTAGAAATCAAATTTAAACAATTTTTTGAACTTCCTCGTTTGATTTAGGTAAGAAAAAATTAAAACTTCGAGAGCGTGTATCTTTGATCCCACTTATTTCCAAACTCATGTTAATAAGAACTTTTTTGCTTCTCTCTACAAGTTCTAGACCACATTGATTGAAAAAAAAATTTCCGGACTCATTGTACATGAATCTGAACTTTTGATGTGAAAAGTTTCCTTAAGTTGTAAAACGAAAAACATACCCACCCTTACTCCTAGGTCGTTTCATAAAACCAAAATTAATATGTAGATTTTAATCGAAAACATTCGCAAAAAAGAAACATTAACTTAAAATTTTAATTCTGTGTCCTGAAAAATGAAGGCATGGATTTGTACGGCTAAAAGCTAATCGAGTGTAGTTTAAAATAAAATTATAGCAAAACTTTCAAATATTATTTTTTCAAATAAAAACTTTTTCGAGTTTTGGCAGTCCTCTTCCGGTATAGTAATGTAATAATTTAAAAATAATAACTTAGCTCACTTCACACGTTCTTCCTCTATGTGTTGCACTTTTATCTCGTCTCATTCCCTTCTTAAACATTTTTGAATAATTTTGAATAATTATGTGCTCATACGAGATTTTATGTTAAAAAGAGCGAAAAATCTGAAAACTGAAAACTTTTTCATTCGTTAGGTCTCTTTTTGTTCCCTTTATAATCTATTGGGATGACTTTCGATAAATTAGGTAGACATCTGCCCCATTGGTTAACCTTTATAATGTTGAATGTGTAATTTGAACATTACATCGTTTTGCAGGCCCCCAGTACGGACACGTTACCAAAACGAAATTTCAACTACGATTCCGACGAAATCGCGTTTCACGATTTGCAGCAGCACCGAAAACGCATCTCGACTCTAGGAACGCCGCGCACCATCCGCCGAACCTCGCACCACTCCAGTGCGACGTTGCCGCGTCGTTCGTTAAAGAAAATCTCATCACCGACGACCTACAATGGCCTTACTACCTCGTCCTGCGATAAGGACACCACCACCACCACCAGCCCTATTTCACGTATCTCGTCGCAAAACTCGGTCACTTCGCCCACGACTATCACCAGCCACAACGACGTCCCCTGCTCCAGCAGCACACCATGCAGCGGCGGTTCGCATTCGTCGCTCGGCTCCTCCAAGACGGTCATCTCGAAGGAGCAACAGCACTCATCGAAACGCACCTCACCCACTCACAAGTCCATGTCCAGTGCCTCGTCCGGTTATAACTCGTTGCCACGATCGGTCAGCGGCGGGAGTGTACGCCACTCAAAACATGGCAGCTCCAAGAGTCACTCAACCGCTGCTACGGCCACAACCAGCAGCCGCGCCAATAAGTCATCTTCATCGTCCCGGTCTAAGGAACGTTGTACCACCACCGAGAATTCCATTACGTTTCATATGTCGGCGAAGAGTAGCAGCAGCAGTAGCAGTACTGGGTGCGAGACTGCAGCTGCAGTAAACAGTAGCGTCAGTGGCTCTGCTGCTACGACGACGAACGCTAACACCTCCGGTTCCGGCTCTATTTCCGCCACCACTAAAACGGAACGCAGTGCCACCACTATGACCATAAACGGAGGCAATAAGACGAAAATATTTGTCCAGCAGCAGCACCATAATACACCTACTCGTTCGTTGATTACGTTCGAAAATTCGGTGGTTGACAAACATGACACGGATCCGGCTGCCGACATTATCATAGTCAATCAGCCCAACGAATGCAATAAAAATGGTAGCTGCGGAGGAGAGACGAAGGAGTCGAAACCAATCAGACCGAACTCGTTATACGTACAGCAAAATAACTTGGGACGAAAGTCCCATCGCTACAACAACAGCAAACAAACTACGTCGTCCAGGTTGCTGGAAACGCAACTAAAAACCAAATATCCCTCCAGCGAAACCATTCAGCAGGAGGAAAATTTGCCAGTGCCAAACACGCCTCTGAAACCGAATAATCGTAAATCGAACGTAAACGTGCTCGACGATCTACGCACTACCAGCAAAGATGCAACCAAGTTCGCATTTGGTAGCGAAACAGAGCTGAACAATGCGAAAAATTATTTACTCTCGCAAAATTCATCGAACCTAGATAAAATTAATAATTTAAGGCATAAAAATGTTCTGACCAAGAGCGTAAAGGACGATTGTGATAGCATAAACAGTGAACCAACTAGTCCTATAATTGAGCACCACGTTTGTAAGCTTAACGATGTGAAAAAACAGTCGCGTAAAGATTTTAACGTCGAAAAAGCACTGGAGAATTTAAGCGTCGACGACTCGAAGCTGAAACACTACACTCAGTTTCCCAGCCTTAGTGATCTGTCGTTAAGGTTTACGTCTCTCGCCGCGCAAAGTATACTAAAAGGGGTCAGTTATAATTCTGTGGATACCTTAGTCGAAGTTAATATGGCTGCAGAAAAAAAACGTAATTGTGAAATGAATATTAGTACCGATTTAGGTGTGGTGTAAATACGATCGTTTCGTCATTTTACCGTCTTGAATCCGTTTTGGATTGCTACGCCTCTCCTCTTCTTACCCCTATATAAGCTTCGAATACGTTCATAAATTTAATTTATTTTCGTCATTTTTGTGTGTTATATTATGTAGTTTTTCAAAAGGTATTTGTAGGTATATCCTTTTTTTTTTTTTTTTTTTTTTAAATAAGATATACCTTCTTAATCGTATATTTTTAATAACTTTTTGAGCCGTTAAATTCTTATTAAGAAAAAGAAATGAAAGAAAGTCATTTTTATGCTGTTTTTAAAATTTACTACGTGGTTTAGTCCTTAGTTGTTCGACTTTGCAATCGTTGTAAGTTAAAGACCGTGGCCGCCGTCTCATTTTCGACCCAAAATGGCGGTGTATTCGGTTTGGTTCTATTGATTCTCCGGTATGTGTTGTTCCGCCGAATCTTTTATCTCTCCTGCCTATTTCGACATCGATGTATCTGCTAGACCCTAGGTAAAATGGCCATATAATCAAAGCCAACAGAAAAAAAATTGTTTCAAAATCAAAAGTTAAATCAAATTTTTATATGAGCACATTTGAGTGTTATATTTGTTATTTTATAATTTAAAGAAAATTGTACGTACTAATAAATTTTGTATCTAAAAAAATAATCTTTATTTAAAAGGCCAGTTGGGTCATTCAAAATATGTTCAATTGTTCAATTTATTAATTATAGTCCGTCCAACAACAGTTGATTGTTAAGATAAAACACAACCCGCAACAACTTCACGTATATTTCATGAATTTTTATGCACATTGTTGCCACACATCTCGATATTGTTAATAAAATACGTGAAAATTAAAGTAAATAATTCAAAAGAAATTGAAATTTGAAAACGTTATTTTAAGGCACAACAACCATCTTTCGTTGGATGGACTATAAAATTTTTTTTTATTGAAAGAAACCTGAATAAATTCCATTGTGAGAAAAAAATTTAAAATAACTTATTCAGATTAATTGTTTTAGAGACCGATTAATTTGTACTTCGGCTTGGTAATAACTCCTGATTCTTTCTGATGTCAGAAGACCTTTAAATATTATGCATAACGAATTCTTTGCGTTTCTCTTGTATCTGTATGAAAACAAAAGTATAACATTCCCTTACCAGGTAAAAATTTTTTTTCAAAATTCATGATTTTGTGAAAGATACATACTTCTACTGCCATACTGCCACATGAGAAGAAATACTGCGCCGTGATTTATATCGAGATGCAAATTCATTACCATTGACTATAAATTTATTAAATCGTTTTTTATTTGTTTTTGTCTATCAGATAAATATTTTTGTTATTTTTAGTAATTTTACCTAATTTCCCTTAGTTCGTCGGGAAATGGAAAAAATCAAAATTATATAGTCATAATACTTATATTACTTGTCAACTGATGAAATAATTGATAGTGACCAAAGAAACAGAAAATTTCTTCATCTTTTCTTTTCTTAGAGACACCTACCTGTATTAAAATAAAAACTCAGCGATGTGTTCAAATATAGAAACTCGGCTATGAGTGGCGTAGCCTGAGGGAAATCACCTTCGGATTTTTTAAAGCTAGATTTCACGAAGTTAGATCATTTTAGTTTTTCATGACGATTAGTATAAAATACAGAAATTCATGTAAATTTTAGGCAATTTATTTTTTTTTGTGGCAGGACAAGGGAAAAATTTCGAAAAATATGGAAAAATTGTTCAAAATTGTTTACGGACTTCATTACTCTTCCGAAATGTCTCTCGGGATTCGCCGCTAGTAGTGAGAGGGGAGGAGTTAAAGTTTTTTCCATCTAATCCCTTCACTTAAGAAAATCCTGGTTTCGCCACTAACTTGTCTGAATCTGACAGCCAGATTCATTGAACTTTAGCGCAGATCCAATTAAAACATTTTTAAATTTGTAATAGTTTGAACTGAACTTAAGTATTGCAATCATGGGATACGGCCCACGACGTGACCTTACCATACAAAAATTTGGTTTTGAACCGACTAAGAAAAAGGAAGAGGTTGTATACGAAGGTCGTATGTTGGTCGGATATATATATATATATATATACATTTGTGTACACTAATAACTCAGCAGTGGCGAAACTGATTTTAATGATTCAGAATTCATTTGAAAGAACATAGTCCAGAGGTGACCTAAAATTTAAAATTCAACTAATTTCTGTGGAAAATTTGTAACTTTGAATTTTTTTGGTTGCTAATTACGAATCCAGTGTCAGATTTTCGGCACCACTTTATAATCAAAATATTCGCCATTGCTAAGATACTGACAATTTTCAACCTTATTTTTATCTACAAAATTGGTGTTGATTGTGATTTCTAAATTAACAATTATATTTTGTCATTTATTTAATTAAATTATTTGAAAAAAAAACAATTCTGATTATTGCCCATGGGCCAGATTGAGGGGCAAGGAAATTTGAATTTGGTACCGAAGGAGTAGGGACAAATATCTTTAAAAGCCGTGCCATTTTTCCATGCAGCAATTAAATGAACGTGCCTCATCTATTAATATTTATACTCTATGGTAAGGCTTATAACCGAAACACTTTTGTGGTTAATGGTTACTCGAAACCAATAAAAATCTACATTGATTACTGGTTAATGGTTAAAAATGTAATTATTTGGTTACTGGTTGTGGTCACTGCTTATTGGTTAAGACAAAATTTAGTGTAAAATAATTTAAAAAAAATTTTCTTCAGGTCAAATTATCTATAATTAATAATTTTCCAAGAAATAATAAGTAATTTAAAAAAAAATTAATAATACTAATATTTCATGATAACCAATAAAAACTGATTCTTTCTAGTTATTGTTCTGGTTGATGGTTTCAGGATTTTATGGGAATTAGTTGTTGGTTAAATGAAATTGTTTTGTTTTAGTTATCAGTTCACAAATCAATGTTGTCAATTTGTTTAGGTTTTTAGTGGTTATTGTTCTGGTTATGGTTGTGGTTAAAACTGTGGTGCTACTTGGCGCTACTTTTGCTTTCCTGGCTGGGAAATCTAGTTTATGAGTACCTATGTGAGTTGTGACGAGGGTATCGATCATTAACTGAAATGATATGAATTGATAATTAATAAGAGTTTATAGCATGTCTATTTTAAATGGGGTATCAACTGCTATCAACTATCAATTCATATCAATTCATTTACGATCGATACCCATAGATGGTAGCCTAATTTTTGAAAAATGGTTGTTCACCATCATCGGCTGGGTCCATTATAGATACACAAGCTAGCTCAATGAGCAATAATTTTCTTATTCACGAACCAAATTTTAAAATTTCAGAAAAAAAAAGTAAATCGTGTCTTTTTGATTAAGTTAGTTTTTAACGTTAATCATGTCTCCGCGTGAAAACAGAAATTGATAACCGGTAATCAAAATCTGTAAACAAGACGATCAACTATCAACATACAGCATTTTATACCGATACTCTGGAGTCCTGAGGGATAATTGTTTAATTCATAAAACGATCGTTGTAAAGTTGTGTTTTTCTGAAAAAATTGTTCTCTGCATTCATTATTCATTTTCAATAGAAGAGTTTCTTTTTATCATTTATCGCTGTTTTCAAGTGTTGGGACTACCTCGTCCATCTTGGTAGAAATTCACTTGGCACCTCTCGCTACGAAGATGTGCAGTAGTTCTACCAGTTTTAAATGGTTGGATATTTTGGAGAAAGAATTTGACAAAGCTTACGTGAATATTGATTTACTTTTAGGTAATCTTACCCTCAAGCTATTTCTGTCGTAGTTATGTTTGTGCGCGTTGACAAATATCTTCAGCGAAACACCCCTTATGGCCTATTCACGATATTTTCGTCTGTATTTTTTTGGTTTATTGCAGGTGAATTCGATTGCGATGATGCGGAAATACTACATCTTTTACGCAAGAAACTTGGTACAATGTGTTCGTGTTTTTCTCAGCTGAGTCATAAAGCATTGACGATATTCCAAGTTAATTGTAAAGCTGAAGTGAGTGTATGAGAAGATTTTCAATATTTATTTTTTATCTTTCGTTTAATATCTTGTGCATCACTGATTTGTTCAGCAGAAGCTACAATTTATGCTACTGAAATAAACGCAAGGGTTACGTTGACTAGTTCGGTGGGAGCTGCGACCCTAATTTTTTCTACGATTGAGCTTAATTCCTGATGTCAATTTTCCAATGACTTCCATTTTAGTTGTTTCCGTGGTTTTCAGAACAGCTGTTATATTTTTATGTTTGGGAAATTTTGTTCCAATCTTTCAGTTTTGGAGTTTTCTTTTTAGTTATTTTTATTTTTATGTGTGAACATTTTTTGAAACTTCGGTAACGAGAAACAAAATTTCATGAAGAAAAAATTTGACCTCTCTATCTAAGTTGTTGATCAGTTTTCATTTAGCTTCCCCTTTGTTTTTTGATAAGATAGTAGAAGAACATACTCTGAGACAATGAAGACTTCAAAAAATCTGAAAAATGTTATTCATGGAAAACTGTCACTCATCTGTATCTGTGTTATTTGATTTTTGCTAATTTAGGCGGAAATTGTTCATCTGCAATCTGAAATTGTTGAAATGAAAGTACAAAACCAACAGTTAGAAAAAGAGATGCATTCATTGCTCATACAGTTGCATGCTGACCAGCTGGAACGTTTGAATTTAGTATATACGGAGCAGAAAGAGAATATTAAGGATAAATTGCAACGTGATTTGGCTGAGAGCTCTCCTGTTCGATCATCGCGTAAGAGGGTGGATTTTTGTACTCATTTGGCGATTATTTTCATTATTTTTTAAGGCGTGCTAATTTTTAACATCTAAAACCATAAATCTGTTGCAGTCAACGACTTAGAAAAGAAAATACTTACACTGGAAAATTGGAAATCTAGACTGCAAACTGAAAATGAATTACTCAGAACAACAATCGCCAGCCTACAAGCTGAGGTTTGTGGGGCTCGATTGGCAGCTCGTTATCTGGATAAAGAATTGGCTGGAAGGTAGCGCAATCTTGCCTGCTTAGGAGTATTATTACCCCAAAGTTGTTGACGTTAATATTATTGCTCATAAATTTCAGGATTCAACAGCTGCAGTTGCTTACTCGTGAAGACATGAATTTCGACGTGCGCAGTAAACTCTGGGATCAGTTAGACGCTGAAATTCTGTTACAACGACACAAAACCGTCATCAAAGTTATGCGACAGCAAAAAAACCACAGTGCACCTCCATTCGATTTTATCGGTCGAGTCCGAAGTGTCTATTTGCATCGTGATCCGTCAAAAGGACTGGGAATTTCAATTACGGTACGTGCCATGATGGATGAAAAAACGAATCAATTTTATCTTTGACTCGATATTTTTACTGTAAGTACATTAATGTTTTGATGATTTTTCCAAGTAGGGTGGCAAAGAGCACGGAGTTCCTATTCTCATATCAGACTTGGAACCTGAATTGTCGAAAAAGAATTTATACGTGGGTGATGCAATATTATCCGTTAATGGAATGGATTTAAACCAGGTATAGTAAAATATTTGCGTATTTATTCTGGAACTATTAGATCAGCATCAATTCTTTTATATTAGCGAAAATTCTAAAAAAATTATACGAATTGCAGAATAATAGTCTCTGAAAATGTATGTGTGCTATAAAACAAAATGTAAATTTCACCATTTTTCTCCCTTAAATAGTTAACACACAAGGAGGCTGTCAAAGTTTTGAGTTCCCAAATTGGCACTGTAACTCTTACTGTGATAACACTTTCGACGGTAAATTTGGATGAAATCGAAGAAGAAACCAACATTCCATCTTATTTAAGGTACGTTTATTAATTACCATAATTGAATTGTTTTATTTCTTCTATTTTTCATATTTATACTTTTTGCCATCAGTTATGTGATCTCTACTCGGTAATGGAAATTGGTGTTTCACTTTTCTGACAAACAAAAAAATCTCTATTCTGTGGGTATCAGGACATTCTGAGATTGATGGTAATGAATTTTTGGATTACCGAGTAAAGAACGTCATAGTAACAGGAACTCTCAATTGCAACTTCCCTAAATTTGAAATCACAACCATTGCTCAAGAAATAAATTATGAAAAGTGAGAGAAACTATATTCCCAATCCCATTCTTTCACTGATCCCACCTTCCAATGTCTAAAAATTCATCGAAGTTTTGTGTTACGTTTTTATCCTAAAATGTCGACATCCGGCTGACATCTAGAAGAACTTTTCTACTGTTAGTGAAATGATTAAATCTTGGTGAAATACCAACTTTAGGCGTTAACCCGTTGTCGATATTTCAGGACAAAAAAATTGACTTATAAAATTAACGTAAAAAATTCAATCCATGTTGTCCACATCATAATAAAACCCTGCTACTGTCAATTTTGGAAAATTGGAATAAATAATGTTTCAATTCAATGAAATG
This sequence comes from Ericerus pela, assembly GCA_011428145.1. Taxonomy (NCBI): domain Eukaryota; kingdom Metazoa; phylum Arthropoda; class Insecta; order Hemiptera; family Coccidae; genus Ericerus; species Ericerus pela. Next base: position 45,907 of record WOFM01000407.1, on the reverse strand, counting down.
AAACGAAAAAAAGAAATCTTATATAAGGAGTTCTTTAAACACGCTTTCAACCCGCCCCCTCTGGAATGTATTTCCTGTCTTCTCTTAATTGTGAATTATTCCCCATAGTTTCAAAATTCTTTTAAAAAATATAATTCTAATTTCTCCGCGAGTTTAAATTAAATAGAATAACATTTAAAAAAAAATCACATTTTTCACCTGATCACCCCTTAATGTAAGTAAATGGCCAATGATAAATTTGAAAGTAGCCAATCCCCACCACATAACAAATTCAATAACCATAAATTTTCCAGCATTAATGTTATAACTTAATACTATGCGGGAGAATTATATGGACGGTTGTGGAATACCTTGTCGTGAGAGATATTCTCACCAGAAGGAAATTCTACAGAATTTAAGCTTGTTCAGCCACTTCGTACACAAGTACGGATAAGCCAAAACCAAGCTGAACGCTGGAAATTTTAGAGCCAGTTCTGAGAGTTTATATACTGGTTTTGGCACACGCACACAGACACACTTATGTACATATACATATGTAGGTGTGTTGTAGAATTCACGTCATTTCTTATTCATTGCTGAAGCAACTGATGAGAAATGACATAATGCGTTCGTGTACCGGTCCGAGATATTACCGAGATCTTTATCTATCGTTTTGTCATCGGCTGAACTTTGCATCTTACTTGCCTGTGTGTGCAAGTAAGAGCATAAGAACAAACAATATATTTTATCTGCTATTTAATATAATACGCCTGATGAAGAATGGCGTGTTTACGAGATGTATAGTCCCCACAGCTACTCCCCCCCAGTTTTTGCGCCGCAAAATGATAAGTCGCATGTCTGGGGGACTTATCGAGTCTACTGCTTCCTCATTATCATCTATTTTTATTAGTGGTTAGGGGATGTTGTGTCCATGATCAATTTTTCTTCTATGCAATCTAATTCAGTTTTCTATGCAAGAAGTTGGCGAGCATTTGGGTTCTCTTCAGCCTTTTGCATGTTATTCGAATTGGATGTGTCAAAGAAGTTTTGTTTGGCAGCCAGAAAATAATGTTTAGGGAAACACATTTAATTTCAAAGACAGTTCCGTTTTTACTTTTGTGTATCTTCTTATCAAGTCATAGAAGGGACAGCGCTTAAAATTCTCGGCCGTATGCAAGTTTTCTGGTTAAGTTCTGATCAGTTTAAGCAAAGTTATGCCTGAAATAAATTCAGAATATATTTTTCGAATTTTTATTACAAAGGAATCTCTGCTTGTGACGTCACAACGTTGAGATTATCTTTGTATTTAACGGTAAACACAAGTTGCGATGTTTATTTCCGTATCGCACGTGGATTTGTTTATTCCTATCGTTTTCTTTTTGTTGGCATTCCTCGTTTGCTTATCTCCGGAGTTTCTTTTGTCTCACAGAATTCCGATTTTTGTCGCGTATTTTTAGCGGGTTTAAACTTACGTAGCGGATATTACTTTTTCAGGAGTAAATTTTATTTTCTTCACATTAACCTCTCAGACTTGCAAGAAGGATGGGAATTTTTACATTTTTTACTGCCTAGGGGCTTGCTTTAGTGGTAACATCGTCCAAAAATCTTACGGACTTTTTATTTTTTGGTGTTTTCTCTAATTGTGAATTTATTATTTCACATTTTTCGATGGATTCTTCTGTGTTTGTTGGTGAGTCCGTCTATATATTTTCTACGTTCTCCCTCTGCAACCTTTTTATTCTTTTATCATCACTTACCATGTATGCAGGCTTCAATCTGTCAATTGAAATTATTCAAGGTTTGCCTGCAATAAGTATCACAAAGTTCTTTTCATCTCGTGATACTACTTTGTAAGGACCGGCGTATGGTTTCTCCAGCACAAATCTCATTTTTTCATCTCTAACAAATAGGTGTGAGGTATTGGCCAAGTGTTTCCAGATGTAAATCTTGGGCTGGCCATGGCGAGCTGCCTGTTATAGAAAATTGTTGGCATCGTTTCTTATGTTTTGTACCATAATTTTGGGGCTAACATCCTTCAATTTTGTGAAGAAGTCCCCTGGGAGGCGTATCTCTTTGCCAAACGCTAATTGTGCTGCAGAATGACCTGTATCCGTTTGTAGGGCAGATCAAAGGCCTAAGAGGATGATAGGGAGTACATCTACCCATCTCTTTGTATCATGTGACATGATAGAGGCTTTGAGAGCTCTGTGCCATCTCTCAATTTTGCCATTGGCTTGTGGATGGTAAGCTGTGGTATGACTGTGTTGAACACCAAGCTTATTTGCTAACTTTTTAAAGAGCGAGCTCTCAAATTGGCGACCTTGGTCCGTAATTATGACTTCTGGTACGGCATACCTCGCAATCCAGGTATCGTATAACCTTGCAGCTACTGTAGGAGCTGTCATCTCATGTAGAGGAATTGCTTCTGGCCATCGTGTTTCTATTATCGTCAACAGGTATCTGTGTCCTTGAGATGGTGGCAATGGGCCTACCAAGTCCATATGTACAGTTTTAAACTGCTCCGTTTGTTTGAAAGATTTGAGGGGTGAGCGAGTGTGTCTTCCTACTTTGGATTCTTGACAGTTCAGGCAACTGCGAGCCCATTTGTTGCAGTCAGACTTCATTCGTGGCCATACAAACCTTGCCAAAATCATATTAGCACTACATTTTGGCCCAGCATGTGACAGATTATGTACACTGTTGAAAGCCAACCTGCGATATTTTACCGGTAAAAATGGCCTATTCTTACGTGTACTGATGTCACATGTTAATAAAACATCAGTACCGGGAATTTTACGCTGTCTCAATTTGAGAGTAGTATCATTGTTCGATAACAACTCTTGCAATTCTGCATCCTTAAGCTGTGCTTTAGCTATTTCAGCATAAGGCAATTGGACAGGAGCCGAGATAGCTTCGATTCTACTCAAGGCATCAGCTGGAGTGTTAAGTTCTCCACTTATATACTGAATGTCGGTAGTCAATTGACCAATATAGTCTAATTGTCGTGCTCTTCTCAGCAATGCCGGTTCTGCTTTTTGTGTGAAGGCATATGTTAAGGGTTTATGGTCAGTATACACAGAAAAACATCTACCCTCTAATTGGTGCCTGAAATGCTTCAACGCAGCAAAAATTCCGAGCAATTCCCTATCGTATGTGCTATAATTCTTTTCTGTTTTTGAGAGCTTCCTCGAGAAGAAAGCTAGCGGTAATTTCTTGTTGTCTTTGTCAACTTGGTACAAGGTTGCACCAATAGCAAAATCAGAGGCACTGGTACTCACGTATAATGGCAGACTTTTGTCTGGATGAGCCAATAAAGTTGCATTTGCCAGTGTATCTTTGATTTTCTCAAAGGCCTGTTTGGCTTCTTCATTCCATTCGAGTGGAGTTTTATCTTTCTTTTTGCTTGTCTTAATTAGTGCAAATCGCTTACTTTGTTCGGCTGCTGCATTCTTCATACAACGTCTATAGAAGTTCACCATCCCCAAGAAATGCCTGAGTTCAGCGACATTTGAGGGTTTCGGGAAGTTCAATATTGGCTCTACTTTGGTCTTCAATGGGGAAATGCCTTCGGTCGAGAATTTGTAGCCGAGGAAGTCAATTTCAGTCTGTGCATATAAGCGTTTACCTATGTTGATAGTAAGCCCGGCAGCGTGTATACGCTGTATGATGGCTCTTACATTCTCCTCGTGCTGTTGCTCACCGCCTTCAGAGCAAATGCAAATATCATTCAAGTATGCATATGCAAACGGCAATTCCCTAAACAGTCCATTGATAAATCTCTGGAAAGTTTGTACTGAGTTGCGAAGTCCAAATGGCATTCGAAGGTATTCGAATAGTCCAAAGGGGGTTATAACCACTGTCTTTGGTACATCCTGGTTGGCCATAGCAATTTGGTGGAATGCCCATTTGATGTCAATTTTGGTGAACATCGTTTTACCCTTCATATTCGCGTTGAAGTCCATTATATTGGGGACTGGATAGCGATCAAGAACTGTTTTGGCATTTAAGGCCCTGTAGTCTCCAACAATTCGCCACTCTCCACTTGCTTTTTTGGTTATGTGGATAGGGGAGCTCCAGGAGCTTTTCGAGGGGCGACATACACCCTCCTCGATGATGCAATGGAAGTACTCCTATGCCGCTTTGAGTTTGTCAGGCAGTAACCTTCGTGCTCTAGCATGGCAAGGCGGTTCTTTGGTTTCAATGTAATGAACCATATCATGTTTGTACGTAGGATGCCTGCGAATTGATGGTTGAGTGACTCCAGAATAGTCAGACAGGATCCGTAAGAGTTGTCCGTTGACTTTTGTACAGCTGGATATGTTTGTGTCCAGTCTGTAAGCATGCGTTTTGCCATCCACACAATTTTGAGTTTCACTATCAATCAATTTGCCCTCCTTGAGGTCAATGATTAGGCCATAATGTGCAAGGAAATCTGCACCCAGGATCGGGTTTGGAACATCAGCAACTGTGAAGGACCACGTCATATTTTCCTTAAATCCGATGTCGACTTTGCTGGTCTGAAGTCCGTAAGCTGGAAGGTTTTGACCATTCACAGTAAGGAGATAGTATTTCGGAGGAAGTACTTTTTGGTTTTTACTTACTGGCAATATACTCAAGTCTGCACCTGAGTCTATCAAGTACCATCTCCTATTAGTCCTGTCCTTTATGAACAGGTGGCATGAGTGTTTTTCCAAGGGGTCTTTGGCCGCATAGATGGCCCCTCATTCTAGTTTGACGCCTCCTTGGTATAGGATTTGCCCCACCATTGCACCTGTTGTTGTATTTGGTGGCCTCTGCGCCAAACCTGTTATGGAAAAAGCAACTCCTTTCATCCCAATTTTGAGACTGGTTTTTGGGTGATGATGTTCTCGGGGGAGTTGAACTCTGACCCCTGTTGTTGGAACTTGATCTGCGGTCTCTGGACCAGGACTGTCGTCCTCTGCTATTGCCATTGTTGTTGTTGTTGTTTCTTGATTTCGATCTTTGTCGCCAGCTGCTATTGGACTTTGTTGAGCTTTGGCTTTTGTTCCTTTTTACTTTCTCGGTCAACTGAGCTATTTGGGCTCTAAGTTGAGCGAGTTTACCAGTCTCTGCAGATACTGCACTTACCACAGGATTTGACCTGGAATATTCTAGCGCATTATCTGCTGATTTTGCAAGGAAGTCCAAGTCTGCGGATGTATTTATCACAGTCGAACCTACGGCAGCTAGGCATTGCACAACACTTTGTGGTAGTTGTTTGCAAAATTGATTGCCTATGATAGAAGGGCTACGATATTATCCGCCTTCTGCCTCAATTTTGCCATGAAGATTGAAGGTTTGTCATCTCCCATCTTTATACCACCCATCACATCATCAATAATTTTGTTCTTTGTTTTTCCAAATACATTCTTAATCTTCTTGATAAACCAGGCATATTTGTCATCTTCTGTTGAAGGGCATTCCATAATATCTGGAATGTGGCGGATTATCTGTGGGGGCATGCCTCCACAGATATGGAGATACCGCTGGTTCAGAGTTATGATCTCTGTCTTGAACCTGCCTTCCAATAGAGTCAACCACAAGTGTACCTCATTGGGCAGAAATTCCGGGATCTCTATCCTCTGTCTGTAGAAGTTGGGGTTTTGCCCTGGCTGCAATTGCAGAAGTTGCATAATCTGCGCCAAGACTTCGAGTGTCAGCTGTGGCTGACTACTACCTCCCTGCGATGGTTGTTGGTTTTCGGTTGGTGGTGGGACCATTGCTCTGTCTTTCGGATGACTAGCGTATTCCACGGAACTACTTCTTTCCTTGCTGGTTGAAAACACTGGCTCCTGTGTTTGTAGGACAGGTGTTTTTGGGTCAGAACTTTGGCTTAAAGTTTGACCACTTCTCAACGTTTTAACTGCTAACTGTTCTTTATTTATTGCAGTTCCCAGTCGTGCTAATTCTGGGTGTTGAGGGCCTTCTTCCAGGGATGAGTCCAACCTTCTTCCTCCAGGTCTGCTGTCTGGTTTCTCTTCGTTTATATATTTTGAAGAGAGGGGTGTAAATTCCCACTTTAGCAGACTCTACTTCAACAACCTAAAAGGTGTCTTAGTGTGCAAAAAAATTTTTGTATTTGCCAAGCAAGCGAGTTTCTCGCCAGCGCACCGCGCCAAGTTTTTATAAAAGCTCAATGCGCCTAAGGACACCGTACAACGTAGCCAAAAAATCACATCGAGGTCACCACTGTGGAATACCTTTTTGTAAGAGATATTCTCACCAGAAGCAAATTCTACAGAATTTAAGCCTGTTCAGCCACTTCGTACACAAGTACGGGTAAGCCAATACCAAGCCAAACACTGGCGATTTTAGAGCCGGTTCTGAGAGTTTATATACTGGTTTTGGCACATGCACACAGACACACTTATGTACATATACATATGTAGGTGTGTTGTAGAATTCACGTCATTTCTTATTCATTGCTGAAGGAACTGATAAGAAATGACATAATGCGTTTGTGTACCAGTCCGAGACATTACTGAGATCTTTATCTATCGTTTTGTCATTGGCCGAACTTTGCATCTTACTTGCCTGTGTGTGCAAGTAAGAGCATACGAACAAACAATATATTTTATCTGCTATTTAATATAATACGCCTGATGAAGAATGGCGTGTATAGGAGATGTATAGTCCCCACAACTGTCTTTCAACTTTTTGGCACGGTTGAGTAGGTGCATAATCGCTGCACCAAATAATTCCCTCATTTTTCTTCTGCTCTACTAAATTGATTTTTTTTTAAATCTTTTCCTTATCATTTAGCTATCCATTTTTCGAAGAAACGGAAATAGAATCGGAAAATATTGTTTTCAATCATAATAAAGCTTTAAGCACACCGACTGCTCCACGTACTCCACCATCTCAAAGGTAATTAATAATTTTATACCGTAGCAGGTATTATGCGCCCAGCGAAAGATGGCAATCAGAATTCGGTTAGTGGTTGCAAGTTCCTCTCAAAATGTTGCAAAAGGATTGAAGGGGAATTCATGTTTTCTTTGAAAAATATTCTGTGGAAGATTTTTCACTCGGAAATAAAATTCTTCTCTTTTTGATAAAAATGTGCAAATTTGTTTCACCTCTTTACATTAATTGTGGTGAGGTGTTCTGACTTTTTATATTTTTACTGATTTATGCGTACGATAAAATAATTTTTCCCCAAACAATTTTTATAACAATATAACGTTTGCTGGCCACTAAATTTACTTCAAATTTTTGTTCAACATTATTTTCTGATTGCCGTCTTTTGCTGGACGTGGAATACGATTTTTTAACGTCAACAACAAAAAGTTAAAATGTGATTAACCCGTTTTTTCTGGAATTTTCAGTACTGAAAGTGCCAAAAGTAGTCCAGAAAAGCATTCTGAATCGAATAAATGCGACGATGTTCGTTCGGATCACGAGTTGTTCGGCGTCACCACGTTACAAAACGTTTTTCGCCACATATCCCCTATTGAATCTAGTCAGAAGCCGGCTGAAGAGAGCAAGTGCAAATTAATGTGTAAGGATCAGAATTTGCCGTCGAATTGTTGCAGCGCAGTCGAGAGCAGTCGCCGAGTGTGTAGCTTGAATTTACGCAGCGACGTCAACGGAGCGTACTCCATCGACAGTATAAAGCCTATATCAGCCGTACTCAACAGGAATACACCCTCTGATAAGTCCGTCCATTCTTCCGTAATCAGTGGGATTGGCGATGCGAATGTTGGCACGCCTGTTTGATAATTGAATCTTCGATGTCGGATGTATTTTGTCTTCGTTTAAATTCGCATGAACACCTGAAGTATAAACTACGCAATAATTATCGAAAAATCGGTTTTTTAAGGTTGATCCAGAGTAAGAAAAAAACTGTTTGTGATTGTTGTGTATAGTTGTCCGAAGGACTTCGATCAGCTTCCTTTTTTGAAAAGTCACTGTTTTTGCTATTTACACAGTATGTTGGAAAAGTTCCCAAACTTATTGTGTAGCGTTTGTAAGAGTGGCGCCACCTCTTGCCCAATACTGGTATTATGTTGCTACGTCCCTCTAGAGTGTCTGAGAATTTTTTTTCACCAATATCCGTTCCTTAGTTGTGGAGATAGACGTGTTTGAGTGAATGTGTTTTTATTATCTCGGTGCAAGCTCTACAATGATGAGAAATTTGAACATCGTGCTGCAATTAAATTCTGTTATAAACTTGAAAAAACTTTTACGGAAACGAGAAAAATGATTGATTTAGCTTATGGTGAAGGTGTAGTGTCGCGTACAACTGTTTACATGTGGTTCAGTTGGTTTAAGGAGGGTAGAGAGTCGTTAGAAGATGACAATAGGAGTGGGTGGCCATCAAAAGCTTTTACCGACAAAAACGAGGCTCGTGTACGCATGCTACTGAAGCAGGATTGCCACATGTCTCTTAGAATGTTGGCAGACGAACTAAATATAAGCAAGGATAGCGTGGCTTTGATTTTAAAAGAAAAAATGAACTGTAGGAAGGTCTGCTCTTGATTTGTTCCGCACTTTCTCACACCAGAGCAGAAACAAACTCGCATTGAATGTTGTCAAGATTTTATCGAGACTTGTGACACCACTCCAGGCTTTTTAACCTCAATTGTGACTGGAGATGAGACTTGGTGTTTTCAGTACGATCCTTCCACAAAGCGCCAGTCATCTGCTTGGCTCAGTCTGGGCCATGCAAGGCCTCAAAAAGTGCGCCAACAAAAATCACGGGTAAAGACGATGCTCATCGCTCACTTCGACTCCAAAGGCCTAATACACAAAGAATTTGTACCCCCAAACACCACCGTGAATGCTGTGTATTATGTAGAGGTACTAAAACGTCTGAAGCGCCGGATTAATCGCATTAGGCCTGAGTACAAGGAACCAGGATCGTGGAGTTTGCTGGATGATAATGCGCCTGCCCATTCTTCAAACATTGTGAAGCGTTATCTCGCCAAAAATCAGATCCCACGCATCAATCACGCCCCATACTTGCCAGATCTGGCTCCAGCCAACTTTTTTCTATTTCCCAAGCTAAAAATGGCCTTGAAAGGACGACTTTTTGAAGATGTACCGAGCATTCAAGCGGCTTGCACCAAACGTCTCACAGAGATAACTTCAGAGGAGTACCACAGAGCCTTCGAATCACTCTTGGAGCGCTCAAATGAGTGTATATCTAGGGAAGGGGACTATGTTGAAAGTTAACTGGAATAAATTTCTCTAGACGTAATTTTCAACTTTTTATTTCAAAAGTTTGGGAACTTTTCTGACATACTGTGTATACAAAATTGAAACAAATCACATCGTAAGTACCTAAATGTATAGAAACCAACAAGTATTACGTTCAGCGAGTGACTGTAATCAAACATGAAGTATACAGCTGGATGCGGGATTAGACTCATTTTTCTGTTGTGGGTAGATCAACTGAATCTGTTAGAAATTCCGAACACGGACACAAAAGAAATAACATTCCTATTTTTCCCCGTTGTGAAGAATTCCGCATTAAAGGGTAAGATTTGTCAATCGTTAACTTTTGTCAAGACTATTTTATGATTTATTATTCTGTTCACTTAAATATCCTCAATAAAGCCTTTTCCCCCAATTATGATCGTACCAGTTATCATGCATTGAATCATCTGTATATGAGTGGTTTTGCATCTTTAGTGTAGTATTCACGAGTTCTACATTCTCATTTTGTGCATATTTCCCGCTTAAAGTCTCAGTCGGTTCATTATTTGTGGTTGCAAAATTTTTTTAAACCTATTTTCATTGTAGATATCTTAATATTTTTTGAAAACATGGATAAAAATTGAAGTAAGAGTATAAAGGGATACAGTATTTAAGTGTTTATTTTGAACTTTATCTTAAAACTACCAAGTTACCTATAAAAAATATAATATAAAATGTTACAACTTCCATATCATCAATTTCTTTCACTATTACCCTAGAAGTAATTATTATTAAGACTCCAATCATGAACAATTCATTTTTATTTTTTTTATTTTTTTGACTTACTGCTGTCTACTGTCTTCTGCGCCTAGCATTTAAGTAGGTGTTGAAAAAGTTCATGTTTTCAAAGAATGTAGGTATAGGCTACTTACTAACTTTTGATAATAGCATTTGGGAAGAATAAAATTTAAATTTAAAATAGAATTGTAAAAAAGTTGCTACAAATCATCAACCACATTAATATATCTTAAAATGCCTACAACTTTAATTGCTAGAGGTTTTCCCTCTGTAAAAATTTATTAATTTGATGATCTGTTCTTCTGACTGGAAGTATGTACACCATTACATTTGGTGTGGGAATTCAGTGTGATGAGTATACTTGAAAAAGTTTGGATTGTTTGCTTGACGAATAAAGCTTCTCATAATACCATATTTGTACACCAAAAAAACAAATTTAGTGAATTGACAATTCTCATTCTTATTTCGACTTCGTAGAAGAAAAGAAAAACTAAGTGAAAAAAATAAGAAAGTACTTAATGCACAGACTACATCAAAGCTGATCAACTGGAGTCGAAACAAAACAAATGAATCTGTCACATATGTGCTGATGTGCATCTGTCCCGTGTTTGAGTACACATATAGAGGCCAATTTCCCACGATTATCTGGCCTGTGTAACCTCCTTCCTCCAACATTTGAAAAATATTTCGGAATTTCCACCTACTTTTTTAATATTTTGAAAATCCATCATAAAATGTTTTATTTACATGCACCCCTGTCTCCCCATATCAGTTTTTTTTTCTGTTTTATTTTGAGCCCCTTTCAGAGCTCTCAGGTCCCTTCATGGCTATGCTAGGGTGGTGATTGCCACCAACACCGATTACCCCTGAGGTTCCATTTCAAATGAAGACGAGGCTCCATTAAAATGAACAGAGGAATACAGTTTTCTACGTTAAAACATTTAGCTACTGAATCAGTTAACGATTTTTGATTGATTGTAAAGATCCCTTTGCACTGATCATTCAGAATATTTAAACCTAAGAAATTATTGACCTGACCTAAATCTTTTGTTTTAAATTTTCTACAGATAAGGTACTGATTGATAAGTTTTAAACTTAGTGAACTAATTAAAATGTCATGGACATATACAAGTTAATATATAGAAGAGATCCAGGCAGCTATCAGCTTTACCAATTTTAAAACCAATGGATGTTATGAATTTATGGAACATAGTATTCCAAGACTTAGGTGCCTGTTTGAGGCCATACAAAGTTTGATTCAGAGGTATAACATTCTCAGACTTATTTATAATACAATGAATACCATCTGGAATCTCAGCTCATCTACTATCATGTGACCACGGTTTCAGATATATTTGGCTATGCGTATGTTTTAGTTTCAGTCTAGCTGTAAGTTATTTCATTAATTTGGATTGTCTTTAATACAAAACAATCCCAAAAATGTGGCAATACAGCAAGGCTTTTATTACCTATAGGTAGGTACTTTACTAAAAGGAAATACACGAGCATAGTTGAGTGTAAAGAACTTTCACTCGAGATGTTACTACAGCTAAATATCATAAACGGTTGAGAAACTGTTTCCATCATAATACCGTTTAAACATCAATTATTGTACTTCATCATCAACTGAAAATGTTTAAAAAATTAAAATAAATCTAACTTCTTGACAACAAAACAAAGGTTGATTAACAAATCTCTTTATACATGTATTTGTATTTTTGTGAAGAATTGAAGATATTTGATCCCCTGTTGATTACATGATTGTTTCCAATTTAAGTTCTATCCTTATCTCTGCGAATATGGCTTGTATAAACTTGAAACTTTCAACCTTTGATTTATCATTAAATTTTGATTCTGAAAAGCTAATCGCAATGGTTCGTCAAAATACTTGGAGAACCTTCGAAGTTACAAAAATACAGTTTATGTATTTTTTATGAGTGAACACCCTGTATAATTATTGTGATCTATGTACTCGACCGTGTAATCAGAAACTTGTGGGCTTGAGATAAAGTTTCACCTCACTCCCAACCAAAAAAAGCAATAAATTCAGTTTCATTTCATTAGTGCTCCTACATGTGACTGAAAAATTTGTGCGGGGAGAGGCCACTGGCTTTTGACCATATTCTTTCTTCTGCATCAATATCAATAATCTTCCTTCACTGGGTCAAGTACCCACGTTACCATAGCTCAGTTGGAAAAACCCTTCATTTGGGTCTTTAATTACTGTAGATAAAAGTGAGAACTGCTAAGACTAAAATCATACAGACGCAGCGTCAACTTACTTGACACTCATCTTCTTTCTTCCTAAAGTTTTCTTCATTTATGAACTTCCATTTTAATTTTGTCATAAAAAACAATTTTTTACATTTACACTTCAACTCGATGAAAGTTTTATGTTTATTATAGAATCAATAGTAATCATCGTACTAATCCAAAACTTTCTGGTCCCAAAATTGATTCATTTAAAATTCAAATTCATTTGAGAATTTGATTAAGTTGCATTTTACTGTTTTTTTTTTTTTACTTCATTTGTACAGCAAGAAAATAATTTTTTAAATTCCATTTTATTTCGGTATCCTGAGTTCAAATTTAAAACAAAATCTTTAAAGCCAGTCAAATTACTGTTAATAAATTTGTGGAGTTTTTAATTGAATTAAGGTTTAATTTTGTTCCAAATCAGCAATATATCTTCCATACTTAACTATATTAATTTACCAGATAAAATCCGAAATATATGTTTAATTAATAATGACTTTAAAGAAACGATAATAAATGATATCATATTTTGCATTTATTTTAAATCAATAATCGGAATACCGGATTCAAGGTTAAGTCAAATACTATGTAAATATTCTCTTTCAGGTAGTATTCCAATTCCACTAACGATTTCGTCGAGTCAATGAATCTGATGATTTTGGTGTAGTGAAATTTTATTTATAGAGACTTAGTCTCAATTCAAAAGTCGAAAAAGAAAAAAACTTTTTTTTAGATTTGCTTCGGAAACATTTCCTGGACATGACTATTTATTTTTTCAGTTTAGAGAATAGGAATTATACCTTCATAGTTTAAACAATAAATCTCATTCAAATTGATGTAATGATCTTTTCAATTCAATAACGCTATTTATTCCAAATTTGTGCCGAAATTTCACCTACTAAAGCCGTTGCTCAATTTAAAAGAAACAGAAAAATGAATAATTTAATAACGAAATGATAAAAAACGAAAGAACAATAGTCTAAGAGAAGAAACAAAAACAACACGAAGATAATTATATTTCTTGAAGCATTTTTTTTACTCATATTTAAGGATGAAAATCACCAACTAAAGCAACTTGAATAATCTACATCTATCAAATATATATTCACGATAAGGGCAAATTCTAAAACTTCGCAGTTTTTCGGAAATTTTGGCATTTCAATCGTAATACTAAAAACATATACTTATTATAAATAACGAAATATTCGAAATTCTATTTGATACGAATTCGGGCGTAAAAAAATTATTCAAATAAATAATTTCAATTTATCGTCTATTATGTTTAATTTTTTTGGTTCTCTTTTTCCTCTTTTTTTTCGAGTATGATCCCGCATCATCGTCGTCGTCATCGTCTTCATCATCATCGTCATCCGCTATTGAACCTCTTCTTTTTCTCTTCTTTCTGGCTTTCTTCACTGGTTTAGAAATTTCTTCATCATCTCCACTGAAATCTTCAACTGTATCATCGATAGCCTGCAAAATTAACATTCATGAATGTTTTGTCCAACACAATGCGATACAAAGATATGACTGATTAATTGATTACGATTAGTTTATACCTTGAGCCATTCCTTTTCGGTTAAACTGTCAGTGTAATCAACTTCCCTACGAGTTCTTGAACCTCGCCCCATAGAAATATGAGCTTCGGGGTCTTCGTCAGTTAATTTTTCAACCTAGTAAGTGGATAAAAAAAATAAATACGTGAGTCGCTGCGGTTGTACTCATGAAGGATTCATGTGTAAAGCTGAAAATATCTAAACAATGCTAAAGGGGCAAATTTTCCATTAATTTGTGTTTTTTCTTTCGTTTATTTTCGAACCGCCAAAGACGAATCACTGAGTAGAAGTAAAAAGGTTTCTAGATTCCAAAAAATGACAAATTTTCCAATATTTGTTTTTTTCTTTGTTTATTTTCAAATTGCTAGAGTTGATTAGATTTAAATTGACATTTTATTATCTTTCCAGCAACACCAGCCCCAGCTCGCTAGCGTAAATAAAGGCAGAGGAATAACTAAATGAAATATAAGAGCAAAATTTTCAGTCATGATGGCGACCGGAAAGAAGCAAAGCGTTAGGTATACAGCGAAATGCTGAAAAAAAAAAAAAAAAAAAAAAATTACTTCTTCATCATCTCGAACGAGCCACTCGGGTAATTCGTCTATTTCAACCAAACGAGATTTTGTATTGCTAGAATTCTGTTCTTCCTGCAGGCGCTCGGTGTCCATTTTTTGGAATGTTTCGAATTCCGTTTCACTTCTTGCGATCATCTGATTAATAGTTTCGTCGTCGGGAACTTCGTTTTCCTCCTGCAAAATTACGCGTATTTTTCGTAGAAAACGAACACAGACGTAATATAACCGAAAATGAGAATGCTGAATGTTATTACTTCATCATCGCCATCTTGATGGAGAATCGTGTGCAACATCTGCTGCCTTTCAGAGCCCGTTGATTTTTGATTGAACATACCGGCTTGAATTACTTTTTCATCCATGTTCAATTTATATTTTGCTGCAGCTAAAATACGTTCTTCGACCGAATTAACTGTCATTAAACGCAAAACTCGTACTTCATTTTGTTGGCCAATACGATGAGCACGATCTTGCGCTTGTAAATCCTGCCACAAGAACATACAGGATTGTAACAGTACAGCAATTGATGGAATAGACGACAATAAAAATGTTTTTAAAAATAAAACGTACTTGATGAGGATTCCAGTCAGAATCAAAAATTATGACGGTATCAGCCGCTTGCAAGTTCAAACCTAAACCACCGGCTCGTGTACTCAATAAAAATATAAAAAATTCGCTGGAAGGATCATTGAATTTTTTTAATAATTCTCCACGATCGTCGGCTTTTGTAGTACCATCCAATCGGAGATATGTAAATCCTTTCCAGTTGAAATAGTCCTCCAGAACAGTCATCAATTGAGTCATTTGACAAAACAGTAACACTCTATGGTTTGTAACATTCAATTTTGGCAAAATTCTATCAAGCAATTCAAATTTGCCCGATACTCGATAAAGGTCAGGACTGAAAAGCGCAACGAACGTTAAATACCAAAAAAAATTTATCAACTATTGTAAAATAAAAACATAAAACAATACCCAATAATGACACCAGATGATGCCTCGACGAAATCGCAGTATTTCTCCTCGATGTGTGGAAATAAGAACGGATGATTACAAATTTTCCTCAACTGAACGTACGTATTCATAAGAGCTTTAGCTCCTCCTTTTCCTCCTTTTCCTTTTTCAGAGCCGTCGGTTAACAACACTCCTTGACTTTGCATATGTCTGTACAACACCTTTTGCAATCCAGACATATCGCATTTGACGATATATTCTACCTTATCTGGCAACTGCGATTCCACCTCTTTCTTTAATCGTCTCAACAAAAATGGACGCAATACCTTGTGTAAACGGCGGATGATCAAAATAGTTTCCTCTTCGTTCAATTCAACTTTCTCACCGGTGGTCGCGAAAGGTGCATTAAACCAATCTTCGAACGTCGAACATGATTTGAAAATTGAAGGAAGTAAGAAGTTCAACAGGGCCCACAATTCAGGAAGTTTATTTTGCAACGGCGTTCCGGTGAGTAATAATCTATGAGGAACCTGATAATGCGCGTTCAACACCTGCGTCAATTTACAGTGATCGTTTTTCATACGATGACCTTCGTCGATGATCATGTGCTTCCAGTGAATTTTACCCAGCACCGATTTATCCTTAATGACGTACTCATACGTTGTCAAAAGTACATTAAAATTGGTAGATCGAATCTGTTCTTGCAGTTTTCGCCGAGACGCTGGCGGTCCTTTGTAGGCGACAATAAAAACAGACGGAGCCCACTTTTCAAATTCCAATTTCCAGTTGGACAACGTCGATAGGGGAACGATAATTAAAAATGGCCCGTTGACTTTCTTCCTCTCCATTAGGTACGTGACCAAGCCTATTGTTTGGATAGTTTTTCCCAAACCCATTTCATCAGCCAAGATTCCATTCAAATTGTTATTGTACAAAGATACAAGCCATTCCAAACCCTAAGAAACGGTTAAAAAAAATGAGGAAGAGAAAAAAGTATTCAATTGGTGAATTTGAACGTATACATTACCTTTATTTGGTATTCCTTTAGCTGTCCATTCACCATGATTGAAGCTTGTTCGGTAATACTTTCGTGGATAGTATGCGCAATACTGTAGTAAGTATGCTCTTCAGACGGGTTTTTGTATTCGTCATCTTCAGTTTTCGCTTTGAGTATGACTTCTTTAACATCAATGCTTACGGATTTTTCTTCTTCGCTTTTTTTTCTCATACCACCATCCTCATCCTCTTCATCATCATCATCGTCAGAATCATCGTTCACCTCCCAACCGGGATGAGATTCTAACCAAGAATTTAGCTGACTAGCTAGTGGTGCATCGTCACCTTTTAACTTCTTACCCGAAGCTATTTCCACAACACTGACGGGCATATCGGATAATTGCGAGTTGTCATCTTCATCAAGATTAGTTTTCGCTTCGAGGCGTTTCTTTTTCATCATCTGGAAAATATTATTGAAAAAATTAATATGCATAGTAATGATTCAGAACGTTAAGTCTTGTTATAACGGAAAATCTAATTCATTCGAAGGTAACCAGTGACTGTACAGTACTTATGGAGATCGCTGAATTATTATGAGATAAATCCGCCAGATAAATATCACAACTTTATTTAACTTACGAATTTACGAATCATTGCAGGTTGCCATTAACACAGAAGTTTCATTTTTCTTTAGGTCATTAAAAAAAAAGAAAGTACCAAAGGGGGTCTAAAATCAACATTTCCTCAAAGTCATGGAAAAACCACTATTCCAGTAATTTTTTTTTTCTCTAGTTTTCTCGGAACCACTGAACTAACAGGCACCAAACTTTTATCAGACCTGGTCCTATATAAAAACTACTGTTCGTGAAAATTTCAGTTCTATCCTTTATGTGGTTTTCTGAAAACCGTGAACCAAACTTGAGGCGATATATGCATATATATACGTTAAAAAAATTTAAGTCATAACATGAAAATGGAGTCATTTATTTTTTTTGTCGTGAAAAGGAAAATTTTCATATCCCCACTCCTAACCCTTTTGTGAAGTCGATTTTAATGCAAACTGGGTAAAAAACAGAACCGAATTAAATTCTGGGGAACAGAGGATGTTTAATTTTCAGTGATTTTCCATTTAATTAATATACTTGAATTAAAATTTTGAGCCAAATCTTGAAGCGTTCCTTGAAAAAATTTTTTTTTTAGTTATTAATCTTCTTGTAATGGATCAAGTAAAATTTTCCAGTATCCCTTAATAGCTGAACCTGATTAACAAAATTTCATAATTCAAGTTTACTTTTGTTATGATAGAGCTGACTCAATTTATCTTGAAATAAAAAAAAAAGTAAAAATTACAATTAATTAAAACTCATTGTAACTTTCTTAAAAATTTTGTATTCTTTCACTCTCGCCTACAAATTTTGGAAATAAATGCAATCTGAAAACATATTTTTCATGTACTTGCTAAAAAGTAAGTTGAAATGGTAACAAATAAGTAATATTTTAAAAATTGGCTAAACAAAGAGAAAACAAATTCATGCTAAAGTAGTATCGACAAGTAATCACCGTTTTCTTTTTCTTCTCTTCTTCTTCTTGTTTGCTACGTTGTTCCACTTTGTGCTGCTTAACCATCTCCGTAAGTTTGCTAATATATTCATCCGTTTGAGAAAGTAAGAGGGCAAGTCGTTTATCTTTTTTCTGATCGATAAGTTTCCTGAAATTGTGGGTTCAGTGTGAAAGAATTCATTGAAAAAACTAAAGCAGAAATTAACCGACACGGATTATTAACCTGTAGCCTTCTTCATCCTCAGCGATAAGTCTTCGCATACGTTCTTTTTCAATTCTTTCTTGCTCTTTTTTCTGTTCTCGTTCAGCATTTGCGTGGTAATTCATTACTGCCTTATTTAGTCTGGCTATCTTCGCTTGATTATTTCTATGATGTTCTCTCAAATCTTTACAATGCTGCAATATCGTACTCAAATATTCCTGAGAAAAAAAAAATTGATACAAATATTTATACGAGAACAATATGTTTTTCTGTTACAAATATGAAACGAACTTGATGCTTTTGTCTTTTCTTGCGATCTGCCTCTAGTTTCTTCTGTTTTTCCAATTTCTCAGTAGCTCGAGCCTCCCTTAATCCTTGGCCTTTACTTCGTTTGTAAGCTTTGATATTTACCGCAGTTTCTAACGTTGTTGAACGTCTTGTGCATGCCAAAACCTATTGAAATTATTCTTCTCATCAAAAAGGGTAAAAAATAACGATTAGGGACATTTTCTTCACCCAATATTTACCTCCGCACGGAGTTGCCGTTGGAAATTCAACTCACGCAAAGATCGATACTCAATCTCTGCTTTTATTCTTAAATCTTCAGACATATTAGTTGGAAGATTAGCTAACTCTTCCAGACGATGGGCGATTCGAGCAGCAATCCTGTAAACGTTGTCATTACTATTGTTATTCCCTCATCCCATAGTATATGAGAGAATTGAGACATTCGCTATTTCGTTCTTACCTGTTCTCTCGTTCTTGTAAGATTAACAACGGGTCAATACCACACGGTTTCGGAACGCTAGTTAAGCGATTAATTTTCTGTGGTAAAGTCGGTGGACCAGCAGGAGCTGGGGCTGGTTGCTGAGGTGGCGCCGGAGGAGTAGCGGCGGTATCAGGCGCAACAACCGCTTCCACATTTTCTGAAACAAAATTCGAGTGAACATTCTACGTTGATTTTAAATGAACAAATTATCTTAACTTACGAAGGAGACAAGAATCAAGTGTTAAAAATTAATAATTCTCAAAACTAGCGACAAATTCAACAGTTATCTCATCACTATATCAAATCATTTTTTATCGCATAAACAAAAATTTTGTTACGACTCATTCTTTTATCTTATCTGCGTTTGCGGTAGATTTTAATCCTAATTAAATGGAGATATTGAGATGTTTATGAAATTATCACACTATATCTATGATAATATTCTCACAAGTATCCGTTGGTCTCCCGAGTTGTATTAATTTAACTGCGGATATGACAATCAATTTCTTTACAAAATTTTGGATGCGAGCACCACTTATTCGTTATTTCGTCACATGACTTTGAAGAATATTTTATCGAAATTTCCTTTCCTCTATTCAACCCAGTTTTTTCCGCTAGTTAACACCGTTCTCCAATTACAGAAGGAAGTCCATAGACCGGAGTACGCTTTTTCGCAGATCCGAATTTTTATTGGGAGTATCTAATTTTTAAACGTAAGATGTATTCTACGACAAGAAGAACAAATGACCGAACGACGGACGTATGTTTGGAATAAAATTTATTTATTAAATCAAAAATGAAATTTAATAGTATGGCTATCTTTCTTCGAAAAAAGAGTTGAAATATTTATTTAAAAATATGTAAGAAAAAAAAAGCGAAGGTAATGTTACGTCAACATAAAGTAATATTTTAATCAGTTACGAACAGTACAATTATAGGAAAAAAAATTAATTTGTTAGTTATTAAACGTTCAGTAGTCATACACGTTGGAACATGAGAAAGGTTGATAATCAAAAAATCTACACTGCTCACTACAACCAGACGTTATAGGTGTCCTCTTCATTCGTAATGTACACCAACAAAAAATTGGCCATTATTGCGCGATAAACAAAAAGGCATACTGAAATATTTAAAAATAGGAAGTTCGAAAATAAATTAAATAATATACCACGGCACGACAACATACGAGCATTTTGAGTTGGTGCACCATCAGGTTTCTTTCCTTGTATGGCTAAAATAAGATCATTAGCGAGTGGCTGATTTCTGGCGAGTATTCTATACGCCATGATCTGAGCCCGAAGTTGCTGTAATTGATTCGCAGCGAAAGCCTGTAGCCCGGTGTTCATTTGAGGCACCGTCGCATTTTGAGGCTAAGAAAAAAAAAGAAATCGTGAGTGAAGAATGACTTTTTTTTTAAAAGCTTAATAAGACAGTATGCAGAACCTGATTGTTGCCATGTCGAGCACGTAAAGCAAGTAATTGTGGATATCGCGGATCTTCTTGTAAACCTTTTTCTTCCATTGAATCGATAGCACGATGAAGAGCATTCAAACTTTCCTGTGGTCCTCCGATCTACAACGTGAAACATAGTATTTCTTTTCAATTACGTTTCAGTATTATCACTGTATTACCTACGATGTTCGAAGCAGTGGCGGAAACTTAAGAGTTTTTTCGTGTGCTGCACTCACAACATAAACGTAAACAGGGAGAGGGCCAAAAAATTAACTGACTTCTCTTTAGCTCGTGTCAGTTTCAATTTTCAACTTCCGTAGAACCTTTCTTATTTGCGCATATAACTCGCACACTCGGAAGTAGAAATTATATCTACGTATCAAATCATCATGCTATGTATCTACTTGTACTTATATTTTACCAAAATGGGCCCATCGTATTTGCTAAAACTGTTTTGTATAAAAAAATGAAACCTACTTGAAAAAAAAGAGAAATAAAAAAGGACAAAAAAATTACTAAAAAAGAAAAAATAATTTTATTCCTTTGGATGTTACGACACCATCCCATAATTTTTTTAATAAAAATCTTTAAGTAGGTGCCAAATTTCAAGCATATAGTTCTGTGGTTATTTAAAAAAAAGCTGATAAGCTACTTTTTGCCATTTTCCAGATAACTAAAAAGAAAGTTTACCTGCAATTGTAAATTCAGGAAATTATCTAAATTGAGTATAACGTAGTGGAACTGTGTTCTAAAGCTATTTTTACATATGAAATTTCTGTTATGATTTTTGTGACTGCTAGTGTCTGCGAGTGCAGGTGTCCAGTGTAAATGGTCTGGAATTTATTGCATATAGAAGTAGCAGTATCATGTGATATGTGTCGATAAAAAAAGAAAAATTAAATATTGCAGACATAAATCGCAGAAATTAAATTAATTTCTATTTTTCTGGCAATATTCTGAGAGAAGGTGTTTTCTTCAATTTTCATAAATGAAAAGAAAAATCAAAACAGCGGATTTTTTGCGATATCTGATACTTCTTTTATCGCAAATAGATGTAAACTGTTTTTCTACTTTTTAAAAAGAAATGTCACTTTTCTTGCGTGAAACTCTCAGAAAAATCTCACGAGAAAAATTCTGCAATTTATAACTCAAATGTAAATACCTCTGCAAGTTGACTATCAAAAAGTTGGAATAATTAATATCGCAATTTTTCTCTCAGATGTTAACGTACCTATGGGGTATATTTTCAGTTAATCATGAATACGACTTGAAATATTGAGTAGATAATTAAAAAATATTTTGGAGTGATATATGTACTTATATCATGTTTTGGTGAGAAGCAACTTGCAATTAGCGAGAAATCAATGATATATCAAGTTTTGTTAGTACTTATCAGTTTTTGACTGAGAGTTAAAATCTGCTTCTCAGGACATATCATGTTTTTTTTTAAACTAATTTAATTGTACAGAATAATTGATATATCATATTTTACCCACTTAAAGAATTTATTTTCTTCTATCATACCTACTGCTTAACTCGGAAATCCCAAAAAGTGACATCAGTTTTTTGAAAATAACCACAGAGTTATGCAGCCTTTTTTACATTCTCCAACTGATTTAAGTGGGCAAAAATATAGGCTTATTTGTAAATATTGTAGTAAACTCAGATTAGTGTTGAACAGACTGGTTTTTGGAACTGGAAGTTTTAAATATTTAAGGTAGTAATAATAAGTACAAGAGTCAAAATCACAGCAATTATTGAGCCATTCTGTATGGTAGGGGCATTATAATCTATATTATAAAATTCAATCCCAGTTTTTGTATACTTATCAGCCTTTTTTGCAACATTCACATTTTAATTTTGAAAAAAACTGCTTTTTTCTCACTTCATGATTTCTCAGCTTCTATTAAAGCTGCAAAGTTGGGGTTTGTAAAATTGAAAAGAGAAGAAAATTTGCATGAGTTCTTTAACAAAATTAATTTTTTCATCGCCATCAGTTTTTCACAAATCAACTATAAAAACTGCATGTTCCGTCGTATTTAGGCAGACAAACTTATTCCCTGACCTAAATACTCCGCAACAATTAACGGCAAATATTTCTTCTAAATATTCACCATTACCTCCGTTAGTAACCCATTTAATAGGGCTAACAGTTATGCAGACATTCAACTAATCAGCGTAACTGTCAGCACTATTTTGGCATGTACCTGAGGTACCTTTTGTGAAACGTAAGCAATATTAGGCTCAAAAAGAAGTCACTTGGTAAATTGATTTACACCAAAACTTCACTTGCCTTTCTGAAGAGCTTCAAGGTAGTTCTACTACATTGAACTCTAAAGTCTGTAGGTGTTCCTACACACTGCCAAGTTATTCGTCCACCCTATGGTGAGATGAGACAACATTAGGTATAGCATTAGTATATAGAAATATTACTCCGCGAAAGAAGCGAAGTTATTTAAGGATAAGTATTTTATTATGACGAAGTGTTAACCGAAGTATATTGTGACTTTAATTTCGTATTAAATATTATCTCGCAAAACACGTATTTATTTTGTGTTTGTTCACAACTATCTGGGATAACAAACACAACACTGCAGATTAATGAGAAATTTGCTGTTTTTTAATTTGACATTTATTTCAAAAACTAATGATGGCAGAAAAAAATTTTCAACAATGACCCTCCTATTTTTTAACGACAAATTCATTTCCACCATCAGATTTCACCTAATATAAATTAATCACAAGATAATGGCGAGAGAAAATACAAGAACAAAACTGGGTGATCTGTGTATATACATGGTTATTCATTTCATCATGCATCATAGGGAAAATACATTATGGTGCGTGATGAAATGAATAAGATATGTTACAACCAAATAAATGGGACCAAAATGTGCACCAACATACAAAGCATACCTACTCATGTAGCGACTGGATGCTGCAGAATGCCATTTACTAACCGTTTATAAGCTTTATAGTTATGACTATAAAGCAGTTATAAAAGATATACCTACATACTTCTTGCTTATCACTACTTTAACAATCTATATGGCCCTATTTGGAGGTATAAGTCAGAGTTGGGATTGTTAGTGTTTGTGATTTGTACTGTGGATTTTTATATTTATAATAGAAAAATTGCCCCTTATCAACAAACAGTTCACTTCTGTGCAAGCATTTGGGTTTCATTTAAATAGAAAACTCGTAAACATTTCTTTATGGTCCTTATAGATAGTTTGTAAACAGCACCCAGACAAGATACGGGCCACCAAGGTTCCCAGATTTAAATCCTTAAATTTTTTTTTATGGGGTCACATGTCATCTGCAGTATAAAAATGTGGACCATATTTCACTATAGAAGGACTCCACACTACCATAAACAATTGCTGGTTCAATATTTCCTTTGCCCAATTGTAGTAGGTGCAAGCTGAATTTATCGATCACTTAGGTTATTGTGTCTTACCAGAAGGTAGTCATTTGAACAATTTCTGTAATTTTGTATTTTATAAATCACAATTAGACCCTTTTGCTTATGTATGTTTGTTTTCTTCTTGTATCTAATATAGTGCATGATTTGGTCCCATTTATATGGCTATAACATAGCCTATTAATTTCATACACACGATAATGTATTTTCCCTGTGGTGCATGATGAAATAAGTAACACTGTATATAGTTAAGTGTATATATATACACAAAGTGCTATCTACATATTTCGCCACCTATTTAAGGCCTATGTATATGATTTTGGTCATCGATTTGTAACTGGAATGGGTGGAGAGGGGGCATAGACCCCTCTCAAAACTAGTATGAAATATTATTATCGACTAATGCAGTTTTTAATACTTAACTTGATAATTATCTAAAAATGCAGATTTTATGTTTGAAATTTGGCACCAACTTGAAATGTTTTGATAAAAAAAAATAAATAAAAAAAAATTCCTAGATCCTAACAAATTATTTTTGCTTTCTACAAATTTTTTATTGTCCCCCTTTTTGACCAGTAGATATACAATCACAACAATAAAAGCTTTTCAAAGAATAATGAATGATAGCTAATAATGGCTTGGGTAACAAAATTTCAACAGATCCCATTTTTAGTTTATATTCCAATATTTTATTAGTCTTCACTCCAATTTCTCTCAAAACCTTGTTCACAATTTCTCTTTTTTTTTTCAATTTTCAAGTTTTAACAGTTTTTGAAAAGTCCATGTGTTGTATAAATTGCCCATGCAACACACGCAACACAAAAGTTTCCGCCATTGGTTCAGAGATTAAAAAGTGACCAAGGGGCGAAATCCAAGGGTTATGGGGTCAAGCACGGAGACACTAATCAACGCAGACCCCAAGAAACATACAAAACAAAGTCAAACACAAATAAGATAGCTGTAGTGACTTACCATAGCGTTCGGAGAAGGTTGAGGCATATTATTTGCGGGCCCGTTATGTGAAAATTGTTGATTTTGAGGCATTCCAGACGGAGGAGCAGAAGGGCATCCGAGGTTACTCATTAACGTTTGCGGTGATCCTTGAGGATGCATTCTTAGATTTTGTGAATACTGGGGAACGACCATGGCCTGTGTCGGTATACTACCAGAAGACTGCGGTGGACCAATCGAACAAGGCGCAAGGGGAGGTGGCATTGACTGCGGCGGCGGTTGGTTCGCCATGGTTGGATTGCTCATAAGTTTCATACTCTAAAACCAAAATTTCATTTCTTTCTCCTAAATATTAAAGTTAATTCCTTAAACATCACATGTGTATGGTATTTCATTTCTATTCATCAAAATTAAAAATTTGTTATTTTCATAATTTTATCTCTTATCACATCCCCAAACGGTATCTACATTTATTAATGCTCTGTTTTTACTTCGGAATAAGACGTAATCCACTGAAAACTTATTTCTTCTGCACAGATTCTGTGACGTTTTTAATCACTATTTCAGGTAGAAATGAAAGGCAAAAACACGTTCATTTTAACTACCTTTGATTTTTTTACCCTTGATCAAGGGATAAACACCATCGGCAAAAAAAAATATGTGTCCGCATCATAGAAAGCAGACGAAGTAAGTATGTAGATCTTCTTTTTTGTATCTGACTTTATCGCAAAAAGAGGATGAGTTTTCACAAACTGCCGTAACATATGTAGACAGTTACGAATTTGACGAAAAAAGTTAATTTCACAAGATATGATTGTTCATCTTATTACTGAAAATGAACTTAATCTTTCGGAGGTTTCATAATATATCAATCATTTCTAGGATCAACAAGCATCATTAAAAAAGTAATCAGCGTTTCTGCAATCCTTGCAGTAGTATTAGGTAGTACTAAAGATGTCAACAGATCGAAAATAGAAATATTCATGAGTCAGATTCTCAACAGAACAATTTACTGTTCAATTTTTCAAACGTTGGTCCCTACAAAGTTGAGGAAATAATATTAAAAATCAATTTTAAAAAACTATAAATATTATTGTGGCAACTTACTGTGAAGGAGGTTCGAGAAATTGAAGTTTTCAGCAAACCTTTCTACATTGCAATTTAATGTACTACGTCATATTAAATGTTGAGGTTACATTTATCAATATTCAATGTAAGGTTAATCCGTGCTCCACAATCCACCGTGTAAATGAAAAAAACATAAAATGATAAATTAATAAAACTTGGATAATATCGTATATCTTGTTATGTTGGAATGATATCACAGAGAGTATTACGAGAAAGTAAACTAGAGAGAACTAGAACTTATAATGAGAACTTAGACATATATAATACAGGTGAAGTACTTATCGATGTTATATCGATATAACATCGATATATGCAACTAGTTCCAGAACGTTCCATGAAGAACTATTCCAGTTTACTCCGCCATGTTATTTCGTACACTCGTTGACACTTCTTGTATAACCGTTATAGAATAAACACGTTTACTCTTTATATCCGAGTTGTGAGAAAGTGGCGATCACTAATATGAAAGATTTCACATTAATCGGATAAGAACAAAAACCAGCGATGATATTAAACGAACACCATTAAAGAAACACTAAATTTGTTGTCAACACAATAAGTGTTGTAACAGAAATCCCACCTTCTCTCTTTCTTCATCATCATCACGAACACATTATATATATATGTCACAAGTACACTCATCATAAAGTGCTTCCCCTACTATTCTCGATCCGATAACGCTGTTACTTCGCCATTTCATATTTCGTTTGTGAAACATATTTTAGTCCGCAATAAAATGTCGTCAAAGTAAAAAGTCTCAAGTTCTTTCGATCCTCATTCTGTATGCCTCACATCATGGTAGCCATCTGTGAGAATAATAACAAATTATATTATACGTTGGCTTGTTATTCTCACATATCATTTGTTGTGGTAACACTGTTTTAATATTATTTGTAGTCTGTGATTTTTGTGCTTGAAACCCAACTGTGATTATATTTTTGTATACCTTCTCGTCGCTAATCAACCGTCGTAACATTAACATGTCCGCTGATATTATGTGGAATAAAAGTTTGTAAAAAGTGAATATTTATAGTTTTATTTATGTGTTCGTAATGTGTGTGTCTAGTCATTGCTCAGTGTCTTTGTTAGTTTAGGTTCTTTCGTAATATTTTCGTATAGTTTGATCCGTTGGCAGTTTGTATTTTCTCACAGGTTATGGGCCCAGTTACCTGGATGTCAACGTGGTCGCCATTGTTCTAAGTCGTCAAAGTTGTGCTGTCGAATCCTGATTGTCACTCCCAAGTAGTACCATGCCTTCTAATTTATTTTTCATTGTTTAATATGTTCGCTTCTCGCTGTTCCTGTGATCTTGTTCGAGTTGAATCGTTGGTCGGCGTATCTGATGGTTGCTGAAATTGCTGTTTTACGGTGCAACTGATCGTTGTTACCTGTCATCGAGATGGACGTGAGAAAGCAGAACATGATTGAGCCATTCAGTGGGCAGAATGGCCGAACGTGGAAGTTTAGGATGGAGCTGCTGTTAGCAAAGGAGTCGCTGGGTAATATAGTAATTGATTCTTTGCCGACTGTTCAAAATAGGGGAGATGCTTGGTCCAAGGAGAATGTCAAGGCGATGTTTCTGATCACGAACAACGTGATTGATGAGTACTTGGAGATGATTCAGACTTATACCACTGCGAAGGATATGTTCCATGTGCTGACAAACCTGATTGACAACGGCAATGACCAGACACTAATGGATTTACGAGGTGATTTGTACACAAAACGGTATGTTTCTGGTTCTGATTTGCAGAAGTATCTGCTTGATTTTTGTGCTCGTTGTAGACAATTGACCAAATTGGGAGACCTGACAACCACAAAACAATTCATATTGGTATTGCTGAGATCGCTACCTGCAGAGTTTTGTCCGATTAAAGTGGTGTTAGAGGATTCAGAAGTCGTCACCTGGGATGATGTGTTTATAAAGTTGAACAACTTCCAGCGTGAACTATCTTCTGATAGTAAATCGACGATTAGAGGTAACTCTCTGAATCCTGTATCTCAAAAACCTTCATCAGTGTCTGTCACTGGTGAGGAGAACGTGTTTTTTGGAAACCATAATAATGTCGGACAAAATTCCGGTAATAATAATAATAATAATAATCGTTTTAATCGTGGTAGGTCCCAAAATCGTAATAATAATCGTGGTTTTAATCGAGGTAGAAATAATTATCACAATAATAATTTTTATAATTCATCTTCCAATAATGAAGGCCGTAGCAATAATAATAATAATCACAATTCGAGCTCACAAAGTAATAATAGTAATAACTTTAATGGAAATGGTCGTAGTTCTGGTAATGATAGTGGACATTCGAATGTTAAATGTCACTATTGCAATAAGATCGGGCATATAGCATGAAATTGCTATGCCAAAAACAGAAATAATAGTAACGATAATTGTAATGGTAATAATAATAGTGGAAATTGTTCAAATGACCATGGTACCAATAATAATAATAATAATAGGAGCTCTGCACAGATGTGTAATGATAATTTTAATGCTAATGACGATTGCTCTGAAGTGGGTTACAGCTTCACAGTTAATAATAATAATAAAATTGATGACTCTTGCAATGCAAATGAAAGTAAAAATTTGATACCTCGAACCACATTTGTAGTAGACAGTGGATGCACAATTCACATAATTAACGACATAAATTTGTTCAGTGACTATATAGATTTGATTAAGCCTCACAGTATTTGTGTTGCGAAGAAGGGAGTCTCGCTTTCCATCACGTCTGTAGGTACGGTAAAATTAAAATTGTTGAATGGAATCATAATTGAATTAAAAAATGTAAGGTATGCTCGGGAGCTGCCGCAGAATCTGCTTTCAGTGAAACGGATGAGCAAGTCGGGTTTCGATACCCTGTTTAAAGAGGAATCTGTCGATGTTATCCAACGCTGCAGTGGAAAAATTGTGACCACTGGGGTTAGCGTGAACTCAGATCTGTACATGATTGATTTTTTTTAAATGTCAAGTCAATCGTGTAATCTGACATTGGGGATGAATCGAGCCCACTGACCATGTGGCATAGAGGGCTTGCTCATCTGAATGTTAACGATGTTAAATTGTTGTCAAACAGAGGTTTAATACCGAACGTTGACTCAAACCGCAGATTACTATGCGAGCCCTGTGTTATGGGGAAACAGAAACAAAAACCATTTCTGAGGCATGAACGAAAAACTAATAAGCCTCTGGAATTGGTGCATACCGATCTCTGTGGTCCTATAAATCCTCCTGCATATAAAGGAGCGAAATATTTTATGACGTTTATGGATGATTATTCCAACTTTTGTTGTGTATACCTGCTGAAGAGTAAGACGGAAGCGTTTGCAAAATTCAGGGAATATCATGAAATGGTCGCAAATAAATTTGATTATAATGTAAAAAGACTCCGATGCGATCGCGGCACAGAATACTTGAATACAACCTTCCAGTCATATTGTACTGAGAAGGGAATTATTGTCGAAACTACAGTTGGCAGCTGTCCTCAGCAAAATGGAAAGGCTGAAAGGATGAACAGGACGCTGTGTGAGAGGGCAAGGACATTATTGTTCGAGAGTGGTCTTGGTAAGATATATTGGTTGGAAGCCATATTGTGTTCTGCCTATATCATGAACAGATGCCCCACAAATAAGGATTTTGTTCCTTTTGAAAGGTGGTTCAATGAACAATATGACTATATAAAATTGAAAACGTTTGGATGCGACGCATATATGTTGTCGTTCAAACATGAATCTAACAAGTTCAAAAATAATAGTGAAAAATTGATTATGATAGGTTACTCTCCGTGTGGTTACAGATTATTAGATATAAATGCGAAAGAAATACGTCTGTCACGTGATGTTGAGTTTTTTGAAAATAAAATAGGTAGTACCAATACAAATAGATATACAAAAGATGACGATATTTTTAAGGAGGTCACAGAATCAAATTTGGAAAATATTGAAGTTGATAGTGACTTGAATTTGGATTGTCTTCCGCAGGAAATGACTGAACGTGATGAGACAGTAAGCAATATATATCTTGCTGAGGATGGCATCCCTTTGACGTTTGAGGAGGCGAGTGCTGCACCGGACAGTCTGATGTGGAGGGAGGCTATTTCTTCTGAAATAAGTGCCCTGAATTCCAATCAGACTTGGCAGGTGACCAAACATCCAAAGGACGCCCCTACCATCACGTGTTGTTGGATTTTTAATAAAAAATATGATGCCAATAATAAAGTTTTGTATAAGGCTAGATTAGTTGCCAGAGGATGTCAACAGAAGAAAGGCTTCAATTTTAATGAAGTATATGCGCCAGTGGCGAAACTTTTTCAACTGTGAGGACCCTCTTGGCTGTAAGTAATAAATTAAAATTTCACGTTGAGCAAATAGATATATGTAGTGCTTTCCTGAATGGTATTCTCTCGGAGGATGTATATCTCGAGATACCTGAAGGGATAGAGACAAAAACAAATAGACACGATAATGTCCTAAAACTAAATAGGTCTATTTATGGTCTGAAGCAGTCGCCCAAGGTGTGGAACAAATTGTTCAACAAGTTCCTTGTTGCTCTTGGCTTTGTGCAGAGTATGGCTGATGACTGTCTATATATATTTAAAAATAAAAATGATGGTACTGTAGTTTATTTACTCACATACGTTGACGACGTCCTGATTAGTTCTAATAATAAAACTCAAATTACATTTTTTTTAAAGGAAATTAATAAAAGATTTAAGTGTAAGGATCTAGGAAAGGTTAAGAAATACCTAGGCTTAAATATTAACCACAATCGTGAAGAGGGCATACTGGAGATTGAACAGAGGAATCTCATTGTGTCTGTTGCTAGGCAGTTTGGTGTTGAAAATTGTGCACCAACCTACACACCCATTGACCCTAAACTCCAATTGGACAGGGATCTCAATGCGTGTGATAGTGTACTTAACAACGACTATCAACAGCTCGTGGGATGTCTGATGTATTTGATGCTAGGATCACGGCCTGATATTTGCTTTGCAATATCATAAGTATAATTTTGTCGAATTGAAATCGATTAATTCGATATTTGCGATTTTATTAACTTCAGTCAATTCTCTAGCTCTGCCACAGACGAACATTTTAGATACCTATTAAGAGTCCTTAAGTATTTGGTAACCACAAAAGATAAAAAATTAATATTTTCAAATGAATGTGATAATAACGGCAATATTTTAGAAACTTATTCTGATGCCGATTGGGGTAACTGTGTCACTACAAGACGGTCTATCTCCGGATATTGTGTCTTTGTTTATGGATCACTGGTGTCCTGGTCCAGCAAGAAGCAGCCAACTGTAGCACTATCTAGCACTGAGAGTGAGTTGATTGCAATTTGCGATGCTACCACTGAGTCGATATGGTTGAAGTATCTGTTAAATGACTTTTGCATTCAGACTAATGACAGAGCTGTGATTTACGAAGATAACCAGAGTTGTCTGGCTCTTCTGCACTCTGGCAAGTGGAATACTCGCAGATCCAAACATATAGACGTAAAGTACCGTTTTGTGTGCAATCACGTAGATATAGACTTTAAGTATTTATACATTCCAACTTCGCGACAGTTGGGGGACGTTTTTACAAAGGGCTGCCCGAAGCCTAAATTTGATATTTTTTGTAAACTGTTAAAATTAATGTAACTTTTTGTATATGTTTACCATTTGTGTTAAAATTTTTATGTTGTAATTTTTGTTATGTTATTGTTGACTTTTGTCATTCTTGTTTTAATGACGTTATTAATTTAGTAAATTGTTTTGCTGATATTTGACATATTCGTATAATTATAATTTGAGGAGGCGTGTGAGAATAATAACAAATTATATTATACGTTGACTTGTTATTCTCACATATCATTTGTTGTAGTAACACTGTTTTAATATTATTTGTAGTCTGTGATTTTTGTGTTTGAAACCCAACTGTGATTATATTTTTGTATACCTTCTCGTCGCTAATCAACCGTCGTAACATTAACATGTCCGCTGATATTATGTGGAATAAAAGTTCGTAAAAAGTGAATATTTATAGTTTTATTTATATGTTCGTAATGTGTGTGTCTAGTCATTGCTCAGTGTCTTTGTTAGTTTAGGTTCTTTCGTAATATTTTCGTGTAGTTCGATCCGTTGGCAGTTCGTATTTTCTCACACCATCACTGCGGTAGAACTTTGAGGAAAGACTTGAAAAATCCTGAATTGATGGATAAATAATTATTTGAATTAATTTACTGTTGTGCGAAAATTTTTTCATGTTTTCTGTTGAGTAATACACGAAGTATTTACCGTGTTTTTTCGAGAAGTTTAAACTCGAATTTTAATTTATTTTTAATTTTTGAAAAATTCAAAATTAAATCGAAAATTTGAAGCTGAAGTTCTAGACTTAATAACGGCCAATCCTGGAAGTCATCGAACGCTAAATCCAGTAAGGACCACCAAAGAGATCTTGTGAACAGCCAAAGGAAACATGCTCCCGTCATCGAGGACTCATCGTAGATCCACACATCGAAGACCCAAATTTTTCGGTCAACTCAAAACAAAATTCAAGCAGGAAGTACAGCGGTAGCCAGCGGAGTAGAGAAAACAGAAATCATTCGTCGACACAACAGAAATAATAAGGTAGAAAATTTCTTTGTAAAAGTAATATTTGTTGAAGTTAATTATTTTTCGTGTTTATGCAATTATTGTATTTGAACTGAGGCGAGAAGAGTAAAATTTTTTTAATAATTATTCATGTCCCCTACAGTAAATTTGTTTGAAGGAAAAATTGGAGAGTATAATATTGAAAAAGAAGA